>JAVKLA010000039.1:8677181-8721664 GCA_034782735.1 Sagittarius serpentarius | reverse complement strand
CCCCCCCCCCCCCCCCCCCCCCCCCCCCCCCCCCCCCCCCCCCCCCCCCCCCCCCCCCCCCCCCCCCCCCCCAGCGGTTCGCTGGAGGCTGAAATGGGCAGTGGTGTGTGGAAGTTCTGTGGCTCTGGCAATGCGTTCGTCTGAAAGCGCGGGGGGGGGGGGGAGAACCTCCGAACCGAGCCTTGCGCCTAAAGATAGCATCGAAAATCCAGGTTGAAAAGTTACTCCTCCCACCGGGGTTATTGTGTCATTTCATTTTACAGACTGTTTACATTATCAGCGGGGAATTACGAAGGCTTTGGAAGTCCCTCGTATGTTTCAGCTGTGGATTTGTGAATGGCAACTCCGAGCCTTGGTCCTCAAAGGCAGAAATTGCAAACTGATGGCTCTGGGTAGCTTGCACTGGGAGGACAGTTCAAAGCTGAGCCCTGCGTGATTCATAAATGAGGTGTCACAGGTGCTTTGGAGAGCACTTGTCCTTTGCACAACGCCACGGTCCCCAAAGGCAGGAGGCTCCCGAGCCATCCGCAGAGCAGGTCCCTCCTCGGTGGGTTTTGGAGAAGTCCAGCACAGCGGTTCCTTTTTGGGGGCAGAACTGGCACCTAAGTGCCAGCTGGCCCTGATCCCTGAATGAAGTTGTCTTTTTCAGCAGGGGAGTAGCCCTGGAGATAATGTACCTGCAATCAAAGCTGTTAAAAAGTCCCGTGCTTTACCGGCCTGCGAGGGTGCAGTATAACCTGGGAAGGCAGGGTTATTTATTAGCCTAAGTTTATTTTGTCATGTGCAGTGAAAGCGGCGGTGCTGATTTAAACTAGCGGGAGGAGACGTTCTGGTGTATAGATGGGAAAATGTCAGGAGTTGCTTCACTTTTAGGCAGAATGGCGGTGCTCCCCTGTCCCGGTTTTGCTGGATCGCTGCTCGCTAATCCCTAGCCCTGGAAACGGGAACTTGACTTAAAGAGGCAGCTCTTTGTGGTTTTGATACGTAGGCTCTACAGTCCTCATAGGTCCTACGAGTGTTGTTTGAAGCAGCAGGTAATTTCAGGAGTGTGCAGCGTGAACCCCTTGTACGGAACATACTGCAACATGTGCTGTTCTCGTTGGGCAGTTCTCGTTAGGCGTCTGTGTACATTTTAGAAACTCCCTAGGCTGCAATGCCTCACCGTAGTTATCGAGTCAGAAGAATACATTTGGATTTTTGGTTTTCTAGAAACTGTATTTTAAAAAAAAGGATAATTTTTCTGTAATGTGCTAATCAGAGTAAACCAGTGTGTCAGCGATGCATCGCGGAGGAACAGAGCACCCCGTGCACTGCTGGGCTGTGACGAGCGCGCTGGGGGCTCTGTGGCTGACGAAGTTCTGACAAATGCAGCAAGCACCGATGAGGAGAGGAGGCTCGGGAGTTAAGCCAAAAGTGGAAGTTTGTGTGGAAGGGATTCATAGCTCTTGGGCTAAACATGTTGAGTACTGAATCTTTAGAATTTTCTGGAAGATGTAATAGGAAAAATGCAAACGGCTTTAGGAGCGGTTGCTTACTGCTCATTTAGTCTGTTCATTCAGAGCTGTGGATTAGAGTTACTTATCTAGAGGGAAAAGTAAAATTGGTTTGAAAATTTTTTGACAAACTGCAAACTTCTGTGATATTTGGCAGTAAGGTATGTGATGGTTCCTGGTTTTTAGCCACTCAGACTATGTCTGTATTAAATTATTTCCCTGGTTTAAGACTCATGTCAAGTACTCAAAAATGGCTCAGGGTTAAAGATTAAAATTAGCAAATGAGTAGTTCATAATTGAAGTCTCATGGTGTTGGAAGCAGCATTACATTTCAGAGATACTGATGCCGAATCCAACTTCGGCTCATTAGTGGCATCAAAAAATTGGTAGGATGTCTTTACGGTTTGGAGCTAGGGCTTGTCTATGCACATAAGTTGCATTGTTTTGCCTTAAATTACGCAACCTCCCAAGATTCACGTGTAATGATACAAAAAGATGATAAAAGCTATGTGCTATACCAGAACAACTGAATCCAGGCTTGTACTGGAACAGTTGTGGATTCTAGTGGAATAATACGGCCTCAGCCAAGACCGTAAAACCTGTAAACCCCACAATAGTATGGACCAGCCTTTGCTGGTATTATTAACATGATACACCTCTGTATCACTTCAGTTCCAAATCTCTATTAAGGAACTCAGGCAGGTACAAAACCTGTATTTATTTGTTACGACCAGGATGACACCCTTCTTTCACGCCAGTCTTTGTTCACCTAAGGCCACGCTCTGCTTGATGTGCCCCACGTTGCAACAGCGGCTCTGGGCCGGTCGGCACAGCCGCAGCTGGCGGGGCTCGCCTGGCTGCAGCTCTGCCGTGTCTGTCCCGTGCTGCTGCCCAGGCTGAGGCCATTTCTCTTTTTTTTCCTTACTTCTCTGCTGCTTTTGGCGCACGCAGGACTTTGTAGCACAGCGCGACTTCTTGCCCGGCGGCCTGCAGGCCGAACGAACGGTGCTCCTGTGCAGAAGCCCTGCAAAAGCCTCTTTTTTATTACTCCAGTCTCATTTGAGCCCCGGTTTTACGTGAGGTTGAGGTGGTGGCGAGGCCTCGACGAGCGCTCTGTGCACAGCTGGACGTGGTGGCTGCACGTCTGCCCGGCCTCAGAAGCACCAGATTCAGTCAAACCGCAGAGGTGTGTACAACTAATGAGAGACTTTGACCTACTTCATATTCCATTATTGGCTTTGGCCTTGTCTACATGGGGAGATTACGCCAATTTAGTTTAAGTCTGTTTTTAAAGTGATTTGATTAACCTGATGTGACCTCACGTAAGGATGTTCTTATTTTGGTTTGAATGAACTTATTTGCGTTCAACCAAAACCTGCACTTAGTCAATTTACACAGAATTGAAATTAGCTGTGCCTAAACTGAAAGGAGAACTGATGTCTCTAAATAATGACACAACTTTCTCATGAAAGCAGAACCTTCTGTAGAATCTGGAACAGAGTGTAATTACTAACAAATCTGCAGGAGACTGAAAGCTATTCATAGCAAAGTTAAGGAAAAAAAAAACAACCCAAGAAAACAAGCAAAACTGAAATATCTTAGTGAGACAAATGAAGAAGTGCCAATAATCCCAGCCCTGGAATACTGAAAGCAGCGGCACAAGGCTTGCACGGCTTGCAGCCAGGCTGTCCCATGGCTCTTCAGCTGCAGAAGAGGGAAAGCATTTGTGTCCTGTACACGGAGTCGCTATACAGTCGAAAAATAAAAAAGCGGTGTACAGAACTATAGGCCTGCTGGTTTGAATGCAATAGTACACAGTGTCTCATGACGTATTTTGTAGGAAGGAATAATTAGAAGTGGCAATAATGAGGAAGCAGGCTAAATTACAACAAGATTTTATCAAAGATGGATTGTGCTAGAGTAATCTAACATCTTTCGTGTATAACAGATTATTTAGGTGGGGTAAGGCAGGAATGTAATTTATCTAAAGCCAAGCATTTGATACCGTGCCCCACAGGACATTATTGCTTAAAATGAAGATGGTGGTTCAATACAAGAATGGCAAGGTGGAAAAGGAGCTGGCTAAGGAAAAGATACAACAGTTGCTTGCACGTAAAGTTGTCTGAATGGAGGGAGGTATCCAAAGAAAGTCGTCAGGACGGAGAGAGGTTAGCGCGGTTGCTCCCTTGGGACCAGGCTTGCGCCTGTTGAATGGAGCCGCTCTGAGCTGTGGGTAGAGTCTGGGTGTGTGCCCAGGAGCTGTGCGGGATGACACAAAGTTGGGAGGTATGGTCAATACGGAGGAGGATCAGATTATCATATGAAAGGAATTCAGATTACTTTGTTGATCGGAGTGATAGAAATAAAAGGACATTTAATAGTGCTGAGTGCAAAGTCATGCAAAATTTTAAGCGTGGAGACCAGTAACAAGAATTTCCAGTGTGAAACAGGAGCTCGTCAGCTGTCTGTGACAGAAGGGAGAGATGTGGATGCCCTGGCTGGTCAGGAGATACCTGCGAGCAAGGAGTGAGGTACAGCTGTGAAGGAGACCAGTGACATCCATGGGTATCAAAGGAAAATAATATGCAAGATTCAGGGAAGTGCAATACTATCATTGTAAAAATCATCTCACAGAGCATCGGTACAAGAGCTTTCCGTTGCTCATGGAGTAGCCCATTGGGATTTTGCATAGCTCTGGACACCCCAGTCAAGAAAATGTTAGATTGCAACAGTAGGAGGGCTGGAGTTGTGCTTATACAAATGGACCGTCTGTTGTATGAAGTGAGGTTGAAGAGCGTAATTTGTTTAGCTCTGGCCGGTTGAACAAACGAAGGGACAGGTTACACTAGGTATTTTTACACACAGTTGGGACTCAATAGCAAGGCGGCAGAAAAACCAAGTCAAAAGATAGCATCCGCACAAGACTGAGTTGTCTAAGCTGGTCATGAATAAATTTGGAGGGGAAATTAGAGGAAAGCTACTAGCTACCTAAGGATTGAGGTTGTGTAATAGTCTTTCAATTAGGGTAGTTTTGAGATAGATCTTGATAATCTTATGAAAGAGATTATACAATTAAATTAGAGAGTTCCTGGAGATAGGAAATTAAGTTTGCAGAGTTAGTTCCTTGGTCTCCAGTATGGCTGTATTTTTAATGTACGGTTGAAAGGAGAATGGACCTGGTTTTGTTTGCACTATGAACCCCACGCATCAAAGCTTCTGCTGTTTTCTTGGGAGCCAAGGCAAGAATGAATTCTCCCTGTTGCTGGAGATTTGAATCTTTTTTTTCCCCCATGTTTGCCTTCATCTCAAGCACTAGACATTGCAAGTGTGCAGTGCAGAGACTCCTTGTGGCATTAGACGGGCACAATTGCCAGCAGTTTTTTCTGGCACGCTCCACGGTTTAACCTGTTCATCAGATTTTGGGCCAGAGAGGTATTTTTCCTTCAGGTTGTGTTGCCAGTAACCGTATTGTACTTCATGGTATATTTTCTGGGATCTGTTGCTAGCACTGTTTAATGAGCTTTGTGTGGATACAAGGCCATGCAGTACTGGCAGTGATCTTCACCTGCCTTTTTCTGTGCCACAACACAGTTTAATCTTCTGTGCTTCCGATGTCTGCCATAATTTTGTCGTATGATGCGAGGACATGTTCTGGGGCTCCTGGTGCATCTCAGCAGGTTGAAGAGATGTTGTGAAGTAGCCATTAATAGTGTTGTTTTCCCAGGCTGGAGTGCTGGGGTTGGTGTTCCCTTTCTACCTGATATTCCTAAAAGAAGTTGCAAAGCTGGACTTAAAATCAGCTCTGCTTTTGTGCTGATCGGAGCAAAATTCTGTAAATTGTGCAGGATAACCTCTAGAAGCAAGAAGTGATTGCTTAGCATTGGTGATGGGTTAGTAATTTTCAAAATACAGTTTTGTTATAGGAAAGTTGAACGTATAATGTGCATCTTATTACAAGAAAGAGAAAAGGAAAGAAAAAAAAAATGACAGAAAGCAAGCAGGCAAGCAAGAAGGAAACCAGCTTGACATAGCCTGAAGCAGAGATCACATACCTGCTAAACGGCCTGTAAAGAGAAATTGAAATACGGAGAAATGACAGTGCAGACGAGGATAGTACTGAGATGGTAGAAGAGGAAGTGTGTTAACCAAACTCCACAGAGCTGTTGAAAGGCATTGAATCGTCTGACTGTGCCTTGTATTCTGAGGCAAACACAATTGTATAATTGATTAATTTGTCGACATTTCTTTAGCGCGTAACGCTATGGTAACCAAGAGGCTCACTAAACGTTGTCGCAGAGAACACTGTAAAATATATCTTTCCTAAGAGAGAGGGAGGGAGGCAGAGGAAGACCTTGGAGCTCTAACTTTGGAGGACTGATGCACACACGCACACAAAAACACACACTCACACACAAGTGCACACGTGAGCAGTTGGAAGTGGCCTCCTGTTGGTGGTGGTGGTGGTGGAAGATGAGCACAGTACGGATTGCTGGTGATGTACATGTTCTGGATACGACTGAAGAGGTGACGCTGGCTAACAACTGGGAACACTAGTGCTACCTGACCTTTGCGGAGCAGATGGACGGGGGACACCTATGCCACCCGCCCGCCGGGTCCCTAACACCCGGGGGCCCCGAGCAGGCAGGGAGAGCGAAGGGCTTGGTCCTCTCTGCGCCGCTGCTCGCATGGCGTGGAGGGCTATGCCGCCCGGCACGTCACCCTCCCTCCGCTTCTGGGACCTCAGTTCTCTAGGGCTGCTTCTCAGGGACCCTGTGGCATGAAATAGAAATGTGTGGAGTTTTACAGCGGGTACCCCGGGTGGTTGTGCTGTACCCGCAGTTGTCACCTGCGCCGCTCTCTGCGCCCTGGCTCTGGGCAGGGATTTAGGCAAGCCCCTCCGTTCCCCATGGCGGTGTCACGGCCCAGCAGACACTTAGGCTGGGCCTCTGCCTCCCCACCGTTAGTGTACCCCCTCACCTATAGGTGATCTGTAAGTCAATGCGAGGTGCTTTGTTGAATGCCAGCTATAGGCAGATTGATTAATTGATTGACTAACAGATAAACGCAAAGATATTTGTAGGTGTGTTTATTCTTGTTTACAAACTGCCCAAGCTTAGGCAAGATTTTCGAGTATGTAGCAATGGCAGGAATCATATCCATAAAAATGCTAATCTCCTCTCTTGCTTCATCTGTTCAGCCCACAAACACACGCATACACACATGCTTAAAAGAAATTAATAAGGTTGGTTTGTTCTCCTCTGGGCTCAGCCTACTTTAATCTTGGTTTAACTCACAGCACAGTGTGGCACATTGCTTCAGGACAACAAAGTTTTGACCATAAGCAACATAGTAAGTAAACCAGTTTTTTGAGAAATAAATGAACAATAGATGAGCTGCTAATAGCTCCCATTGTCATTAATTAATTTGCATAGACATGGCAGCATTATAAGAAGATTTTCAAGCAAGTGCAGAGGCTTTGTCTGAAGGGGATGAGATGAACCTGGTCCTGATGAAGGCAAAGGTTGAACTTCCATCAGCCTCTGTGCAGTGAGAACCTCTCCCAGAGTATCAGCCAAAGAGAAAAATAAATGTCCCTGGGAGTCAGCCCTTGGGTTTAGGCTGTTCAAGGCTTTGCTGCACAAACTGCAGATACGTTTTTATATATAGAGGAGGATGCTGTGTGTTTGGTCCCCTGTTGGCTTGCCACAGCAAACGCAGCAATTAGAGAAGCTGTAATAGCTGGGGAGGGTTACACCCCGTGCTGAGGAAGTCTGGCCATAAACCTGTTTGTCCTGTCTTTGAGTGCAATGTACACTGGCACAATTTACAGTAAATTAAAAATACTCACTCTGATCAAACTGTTTCCAATCGAACTTTATTAAGTGATGTATTAAGTGTGTGTGTTAAGTGAGTCGGGTGCGGCAAAAAGGCAGGACTTCGGCTGACTCCACCACTGATGTGTATATTAAAGATGAATTTCAACAGTCTGCTTTTTCTCTCAAACACAGTAAATGGAATGGCTTCATTTTGGAGCAGGCTTTTAATGGAAGGTGCACAGTAGAAAGTATTAATAAAATAAACTCTTTGTGCTAATCTTAACACCTACCTTTGCTGTTTAATCTTGCTTATTGCAGAGGGCTGAGCCTTGTCATTATTGGAGACAATGTGTCAACATAGGAAAAGTGAGTTGCTTTATTTTCTTTCCGTCATAAGCTCTGGAGTTAGCGTCCCACATGGCAGTAGTGATGTGGAGTTGTGTAATTGCAGAGGGAGTATATGTTGGCCCTCGAGTGCCAGTCCTGGGACAGACAATTCTCATTCTCATTCTGCTGGAGCATGGACTTCTGTGAAGCTGAATCACTTTCTTATCTGGGGCATCTTTACATCTCTTGGGACTTGGGTCTTCAACTGCAAGACCTCCTGGTATCTATGTCTCACCGGGCCCAGAGCAGAAGTCCGTTATTTGGGGAACTTTGCACAACTCGGGAACCCTTGCTGAAAATTTTGTTACATGGGGAAATTGTCTGCCACTCTGTTTTTCTGCTTTCTGGAAATAATTCAGAGTTTGGAAGGAGGGGGTCCCAGAAGAAGGTTGTTAGAGTAGGAGAGTGTATCTGATTCTGCAATAGTCCTGGTATACTGTCTGGAAAGGGCAAAGATCCATTGCCTAAAATGTGAGAAGAATAATTGCAATGGACTGAAGTTGCCACTAAACCATTTGGAAACAAGAAATGAGGCCGAATCAGAACTTCATCTTATCCAGGGCAGGTGTTTCGAATCTGGAGCTGAATTCCTTATCTTGGGTATATTCATAGTTAAAAAGGCAACTAGCAGAGCTATCAAGACCTAGAGTGTTAGACTGATTAGTGTGTTCTTAGTAGGCTGTTGTGACTAGAGCAGAATCTCTGTTTTCACTTGAGGGATGGAAAAAAGACTAACGCAAAGAAGAACAACTTCTGTGTTTTGATTTTTTTTTTTTGAAGGAAAGCATATGAATACTAATAAGTGAGCCAGCTGGAATAGCATCTTTCTTAAAAATTGTCCGTAGAGATAGTGTATTATATTAACATGAATTTGATTGCATGGTAAGTAAAATTTTATAAATATAAATCATCATCTTATTTCAAAAGCTGCAGTGCTGAGGAAACTATTCTGGGATTTTCTAATACAGACTGGTTTGAATTGTTTGAGTAAGAAGAGATATCAGTGAATAAATCAGATAATGAACTGCTTTACATAGAAGGCATAATGCCTATTTATGATGTATAGAAGTCCTAAGAGAGACGAATTGTCAGTTTAATCTTCTTTGGACTGTGTTGGAAATCTACTTTTGTGAGGCATTCCTGACTGTTCCAGAGATTACTGTTGACACACTTCTATAGATTCCGTTTATATTTGATTTACAGCTCTACAAGGTCCTTTGCAGGCAAATGTTCATTTTCTTCAGTTGTTTTTATTTGGTTCCTTAACCTTGAAGTAAAATTTGTAGTGGTTGTAGGTGTTGCCAAAAGTTTTCTTCTGACCTCGTTGCTCTTGTCAGAACTTAGGAAGCGCTGTTATCTCAGTGGATGCACCTTTCCAGAAGGAGCACTCGTACAGGTCAACTCTTTTGTCACTGACATCTTTGAGGCAACGTTGCAGAGCTTTGCAGTTGACCGGAGAGGGATGAAGATTTCTCCCTTGCTCTGTGAGGAAATGAAGAGTATGGAGATCAGAGCCATTGCAATAAATACTTCCCTTTCCTGCTCTTTTGTAAGTTCTTGTGATAAGTTTCCTGTGGAAAAGAGGATTGCTGGATGAATTAAATCAGATTAACTAAACATTGGATTTCTCTCTCTAACGGTGCACTGGCATTGACTGTTTACCCGTAAACCAGCTATTTTTGGAGCAAAAATGTGGGATTTATGTTTGTGTCTTTCCTGACATGAACATCATGCTTTATAAGGGAATCATCTCAATCAGCTTTACTAGCAGCTGATTTTCCTCCCAGCCTTGCAACACTTGCAGCAGCTTCAATCACAGAGCCCTGATGGGGAAACGTTGCTGGAAGGATGACGTGCAGTGCCGGAGTCTGGCGGAGCAGGATTGCTGCTCTGCATAGAGGAAGCAAACATCTGTGAGATATTAAAAACTTTTGACAGGGATAGGAAGATAATTCTCAAGATAACTCCGCGTCAAGCTCTGCTCTAACTTCTATCTCCTGCCAGGCTTCCTCAGCCCTAGGTCATAAGGTTAGAGAAAATAGTGGGCCGATGGCGTCATCCTTCACCTGTAGATACAGAAGTTCCCAATTGCAGTCAATTGCCACCAGACCCAGATAGCCTGTCGTCACCCTCCTATTAAGGATGACTGTTTCCAAAGCATTAACATTCATGTCAGGTCTAGATATGGATCAGCCCAGGCTTAAATCATTGTCAGGAACAGATGTGAGATACCTAATCAGTTATTTCCTAAGGAAAATGAGTTTGATTGCATGAATAGTTGTAAATATTTCATTCAGCAATTCAGCCACTACGGCAATGGTAAACAAGCTTCTGAGGCTGAAGAGAGGCATTTTGTGGTACTGTACTTGATTTCTCATTCATTTAAACTTTAGCGTAGAAGAAAGCAGCTTAGGTACTTCAGATTACTTTTTGTGACAGCACTGATCATAACCAGGGGCTCACTTTGAAGAGAACCAAACATGCTCAACCTTAATAAACACGGCCAGCTTCATCCTGGTTTGCAACGCGCAGCATTTGTCCACAGGATGAGCACAAATCTGCAGATTTTGCCACTGGGACATGATCACGGCACAGGAATTAATTTGGGCTTCAGTAGGAAGACGACAGCCTGAGCACCAAAACGTCCATCCTCTGCCTGGGTTTTGCACCTGCCCACCCGATGCCGAGCTTTGGTGGTGAGCGTCATCCTTGGCTGGGAGTTGAGCCAGGACTAGGTGCGCTGTGCGCCTGTCGTGCAATTGCTGCCCGATAACGCTGCTGGCTTTTTGAAGCATTGGCTGTACCTAATAATACCAATAATTAAGGACACAGCTTTAATTTCTTGTTTGTTTTGCGCTTGTCACTTGTTGAAAGCAAAGCTGAATTAAATTGGAAGAAACTTCAATGCTAAAGCAGGGTGGGTGTAATACTAATTTCAGTGAAGCAGGTGGGAATTTTACTTGTGATCTTTTGCAGAAGGGCTGATGAGAGGAAGAAAAGGAAGGAGGAAGTTAGCTTTTCTCTCTGCCTAATTGAATGTTTTCCCTGCTAGCGTTTTGGCTAAACTATTGTGTAGTTTGCTTGCGATTTTTAGGAGGCATGCACAAAAGCAGTGCATGAAAGCTGGAGGCTGGGAGTACAGATGATATTTGCCTCTCGAACGCAGTGTGAAGTTCTGAGGAAACTGGGACTGCCAGCTAAAGGTCATGGGCGTTTTTAACTTCTGCTGCTGGCTTCATGCTGCTGTGTAGAGGTTTGTCAGGGATCTTGCTGGCCTTGGTGGTGTTACGTCGTCAGATTATCACAGAAACAAGCTTCCTTTTTATCCATGTGTTTTTTAAGCGTGTACCTTGCAGTATGATTCTTTCCATCAGCTGGTTTTAACATGTATTTTTCTCGGCCGGCCTAATTTTGCTGTGTTAAATACAGTATGCACATTGTTAGTATATGGATGTACGGTTTAAGGTGCTTTGGTCAGGAAAGCCCTACGTAATAAATTCATGTTTATCTTAAGTCTGGAAAGCACAAATAAATCCCGCTGTTTTCACCCAAGAATTACACAGGTGGTTAAAAAGAGAGGCATGTGCCAGTGGATCTGGCTAAATGGAGGGCCAAGCTATTCAATGCTCTTTTCGCTCTTTCCCAGGTGAGATGAGATGTCACACTGCAGCCTTTTCAGCTGGCCTGGTCTCTTACTTCAAAACCAGGGACCACAGGTATCTATAGGTACAGACCCGCCGTCCTTGTCAGCCGCATGCATACAGCCAGGATTGCTCAGCAGAATGGCAGTATCCATCGCTGCTGCCATTAACTTACTTAGTAGAGGAGAGTTATCCTTTGAGAGAGATGGACCGCATGTATTTAATTTACTGGTTGTACTGGAGTCTTGATTTTGACTCATACTGGGAGGGTTCTTAGTACCGGACCATTGCAGGTGTGAAATAAAGCGTATTTTAGAATGTTCTGCATGCTTGCCCAATTGTAATCCATAGACAGCATTTCGATGTTCAGAAAACCCCGTATGTCCTTAATTTCAGGGATGCCCATCCTTGTGGGGCGTGAGCAGTCCTCTGTCCTGCGTCTTCCCTCCGCTGTCGGCGAGAAATCCCCGCCGGTCCGTGCTGCAGCGGGTGACGGGGGACCGTGGGCTCTGCAGCGCTGGGCGGAGCGGATAAAGAGACCAGAGCCTCTTTGAGGGCACGATAGCAGAAACGCTGCTGTCTGATCCGTGCCCTTTCCCCTGAGTGTCTGGGTTTACTCAAATCTTTTTTTACATGAACATTATCTGGGAGGCGCACATCTTTTCCGGTCTTAAATAATTAAAAAACCCCTCAAACCTCCAAGAGAATCCCCAAAGCGAAGTGGACATTCAATCGTGCTGAGTCATATTTTGTTATTATGGCTGATTATCCAGCCAGCCATGCAAACAAACGGCAAGGGGGGGAAAAAAAGGATGTGTGTGAATATCTGATCGGCGACAGAATGAGGCCTTGGGTCTTTGTGCATAATATGTGTAGCAATAATGACCTAGTATGAAAGTGTTCCAGTGACTGACATATTTGCAGTCTAAAAAAGATAACAAAGTAATGAGAGAGAGAGAGAGATCTGTGGGTGTTTATCTTCTCTTTTCTTCTTTCTGAAGGAAAGTTTTGCTTTTTCATTATATTTCTAGTGCATATCAGCAGTACCATGCAGAATGATGAATATGATTACAGTTAATTGTTTAAATATTCTTTTATTCCTGAAGCTTTCAAAACAAATAACTATCTTTTGAGGAGCTAGTTGAGAAGTGATGTGGGCAAGATAGTGCAAAAGAGAATATTGGATGTGAAGTTAAAAGTGCCTCAGAGAAGAAAAAGAGAAGGGGGGGGGGGGGACACATGTTTTAAAGAAGGAAAGCAAGCCAGTTGTATTATTAACAATACCAGTAACGTAAGTGGCAGCAATTCTTCCTGAAAAAAATTTGTAAGCTTCAATAGTTCAAATCCAGCCTTGGTGTAACAGCATTGGAATTATACTTGGATCGACATTTCTGGTGCGTAAATCTTCTAGTGTTACTTAATGCAAATACTACAAATGAGCATGACTTTGTCCAAAACGCGTTTGCTGACTGTATTTATCATCTGTCTTCTTCACAGTAAACAAGAAGAGACATCTGTGCAGAAGGTCTGGTAGCCACAGAAAATATTTTGCATCATAGTGTCTAACTGGTGCCATTATGAGCTCAAAGAGCTGTTCTTTAGGGCAGCTGAAACACAAATGTGTATTTGGTGCTTGGGACCCTTTGCAGACCTATTACATATTTGTAATGCAGGAAGTAGAACACTGGGTGGAAAAGTGCCACTTCGAGACAACTGTGAGTGATTTTGGAAATTCTGAGTAATGAGATGAGTTTTCTCACAATAATGCTCAAGTCTAGCCCTTAATCATACACTTGAAACAAGTGGGCTCAGACCTTATGAAAGGTGTTTACTTATTCAGCTTTAAGGCGCAGGCCAAGAAATAACTTGATCGGATTAGCCGAGTTTGAATAGGAACGGCAGCAAATAGAATCAAATGAGTGTGAACGATACTGCTGTGCTCTCTATTAGAAAAATATCTGCCAGCTGCCGTTGTAGGGTATAATCCCGCAAGATGCTGACGCCTCCGCTTTCCATTGCCCGAAGGAGCTGGACCAGGGCACTTCAGCCATGCGGCTCCTGTTACTCACCTAAGTCAAACAATGGTTTTTCTCCGAAATCCTTCTTTTCCCTGTTATATAAAGGCTGAATCTTTTCTACCTCCTCTTTCTTGAAAGGCTCTTGACGCTTACAGGGACAGGGTGCGTTGCTGGTTATTCTCAGCTGCAAGATTACAGAGATGGCAGCGGTAAGGTCAGTGGGGCATGAACACGGCTCAGCTGGAGAGCAGATGTGAGCAGATCGTTTAAGGAAAGCAGCTGAAATTCTCGGAGCCAAATGAGGATAAGACAAATTTTGAAATATAAGGGCTTCGTTTAAATTCCTTTTGACTTATGTGCACATTATACCTGGAATGCTCCAGAACTAAACACACCAAGAGGGTAAAGAAGTTTCTTATGCTTGAACTTGGGACGCATGAAGCCAAAGATGTAAAATGAGGTCAGTTAGCTCAGCTGCAGTGAATCCTTTGATATTCATTTAATGGGTAAGTAGATAAAACTCTAAGTCAGCTTGCATGGGAGACTTTGAATTTTAACTGCTAAAGCTCTTTATAATTTTCTCACAGGTCTTTTACATAGACTGGACATTAGGAAGCATTTCTTTACCGAGAGGGTGGTCAAACACTGGAACAGGCTTCCTAGAGAGGTGGGCGATGCCCCAAGCCTGACAGCGTTTAAGAGGCAGTTGGACAATGCCCTTAATAACATGCTCTTAACTTTTGGACAGCCCTGAAGTGGTCAGGCAGTTGGACTAGATGATAACTGTAGATCCCTTCCCACTGAAATATTCTATTCTGTCCTATTCTATCCTATCCTATTCTGCAGTTTAGCTGTTCAGACAGCTAGCACTGTTCCACTTCTGCTGCAATACCACTGCAAGTCTTCACAACCTGTTTTCTCATTTCTTCTGTCTCTGAACCAGAGGTGGGAGGTTGTCTGACTCTGGGAAACAAATTGTTTTGGCAGTCTTTGGGTTTGAGATTTGGGCTGAAGTCAAGAAGTTGAAGTCCGGATCAGGAGCTGAATTCTCCTCTGGTATAGGCAGGCTTTCAATCTGGTTCAGACCTATCTCTAATCCTTTTCTTGTAGTATTTCCTTTTTTTGAATAGCTTCCTTATGTATTGAGTTCCAGAAATTCCAGGCTGGTGATACACATGGGAAACAGATTGCAACAGAGAGCAGATTGAATTATTCAGGTCTGGGATTATTGAGGCAGAACATTTTTTTCTTCATGTTGTTTGAAAAGGGAGAAGAGTCTTCCTTTTTTTATTTATAGGAAGAAGTTTGAGATCGAATGACGCTGAGCTGCCCTTTCATTGGTCAGTCAGTGATCACTTGAGGAAAAAATAACGAACTGGGGTTTTTTTCCCCTGCTTCATTTGAAAATCAGTTCTTACCAGTGCTGCTTATTTAAGGGCAGTCTAAGACTATAGTCTTAGATGCTTCAGGAAGCTTATTTTAGGAGGGAAGACTTGACTGAATGCCAGTAGACAGAGCTAATCATCAGGACATCTGGATTCACTTCTTAACTCTGCTGCGTGACCTGGGGTCAATGATTTAGGTTGAGCTTTTCCAAAACGTGCATTATTTGTAGGTGCTTATGCTGGGTTTCAGCATTACTAAAAATTAGGCTGTAACTGCATTTGCTGTTTCAAATTCAGCTTCCCAAAACTGGGATACCCATAAAAAGAGTGCCCTGTTCCTCACTTGTACAACAAGGATGGATAACTGTGTTTATGGAGTGTGCTGAGGCTTCCTGATGTAAAAGCATTAGAGGAGAGAAAGGACGGCAGCAAGCTGCTTGCAAAGCATCAGAGAAGTAGGCCATGTTCAGCAGAAATCAAAGGACGCTGAACAAGAACCAGAATTCCAGGAGCTCCCACTTCACCAGCCGAAGGGCTCCCCAGGCCCTGTGGCGGACCAAGCAGATCTAAGGAAGCGCAGCAACGACAGAGCCAAGGATCGCCAGCTATCTGCAGACTGTACAGCATCCAGCGCATCCAGCTGACCTTCCCTGCTGCCCCACAGCAGCAGCGGAGCAGCTGGAGGGGGGCATCCAGGGACGGGGCAGCGCAGGTGTAGCAAGCCGCGTGCTTCCAGGAGGCTCTGATTTGTGTCACATACAGTCAGTCTGTGCGTGCCGGAAAGGGGCGGACCTGCTGTGCAGGTGTGGATCAACTATGCTAAACATCTGGTCGTGTAGTGGAAGAGTCCTGATAGTATCGGGCTCCCCTCATTACATGGGCTAGGGAGTGGGTGGACTCTTCTTGCTTTCACGGGCGGTAGGAGCGTACGTCACTGTCACAGGTGCATCCTGCCTCCAGGATCGACTGTGGTCGCTATTGGGCTCTGAAGCGAGCTGGCGCACATCTATAGGGCAATGGCCAGGGGAGTACTGCATGTAGACAGAAGATCTTCGAGTTCCGAAGAAAATCCCCCCCGTCCACAAATACCTCCCACCATCTGCTGGTCCTGCAACCTGTGAGCCGATGCATGGACTTGGAAGCCAAGTCCTACACGGTGTTTTTCTCCTCAGCGGAGCGAAGCACTTTGGAAGTGTGGTCCTGGAACCGCCTAGGACCCACTCCTGACCCAGCTGAAGGCCCCTGCTTTTACTGTGCAGGGCAAGCAGCCCTCGGGCCTTACGTTTGTTCTTGCGTTATGAGTTCAACCTCCAGCACAAGCCAATACGAAGCACAAGTGCTCATCTCCTCATCTGTACCATCCTCAAGCATCTGAAATGCCTTTTATATACAGGACTGAGAAAGGCAAAGAAGAAACAAAGCAAAACTGTATTGTTTGAGGAGAAAAAGAGAACAGCTAAGGACATGAATGCTACTGTTGCCACTTTCAGTGAACTGGTAGTTGCTGGGAGTGTTCTCCTGCTGAGAGAAGCAGAGGAGAAGGTATTTAGTTTAATTAGCTGATTTTCTTTGTTGTCTAATGATTACGTTTATTCTGTGCACAGGGAGGGCATAAGGCATAAAAGTAGATAGTTTAATGACACAGACTTTTTGTAGCTGTCTGCTTGGGATGAGTTTCACCCGTAGTAAATAGAAGAGAAGAGGAATTACAGGAGGGATTTCAGGGTAACACATCCAAAAAGACAACTTTGACATGTTTGTCCTAGTATCTGCGTAGTTGCCAAAACAAAATCCGAAACTGAAAAAGGACCCAATGACCTCACTTAATGCAGTAAATCCAGTTGATGCAAGCTATGTCCTCTCGCCGAGCACCTCCCGGGGAGAAGCTCCAGCCGGTGATCCCTGAAAACGGAGCACAAGGTGTCAGGGTGCCCAGCACCCGCTTCATAGGCAGTTCTGCAGTAGGCGCAGAAGCTAACGCTGTCGAGTTAGCAGAGAGTGTTGGTTTCTTTTAGAAATGTTCCTAGCTGGTTTGCTCTGCTAGCGTTGAAACTATTCTGAACGAAACCCTGAAATGAGCCGGAATTTCAGCAGTGGGTTTATGGTCAGGTGTTGTCCGTATTGTTTAAGCTGCAGAATCAATAGCTTTGGGGGTTTTGTTTTAGCTTGTTTAGCTACTCTTTTCATTGCTGAAATTTATTGGGTTAACCTTCCCACACACGCCCCCCATCCTTTGTGATCTGCCCGTGAGAGAGCGAGCTCTGCTCACCTTCCCTTCGCATGCACCCAGCAGGATTGGGTACTGAACTTCCAGCATTAGGAGGTGAGCGGTGCAGGGGTCATCCTGAATGTCACCACCGCTTTTCATGGTAGAAATTGCTCTCGGTATTTTTTTGCAAATGGCTCTGAAGTAAAACGTGTGTTGACGTATGTGTGTCTGTGCACTCATCCCCACACACATGCATTTGCACCGTCAGGATCAGGATCAGAAGCAGAGCTGTAAGCGCATTCATATTTGCTGGAAAATTTGGAGAACAGTCTGTTCAAAAGACTTCTGACTGTTAGATTTCAATATTGCTGCCTTCTCTTTAGCTCTATGTGCCTTTCCGGGAAATAGTCCCATGAAAACACACATCCCGGTTTCTGCTGAAGGCCTAACTGTGGACAACCACCTTTGCTCCCATTCTACGCGAGGGAAAACTATGTTGTTATTTGAGGATTATTTGGCTCTTATGTCTGACCGAGTCAGGTGTGTTCAAGAATTGTTTATACATTAGATATCATCATTTCATACCAGAGCACACGTTTACCTTTCCCGTAGTACCTGAACAGCTGTAAATGAGCACAGGTATTCATCCAAGACTGGAGAAGAAAAGAAGTATTGTTTGCCTATGCATTTTTATCCTACCCTCCTTGTGCCAGCAGAAGTATAGTTTCGTACTACCTGGGGGTGTGAATCAGCAGTTGTGCCTTTTGCCGTGTTTTGAGAATTTTAAGAGGCTATTAGACAAATCGATAGAATTAATTAAATGTATGGCCTTCTTGTTACAGAAACCCTGGAGATGTTTTAAATAATATTCTCCAATGTTGTAGATGTTACTGAAGATGCTGTACAATGTTACCGAACCCTACAAGGTTCAGTAATTTGCTGGAACAGAACAAACTTGGCCAGCTATTTTCTCCAGTATCTGACAAAAATCCTAGAGAACAAAATGTTCCAGTAATCATCTTCTCTTTTCAAGTGTCTGTTAGTTCTTAATCCTTTTCCCCCTTTCTTTTGTCAGAAAACAGCATATCCTGGTTAAAAAAACCAAAACAAAAAACCCCTCAACACACCACCATTGTTCCTCCCTGTATCTTTCATTTCATTATTTCATTTCATTTCTGTGCTGAATCACAGTGCTCTGATACAGCCTTTTTTTATGGTGTAATTGTTTTGTATAATCCATTTTCTTTGGGCACCTCTTAGCTTCTGTCTGAAGCTGTTACTGCTATAATGAATGTAGTCATAAATCTGTCACAGGTAACAAGCTAAATTTAGAGCTCAATAAACCAGGGGAGAGTATGCTGTAGATAAGTGAGCACATCGAGATGCAATAGTTACAATAGCGGCACAAAAAGTCCACTTCTGATAGATTAACAAAAGAGAGCACAGAATATTTGGTTCCCTCACCGATTCACCACCGTTACCCGTCTTCTGGTAAACAAAGGTGCTGTGTGGAAATACAGGTACGGACACGGCACGTCACCCTGCCTCGACACCCCCGAATTGTGACGGGGTGTGTCAGCTGCCGCAGATGAGTGTGCTGTACTGGGCCGTCTCCCTCGGCCGTCCCGTGGCGGAGGTGGCGGGTGGTGTTTCTGCACAGCTCCTCCGCTGAACTGAAGGGGATTCCAGTTCCTCCAAAGAAGCAAAGGGTCTGAAACTGGAATTAGGAGCTACCGGGCAGGGCAGGACCTGGACCAAGGTGGTGTGGGAGCCAGACGTGTTGGAGACACCCACCTGACCCCCACCAGCGTGATCCCTGAGGCAGGGCGTCGCTCAACAGAATCTGACAGTCATGCATGCCTCGGACTTGGGCAAGCCAAGAGTTCCCACAGTTAAATGGCTGATGGATTGTCAACACTGAGATCGCTGTAACTTGTTTTTTTTTCCTCTTTTGAGAAGAAAAAAGTGAAGAACACGGAGAAGAAAAAGCAATGGAAAGATGAAGGTAGATGACGTAAGAAACAACAAGATGGAGAGAAACCATGTTCAGGAAAGATCCAGTTCTGTGAATCGCAAACCAATGGATGTTCAGTAATAAGTGAAAGGGATAAGTGAAAGAAGAGCAGGAAAGAATGAAGAACAACAGAAGGCGAGGCATGGCAAGGCAAGGAGGGGGTAAAATGCAAGCAGAAAAAACACAAGCAAAGCAGGTCAAATAATGCGGAGATGCAGTTCCTTTGCGACGTCGTTTTAGTCTTTGCATCTCCGTGTCATGCTTTCACGCTGAGCTGTGCCGCGGCAGCGGCGAGGCAGTGCCGTATGGGGCACTCCGGCAGAGGGTAATGCCGCAGCTGTACGGGGCAGCTACTGCCGCTGTTGCCTGCTTGCTGTAGCGCTGGGACAAAGCCTGTCCAGAAACATTTGTCCCAAAGGTGGGTAAGATTGTCTCCGAGTCTGCTCAGTATAAGAGAAAGACCTCTGCGAGCCGCTGCCGTGGCTTCCCTCCGGGCTCTGCGTGACGGGCAAGTGCGCGGGTCGCTCGGCGGCGGGCGGGACAGGACGGGCGGCAGGGCTGCGGTGCTCCGGTGCGGGAAGGGAGGTGGTGATCGCTTCTGTGCTGCACGGCCCTAAAGACTCGGTGGCACTGTTTGGTTTTTCAGATGTCGTTTACATTAGCATCTTATAATTGAATCAGTAGCACTTTACTGAGAAGGTTAAATTCTGCCTTTTAAAAATGAAATCAGCTGTTTAGCTGTCAACCGCAGTCATGCCCTCCTGTTGCCTCAAGACGAATGAGACATTGGCATATTGACATATAAATCGTATCGCTGGAGAATGCATTAAGTCTCTTATTTATGACTGCGTTGTGCCACAAAGTGCTGCATCTTGTAATTGAGGGCTCTCTGCTGAATTCGTTGCATGCAAAACCTGTGGAAATCATTAGCACAGCACATTTCCATAATTAAAATATTTCCTGCAGTATGGATTTGAAGACTCCCTAACTGCCGTACATTACTCAAATGCAAAATTTTATGAAAATTCAAATGCATAGAGAATATTTTTTAATTAGACCAGTTGGTGCAGTCGGGAAAAGCAAATTAGCTGGGTTCAGGGACCCTTTTTAGGTGACCGATGAAAACTTTATTTGTTGCTGATCACAAAGAAATGTGCAGCATTACACTTATAGAGTGATCTTTGCCTTGCCATCAGTGACATAACCATATAATTAAAATTAACACTGTAATAAAGCATTCGTAGGAACTGTTGGTTTCAGGAGGTAATTCTTACTAATGTGGTGCTCCGTTAGGAATTCTCCTACATTAATGTTAATATTTTGATGATTTGCAGCAAGCCAGTAAATAAACATTTTCTTTAGTTAAAAAAGTCTGCAGTTTTAGATAGCTCCTGAAGTCAGACAGTTCTGCAAAGCAAAGAATTTTTTAAAAATTCCCTCTCCCATTCTCTCTTCACTAAAAAATGTGCCAGAATATTGCAGATAGCATGGAATAGTGCTTTAACTATTAGCTGTGTGTCCGAGAAGTGCATTTGTATTGTTAAGGCTGTCATAACGCCATTACCCTTTCTGTAACCCTGGAAACAACTTCAAATACTGTGATATTTGGAAAGTCTAAAATATAACTTGCCCTTAAAATGCTATAAGTGTTTTTGGAGACGCCCTGTACAAGGGAAGAAATTTTTTCTTTTTTTTTTCCTTTACAGAGGGCATTAAGCAATGATGGATGTGGATGTGCATTTCTCTGTGAGAAAGCTGATCCTCACCTGTTGTAGGTGGGGTGAAAAACAATGCTAGCAGCACTGACAAGTGTCCTCTCTCTTTACCTGCCCATAGAGTTCAGGACTCCTTCTCTCCAAGGGTTGCAGGAGAGGATTTTCAGAGGGCAATAAATAAATTTTGATCCCTCTGGTTAATACAGTTGAGGTCAAAGAGATTCTATCTGGAGCTGTTTCAAATACTCTTAACATGCAGACATACTGCTGTCGGTAGTGTTAAGTGCCTTATCTTGCTGAGGAGTGTATACAACCCTTATGAAACTATTCTTAAGTATTCTGGTTACTATATTTAGCTCCGGCTCATAACAAGACAAAAAGCACTTAGCTAAATGTAGTCCTGAAGTGCTTAATCCGGTTAAGAATATTTTGTCCTTAGGTGTCTTCTGCTAAGACGTTTTGTAGCTCACCGTCCTGCTGCATCATGCAAAAGGCTTCTCTCTCTGTTTGGGCCTGTGAATTCTTTTACGGCCATTTGTTCTGTTAGAGCCTCGAAGCCTGGTATTGACTGAGGACGCCTCTCACGTTCATTAGGGGTGTCCCGCTGGGACAGACCTGGGAAGCCTCAGTCCCCTGCCCCTTGCAGCTCCCGTCAGCCGTACCGCTGCGGGATGTGATAGCTGCTGCTGGCGGCTGGAGAACCTGGGCTTCGTCTCGCAGTTTAGGCTCGGTGAGCATTAACTGGACTGTTGTCTCGCTCAGTGACCAAACAGCTTCGCTCAACTTAGCTGCTGTTCAAGCTGCCTGGGAGGGCAACCGCGCGTACAAGGCAGAAAACCTGTCAGGCTTCCTGGGTCTTTTCCGTTGTTAGACAGCCTGCGGGCGAGGCGCTGTGAAGGTTTCGGCATAAAGCTTTGCCTTCAGAGCTCAGGAAGTATCCTTTTGTTTGGCTGAATTTTTGCAAACTTAAGCCTGTATAGAAAAAGTGGTTCCTGAAAAATTGTGATAGATCTGTTTGTGTATTTGCAAGCATTTTTTTTATAATTTAACCTGGTGCTTTAAAGAGAATTTTCTTTATACCTATCTACGTATCTCCAAAATTATTAAAAGTTAGCAAAACTTCTGTATGGGTCATTCTTCTAGAGGAGAAACGACTGTATGATTTCGATAAAACAGCACTGACCAGTGAGCAGCAGTGACTAAGGTAAGCACCTTGGTTCTTTGATAGCTCAATAGGGTAACAAATAAGATCGCACACTCCTTTTGAACTAGAATAAAAGCTTGTAACTTGACCAGCATATGATGACTGTGAGAACAGAAGCGTAGCAGATCCGCCGTGTTTAAACTTGCTACGCAGGTGTTGAATTCAGTTGCCGCTTCACTGAGGACATCAGGACTTGTGTGAGATTTTCCCTGGAAGTTCATTTTTCAAACTGAAAATGATCCCTTCATCCCAAGTGCATTTTTTACTGATGCGCTTACTCCTGAAACACATTAGGTATTTTATATGTTACTCTTGTACTTCTGTTGTGTCAGGAGGTTCAAGTCTCTTGCGGGTAACTTCCATATTACTGTTTAGAATGACTGTATTACACTTTATCTGAGCCAATTTTTTTGAGCAAATGGACTGGCATCATTTCATTTAGCTGCAGTTTGCCCCATTGTCTCATGTTACTCTCGTAAACCTCCCCTGCAAAGCACTCTCACCATATCACTCGTCAGGATCTGTGTTGCTCGTGGTGTTTAGCAGCGGCCCCGCAATGTCAGCCCCTACCCCGTCCCGGCTGCCCTTTGCAGTGTGCGTGCCTGACGTGCGTCTCTTGCAGTGGTTCTTCAGCCACCTTCCTGTCGTTCCTTCCCTCTGAGGTGTTTTCACTAGCTGGAGAAACGAGCAAGCTCTTGCTAGTCCTTTAGATGATCAAAAATGTGGGGGTATGTTTGCTCACTCACCATGGTTACAAAAATGTAATCCCTGGTAGTGGCAGCAAGTTTTTTGCAGTGTCTTGAGCTGATGTTGGAACTAACGGTAACAGGAGAAACAGCCATGAACCTGGGCTCAAAGCAGGGAGGTCACTTCAAGGGCATTAAAAGCTTGTTAAATTTGGAAGCCCAGCACTTGGCTGTTGTTGAAGATACTACTGTCGGTCATGGACAGTCTGGTTGTATCTGTGTCCTTCATGAGAAGGAGGCTCATCTGAAACCAAGCAAGTTTCAACAGCGATGGTTTAAGAGAGATGAGCACTGTGGTAGAGGTACAGTCAGGAGTTCAGGTTGCTCATTAGTAACCGTTTAAATTGCAAACAAAAAGGAGTGTGTCTCCCGTCAGTAGCAAATCTTAATGGGAGGCCTTAAATCCGTCCACAGGTGGGTGGTTGTGGCTTGCCCTGACTTTAGCTGATCGTGTTCATCTTGAAGGAGGTTTTTGGTTGCAAGATTGGATAGATGAAGTATGGATCATACTCGCTGGGTTTCGTAGCACACATGCCAGGTAAACTGCTGTACTTCGGAAGGACTCCAATCAATCCTCAGTGGCCCCAGGCTAGTAGGACCATTCCGCCACCCCTCTGGGCCACATGGTTTTTTTGGACACGAGAGGTTAAGTTGGCCTTCCCAGGCTGCTTCTGAGGCAGGAGGTGATGCACACAGAGCCAGGAGCCCCAGAACTTGGTCCAGCTCCCATTCCTGGAGGCTTTGCTGAGCTTTCACCAGTTATACTTGAGCGTGTTTCCAATTTACGGTGGTAGGCTTTCAGCTTGAAGTGAGTGCTACTCTCTAGGCTAAGTCTTGCCTGCAACTGTGTTTTAACTGGATTTGCTTTTCCTTCCAGGATTAATTTTTCTCCTTCTGTATTTACATGGTGATAAGAAGTGCTAATCCCACTCCGTCAGTCTGGACTGATGAATCTGAGGAATAGAACAGGTAATTTCTAATTTGGCTTGTAGCTTTCAGTGACTCAGGCAGTGAGAACCACTCCCTCCCCATGGAGTGCGTTCGTATTCTGGGACAAAAGAAATCATACAGTTTCTTCTGCCCAGGTCATCCGCAGGGAGGAAGATCTTTGCGCTGGAGCAGGAAAGGTAGGGTAAATTTTTGTAGCTTTTACTGTGAGCAACATCTTTGACTTCCTATCAGTTGTGGATGGTTTTATTTCATGTTACTTTTATAGCCACCAAGTTGTTTGAGCTTGGAGTAGTCTCAAAGCAGGGAAAAACATTTGAATGTACCCACTGAAAAATGCCCCTTGGGTGCTGGGCGGGGTGGGAGGGTTTTGCCCGTGAAAGTGCTCGCTAAAGATGGAGGCAGATTGGTGCTGATGCTGGGGACAGGTACGGTCTGCTCTTTGGAGGTGTCTGAGGGGGGTGCAAGCCGGCAGAGCTGACCCAGGCGACGTGGCACGGAGTGACGGCAGCTGCCTTGCCTGCATCTGCCTGGCTCCCCGTCCCTCGGGCTTAGCCCACCTGAGTCACAGAAAGCAAGTCACCAGTGAAGAAGTTACCCTTGTGTTGAGTTTTCCATCATTTCACGGGGCTTGAGGCTACCATGTCGTTACTGAGAGTTGTTGCCAACTGTTCTCCTTACCTGTGCTGCAGGAGCCGTTAAGATAAAATAAAGAGAGAAGCCCGCAATGACTGTTCTGGTGCGGGAACATATAGAACCCAGGGAGCCCAGGTCACGTTCCCTTCTTTTCACTGGTTAGTGCCAGGTGAGGAAGTTCTAACTTGAACCCTTGGGTGTGAATCCCAGTGGTAGGACGCAGCTCAGATGATGTGGTGGAAGCCTACCAGCGCAAGCAGCGGTCATTGGCTGCGGGATGCTTTGGATGAACCTGTCTATCATATCATCTCTTAGATGTCCTGATAGTACCCTGCTGTTGCCTAATACTAATCCTTTGGGGGATTAGCACAGTTTCCTTCTTCCTTCTATGCCCTTCCACTGGGAAAGAAATCTCAGATGCTTTTCAGGCATTGCAGTGCTTGAAACCAGCCAGCGACCTGTTTGATTTCCCGAAACGGGACCAGACGCAGTGCTGCCTGGTGCAGGCATCAGAGTCAAACTGGCTCTCACATTTGCAGGGCAGATGGTGATTCCTGCGCAGATTTGCAGAGGCGGTGCTGATTCCTGTGCAGGGTTCAGTGCTTCGGCGGGGTTCCCCACCCTGTGGCAGAGGGGAGTGCAAAGGCAGGCTGGGGGGCTGCTGGCTCTTAGCTCTTTCCCTCTAAAGTCACACTTACTGTACCTGTGTGTTTGAGCGGATAGCAACAGTTTCACTTCTCAAGCCTCAGTAGCTGACAGAACAAGCCAGAAACTATATACCAAGAGTGGAGTTTGGGAAAGGGAAGACCGAAGCATCCAGGAGGTCATAAAGAACAAACCAGTAAGCTCCGTATTCTGACATCCTCAATGAGATCAGGGACTGTGTCTCAGTAAGTACTTCTGTATTTTCCTTCCAGAGCCCTGTGTTGTGTAAACGAACTGATGGATGAAGATGAGAAGGACAGGGCAAAGAGGTATGAAGGGATGCACAGAGCACTGAGAGTGGAAGCTCTCTCGGGGGAGAATGGTAACTGCGGTGTTGTCCGATGCTTGGAAAAGTTCTTGGGACCACTGATGCCAGAGGCAAAACCCCCACGCAGTTTACAGGCTGTGTATAGTGGACCACAAACAGCATAATTAAGTCACTGTTTTCAAGCTTCTCATAGTGTGTTTGACCACCCGTACAATGGGTTAATCAGCTGAGTGGTCCTTAAATTACTTTGTCGTGCCCTCAGAATCTTGTGTTACCCCATGGCTATTTATCATCTTGATGCAGGACTCCTGACCTGTGATTTTATTGGCATCATGCAGTGCTGCCCACCTGGGGTAGAGTTCCCCGTGAAACTTAGAGAGCAGTCCTGCTTTAGCACAGGTAGGAGTTAGTCTCCCTTCAGAGAAGCGTTTGGCTCAGTTCTAATTAATCATCGTACATGAGCGCCAAAACAGAAATGGCTGTGAATGTAAATGCTGGATCTGAGAACCTCCAAATGCCAACCTGAATCTGAATGGAAATGCTTTCTGCGTACTGCACTCGGTCTAGATCACAGGAAACATGTATCATCATGAATACACTTGTAAAGAAAATTAATTACTACTGGAAGAGGTTGTATGAAAATAGGGTTATCATCTCAGATATGAGCATTGGAAAGAACATTTTGGAAGGAACTGAATGGATTTGCTTTCTCCTTTGTTGTTTTTAATGGAGGGGAAAACCCTGATAAAACATTCTTAAATTGTATTAATGCAGGCTGGAAACTTGTCTGTGGTTTCCGCAGCCAGACTCTTAACATTCCCAGTTTCATATATCATGGCAGCAGATTTTCAAAACCAGATACAAGAGCATGTGCTTGACTTCATTCTGCAGTTGAGATGTCTCTGCACAGCATTGTCTGTCTGTAAGCTACTTTTGCAAGTACAAGTCAGGAAATAAGGAATCCTTTGCATTTTGACCTTTATATGTGTGAGTACTACCAGCAAACCAAAAGTCCGTAAAAACGAGGCGGGCAAAACGTAAGCATGTACGTGCCAGGACTTCTCTTACTGAAGAAATTTTGCCCATAACACCTTCACCTCGTTATCACCGATTTTGAAACAATGGGAACTGCCGCTGAAATGTACGTAAGGATATGGTCTTGCTCAAAGGAATGTAAATCATATTTGTAACCTCCAGGTGTTCCTTGCTGACGGTGAGTTCAGCAAGGCTCTAAGCACCAGCAAGCCACTTACAACCAAGCCTCATTGTACGCAGATGAGCAGTCCCAGCAGAGTTTAGATTCTCGTATTTAAAGTGTTTTGCTGGGGCAGGGCCATTTACCTCTCCCTGGGTCGAGCTGCAGGTCCTTCGTTTTACTTAGCGGCATTTGTGTTTCTGTCACCCAGGGCATCACGCAACAAATCTGAAAAGAAGAGGAGAGACCAGTTCAATGTCCTCATTAAGGAGCTTTGCACGATGCTGCAGGGCCACGGCCACCCTCTCAAGATGGACAAGTCCACTATACTGCAGAGGACCATCGACTTCTTACAGAAACAGAAAGGTACTGGAGGGTGCTGGCATGCTCCCATTGAAGGCACTGGCTCTGCATCTGCCCAGCAGCCAGCTTCCACTCAGAAGACGAAAACTGTTTTTTCCAAGCATCTAAGACCTCCAGAGAGGACATGAACCTAAGTGAGGGGCAGAATAAGGCGTAGCAGTTGGTCTCAGGAAACCGGCTAGGTTCGAATACAGTGCTGATGGGTTAAAAACAGATACACGTGAAAAGGTGCAGTGCTGTGTGTTTTTTAATGTCGTGACATTGCTCCCTTTCCCTCGCTGGCCTTCGCATCCCCTGGCTCGCTTTGTACACTCTCAAACAGGGCATGGGGGAGGAGGAGCTGAGGAACAGCAAGCATTACAAAAGCCAGGGGAAGGGGGTTTCTGTGCCCTTTTCCCAGGTCTTCTGGGGTAGGACATGGCTGGGTGCAGACTGTCCTGCTGCCTGGGCACTCCTGTGAGCCCTCCTGAAATGGCTCCAGACTCGCGGACACCCTCTGCTCGTGGTGATGCTCAGCTACTCTGAAATTAGCCCATTGACCTTATTTTTTGAAGTGTTTCTTCAGACCATCCAAAATGTCTCCTTTTCCTTTTCTTGATTTCTAATGCATTTGTATCGTGATGGCATGGAAAATGACTGTTGCATACAAGAAGGCTTTGTGTGGAGAATGATCTGAGGATGATTCCTCTGAAGGCCTCTTAAAAGAAATCTAGTGTTACTTGAAAATGAAAAAAAAATCCAACTAGCATGAGTCATGTTGCTTTTTTGATGTTTTCTCTTTAAGAAATCACAGCACAGACAGAAGCTTGTGAGATTAGACAAGACTGGAAGCCTTCATTTCTTAGCAACGAGGAGTTCACCCAGTTGATGTTAGAGGTAAGAAGAAATTAAAGCTGCATAGATTAGTGAGAAGTAATCAGTTCAGTGGAGTAGTTCAGAGATTTATAGTTCCTTTTCACCTGTAGGTCCCAATGTTAATGATTTCTACTCTGCTGGCATATATAATACAAACCTGACAGAGACCAATGTTGTGCTAAATGCTTTGCAGACACAGAATTAAAAATGTGATTGCTTCCCCTTAAAGATAAACAGCTTTTCTTTTAGGAATGAAGACCAATTTGGCCCAGATTTGGCCTGGTGAGGGAGGATAAAGAGAATTGCTTTCTCAGAAGAGCTGCTAGAGCTAGCAGTTTTACCAAAAACTTGAAAGGACCTGAAAAAAGGAGAGCAGCTCTCTTCCTCCCACATCCCATTAGCCAGGCAGCATTTCCTTTGCTGCCTTTGCCGCTGCTCGCTGTGCGGTGCTGTACCGGTGATGTGAATGCTCCATCTTTTGCTTGGCTTGCCTCTAAGTGCATCCAGGAGAACAGCTCTGATACTCTCACCTCTAAAATGCTTAGCTGATCTAGAAGCCTACATCTTTCCTTTCTTAAGGATGCGGCTTCGGGTTTGTGCTGCGTGCTCCGCTGGCAAGGACATCTGCTACCCTGCGTGGGCAGCTGTTGCTCTTTGCCCCACCAAAATAAGGGTGTATGCTGGGCTGAGCTGGGAGGTGCTGCAGTCTCTTTAGTTATTCCTTTTCATCAGGATACCATGACTCACCTCCCTGGAAAAGTCTGTTCATTCTTTCTGGGAATTTCTCTCACCAAACAAACTAGTTTGTTCTAACTGAATCAAAACACACACATACACGCACACACCCCCCTTAGAAGTGGTGGGGAAGAGCGAGCCCTTTAGTAACTCTTGGCTTGCTGGACTATGTTAGACCGTTGACCAGTTTACTTAAAATCAGTGTTTTTCTCCAGAGAGGGCTTATTTTCAGCAAAGGCAGAGTATGACAGGGAGGTGGGAAGATGGTGAATGCTGCGTCTTTGGCTCCCTGTCGCTAAGCTGCAGAGCAGCCTAACAGGGTCTTTAGAAGAGTTGGCTTTGTGCACAGGGCTGACCAGAGATTAAGCCTCCCAGATCTTGCTAAGTGTTAGAGAAGAACAGGGACAGACACTGGGTCAATGGTACAAGAAGACGTTGTGAAGAACAGGGAGAACACTTCGAGAGGAAAGCACATGCAGTGACTTAAAAGGGACAGAGAACTTTAACTCCGGGACAGAAACCATTGTGAATAAGAAAGGGGAAACAAAACAAACTTTAAAATTACTGTGACACTAGCCTAACAAATCAGTGCTTTAAGCAAAATATATAAGGCTTTAGATCTTGTCCGTACTGCCCATAAATTGCTAAAAATACAGCATTGTATAATTTTTCTGTCTCTGCTTTCCATCCATCCATCCATCCATCCACAATGCTGGGCTTGCCGTGATGATATCTAAAATCTCCTTACGCCCCGAATTGGTTAACTATTGTGTAATCTGGAACACATAATGAAGTGACTGAAGTCACTAGGATTGTGTGGGTGTAGAAATTCTAACCACCGCTGTCTTGCTTCATGTTAAATAAATACTGGGTGAAAAATACAAGTCAATTTAATATTAATGAGCAAATAAGAATGTAAGAATAATGTTGAATTAGCATGTGTAATTTTTATTTTTCCGCATTGAACTGTCATTTCCATAATTGATTTGTGTTAGTTTTAGGCTGTTAGAAGCATCACCAAAGAATAAATTAGCCTATTACATTTTAAGTTGTTCCCTTGCGTAATTCTTTTTATTTTTTTTCTTTTTGCCTGCCTTTTATCATTAGGCGCTAGATGGCTTTCTCATTGCTCTTACCACTGATGGGATTATTATTTATGTATCTGATAGTGTTTCGTCTCTCCTTGGACATTTACCGGTAAGTTCTGACAACGCGATATGTTGAAGAGTCGTTCCCCTGCCTTAACGCAGCCCCGTCACTGCAGGGCTGGGCATTGATTTTGTCCAGCCAAAGAGGCAGCCGGCTGCGGGTGGGGGATAAACCAACAAACTCTCAGGGAGTTTCTCAGGCTCCTGTGAATAACAGATTCTCTCTCAGGGTCTCCCAAGTTAACAAAAAAAAAAAAAAGATGCAAAATCAGTGTACTCGTAGCTCGCCACTTGGCTGCAGGTCTGAAGGATGGTCTGGGTGGTGTTTATCCCACCAGGTGTATGGAAGACCTCACGCTTGTGAAATCTGTGCATGCTGAAGCTCTTCTCAGAAAATTTAAAGATTATTTCAGGGCTGAATCTATGCCCTTCTAATGACGTTGGGTTTTCCTACTTTGAGCCCGTGGTCTTTAGTAACAAGTATGTGGCCTGAGAGTTTTCTGGGAGAATTTCTAGAAATCAGTTAGCTGTTGGGTGCAGAAATTTCTGCTGGCCTCTCAAAAGCATTTTTTATTTTTATCTGGTGCCAACCAGGTAAAGCACCAACAATGCTATGAGGACAAATTTGAGCACACAGTAAACCTGGGTGAATGTTCTGGTGTGCAAAGAATCAAATGCCTGCTGAGATTTTGGTAGAACCCCTTTAATCAGGATATGTGGGTTTATCAGCACTGAAACACTTGCAGGTCGAGCTGATTTTTGCCAGATGTTCAGCCTAGAAGAAAAATTGAGGGTGTGAGGAGGAGCTCTCCCACTTCTGTCTTGTGCTTTCAAAAGGAAATGTTTCAAATTTTCATTTTGATACGATATTTCTCATCATGTTGTATTCCTGTGGTACCAGGGTTTCCTCTCCAGCTTGCATCTGGCTGAACTGAAGGGCAGCCTCTGGGACCCGTTCAACCTTTTGCAGATAGATGGCAACCCTGGGGTGAAATAACCTAAGGGTTATATTCTGCCCTAAATCCATCTGCAGATTGACTGGGCTTCCTTGTCTTAAACATCCACCCTAGACCGGCAGCGTCTGTGCCCTGCTGCGGGATGAAAAGGCATGTGGTTGTGTCAGGCTGTACTGCTGAACATGACAAAGCATTCTTTTGTATCAGTCAGATTTGGTGGACCAAAATATATTAAACTTTCTGCCTGAGCGCGAGCAGAGTGAGGTGTACAAGCTCCTTTCTCCACATGTGCTCATGACAGATCCCGTTGCAGCTGATTTTCTAAACGGTAAGCTCTGCTCTTGTCTGTCGGACGGGGAACTTTGCCAAAGGCAAACAGCTCCCAGGGGAGCCTGCACAGGGCTTTCCAGCTATTTAATTCTCCTGCCCGCCACTTCTGTTTTGCCGCAGTTAATATTTCTGGTTTTTAACGCAGTTAATATTTCTGGTTTTTAACGCAGCACATCATCTCGTGTTCCTTGGTCTTTGATTTGGACAGTCTTTGTTTTACTGTCTGCTTTGCATCATAGGACAGTGAAGTTGCCCTCATTAGATATTTTTCCCAGAGCAGGATGCTGGACTGAGCCTGTGAAATGAGTGAGGAGCTTGGGGGAAGGAAGAGGGTAGGAGAAATCCCAAAGGGTTTTGGCAGAGTCTTTGTTCCTTAGGAAGCTTGCATGTCTCCGGTCACCTACGTGTAATTTAAGCAACAGCCTTCCTATCTGAACGGTCCGTCTGGATCTCTGCTGCTGTCTGCTGTCCCACCCCCAAAATGTCCCTTCCCCCCAGAAAACGTCCCCAGCACCAGAGCGGGCAGCAGCGTCTTCGTAATGTCCGCATTTCAGCAAGCCCGTGTTGGGAGCCCCCTTTCCCGGTGGGTTTGCCGTGGCCGGGCAGTGCTAGCCTCCCCTCTCTGCGGCCCCGTAAGCGTCGGCGCGAACTGGGCAGCCCTCGTGCTGGTGCTCTGCCCTGGGGTTGGTTTCCCTCTGGCTGAAGACCACGTGGTCTAATCCGTGGAGTTCAGACCTCGGGCAGAAAACTGAATAAGAGCTTGGCACGGTGCCCTCCACCGTTAATGGAAAGGCTTAGGGTGACTTCCGTGCCCTTTCGATCTGAGTCCTACCGAGCAGTGTCAGAGCAGAGTACTGCAGTATCATTTAACAGCTTTGCGTGAAGTTGTGCATGCGCAAAGTCAGGGGAAAATACCGCTGACCGATATTGCCAGGGCTTCACGCCCAGCATAGTGGGGTGGCTGCAAAGCCATGCGAGAAAGGGCGAGAATACAATTTCCTTAAGCAGAACCAGCTGATCATTGCTCCTAGTAGTTATATATTTACTTACGGGTTTCAAGAGTATCCCAGCAAGGTGTGCCCAGATACCACAGCAGCAGGGTTGCAGATAGATTTGATATAGGGAGTGTGCTGAAGTGCAGACTTCTAGTAACATTGTGTGTGTCTCCCTCCCTTTCTCTCATTTCAGCGGAAAAACAAATAGAGTTTTGCTGCCATTTAGCAAGAGGCAGCTTAAATCCAAATGAACCCCTGATGTATGAATATGTGAAATTTGTAGTGGATTTTAAATATTTTACTCATGGTAAGTTACTGCTCCAGCCTACCTTTACCTCTCTGCCTCTCTCCTTTAAGTTGCGTGTTGATCTGTAGCCTCCTAAAGGCCTTGTTTCAGCTGAAAATGCCCTGTAATCAGCAGGGACGGAATGAGCTGTGGATATGTTGGAGATGATACTTTTCATATAAAAGTGGTGGGGAGGCCACTGGTCAGAAGAGTGCACTCTTCTGCGTGCTGTGCTTAGCTAAGTGATACCAGGCTGATCCTACCTCCATTTGACCCGCTGCCAATTGTAAAGCAGCCTTCTTATTCAAATAACCAGTAAAATATGCTATTCTGTTTCACTTGCGGCAATCAAGTGACACTTTTTAAAGATCAAATAGTTTGAGAAACCTGTAAAATCTTGAATCTTGCAAACGTTGAGCTGGAGAACGGCTGACAAGGAGGCTGCAGCTGCACCCTGTGAGCTGCTCAGGGCTGTCTTACGAAGCTTCCCTACAAGCCAGGGGGAGGTGGTTACAACGGTGTAACTCGGAGCCTAAAGGGTCATGCTTTAAATAACATCAGCGTGTATCAGTGTGGCATCGCCTTGTGGGTAGGAGGAGTTTGTTGCTTGGGTTTCATCAGTCATTGTACCTGTCTTAACATGAAAAGAAAGCTCTCCTTCCTCTTCTTAAATAAATTGTCTGGTTGTGTCTAGTGCCTACACCCTCCTGTAATGGCTTTGAGTCAGCTATTGCACGAGCTTTCAGGTCAGCCACGGAGGAGCAGATTTGCCTTGTAGCAACTGTTCGTCTTGTCACACCGCAGTTCTTAAAGGTGAGAGCTCTGCGACTGCATCTTCCCTTCCGTGCGGGGACGGGCCGGTGCTGCGCGGCAGAGCTGCTGCTGGTGCCACCGGCTGTGTGCTCGGCTGTTGCGAGGGGAGCCGCGTTGCAGCAGCCTCTCAAAGAGTATGTTCAGCCGCACAGATTGTTTGTGCAGGGGGTTGGTACGTGAGAGAGGAGGCCGCTGCGTTTGGGAGTGGGAGACGACATAAGTATGTGTCAAGATACAAAGCGGGAGCTGCTTTTGAGAAGAGGCGGTCGTGTGGTGGGGTGCCCGAGAGCAGTCAGCCCGGGAAGCTCCGGTACACGGTGCCCAGCTATACCGCTTGAAAAGTTGCAGCCTTTAAAGAAACACATCCCACCGCTCCTTTGTGTAGGAAGGCCACCCGCATCTTGAAACACTGTGAACACTGTGCTTCATGGACTCTTTCTGCTGGTCTGCAAGCGTCCTGTGGTGCAGTGCGGTGATGACAGGAGTAACGACCGTAGGTGCTTCTTGCTCAAGAGAGCACTAGCCAGCTTGGTTTGAGGCTGGACCTGGTGCTGTCATCCATATTCAGATGTGAATATTTACAAAAAGCTGAGGAATTTTGCCTACAGACAGCAAGATGAGGCCATTGGACTATTTATCCTAGCTCGGAAATTCAGCCCAGGGTAAATTATTCAGCCACTTTTCATCAGTTTATGCATCTACAAAACAAGGCTTATACGTTCCTTAGAGGAAAACAAGTCAAGTGTTTTAAAAGCACTGCATTTTGCTAGGGTTTGTTTGTTATACCAAGAAGATGCATCCTTCGTCTTGACAGAGGGCTCCTTTTGTCATTTCATAGAATTAAATGTCTGAATGCGCCAACTGTTTTGCAGGAGCTCTGCAATGTTGAAGAGCCATGTGAAGAATTTACATCGAGGCATAGTTTGGAGTGGAAGTTTTTATTCTTGGACCACAGGTAAGAGATTTCATTTCAGTCACTGAAGAATAAACAAACTGTAGTTTAAAAATAGAAAACTCCATGTGGCTATTGCCTGAGATCCCAGGTAGAATAGCTCTAATTAAATGCAACTAAGTAATAATACTCTGAACTTACTTATTAGGCATCCTTCAATGCTTTGCTCTTTTCCATATTTTACACAGGTAAGAAACCATATAAAACGGTGGGAAAATGTCTAGCAAAATGTCTAAGTTCACCAAGATACTAAGTCATTAAAACTGAGTGGTGTCAGTCCTGTTCCCTGTATTGGTTTAGCTCCTCTGTTTTCCAGCTACAGCTTCCAGGACTCCTCCTAAATTTTTTGCTGTGTCAATAAACTTTTGATTTTCATCTTGAGAAATGATGGAATTTATAAAAATAGAAGAAAAAGCAGTAGATTCGATTATTTAATTGCAGATTTGTTTTTGACAATGCCATACAGTGGGCTCAGATTCAGCTTGGTGAATGAAGCAGGCTGGAACCACTTTATTAAGCTGATTAATATAAGATTCATTTTCTTCAAAAGAAGCTGGAGATTTTTGTTCACTCTTCTACTTCTCTGTATTTGACACGTATGCCATAAGCACATTGCAAAATCCTACCCTTTCCATTATCCCTCCCTTTGCAAGCTGTGCAAAGGTAGTCATTACTAGAAATGGAAGACTTGTAAATAAGGCTGTAGGGAAAAAAAATATTTGGGAGGAAAAACCCCTAAATATCATCTGCACATTTAGAGCAAAAGAGAGAGAACAAATATAAATGAATAATAACTTGCATTTATAAAGTAGACAAGATGTGTACCTCGCGCATCATACCTTGACGCATGGAGAAACTGACCCTGCAACAGCCCTACGGTTAACGCTGCGTGCTTTGGGACAGTCGGCTTATTATTCGTGTTGTCGAGATCTTCCTGGAGTGACTTTGTTAGACTTTCATTGGCCTGTCCAATAATGCACATTTTCAGAATCGGGTGATTAATGTTAAGATTCGTAAAAGAGCCCTAAGCCCCCTACTTCACTGTCTGATGAAGTGAGCTGGTTTTCCAAAGGCCTGTGTCCCAGTAGTTCCTGTGAATAAGGCGAGCAGGAGCTGCTTTGAAACCTGTCAAAGAGGCTTTTGATGAATCTGGGTTATGACTCAGAGAGGAATCTCTCTGCGCCGGCTGCTTGCAGCCACTCTGGTCCCACTGATATCCCCAGTGAAGAAACCATAGTTCCTGAGAGTAAATTAAGCTGATGCAGATGCTGAGGTGGAGTTTGTGACGGCCCCGGATGCAAGCGGTGAGCCCAGACCCAAGAATGAGCGAGGGATCGTGTGGGCTGTCTCATTTGATCACCGATTCAAACCTCTCTCCAGTACAGTCCGCAGGACACTGCGAAATGTTCTTGGGTATTTTGCTGTTTCTTGCTTATTTGCGTCAGCTCACGCCGCCTGACGCTGAGGTGTGCCGTCAGCAGGGGCAGAGGGTACCCAGCATGAGTTGGAATCAGGACCTTTGCTATCATGATGACAACATAAACTGGAGTAAAGATAGTGCAGAAAGCGCTCCGTAGATCTGGATACACATTAGAAAACTAGGAAAAATCTGTATTTTGGGTCTACATGTAAATATGTGTAGAGGAAGAAAACCTGTCAGCTTTGATAATGATCTGTTTGTCTTCTGCACCATGGTCTTCTCCTTATTTTCCCTTCATTTATTAAAAGACTGCACTCAAAAGTCTCTCCGAAGACTATGCATTTCCAGTTGCACAGTGAGTTGCAGGCCTCAAGGCTGGCACTTAAGCTAACAAGACACTTTTAAATTGTTCCACAAGCAAGGCAGCTCCTTGTCAAATGACAGATGAGGAGCATTTTGGGGTTGCTTTCTCATTTAAAGAATTCTGGTGGAAGTCAGGAAAGCATAATACTTTCCTGATCAGCTTAAATGTTTATCTGATGTGCATCTGAAAGACGTTATTGTCTTGAATATAAGCATGTCATTAAAGATAGGAGAGACACTGGCACGTTCTGCCAAAGAGACAGCAAGGAGGGACACTTTAATAAATACCCATATTATCATCATTAACAGAAATCTGGGTCACATGAGGAAAAGGAACACAGCGCTTTATGAAACGTTATTTGAATAAATAAAGCTGTATTGTGGCGGCGACAACTGTGTACTAAGCGCGCTCTGTTTCAAGAGACTGGCCATCAGAGCGCGTGGCGGACTGGCTCTTCCAGCCAAGCCCTTGCGCTGGCACTCGGGAGCTCCTGCTCAGACCTTGATCCTCCTGGGGCTGCTGTTGAGCAGAGCCCTGGCTGTCCCTTCTGCCCCCCCGCCGCCGTTTCCCATTTGGTGCCAGAGTGCCCACAGTTGTGGAGAAGGAGGAGGTTATAGACTGTCTGGGCTCTCTTAGTTGAATAATCTACGCCCACCGTGGCTCTCAAGAGTACAATGTGGAACTGGGTCGCTCAGCCAAGACAGGAGAACTTCCCACATTAATATCCAGAAGACTCAGGACTGATCCATCCAAACCCAAACGTATTTACACTTAAATAATTTTTTGCTCATATTCTTGGCCACTTTATGGCATTCACTTTCCTTAAGAGGGTCACTCGACACACCAAGAGAAGGGCAGCAGCACATTTGATAGGCAGTGACACCTTCAGCCTGCCCCAGTTTTGAATGGTTAACCATTTCACTAACATGCTGCGGCCTTATTCCCGAGGAACACGCTGAACTTGGCGGGTGAGCCTCACGCTATCAGCACATCCAGGAGCCAAAACAAATAGGTGGAGCCAAATTAGCACAAGTCCTGCCTCACCAAGTAAGTGCCGTGATTGAATTGGTACGAGCAGGAGCGTACTTGAGCACCAGGGGACAGAAGGTGGCATGCTGATATGGGCAGCGGAGGCAAAAATAGTGGTTTTCCTCCTCACATTTCAGTGCTATTTCGTAATCATAAGCTAGCAGGCTCCAGTCAAGGCTGTGCACAAGCTCAGTGTTGTTAGGACACCTGCTTAAAAAAAAAAAAAATCTCCTATTTTGCCTAGAATGTGGTAAATCTAGAACTGACGGCAGAATAGTCAGGTAAGTCATTGCAATGTGTCTGTCTAAATACTTGGTCAGTTCCTTCTCTACCTGCTGTAGAAATGGCAGTCCTTAAAATCAGCCCCATGCCTGTTCTTACTTACCTTTACTACCAGCATAGAAACATTTTTGCTGGTTATGATTTCCCAAGCTTTTCCATGGGAACAATTACTTTTTCTTTTACCCAGGCTGGCCCTGGCACACATTGCAGCTTCCCACTTACTCTTTCTTCTACAGTTACTACCCAGATGACATTTACATCCAACCTACTGAATAATTTTACTCGAGCTCTAGGTTATTATGCACAGGAACAGCCATAGCGTTTCTCAAGCTGTGTGTCTCACAAGCGTGCTTAATGAATTGAGTCACTTGCATACGTGCATGCCTTTCTCTACACCCACATAATGAATAGGCTATGAAACAGTAAACACACACCTTTTCATTTTCTCAGTTTTTACCTCTCCCTCGCTGGTTTGGTTTTAGGTTTTTTTTTTTTTTTTTGCCTGTATACAAAAATACATCGTTGTGTGTATGAAAATCTACTCCTGATTGCGCTGCCAAGTGAACGTACGAGATGGTTTTGGATGCAAGTATCGCAGCGTATCTGCCAGAATGTCAAAGTGTCGGGTTTTGTGCTCACTCCCTGCCCTTTGCTTCCCTTCTAGGGCTCCACCTATTATAGGATATTTACCCTTTGAGGTTCTGGGAACGTCAGGGTATGATTACTACCACGCAGATGACCTGGAGCTTCTTGCTAGGTGCCACGAACACTGTAAGTTCCTCTCCCTTTGCAGCGTGCCTGTCTTTGATCTTGTTTGTCACTTGTGCAAAACCTTTTACTGTCATCGCAAAAGGCATCTTTATCTGGGGCGTGAGGGAATTCTCTCTGCCCACGGCAGACTGTCATATCTGACGCTTACCTGGGAGGCTGAATCCCTGCAGAATTCAGTCAGATCAGGAACTCCTTGTGCAGGTTTCCCAAGCTGGCAGACACCCTGTTTGAGCACGGTGAAATGAGATTAACAGATGGGAAGCCAGAACTTTCCGCCCTTTGCCCCCCGGTTTGTGAGGGCAGCCCCAAACCCCGGGAGTTTTGTAGGTTGTCACAGTTCGTGGGCCCTTGCTGGTCCCCTGGGCTCCAGAGTCAGCCAGGAGGCTTAGCTCTGCAAAATGCCTTCTGAAAGCAGCGTTTGGATCACCTGCCTGTGCAATTAGATGTTGTGAACCTCACTCGCTATTAGTAAAATGCTTCTGGAGATTCACACTCTTTTTTAAATACGAAAGTACTGAATAGGTTCCCTATGGGTGAAGATGGCTCATTTTTGGTCGACCTGAAAGTAAAGAAGAAAAGCAGAAAAGTCCAGTTCAGGCTGATGTGTGAACACCAGAGAATGTCCGTGAAGTTCATCTTCGTGCAAGGTGAAATACTGGGACCTGCAAGAGCCCGGGAGGAGCACTTAGCCGGAGTACTGCGGCAGTGCAGCCCGCTGCTGAACCATGTCCTGCTGAAGACTGGAGCTGATGCGAGGAAGGGCAAAAGGTGGCAGCAGACATGGCCTGCTATTCATCGGTGTTCTGTTTCTACCAGATGAACGTGTGAGATGCTTTATCCCTGAGGCTCTTTTTCCATTTTATTATGTGCACTCCAGACTGAGGTACTGAGCCACAATTAGGTCTGTCCTCCAGCTGGTGTGCATTGCCAAGCTCTGTAATGAAAAGCAACCACGCACTTTGTAAAATACACCTAGGTAATCGGGTATTTTGCCAAGAAATATTACTTACAGGTTTCCTGTTGGGCAGACTCTCTATCTGTTTGTCTCTCTGCTACCTCTGAAAGGAGAGTGTTTTGTCAAAAGGAAACAAGGACGCCTCAGAGAGTGGCGAAACTGGGATGCTGTAATTACTCTGAGATGCAGAGCAGCGCGATGCCGGGGCACCAAGAAACTCCACAGCCCCCCAGCACACTGGAGCTACACCACCTGCTTCGTCCCTGGGTTGCAGACTACCCCCAACTTTACCATGTACCCCCTACGGCTTACATGTGTAAGGTGCTAAAGGACCTGGCAGAGAACGGAGAAAATGACTTCTTCTCTGAATGTCAAGTTTCCCCACTCCACTCGCCTGCCGGCTTTCCTGCCTGGTCAAGGCAAAGGGCTGGCCCAAAACAGGCGGCCGGAAAGCGGGTTGCCCAGCTGAGCAGGCGAAGGAAGCTGCGAAAGGGGCTAGGCACAAGTTGTGTCAAGTGCAACAAGCGTGTAGATGGGAATCTTAAAGGAATATTTTAATTGCGGTCAAGTACAGTACTTTTTCGTGCTGTTTGCTTGAAAGACCATTCAGACAGAAGGGAGCTACTTAACCGGATGACGTCCTTTTGGTAATATGTGCATGCAGTTTGACGTAGAGACTAACTATATAGAGAGTGGGGTCAGATGATTCAGCAGAGAATCTATTTAGTGATTTATGTTCTACGCCTTTACTAGACACGGATCTCCTCTTACATATTAAAAGAGCATTTGCACAACACACCTGAAGGAAAGGATCTTTTAATCTTACCGTGCAGGGGGACAAAGTAAGGTGGTGGCAAAGTGACTTGTAGAAGTTGCTTCAGGAAATTTCTACCAGGACTAGGAGCTGCGTGATCCTCAGCATGGCGTGTTAGCCAGAAAGTCTTTGCTAAGTGCTTCATCTAGAGCCCATCACTGTTAATGGGGTTGCTAAAGAAGTTAGTCCTGATATTTAACAAAGTAGAGGTGTGCAGGTGAGTAAAAATATTTGGGTTAGTGTGGCTTGTTAAGTTCCCGTTTGTCAGGGTGATGGCTCTGGGCAGGCATCTTGCCTACTGTGAAGTGAAATGGGTTTGCTTAAACCACATTTGTATTTTACTTTGGATTAATTATGGGTATTGTAAGTGAGCATGTTTCATTTTGTACTCCCAGCAGTCCGGGAACAATTAATGTGGTTAATTAATGTAGTTCCCTTCATTATTTTCCAGTTGTATTACACCACTTGAGATTTTTCTGGATGTACCCTGATAATAGGTACCAGTCTGGTGTATTTACATCATCTCTCGAAAGAAAACTCTCAGTTAAACTGCTAAAATTCCACTATCTTATTGTTTTGTGCCACTATTAGGATCGTGTCTTCAAGCCTCTAGTCTTTGAAATGCATTCTTATGTACTTGTGAAAGGCCAATGTTTTGTTTAATTTATGTTATTTATGCTTATTGCAGAGGAGCCCATGAATAAGTTATAAGAATATAGCTAGTTGTATAGTTACGCCAATTATAAGAACAATCCCAAAATCACAAAGTGCGCTCTTGAAAATCAGTAGCAGAAAAGAACCCAAATAAAAGCTCAGTACATGGTTGTGTATCGTCCGTCATGTGTATAAAGCTGCAAGAGCCATTTTAATGCAGTAGCAGGCTGCAAGAATGGTATGGGACCGAGTGGCTTTTCTAATCGCCTTTGCACCATGAAATTTCTGCCTGCTATAAATTGCTTTCCTTTTTGTTTAACAGTGATGCAGTTTGGAAAAGGAAAGTCCTGTTACTATCGGTTCCTGACCAAAGGCCAGCAGTGGATATGGCTGCAGACACACTACTACATCACCTACCACCAGTGGAATTCCAAACCCGAGTTCATCGTTTGCACTCACCTGGTAGTTAGGTAGGGGCAAGCACCAAACACTTCACAATGTACGTCCCATGTGCTCATCCATTATTTTCTCTAGTTCCGTTTTGTGTTAGCCAAATACTTGCTGTGCATATTGCCACGCTAAGATGGTATGTAATTCTATAAAACTATTATGACAGGGAACGTGGGGAAAAGCATGATGTGTTTTCATTACTCTTTTTTTTTTTTTTTTCTTTTTGTAACCGGGCCAAAAGCCTGGAAGCCGCCGTTGGCCACGTCTGTCAGTGCGTTGCATTCCCCTTTTATCCCTAGCGATGACATGGCCATAGGAAGAATTAAAGCTGTGAAGAATCAGATGGCTTTATGGGCATGAATAGGATCACACATCTCCTACAAAACCTTTTGATCGGAGCTTTAACTATGGCTGACTTGAAGTTGGCTGCTGTCCTGCTAGCCTTCCTCCTCACCCGAAATGCAGCCCAGGATCCCCCCCTAGAGGGAAGCTGCTGCCGCCGGGTTGCAAAGCCGTGCTGGCAGGCGGTGCGTGTCGGGGTGCTCTGCCGTACCCACCTCCTGGAGGGGAATCTGCTTGATTACCGCGGTCATCTCGAAAAAGATTGTGTTAAGAGCGGGACTGTAGTTATGGAGGGGCTTGAAAGAACAGTGACCGACTGGTTGGCTCTGTTAACTTGGGTGAACTTGCGGCTCGCTGCGTGCGTCTCTACTGTCGGGAATCAATCTGTGGATTTTTTTCTGGTCCCCCTTTTTGTTGTCAAACATCTGGAAGAACAAACACTAGTAAACTGGGATTCTTCTCTGTATTCTGAAACACAGAGTGGGAACACCTTACACCACTAAACAGGTGTAAGTGATTAGAGCTGTGTGCCGATGTCAGCTACGTGTCGAGTGTTACCATAAGCAAATGCTAGGCAGAGAGCTGGCTTCCGAGTTGTGTTGCTTCTGCTGTCCTTCGGGGAATCTGGCTTCGCTTTAAGCTCTGTATTTATTGTGCATGAACTTGTTTCTTCTTTCCGCTTCCAGTGTCTCTTAAACCTAGTGATACAGTCCTAAACAGATTTTGAAATTCAATTCTGTCTCATATAGTTAACGTTTACAATATATTATTGAAACACACAAGTTAAAATGTGATTTCAGGGAAGTTCATTGCCTACATGATACAAGTGAGTTCAGTTCAGCAGCTTCTCTTGTCTCCCACAAAAGTTTTGGCCCATTAGTATTTCAGCACCCTAAATTCTGGCACCTTCCAGTGCCCACAATCCACAAGCACTCGAGGAGTCTTTAAAACATCCTTTCCAATTTATCCTAATGGTGAATCATGTGGATATTACTGTATTTTATTTTTTAAGAGAAAAATTAGTAAGGAAAGCAAATACACACTTTTAGCGGCACATTCCTGGGGATTCCCGCACCTCACATTGCACCTGGGCAGCCGTCGGTTTGTATTCAGGGATGTTAATTCTGATGTAGCATGCCGCACGGCTCCGTGCGCACCCTCAGAAAGAGGGGACCTGACCTCCTCCTCCCCAGGGCTCTGGCTTAGGTCTCGCTGACCTACCATACGACATGCAAAAAACTGATTCTTGATCGTCAGCAGGTTAGAAAGTGAATGTACGTTTGCTATGGCACTTTGCCTGCACAGAAGCTGTAGGATCATTTTTTCTGCCTGATTATGGAAAATGGGAATCTCCTTTATTAGGAAGATTGTACTGAGGACAAAGATGCCCATTTTGTCTTCAATAACCAAGCGCACTTTGCTTTTAGATTAGCTTTGCTTGAAGGCATCCGGGGCCAAAATTTGCAAAGGAGTGTCTACATTTGTGCTTGGAATGATTAGTACAGTTAATCATATAGGCTCTGCAGTCCTGGGCGCAGCGGGACTGGGACACTGCCCTGTTACTTCTGATCTGTGGATATTCAGCATGTGCGGTTACTCACAGATTGCAAGGCTGTATGATGATGTCCCTCTAAGCACCTTGTATGTGAGAGAGCGTACATGTGTGCGCTGTGCAAAGCTTGCGACTCAACATGAAAACTCCACAGTGACCTGTATGGTGGGATAGTTACCATACAGTAAACAATACCCAGATGGAAAAACTGGATTTTAAATTTTGTTTCATTTTTTTTAGTTATGCGGAAGTTCGAGCTGAAAGAAGGCGAGATCTTGGCCTTGAAGAGTCATCAATTGAACTGGCATCCTCTTCTCTAAAGGTACCATGTCCCTTCACAGTTGAACGAGTAGGCGTTTAAACCAAACTGAGTAATCGCTTACCAAGCTTAGGAACACATCTGTTCTTTCTTCTCCTTCTCCTTTACTCCCACCTCCTTCCAAGCCTCCAGTTGACTCACGCAGACCCTGAGAAGTTTTCCACTGCATGGCTCTAAACGGCCTGCCTTGGTTCGAGCACACGACCGCAAATTCAGCAGTTGCGTTCCCGCTGTTTTGCTATCCATGATCTTTCTGAGACCGTCACTCAGACAATAGGTTAACCCCCCTCAGTTCAGAAGCAGAAGAGCAGAGCTGGAGCTGGAGGGTAGATTGCTGTACCTGTCACCGTTAGCAAGGCGCGGAGGATCCGAGCGCAGGGCAGTACCACGCGGCACCTGTTTTGTTAATGCCAGCTCTTCACTGATGCTCGGACAGAGATTGGAAGTGAAGGGAAAACACTATTCTAAATCCAGATTTCAGCTCTGTTTACACCATTGGGCAGGATCACGTCAAGTGTAGGACTGTGACCAGAGCAATAATTTGCATGGCTTGAATCAGTCTGGCATCCCAACACACCTGCCCAATTAACAAGGTTATTTTAATTACTTTTAAGTTCTTCCTCTCAGTAGTTTACAAATAAGACCAGTAATCAAAGTAATTTCAAGTGGATTGTTGTGTAATTATCATTCCATTAGCCTCATTGCTCTTCAGACATTATTTTATAGAAGCTGTTCATGGGATGTGTAGGGGAAGCTGTCCCAGAGAGGTTTTGCATTTGAGCAAGGGCCACCTTGCAAACAGCTGCTTCTCTGTCACCACAGCACACGTCTGTGTCTTTTTCCCCTTTCCACGTGGCAGCTGAGGTATTTTTCTGCAGACCTTAAGCTGCACCTGTTGATGTAAGGCAGCTGGAGGAGAGGCAGAGCGATCGCTCCCGTTGCTTGATCATCTGAAAGGGAGCGGGAGTCTGGGGAGCTCCCTGGGAGGCATGGGGAGGGTGGTGGCACGGCCATCGTGGTCACCCACGTCCTGCAGGTGAAAGAGTCTCCTACTACCCAACAGCATAAACAGCATAGTTTGCCGTAAACCATCTGCCAGGTGGCACCTGTCATTTTGGTGTGACGGCTCCAAAGCCACTCCAATTCACTAGCTCAGGCTGTTCCCCTCGGCGGCTGTGCTGCCCGGTTCCTGCCCAGAACAGCCGGCTGGGAGCAACTGCTCCCCACGGAGCGGCGAGCGGCATTGCAGCCCTCGGCATCGCCCAGTACCTGGGCCCCGCAGGAGAGGAGCCGTTTGCTGTAGGTTCTGCTGGGGCTGCAGCTGGTGTCCCTGTGCCACCGCTGCTCCGTGTCCCTTCCCAGCTGTCGTGGCTTAACCCCAGGCAGCAACTCAGCCCCACGCAGCCGCTCGCTCACTTCCCTGCCAGCCACCCAGTGGGATGGGGGAGAGAATCGGAAAAAAGGTGAAGCTCGTGCGTTGAGATAAGAACCGTTTAATAGAACAGAAAGGAAGAAACTAACAATGACACTAATAACAACAATGAAGTGACAATAATTATAAAGGGATTGGAATACACAAAACAAGCGATGCACAGTGCAATTGCTCACCTCTTGCCGACCGATGCCCGAGCAGCGCTCCTGCCCCGGCCAACTCCCCCAGTTTATATACTGGGCATGACGTCCCATGGTACGGAATACCCCTTTGGCCAGTTTGGGTC
>JAVKLA010000039.1:8665591-8677081 GCA_034782735.1 Sagittarius serpentarius | reverse complement strand
CCGGCTGTGTCCCCTCCCAACTCTCTTGTGCCCCTCCAGCCTTCTTGCTGGCTGGGCCTGAGAAGCTGAGAAGTCCTGGACTTGGTCTAAACACGACTTAGCAACAACTGAAAACATCAGGGTGTTACCAGCATTCTTCTCATACTAACCCCAAACCACAGCGCTGTACCAGCTGCTAGGAAGAAAATTAACTCTATCCCAGCCGAAACCAGGACACCAGCCATCTCTTTCCAGCTCTGCAATGAATAAAACCATTCCCCAGCCAGCCCCTCTTGCCGCCTTCATTTGTTACCTCTGCCACCACTCCCCAGTGTGCCACGGCCAACAAACCGTGACATCCCTGAAGAAATCAGGCAGAAATAAGCTAATTATAAAAATGTATTTCCATGTGCACCCAGCTCCGCAGGCAGGAGAGCAGGAGGGTAGCAGGCCAGAGCGCGGGGCACGGGCAGCAATCCCCACGGCGTTCGCCTGACGCACGGTGCGTGTCCCCCACCGCCGCTTGCTGCCATCAGATGGGTGTCCCAGGACAGAAATGTGTGACATCGCCCCAAAGCCAGGGGCGCCTGGGATGTGGTCCTGAGGGTCCTGTCCACACGGGGATACCCAAAGGCTTTAGCGTGAACACGAAGGGGCTGACCGAATACTGCCCTGGCGTTTGGTGGTGTGGTGCTGCAGTGCTGGCCCTCTGTGCAACCAGCCTGTTACTTTTCTCCGCAAACAAGCGGTCAGGGAGGTGGAGGTCCCCTCCAGCACCGTCCTCTCCTGCTGACGATCTCGCCGCTTGTTCTTCTGCTCCCCGCAGAGCCACAGCAGCTACCTGGACGTGGGGCAGTGCGGCAGCAGCCAGGACGCCAGCCGGGAGGGAGTGTCGCTGTCGTCCCACAGCTCCCGGCGCTCCTCGCACACCGCCCTCTCCGACTCCGCGTGTAGGTGCCAGCGTGGCCGGGGACAGGCCAGCGTGGGGGCAAGGAGCGGGCTGGAGGGCAGAGCAGCCTCCAAAATACCGGGGTTCAGCTGGGAGTGACCGAGTCAGGGTGCTCAGCACCGGGACTGACATACTGTGCCGTAACGGCAGCGGAGCCAGGGCCACGTGCTGCCTTCTCCCTCTCTGCCCACTGCCTGTGTGAGAGCAGCTTTCCCCCCTGTTTGCCACCAGCTGAGGGCTGTGGTTGGGTGCTGTGGCTCAGGGGACGGGAGGGGACTTGCTAAGCTGAAGCAATTTGACCGTGTCCCGAATCTCGCTGACAAAACTTTTATTAGGAGGTAGTTTGGTCCCTGGTGACAAATCCCTGCAGAAGGAGTGCAGCAGGCTGCCTGCCTTGCTGCCAGCTTCGTGCCAGCTCCCACGAGTGCCGCCCCTGCCCTGGGGACAGCAGCGAGGTGACCACAGCACCCATGCATGCGGGGCCGGGGGTAGGAGCCGACTCAGGGGGCTTTTCTTGAAATACTTGCCAGGGGGAGAGTGAGAAAGCTCATCTGGAGACACCCATGGAGGGAAGGCTGGAACAGGGCGTTAGCATCAGGAGGAAACCCTGCGAGTCACGCGGGGAGCTGGAGGGACCACGGAGGGGCGGGTTGGGGACCCAGTTTGGCAGCTCTTGGGTCGCTGCTCGTCTGCGTACGCGGAGCTCAGGCATAGCCAGGGAACTCGGGCATGGGTCTGCCGTATCATAGTAAACCGTCTCTTTTCCAGCCACGTCGTCCATGCGACACACGGACACCAGCACTCCCACCCGGCCGTCGGTGCCGGGGGGGCAGGCAGAGAAGGCAGGCCTGCGGCTGGCATCAGCGGGAAGCGCTCAGGTCGGTGGTACCAGCAAGCAAAAGCCTTTCTGATGCCGTAAAGAAATGAGCTGGACAAACCTTGACCTTGCCCTCAGAGAGGCTGGATCCCCACCTCTGAGTGTGCTGGGCCTGAGCGTGGGATTTCCCGGGGCCGTGGGGAGCGCTGCTGGCCGGCAGAGCGGGCGGAGAGCTGCTGGAGGCTCCTCCGCTGCTGCCTTGTGGGATTCAGTTTGCTCCTCCAGGCCAAACGCCTTCTCAGACCGCAAGCCCGCTTTTCTTGGGGTTTGTACACGTGAGATGGCCTTTATCCAAAAACGGGTGCTGACGGCGAGGATTTGCAATTAGCAGGGGGCATGCAGGAGCTTAAATTCTCCCTTCAGATCTCCATGTGGAGTTGTCTAATTCCCTGCACTTGTTCGTCACCAGTATGAGCTGGTATCGCACCAGCTCCGCACTAGCGGTGCTATGGACCCACAGTAAGGCAAAGTTTTCATTTCTAGGCCGTAGTAACTCCTCAAGCCCCTGGTGAACACCTCCCTCAGCATCCCGTGGCTCAGCCGGCAGTCCCCTCGCAGCACGCTGTGATGGTACGTGGTTTATTTTTGTTAAACGCACCGGTATGGCTGGTCAGCGGGGCAGACTTGGTGGCTCCAGTTCACTGGCCTTACCTCCTTGCTTGGCTGGTCCCGGCGTGGGGGCTAGGTTTCAGTGCCCTTTCTGCTGCTGTTACTGAGATTTACCTGCAACCGAATTATTGCAGCCACTTATTTGAGCGAGGAGACAGAGCAGGCAGGACACCCAAGGCTTAGAAAATGGTTTACACTTGTTAAAATCATTGGGGGCTGCTGAAGGCTCGTCTCTGAATTGCTAGCAACTAACTACAGGCTGCTGCGATGCTGAAGAGTTTTATTGCCCTGGTAGAGGAAGGGGATGTCGTGGAAGGTTTGAGTTAAGCCAAAAAAAGCAAAAAAAAAAAAAAAGCCACAAGAAAAATGTGGGAGACATAAACCATAACTATGAGGCCCATCATCACAGAGCTTTCGGGTCAGTGCAGTAAACATTCAGACTGTAACACAAGGATTGAAGACGGCCAACGTAGGCGTGAAGGATGGATCCCAGGGTGGGATTGCAGCCTAACGCGGGCCTGGCATTTGGCAAATACAATTAGCAGCACAACCGAAAGCCCAGCCTGGAGGTGTGGCGAGGGTTTGCATGCAGCGTCTGCCACAAAACGCAAGTGGTCCAAAATCCGCAGGGTGTCGCACTAAAGGGACAGGGGAGCACCGAGCATAGACACTACATCTCTGTGGAAGTGTAACACACCAAGATCTGGAGTGAAGCACTGAGATGAGCCAGTTGTGCTGCTGCTCTGGAAGTACAGTGGTACTTTGGTTAAATGCGCACTTGCCATTTTCTGTCAGCATCGTATTTTCTATGGCAAAAGCTGAAAAGCAGTTGTTTTTCTGAAGCCAGCATCGCCGTGAATGCGAGTAGCAGGACTGGTCCTAGCCCGTGATCTTGTTCTCGGTTCCCCGCAGCCAGTGTACCATTTCCCGACCCAGCTGGGGATGATGCATCAGCTGAAAGAGCAGCTGGAGGAAAGGACTCGCATACTGCAAGCTGACATCAAGACACAGCAAGAAGAGCTCCACGTCATCAAGGAGCAGCTCCAGCTAGTGCAGGACTCCAACCTGCAGGTACTCGCTGCCCCCGGGCTTCCCAAACCCACAAACCGTTCGCTTTTCCTTTGAGTACGCAGATCGGTAACAAAATTGTCAGTGGCAAAATCACTTAGAAGTGAGCTCTGGATAAATTGGTAGTTTGGTCTCAGATGTGGGAGTGGCGTCAGTATCTGCTGAAGTATTGAATCAGGAATTTTCGTGATTTAGAAAAAAACAATCCCAAGCTAATCCAAAGTTCCCCCTGCACAAAAAGCATGGCGGTTCGGTGGCTAGTTAGTGCTGCTGGATCCCCAGCGCCATTCCTGCCAAACACAACAGGTGTAACGGAGCTGGAATGGTCGTGGCTCTGAATAAATACTTAGGCACAAGCTAACATTTGATTTTCTGTTATTCATGGTTCACTTTTTGCCCCTGGATTTAGAGGTGTTGCTGCTGCAGCGTTACATATGTTGATAGAGACAGCCTGGGAGCCGGAGCCGGTATCTCCCAGGCAGGACAACCATCGTATGAGATGCAACAACTCATGTGTCTCTTCTGTTTAAAGATGCTGATGCAGCAGCCGATCCCCATCGTCTTTAACAACGTGCAGCACCCGAGCCCCAGGAGGCCACCGCCCCCGGGGACGCCCAGGCAGACCACGGCCAAGAAGTCACAACAGCAAGGCCTTATGGGGACAAAGCGCTGCTGCAGCACCCACCTGCCCTCACCGCGCCAATTCCTCAGGGACCCCTGCGGCACGGCCGCCCAGGTCGCTGGCTGCTTCGTTGTCTTCATCGTCCCCTTTCCTGGCTTTTAAATACCTGTCTGCCGTGTTCCCCCACCCCCCCCGCCGTGGTCCTGCGCATCTCCTCTGTGCTGGTTTTACTCCATAGCTGGCATTACAAAAGTTGTGTCGGGAGTCAGTTGCGAATGATGTCATTCAGCTGTAAAACTAAAAGCCAGATAGCCTAAAAGCATTAAACCCTGGGGACCGCTGGAGCCGTCCTGGTGACCGGAGAGGAGCTGAGTGGGAGGCTTGGGCTCTCATTCGCTTCGGTTTGCGATTGCAACATGATGCTCGTTCTTAGCCAGTGAGAGTTGTGACTTGGTGACATGGGGAAGTAGGCATAATTTTAAAAGATTAATTTTCTTCTGCCTGAGAAGTCTTGGAAGGCAGCTTTGGAAAACAAGTTTCTCATCACTAGACCTAAATCCACTATATAGATGGTCACATCCCCTTGGGAAAGAATTGAGGTGTCCAAAAGGAAAAAAGACCAAAACTACTGGTTTAAAGGACGGATGAGACCCTTTCCTTGGGGACTTTGGATTTTCCCTCCTCTTCCCCTGTTAAGCTGGTCTCTTCTCCCTCGAGCCTTGCGTGCCCTTACCCTTGTGCTCTGATTTCTCCAGAGACCATCTGCTCCTGCCGCTGGGGATCCCAGCACCTGCCGTGCAGGGGCAATAAATGCAAATGGGTCGGTTGTCCTGAACCTCCTGCTGTGTTCAGGGAGAATATCCTACTGTTCCTTCTTTTCCCATCGGCATACTGGAAGCAGTTATTTTGGCCTTCTATTAGGGAGCTTTAAAAACTGACACGGGTATCTGTGTCTTCATTTCAGGTACAGCAGCAGCAGCAGCACCTAATGAGAGGAAACCAAGCCCAGCAGACGCGTCTGCCGGGGCAGACGAGCATTTCAGTGCCCATCTACAACAACCCCATGGTGTTTTCGCAAACGCATCCCATTACGGTGGCTGCACAGATGCCGACTGACGGCAGCCAACGGCAACCACAGTCTGACTACAGCCAGGACCGGAGCCTCAGGTACAAAGGCAGCCCTGGCTGGGACCGTCCTGACGGCGGTGACAGAAAATAGCAACACCTGGGCAGTGGTGAGGGCAGGCACATCTGGGCTCAGGGGGGGTGATGGTCGCTGGGTGCCACCGCAGGGGCGTAAGGATGTTCCCTCCTGCAGAGATCCGGGTTAGTGGTGAGCCCGGTGTGCGTGGAAGCAGGGTGCTGTGCTTCCACCGTGCCCTGCCCTCAGGGGCCCGAAATCCTTTTCTCTCCACGTTTCCATGAATCGTCCAGGTAGCTCAGTAAGCGTTGGGCACCCTGCTGCTGTCAGAGGGAGTGAACAGGAAGAACTAGCAGGGTCAGCCTTTCCCAAACCTGTGCCTGCTTGCTCTGAAGCTCCAGAGTGTCTTTTCTCCAGCCAGGACAAGTGCCATGGCAAAGGCATTTTTCTTTTATACAATGCTGGAAACGTCGTAGAAAACACATGCTACTGCCCCAGACTATTCCACCACCTTTCTGGGAGGTATTTGCAGACACTGCCTACAGGATCCAGCCATTTTGAAATACTGTGTAGGGAAACTAGATAACCCTAGAGGTCTCACCATCTATAAAACATCTCTCTTACATGAAAGATTTAGCAAGTTTCAGCTCACCTCTGCGAGTGCATTAGACAAGGTGATAATAAGCATCCTATTTCATGAGCTTTTTTCCCAGTGTGATGGTTTGCGTGCTTTCAGGGATTTGTTTCTAGAGACTGACAGTCAGGAGTTTGGAGCTCTCCCTTTCCTGACTATCCTCTGTTTTTCTCCCACCGCAGGATGCTGTTGGATCAGTCTATCCAAGCCATGATGCCCGCCGCCAACGGCAGTGGCCAGTCCACGCAGAGCAGTGCCAGCAGGCAGCAAGGAAAGTGAGTCTTTGCTGGCCCTTGTTTTCATGCAGTGTTTTAGCAGGGCACTTTATAGCGCTGAAAATTACTTTGAAAAACTTGTGCGTGATCACGCAAACACAAACAGTCTCAGTCTTAAAAGAACCCAAAGCTCAGCTGGTCAGGAGAAAAAGTAATGAGAATATTTTTTAATTACAAAGAACTTTATCATAACTAAAATGCTTTGAGAAAATATTTTTAACTGTTTTCTGGCTTTTGCAAAGCCTGAAATGCCTACTCAAGTCATGGGGGAGATATACAGCCTTAAAAACCTTAATTTTCTGCAGTTCCAGTCCATGCTTGATGGGGAGGGGGAAACCTGGGGCCTGCTTTCGCCAGGCTCTGCGTGATTTGACCAGTCCTGCTCCAGTCTGGTTCCTGCAGCACCTGGGCTCCCCAGGGCCCGCTCTGGTGGGGGGGGTCTGGGTTTAGGTTCTCATGTCTTATTTTCCTCCTCGTGGCAGATTCGTTGCAGAGCAGCAGATCTTGCCTCCCCCAATACAGATGCAACCGGTTACCTGTAGCACCGTCCGACCTCCAGCCCCGTCGCCCATTTTCTCCCCGTCTCTGATGATCCCACACACCAGCTTCGCATCCCACCAGGCAAACACACCGGTTCATCTCCACCAGTGGCCACAGCAACAGGTTCAGCAGCACCGTCTCTACCTTCAGGTAACAGAGCTGGAACAGGTTTCTGAGGATGCACAGGGATGGCTTTGGGATTGGGTTGGGTTTTTTGAAGAAATGGGGCTTACCTGGCTGGTCACACCTGGTCAGTGCACTCACACGTCCTCTGTTCCCATTGTATCTGCACGCACCCAAGTGCTCAGCCTTTCCAGGCTGGCTCTGCACCCGTTCAAGGCCGTATTTTCCAATGAACTCAGTTATCACTCAGTCGCCAGAAGAAATACCCAGTTTTTCAAACACAGCTTGTCTTCCAGAGGAGTTCTGGTGGGAACCTTGCTGTAGACGTGAAACATGGTAAGGGATAAGCTCTTTTGAAAACATGCCTCCTGCTGTTATGTCTCAGCATAGCAAGGGTTTTTATCAGCTGCCGTCACTGCTTTCTCTTAATGAACTGGTGTTTCACAGCACAAATCTCTGGAGAAGGTGATTTTGGCTTTTCAAAGCACACCTTCATTAGTACATGCCAAACCAATGACACTGCCAAGGAGAGGGGGTTGTTGAAACTAATAATTAATTAGTAATGTGCTCTCGAAGACTTGCCTGCTTGGCAGAGGTAAGATATGGTTCTCCAGGCAAAGCTGGTAGAAAACAAAGCAGGAGGAGTAGGTACAGCTGAAAGTAGCCATGCAGCAGGACTGGATTTAGAGTAAGAAATGAGTCGTCGTTGTCAGCAAATGTGGGCAAGAGCCGTCTCCGCTTTGGGTACGTGTGCTCACGGGCGGCACTGAGGTCCTGAGGACTAGCAATATGGACAGCAGAATGATGATGTTGTGGGAGATAAACAGCTCCAGGGCAAGAGAAAACCATGCTTTGGTGCCACAGTGCCTTTAACGGGGGGGTGAACCAGCAAGTCCAGGTCTTTGGGGTACCAGCCACGGGGTGGTACATGGACAAGGTCACTCTATGACCTCTTCATTGGCTGAAGATCCTTCCCACGGAAGATGGAAGTTGCACGTCCTGCAGATGTTACCTCGCATCCAAGTAGCTTTTGAAGGGCTCCGTTCCTGCTGGGCTCCCTGCGGGGCCGGTAGGAGGGATGGTTCCTGCTTCCCCCCCGTACTCTCCAGGCATTGTTAGTCGTGCTGACAGCACCAGCATCCCAAGCTGCTTGTCCACAACTCGTACCCTCGATGGGTGGAGGTTACCTTTGGGACTTGGTACTCAGCACTCCTGGGTACGAGCCGCAGCATCAGCCCTGCAGCAGGGGAGGGAGCAGATGGGCTGTAGGGCAGGGCTGACTTGTCGGATTTGTGTCTCCTGGCAGATGCAAGGTGCCGAGCCGGTGCCCGGGGGTCCGACGCAGTGCATCTTCCAGCCCCCCCCAACCCCGCAGCAGAACCCCCTGAGCTACTTCCTCCACCCGCAGCAGCAGAGCCGCCACGCGCAGGGCCAGACCTGCAACCTGCCGGACCTGCCCGAGATGCAGCTGCCCTGAACGCCGGGTCGGGAGGCAGGGACCACCTTGGCTGCAGCCGCTCGGCGCTCCGGGCGCACGCGGAGCGGGGGGACGACGCCGTCAGAGCGCGGGACGGGTGAGGTCGGGCCCCGGGGAAGGTGGTGGCTGGAGGGACGGTTCCCGCCGGGGGCGGACGGCTCCGGGGGCACCTTGTTGGTTGGGATGTCCACACAGCCGGTCCGTGACGCTGCTCCGGCAGCTGTACGTGCCCTCGCCCAGCACCACGGTACGACTGGAAGGTGATGGCTTTCTGGCTGCAGGGAGGTTAGTTATCAGGTCACCACGAAGATTGCTTTGCAATGGAGAAAGCCCTTTTCCATTCAGGACTTCAATGCTGAAAGTCACTGTGAATTTAAGCCCAGCATTTGGAGTACATACACAGACTGTCCCGGTCCGCAGGACGCCATTGGATTACCATGTACATAACTCGTTTCGCTGTAGTAGGTCCATTGTGGATTTTTTTTTTTTTCCTTTTTTCTATACCTCAGTCCCGCAATTTTTTGTTTTCCAGGAGATTGGATAATGCTGCTATTTACGTAACACCACTTTTGCCTGAATTTCTTACTGTTGTTATACCAGCTCACATCGCAGCTAGTAAGATATGTGTCATGTTTTGTTTTGGTTAACAAGTGCAGATAAATGTATATGGTTTCTACTCCCTGTAGCCAAATATTTTTCAGGTTACAGACAAAGAATCCTTACTTGTTCTTTTTTTTGTTTGTTCTGTTTCAAGTGATGTAGTTGTATATGTTTCTATACATGAAAACAAACAAACAAGCATAGAACAGCATATGACGGCAAACTTTGTGGTTTTGCTAGGTCATGTTTCAATTTGGCGAACCTGAAATGTATGATCATGATGACACAAGCGATGTTACAAGCCCGTAGGGTCAGCAATAAATTGTATTTTTGTAAATTGTCACTTTTTAACTATAAGTTTATATTTATGAATTGAAAAATGAGTTTATTCCTCAGTGGGTGTATAGTTAACTGTCCCTACTGTTTGTGTCTTTCCAAAGGAAAAATTGACATGTACATTTTTGAGGCGTTAGTAGCTGAGTCCTGACTTTGGGTACTGTTAAGAGCCCAAACATAGGAGCTGATGGGTTAGGCCCTTACTATAAGCTTTGCAAGAAAATGGTTAGTTAGGACCAAGTCCATCTAGCAGCAAAGCTCCATCTGGCAGTCAGAGCAAGGTTTAGGGACAGGTTAGTTCATAACCTCTGTCAAATCCAAGCAAAGCGCGCTTCTTCCTCTTTTTTTTTTGCCTTTTTTTTTTTTTTTTTTGGCATTTGGTTGCTTTTTTTTCTTGTGCAAGCTGCTTTCTTGGCTCTTCGCACCACCGCAGCAGCTGGTGCTTACGGATGGAGCAGCCTTTGGCACGAGCAACCCCAAGCAGCCCTATGTTTCAAGAAAAGCGGGGAAGTGGGAAAGTTAGCGTGCAAAAAACCAATAGGTATAGCTAACGGTACGTGTATGTGTAGCTAGAGATAGCTATTACTGTAGATACAGCTATATCTATAGCTAGCCAGCTAGCTCGCTTTCCCCCACCAGCCACACACGTTTTCTGCGCTGCAACACTGAGGCGTGAGCGCGTGGGCACAGTAGCACGGGGGCAGGAAAACCCGAGTGTGTCAGCCTGGCTGAAACAAGTTGCGGAAGCCTGAGTTTCCCCGAGAGCCCTGGAACAAAACTGGGGTGCGACAGCTCTGCCTCAGACACAGGTTTTGGCTGCAGCCTTCCTGCTGCCTGGCAGGGCACCGCCTGGCTCCCCTCCCGCCCTGGCCGTGCCCCCGTCCCGTCACACAAGGGGCTGTTTCCCACCAGCCGGGTTTTTCCTGGGGATGGGGACGGGATTTCGATGTGCCTCATTGCCCGTGGTGGTGGTGAGAGGACAGGCCGCCGGAGCAAGGGACACCCGCAGCAGCTGGGAGCTTTTGTGGGGCTGGCGCAAGGCACTGGGCTGCTTTGGTGTTCTGGCATGCGAACAAAAGCTGTGCGAGCCCCCCACTCCCGGCTTTCCACGGGTCCCCCCTCACTTGGCAAAAGCATTAGCATGGGTTGCCATTGGCTGGGACATTTGGGCACACACCTCCTGGGGATGCCGGCAGTGACGGGTTGCAGAGCAGGCAGAGGAGAGGTGCAGCCTCCTGGCCACAAGCAGCGTTTTGGGGAGCCGGGGAGGTGCCCGCCAGCCCTTGGGCTACAATATTGGGGCACAGTCCCTGGTTGGGACCCAGCCCAGCTGGCACACGCAGCCCCTGCGTACCAGGGTGCTCTTGGGCACAGCCTGAACTCCCCCCCCGCCCCCTCCATTCCAAACCCCTACAAGTAACTGTGGCTACAGCAAAGCCACTGGCCGGGGTCACCTCAGTGCTGGGACGGGGCGCAGCAGCCTTTGCGGTGCAATCTGGCGCTGAAATAATAACAACAAACAAACAGCCTCAACCCTTGGCTCCGAGAGCCCAAGTCCTGGGGAGAGCACGGGGTCTTTCCTGCCCCAGGAGGTTTTTGCTGCAGCGTCACACGCAGCAAAGGCCAGCACGGAGCCTTTGAGGTAGGAAATAAATTTTTTTTTTTTTTTTTTTTTTAAAAAAAGCACTGTTACTTTTAGTGTCTCACCCCCACCCCCACCCCCCCCCATGCCAAGACAGGAGGGTTGCTCATGAGGTTGCTGTATTTTTGGGGTGGTTGGGTTGGGTTCTGCCCCCCCCCGGGCCCTGACCTTGGCACATAATGTTAGTAGGGAGGCAAACACGCACTCATTCATGTTAGGGCTCCGCTGTTGCACAGAATTCGTGGCCGGCAGGAGGGAAAGGCTGTGCATTTCCCTGTCTTGCTGGTTAAACCTGCATTGCACCAGCACACCACCGTGGCCGTTCTGCAGTGTCCCATCACCGTACAGGAGCCCAGACATGGCAGGTGTCAATCGAATGTATCCCAGAGGAGGTGGTGGTTGGGGTTTGGGGCTTGGGGGGCTTTTTTTTTTTTTTTTTTTAAACAGGGCTTGGTAGGGAGGTAGCCTAGGCAGAGTAGTGTCTGGCATTGCTGTGGCTTTGAAAGCAAGTCCAACAAAAGAGGGGTGGGAAGGGGTTTGGGGGGGGGTGGGGGGGTGGGCCGCGGGTGTGGCGGACAGGGGCTGTGCCAGGGACACCCCCCTTCGGATGGCAGCACT
>JAVKLA010000039.1:8640838-8665406 GCA_034782735.1 Sagittarius serpentarius | reverse complement strand
CCCCCCGGTATTCCCAGCGTCCACCCCGGCCGCCAGCCTAGCCGCTGGCCGGCGGTGGGTGGCTGCACAGTCCCAGGCGCTGCCTCACGAGCACAGCTGTGTTTTCCAGACATGCGCCAAAGGACAAAATCCCACAGACCCTTTTTTTGGGGCTCGCTTGGTCCCTGCTCGGTCTGCCTCCAGGCTGGGGGAAGGCCGAGCCAGGGCCACGGGATTTTTGCCTTATACTGTCACTTACTCTCAAGAAATATATGAATAAATAAATTGCTTTATTCAGGTTGATTCGTATTTGTTTACCTCAGTGTTAGCTATGACCTGTGTTTTTGGGACCCATTTGGAATTGAGGGTTGGTGGTGGGTTTGGTTCACACACACACCCCCCCGGGGGGGGGGGGGGGGGGGGGCGGTTACAAGAAAACACAAGTGTGACTTGTTGGTGACAAGCAGAGGGTAGGAACATGACCGATGCCACCTGTATCCGGGCTGGGCTTCAGTGTTGGTGTCGACCTATTGGTCACTAATGTTCTGAGGTTTTCTAGTAGACAAACACCTATATACTATCTTTCTCTCTATATGTAGATATACAGATATATGTATTTTTAATATACATGTATACATATGTACATGTATATCTATATATAAAAAAAATATATAGGCCACACAATTCCAGACCTCTGAAAACACAGGCAGCTTTAATTAATGAAGTCTTGCACTTTTAGCATATTTGTACATATAAGCTAAAGCCTGGCGGGTATAATCAGGCTGGTTTGACAAACACAGTGAAAAGTTACTGTATATATTGTATATACTCCATGTAAGAAAAACAAACATCTTAGCATTGAGTATAAATCTTGGTTTATTTTATATGATGTTGAATATAGATACATTTATAAATGTTACTATTCTTAAAAGTATTTTGTAATGGGAAAAAGGAAGTGTCTTATGAAGATGAACAGTAAAGATCTTATTCTTGTCTTGAATCTATGTCCCTGCACAGCTCCATTGAATGGTAGCGCGTGCACTTTGACAAGCTTTAAACAGATTGTACATAGTATTTAAAAAAAAAAAAAAAAAACAAGAAATAAAATAATACTTGTAAGACCTCTTACACAGTACGTGCTGTTGTTATTCCCTGGGTGGTATGGGTCTGTTGGGGATCAGAATCTGCTCCTTGCTCTTCAGGAGGCACAAGAGCAGCAGCCCTCGCATATACGCAGGTGTAAACAGCCAAAGGGATGGGGCTCAAAACGAAGACTGGGATTCCCATGACCAGTGCCAGAAGCAATAGGGGTAACACATAAATTAGAAAGAACAAGGCATCACAGTCGGTGTAGACAGGGCTGCACACTGTAAATGTTTTAATTTGGATGCAAGAAAGGAGTAACAATCCTCTTCCTGGGCTAACTCACTTGCCATCTCGGCACTGAAGCAAGCCCAGGCTGTATGCAAGGCTAAACTAGTCCCAGGCTTCAAAATCTGGGTCTCCTCTTCATTTTTGCTCCACTTCTGGGGAGGCTGGTGTCCTACCATGGTTTTTGGCTTGGTCCTTGCTTTGGAAAGCACTCACTAAATGTGGCTTTAACATGACCAACACTCTTGAAGGAACTTCTGAAACAGTCCATCATGAGAAATAATAGTGCCTCAGACACAGATTTTTTTTTTTTCTTAAGTGAAAACAAATTTTTATTTAACACCCCATTTGTCTTACAGTACTTCTGCATACAATACATTGTATAAAAAGCCAACCTGCCAACACAAACGTGTTGCCTTCTTGGTAAAGTGACAAAGCTATAGCAAAAAAGACAAAATAGCCTATTTTTCTGGAAACAAATTGGAGTATTTCTTTTTGTTTTAGTCCAGATAACAACTACAGTTGCAATCAAGCACCTTGTATGGTACAACTGGATGAGAAACTTCTAATAAAATCAACACACAGCTATTTCTTAGTCACTATGGTAGCAAACTTCTAAAAATACGTTATTATCTAGCCATTAGAGTGATGAACAAGCAGCTTGTTTTAGGAATGGACGGAAACACGGAGTGCTTTTTCTGAATCGCATGGCAGCGACCGTTTCCATGTACCGGGACATGCTGCCAGTTGAATTACAAGCAGTTCTCCCCCATGGTTGGAAAGGGCTCATATTTTTATTATTATTAGTTGAGCTATTCCCTCACCTGGTGCGTTCAGGCCCTGAACTCGGCGCACAAAGAGGTCAAGCAGCCAGCTCCTCGTTGGTGGTCAGGGCTGTCACCATTCACCTGGAGCGCCGGGAACGGCGACAGGCTCCCTGAGCAGCACCCTCCATCTTGCAAGACCGAGGGAACATCACAGCTCCGCTAGCCACCCCCCTGGGTGAACGATTACGTTTGACAAAAGGCACCTTATGTGCACAGCAACAATAATAATGGCCTAGCCACTAGAAAGGACTGTGCAGTGCACGCTAACAGCCACTGAGAATGTTTCAGGGTAAATAACCATAGCATAGCCGCCAAGTCACACCGGTGACACCGCAGCAGGTAGTGCAATTTTAAACTGTATAAACAGCATCACTAGTTTCAGCCATCTATATCCTACCTACAACTGCCTATTTTGTACTGTGATGCACATTCATTTATTTCCTACGACTGAACCAAAAAAATAAAGACAGATAACTTCATGAAAACTGTTACAGAAAAGAATTAACAGATACGTGAAATGACACATCAGTACTCGCTTAACCAGCTGCTTCCTGTGGATGGATGAACAGTTCAAAGTTCAGAAACACTTCTAAAAACTTAAAAGTTACAGTTTAAGTGGAAAGTCCCCACCTTGGGAAGTAGCTGAGTAATTCCGGGTCAGACGTTCTGCAACCGCCAGACGCCTTGCTAGCACTTCTGCTTTCATTCCCAGCGACATATGGCAACTGACCTCCTGCAACAGAAGCATGCACACCCGCAGCGTCCTAACGCAATGTGATGTGAATCTGGGTTCACCTTTGCATCACCAAGAACTTCAGATGACCAGAAAGCTGTATCGCATGGGGATATCTGTCCCTGACTACGCAGGGCTTTAAAGTCAAGGCATCACCCTTTGGGAATGAAGAGAGGGAAAGAGCTTCTATTGCTCTAGCTGCCCCAATCCCAGCTAAGCCTGCATGTATATTCGCTAGCCAGCCTATCTCCACAATAGGACAGGGAAGGAAAGCAGCTAGATACTGACTCTAGAGTTACTCTGTCACAAGCAAAGCACAGGTGTCCCTCAGTGCTATGGCACACTCTGGAAGCAGCCCAGCAAACACACCGCTGGGCCACGCTCCTTGCAAACAGCTGGCGTTTGCTCCACCTAGATCTCCCCAAAGGATCAGCTCGTGATCCAGGGGCTCCAAAAGGAAGAACCTGCCAGTTCGGCAGCTGCTGGAAGCCACCTTGCTCCACCCTCCGTCCTGCTGAGGCTGGATGCCTGCCCACTCTGACTAGTCTCGCTGGATCAGCCCGCAGGCGTATTACAGGAACGATGTAAGGACATTACCTTTTTGGGGAAAAAATATAAACAAATTGGACAGAAAATCCATGCAGTTAATAAAAGTTAGTGTTCCCTGATGTACTCCATCTTCTCACCTTGAATCTATTTTTTTATATATACATAGATATGCTGGTAATCTCTCTTTATACATAGATATGATAGCTGGTGAGTTACTAATGGCTCTACAGTCTCTTGGACTGACACTAATAGAAAATGGTATTTTTAAGAGGTGCTCAGTTTTGCATAAGCAAACCAAGTAACGTCACACGGCTGTTGTATTTTGCAGGTTCCTTCAGTACAGTCTTCTGTACTTGGATCTTAACATCTTGGCTCTCAACCAAAAAATGTTGTTGAGTGTTAAGACTTTCATATCTCTGTGCTGCCTTGCTTAGCAAATAGTTCATAACTTTGCCTACTTCTTGAAATTAACAATATCCATCATAAACCTACAAAAGCTTTTTGAATGGACAGCTCCATTATAATTTCAGCACGGCTATTTGCAGAAGAATTACTCACTGAGCAAATCTTATCTGAGTACGTCCTGGACTAGAACAAACAGTATCATCCGCTTTGTATTTCTAAAACAACATTAGGAAAACAGTGAGCAAATACATTTTAAAAGTAACACAGTGTTGCCCTACTTTGCCTCAGAAACATACCCATATGAATGGATAAATTTGTTTTTATATTTTACGCATAAAAATACAAATCAGTACTATACCATATCAAGTGTAATTACTTTGTGAAGGCTTCTGAAAAAAGCTCTCTCATTTCTCACATAGTTTTTGGAGTTACTGTTCATTCAATAAAACTTTATTTTACATTAATACCTGAGAATATGGGGGAGAGTAGAAGAAATAACTCATAAATTCATTGCTCCTGACCAAAACTGCATTCTTTAGAAGCAGCATGGGAACTTCAACACCAGTTGCAATGACGGTGTTTCGCTAAGTGCTTGTAACACAAGTCAAAATTTCATTTTATTCGACATTCATATTAGTATTGCAAGAAAAGCCTCAGTGAATGATACTATCCCCATTCTGCTTCTTTACAAAAAACATGCACGGTATAAAAATAATGCTGCTCTGCAGAGAAAGATTGTCATACAGGCTTTAGAAACAGCCATTTTTAACCAGTTTAGCAGAGAGTCTCAGTTTGCTTTTTTGTCGTTGTTGTTGTTGTTGTTGTTATTAGAATACAAGCTCTTCCTCTCTTTCTCTAAACCCATTCTAGCACCAGCTACCAAAGGTTCAAGGTCAACATTTATCAGCATTAATGCTGGCAGAGCTTGCCTCCACAGGATCTTTACTATATCATTTTTTATATATTAAAAATTTCAAGTCAGATTCAAGAGGATTTTCTTGTTGCCATGAATCCTGGCAGACAGAAAATATTACAGCAGCAATAATCCAGAGAGCTATAGAAAAGAAAGAATAATTACTGTGTTGACATATGGGCTCGGGGTAGGCAAAGGAGCAACTGCCACCTGTACCTAGCAGTTCAATAGTCAGCATTCAGCTAACTATCAAGCAGCTAAAGATGGTCTGTGCTTGGGCATTCCAAACACAAGCAAAACTATATATTTCATCAACATGCTCCTAAAAAGCCAACGTCTCCTCTTGCAAGATGAATGACAATCACCACGTGGTCAGACAGATTTAGCCACTGCTTTCCCTTGATTTCAACAATCTATACTACTTTTTGCATCCGTGTGCAACCTGGATGACCAAACAAGCTTCCATCCTTTTCACCTGTACTGTAGGAGGATTGGTATGAAAATGAGAAAGAGTTCATATATAGGCTGAGCTAGAAAAGCAGGAAACCAGTTGTTTGTGGCAAAAACTGAGACGTGGGCTGGGATAACGCAGTCTGCAAACTGCCGACGAGGGGCTGGAATCTGCAGGAGAGTCCAGGACCACCGGTAACACCAAAGCAGAGGTACTGAAAGCAGGGCAACTTTCTTCTCTAACCTCATGCTCTTGTGCCTACCATAGCCTCTACTCTTAGTCTTCACCCTGCTTTGATCCCAGTCCACATGCAAGGTTGGAAATAACTAATTAAACTAACCTGGAAGACAACCTCTAAACTGCCAATAGTCCTTTTAAGTGAAAATGGCTGGAAGTAATTTCTTTTATCACAGTAACAGAAATGAACCTGGAGAGCACACACTGTAACAGCTGTCATTCAGGTAAGTTTGCAATAGATCACATCCAGTATTTCCAAGCGATGTTGCATATTTTAACAACATGGTAAAGACTGTTTATTATTCAGTCCTTTTTTTGGAGTAAGACTTATGAACAATGCAATAAAGTAATTGTGCTTCAAACTATTTTTATTTACATTACATACCAGTAAGCTGATATTTAAAGCTAACTCTCTTCAAACTCCATTCCCTATGTAAACACCAGACTCAATTTCCATAGTAACAACCTTCATTTCTAAGCGCTTTATGTGGTTAATTCAGACTCAAAGGGAAAGAAAATTACACTCTGGTTCTTGCTTTAAGTTGTAAATTTTTAGCACTCTCTATTTTAACTTTTATGTCATGAGGTTTCTCAAAAAATCTCACAAAGGCTGGCTCATTTAATAAGGATGCCAGAATCTGTTCAAAGGCAAAAGACCATTCACGGTTCCCTCTCAAACTCTGTGCTCTACTGCCTTCAGTCTGCTCAGAGCTGCTTTCCTCCTGCCCTTTTCTGGGGATTTCAGCAGGCACCTCCATAACGGCAACTGGACTTTTGACTGGTGATGTGGGACTCTGCAGTCTTCTCCCAACTTCTTCCATTTTCAGCAGGAGGCTGGTAACCACCGCTATAGCCCGATATAACAGCTCCTCCTCAGGATCCCCATGGAACAGATTGTACAGAGTTTTTGAGAACTGGATGAACTGAGACTACAGAGAGATACAGAGGAGACTATTCAGAGAACAGCAACGCAACTGTCCTGTTTCACTACACATTGTGATCTCAATTCAGTGCCTGCTGCTGCTAGGCACCTGCTACAACTGCTCTAATGACAATATGGCCATGAACCCGCCCTGATAAACCTAAGTGTGTCTCAAAAGTCCCTCTCTTCATAAGCTTACAGTTACAGTAGTTAAAAAAACCCAACACAGTCTAATGATTACCATGAAGGTCTGAAATCTAAGGGATCCTACAAATCCTTTAGAAAACTACTAGTAGGACTTAAAGGATAAACAGCAGTCAAAAACAGACTTAAATAAGACTCAGACAAACAGTTTACCTGATTCATTCTTGGCAAATCCTTAATGTTTTCTTCTTTTTTAAGAAGTTCATCTTGCCATTGCTTCAGATATGCCTGAATATCAACCTTCCCCTTCCCTATTTGACAAAAAGAAAAAAAAAGTGAAAAAACAAGAACTAAGAGCTTCCTATGACGAGCAAAAGAACTGGCATCCTCAGTGTCATTCCTTCTCAACAGAGTGGTGTTGCCAAGAAGTAAACAGGATCAGAGTTTACACTATCCTCTCGCCCCCCACGACTATACTTGCAAAAGTGGATATCATGTTAGCACTACGCTAGGGATGACGTTACTCCGTATACTTTGTCACCACACACTTTCCCAGCTCCGCTCCCTCAAAACACACAGTTACCAAGCGTGTCTCCAGGATTCTTTACCTTTTTCTGGGCTGCTCTTCAAAGAATCACTTTCAAGACTATCCCCAACAGATGAAACTACAGTTTAGGAGGAGAAAAAGAAGAAAGAGTTATTTAAGAAAGGAAGACCAATGGTTCATTTCCTTTTATCAAAAATTCCTTCCTTAAGGAGCAACACCCTCACTGACCCTTATGCTCTCAACACAGATTAGGCCAAGAAGAAACCACATGGTAAGATTTGTATACTTTCTATAAAAATAGAAGCCACCACGAGGCTGGAGATCTGCAATCAGTTATATCAAGCAAATGATCTTCATAATGTTCACAGCCCATGTCTTGAACAGTGGTGATAACAGTACCTATATATTACAGTTAAGGTACTTTTGGATAGTTTTTAAAAATCAAAAAGGATCTGTCTTCCAAAGAAGTAAAACTGCACAGCTTTCCAAACAGAGTATTTTATCAACTCCATAAACTTAGAGCCCACAAAACTTTTTTCAGCTTACTTGGTTTAAAGTGGAAGCAAAGGATTTTGAAACGCTTGCTTATGTGCCTCAAAATAATTATGGATCTGGGTATTTTATTTCTTGAGGCAGGAAATATCATTCCTTTATGCCTTGAATGCAAAAGTGAAATGGCCAACACTTCAACAACCACTGCAACAGGTTGCCTACTATGCTGAAAAATGCTGACGCTCCCCTATTTCCATGTAAACACCTGTGGCCTTTGAATTCAATCACCAGACTAGCTATCCACAAATTCTGCACTGCTTTATGAAAATGTAACTATCTACAGAAGATCTTCACAGAGGATTCTTGTTAATAGCGGTATGATTTACTGGATTTACTAGTTTTCAGAAGAGAGCTCCCCATTTTTCACCATGAGATAATTAATAGATTCCTTCTAATATTCTGAAGGCAAAGCCTCACACTCTGGAGCTTACCACTGAGCTGGCTGAAGTGGATCAGTTCTTCTTTTGAAAGATCACCACCTTTGGAAGGGCTTAGAGATTCTACTTCAGTAAAAGCTGCAATAAATAAATGAATAAAGTGGGTTTGGGGCTCCCAAGCATTATCAAAGCAGTGAGAAAAAGCAAAAGGTTTGTACAGACAAACAGTCCCTATGAAGAGAAATGGTACTGGAGCAGATTAAGTCCTTCCCAAAGAATACATCACTCTGGAAGAAATACACATCTGTATTACCGCTAGTGGACTGTACTGTGGCCAGGACTGGTGACAACAGGAAGAAAAGTAAAGCTTAAGAAAAGAAAACATGCAAAGATGATAAAAGCCAGGAACAACCCTCCCCAAATACCACTGCCTCTCACTCACCTGGAGGGATATGCAACTTAAAAAGAAGCTTGAGTTTGTCAGTAAAACTTCCATTATACATGGTATCTGTTAGAGGAAAGAGGCAAGACAGTCTGTTCAACTGGACCAAACTTTAAAACACCCTATAAACCTAAACAAATACAACCCAGAGAGGTTGGAAGTGGACATGTGTCCTACCTTACATGGAGTATAATTAGAGATGAAGTTTAAGGAAGGCAGTATCACCTGCAGCTGAGCCTGGGGTTTGCCTACACTGAGGAAAGAACACTAATAATGTCTATGACTTACTAAAATGAAACCACAGCACCAAAGAAATATAGCAATAATGTCTTCTCAGCACCTTCCCTTAAATTTTTGTTTCCTGAACACCATCACTTTGAAAACAAGATGAAAGGAACAGAGTAGTAAGTCAAGAAAACTTTCAGTTCCCCAGAGATACAAGGCATTGGTCATCTTGCACGATCTGTGTATGAGATGGCTTAGTATGAGGAAGCATTTGTCATCAACCAAACAGGCTGGGCAATGAGATCATACCATTTTCTAATTTTCTGATATTTTGATGGTAAAGCCATATTTAAGTTTAATCTCAAATAGGAGATTATTCTCCAGGGGATTAACATCTCAGAAAAGTTACCAGATTGTAAAGCCTTGTGTTAGCTATTTCACAGTGATATACAGACAAGAAAATGAGAGCATAGCTCTGTAACTTAAAGCCTTTATCATTCACCTAAATAGTGTAGCTCCCATTCTCAAGCTTATAAATATACTTTGAGCTTGTCTGGCTTGCCATTTAAACAGTCTTTGCATTTAATGTCACATGATAAAAATCGGACTATTTGACCCTAAGTTAAGAGGCTAGACTCCTTAGGTTCTTTATATAGTGTATGGAAGGTGGTACACTCCAGGACTACTCCCAAGATGGAGTTCCCTTGTGAATGTGCTACATACACGTGTTTTTCTCATACCAAGAACACAGGCAAATTGTTTGAAGTTTATAAGGCAATTGGAGCTCTCATCCATCAGTCTGAAAGTCCACAATGCAAGCGAGTCTCTGTTTGCACAGTGTGACCAGGGGCTCAAGAGATGACAGAGAACCCTGAATTGCTGGCAATCAATCCGATACTGATCAAGATATGGCAGACTGGCATCATGATGTTGCAAGACAGGACTATTTACGTTCCAGTAACAGGAAAGAAAGTGCTCCTTCTGCAAAGGAAAGATAAAATGTTAGATTTTCTGAAACAACAACTCTCTCTGAGTGAAAGATGTGGGAAGTTAACTATGTATTTTGATTTAAAGCTGACATGTAAAACACATGTTGAATCTAGCTTTTACCTCAATTTGTTAAAACTGTTTCACACCCATAACATGGTCCACCATTAAGATGGATGTTTGGTAAGTGAGGAAAATGGCACATTACCTTGAATAAATCAAAAAGCTCTTCAAGATCACCAGGACTGAATTTTACTTCCTGGGACACAACACGCAGCTGAAACAAAATTAAGAGAAAATTAATTAATGAGTCTTCCATCTTTGGAATAAGCCTGTAGAATAAAGTTATAGGAGACTTAATCTTACATTAAAAGACACTGTTTGAATATTCCAGGTTTTGGCATGTTACAATTAGGAGTAAGAATAGAACTTCTTTTTAAAAGCAATCAGAAGGTTATAGACTGAAAGAAATAATTTCTCCCAAAAAAAGGAATCTTAAAAAGCTAGTCAAATTCCTTGCATACGTGGAGCCTATGCCATGAAACCCAGGAGATAAAACTCAATTACTTATAATGATATATAGCTTCCTTTATAATGGGCAAATGCATGTTCAGGTCTCAACAGTGAAGCTGAATCCTCATTTTTTAAATTACACAAAAAAAAAAAATAATTGTTCACAGCTTTTTAAAACAAAGTTAGCTACAAGACCAGGTTTCATCTTCAGAATACGTATGTTTCATAAAATGAAATACAACAGTTACCACCTTAGCACAACCACCGGCATTTAGTATCAGTTGCTGCAAAGCACATTTACTACAGAAAGCAGCACTGCTTGTTAAACAGACTAGTATCATCAGTTATCGGAAATGAGCCACTGAAGAAAACAGGCAAACAAAGGAAGCACCTTGCAACCTCCACCTTCATTCAGGAGTCTGAACTTAAAGGATGATACCGGCAGCTGAAGAGCTACCACACCAGGCACACATTACTGGACATTGACACACATCACAGACAAAAAGAAATCCTTGTTGAATGCAGTACAATAATCTCTTCGGTGACATTTTGGATTGCTTCCCAGAGTAAAAATGCAGGTGATTAATTGTTTTACTGTAGCACTGTGGACATTTTACAGTGCTCTATGCCTCTAGGAGAAATGTATTAACAATTTAAGAACAGCAGATAGAAATACAGGTCAGCCTGTTCCAATCAATGCAAAGTGTCAGAGATATGCCAGCCTTTAGAAGCTGTCTGTGATGGTGTTACTTGTAACAAGAACAGAAGGTCATGCTGTGATTGACGGGCTGAAAACATCACAGGCCAAACCTCAGTTAACAGACAGCCTGCAGACGAGAGGGATTTCAGTATATAAAATTATATATTTGGCACTGGAAAAATGTAGCTTTTCTCAGAATTTTCCAAAAAGGAATGACTTTTATCAGAGGGAAGGGTTTAGCTCTTCCAAGTCACTCACCACATTCTGCTTGGTCGTAGCTTCTAACGTCTGGATCACATAAAGCCTGTTCCTGCAGCGCATGCTCTCAACATCCTCATATCGAATATCACCATATCTCTAAGAAGAAAGGCATCGTTCCATGAAATCAACTGTTGCCAGACACATCTAAGCAGATATTTTTGTCTTTCTTGCATCTAAGTACAATATAGGTATGGACACAAAGGAAGATCCCAGAAACTCTGAGCAAAAAATCATTTATGAGCGCACTAACATTCTCCCTAAACAATGTAACTTTTAAAAAGGCTGGTGTTTCAAAGAGTGATGGAGAAAAAAGAGGCTAGAGTAGTTCACCCTGGGGAAGACAAAGGAAGGGATTTTACTGCATGTCGGCTCTATATCCAACTCTGCTATCACATGGTGACTACTACTGCAGGGTAGCAAAGCCTGAGACATGTTGTCAGGGCTTGAAGTTCACTCTAGTGAACTTCAGAAATTAGCTGAAGTAATTTCTGAACCATTCCTCCCTACCTCTGGAATTTCTGAAGGACAGGGAAGGTATCTGAGCATTGGAGTAGAATAAATACATTTATATTTACCTTTAAAGAAAAGTGGGATAGTAGGCCAAAACTAGAAACAAATTCTCAGAGAAATCATGGAACAAATTATTAAACTCTCAGTTATCCTGGTTTAACCACGACATCAATAGAAACAGATAAGATAAATCAAAATGGGCCAACATTCTTTATCAAGATCATGTCAAATCAATTTAATATCCTCCTATGAGAAAATTCAGAGCAGACAGGATACATCTTTACTTCTGTAAGGTTTTTGACACTCCTCAGCAACACATGCAACCAGGAAGATATGGCCTAACCACTATCACCATGCACTATGTGCACAACTGGTTCTAATAACAAACTTCCGAGAACAAATGAGTGAGTGATAAATGACCAAACGAGGCAGGACTTTCAGAAGTTTTTCCACAGTGTGTTTTGTTCCAGTTTTCAGCAATGCACTTTAAACAAGATAAGAAAAACTGCAACACAGTCATAAAGAGTCTGAGCACATAAGCTTTGAGGAAAGTTAGAGGAACTGGTTGTGATGAATCTAGAAAAAGAAAAGATCAGAGTTGAAAGGGTAGATGATGAACAACAACCTAACAGCAAAAAGGAATTGCAGAGAAAACTGCAATATGATTGTCCTTAATAGCGCTTTATAAGCATCCAAGAGGAACTATACTGGATATTAGGATATTTTCTGACAAGGGCTGAGAAAGCCTACAATGGGCTAAAGTTTTTGCAGATTCTCTTTTCTTGAAGAGTTTTATCAACATTAGACATTTTTCAAGAATGATCTGGGTGTATGCTGGACAGCGTGCTGAACTGGATGACCTGTGGAGCTCTCTTCCAGAACTGTATTTCTATGTTCCTGTGAAGACCACTACCAGCATACTTCTGACTTGGAACAAAGAGGAAGCAGAGAGAAATTGCACCTCTGAATCATAACTCATTCACTGGTCTGGCTTCTGGGCACTGATATTGTGCAATGGGCTCAGTAAGAATATAAACAAGATGTACAATCTAACTCTGAATTAGTGTGATGTGATAAAGTTACACGTTCTTCCATTCACTAGTTAAATCTGACTTCTTCATACCTGATTAGACTGCCAAAGAATGAGTCTTGCAGTTGTGCCTGAGTCATAAAGGCATGAAACTGAACATAATTTTAAAATTCAACTCCGTACCTTTTCACTTAATCTCACTTATCTTGTGAACACCCATGCAAAGCAACTACCACAAAGAACATCTCTGTTCACTTATTCATGATTTGTAACTAGACCTATCTGCAGAATGACAACTCTCCGTTGCAGCAATCTCCCCATTTCGAAATTTGTCTTATTTTATTTCCACAGTGACATGAAAATAAAACTCTTCACTGGAACAGAATTATGTTGAAATTAACTGTCTGGTCAAAATGAGAAGCAGGAAATTGACTCTCACTTTGTATCAGCAATTCTCAAACAAGAGGTTGTGACACTCACCAGCACTGAAGAAGTTCAGTTTCAACTGAAGATAAAAATTTGCACCCAAAACAGGGGCAGTGAGATAGAAACAGAGAACAGGGCTGTCAGCTTGGAAGTGGGAGATTCACGTTCAAGGATCTGCCCAAATCAATGTTCAAAAGCCACACTAAATCAGAGGCTATTGCTTTGGTCCAGTCACCTGCCTGCAAAGGCGGGGGAAGAAGAAAGGGAGTGTCTTCTGCTTTGTCTTTCAGTAACAGTTCCATCTCTGTGAAAGCTTCAGCTTACACTTCAGAATGCAATATACAGCACTTGATTATTTACCATCTCTGTTCTTTATTCTGCAAGTATTCATCCTTACTATGAGATCTCACCATGACAAGACAGACCCATAATAGTTTGCGACTCTTCCGACAAGAATCTTAAAGCATTTTACAAACGTGATTCTTCAGTATAACATTCTTGTGAAACAACACTGACAGCAGAAGCACAGACTTTTTATATGATTAGCCCAATGCTATAAAGACACTTCAAGAGAACTTGAATTTGATTCTTGTCTTTGTTCACGCCGCTAAAGGCAAAGCCCTCTTCTCAGTAAAAATCAAAAGAGACAGTTCCTAAATTATACAAATTACAGTTAGTTAATCTTTTCTGAATCAAGGCCAGGACATTTTTCCAGAAGAGACGTATTGTGGATCTTTCACTAGAAACATACGACTGAGAATCAGAAAAGGGGGAGGGGGAAGTATCATATAGATAAAAGAAACCAGCTAATCAAAAAAATAAAATGTGAACAAATCTTTTATCTCAGCTTTCCTTTCACTTCAGGTGGGCTGAGGAGAAAACTATCTACAAATGGATTAAAACCCTGATACAAATCATGCCGAGGCAGAAAACGCCCCATGAAAATCTGAGGGCAAAAGGCAAAGGAGAAGCTAGACCTATTTCCTCCCCAACGCAGAGCTGCAAAGCTAGACGCTGCAGAAATCAAACTTGCAAATTGAAAGAAAGTGCTAGAAGATCATAACTGGTCTTCCTCACCCAATACATCTCTAAACAGTCATTTAACCCATACAATAAACTACTCAAGTACAGTTTCCCACACGGGTTGTTATGTCAAAGGTTACCACTATCTGCAATGTGCAGTTATCAGTCTCAAATTAGTAAATGCAAGGCCTGTTTCTGCTGTACTTTGTCATTTAGTTGACAGACTAATAAAGTGAATGAGGGATGGCAATACATGACCTGTGATACACCCAGGGAACTCCACTCAGGACAGCCTAGCAAGCACATGCCAGGCAGTTAAAAAGCAAAACAAACCTATCCCTTAACCTACAAGGTTTTCGGTGAGGCTCAACAAAATAGAGCCCAATTTCTACCAGTCTAGACAGATCTTCTACTGTAGTTTGTACAATGCAGCTGCACTACTTTTAAGGTAGCCCATGCAACGTAACCACTGCACGGGATGCGAAAACATACCCACAAGAACACATACTTCATTTGACTCTCGGATCAAATCAGTAATGTCCACTTTTGGATGGTCACTCTTTGTATCGCTGAGGTTGGAGCCCTGCTGCACAGCTGGAGGCAAAGGACTGTCTTTGTTAGTGACACTGTCGAAAAATCTGCACAAAGCAAACACACAAGAAATCAGCAGGAACCAGTTTATCACAACAGAACAGTAACGTCAGCACGTACTGAAGAAAAGGTGCACAAAGAATGGAAAATAGGAAAGAATATCAGCATGAGTAGCACAAATACGCTGTAATAGTAACAAAAGTATACAAACATGGGAACCAGGTTGTAGAGCTTCTAGCCTAGACAATAACATGGCTGATGTGATCTAGAACTGGCAGTAATCCTCTTTTGAGTGGGAAGTTAGACTAGAGACTTGCCAAGGTTCCTTCCACTCAGCACTCCCCTGGTTCTCTAATCCATCTAGCAAGGCTGTACTACATAACTGGCAGACAGGAAAAGAAGCTTGTCCTGAACTGTGACCGAGGCAATCTTAATTCCTTCAGATGCATAAGCCAAGACATGCCTGATCTGCACCTATTCATCATACCCACATAACCAGCCAAAACAGATCCATTATGCAGGCTGGCCAATTCCTCTACTAGCATCGAGGAACACATACCTTTGGACTGACAGCTTCCTTTTTCTTGAGGAGAGGCAAACTACTGTAATCATTTTTTAAATACACCAGCATGCTGCAGGCTGGATTAACTGTGCAACAGAAGTGTCGCAGCCAGAGAAAATGTCAAAAGCAAGAGTTCAAAAGGAGTTCATAATAATCATCAAAAATTCTGAGTGTCAAGTGGAAACAGCAGCTCGTTTGGTTCAAGTGAAAATTAAAATTTTACCACAGTTCTAGATTTTAAATTTTGATATATTTAAACTGGGCAAATGTGCTCTTACTGTTAGGTTTTTTAAGTGTTAAATATTTAAATGAGTACAGCTGGGTTTTCCAATAAGTACCAGGCTGTATGGTGTCTTACAATAAAAAAATTACATTTTCCTCATTAATTCTGTAGCTCCTACCCTATTCAAACATGCAACATTTAGAATTCTCACTAAAAGGAAATTCTTATTATCAGTTCTTAACAGTCATAACTTGATGACTCCTATAGCACAGTCATTTTGCTGTTTTAATACTCCGTAATACACAATCACAGCAGCAACAACAGAATTTAGGTAGGCAGTGTAGCAAAACCCGTGCAAATTTTGTTTGCAGTACATCAGTTTAAAATGCACTTTATGTTGTATATTTGAACTTATTCTTCCAATGCTAATATAGAACAAACATCTAGTCATGATTATCCTCATTGCATTTTTTGTCTTCTATTTTAAGCCATTAGCAGCGGAGGAGCCAGTAGCCTAAACTACAAGAACTAAGCTGTAGAATATGTTGTCAGTAAGTTGATGCCTGAACTGTTTGTCTTAGTGTACTGTAGATTACCTCACCATTAAGGAAAGGCACCTTCTATAAGTGGTATAAATTCCAGGCAAAAATCACATTGTTTTTACTTTAAAATACACAAAATGGCAATGGCTTTAGAAGAACTTTAATGGAGGATGGAATTTTCAGAGGATGCAGGCACACCGTCCAGCTACCCCTTCCAGAATTTCAGCCCAAGAGGAACACTTAATTCCTTTGAATCCTTTGGAAGTCTTGGTCAGATGTCTTCTCAGCTGCCCCAGAATGACTTATCTATTTGCAATTATAGCAGCTGCTACACAGCCCATAAGAATAACAGTTACACTGATACCTGTTGAGAACAGTGACTGCTTCTGCATCATCCTTACAAGTCAGCAACTTCTCCATGTTGTATTCCAGCACTGCGAGACCCAGCTGCAAGATTGCCTTTATTCCATCATAGAAGAAACAGTCCACCACATTGACTGCACTTTCAATAGGCAGCACACTGATAAAAAGGGTAAGGAACCAGGAGAGAGAGACCGAGGAGAAAAAAGTCATGTCCGTCATGTGGTCTGTCAACTGAGGCAGATGAACCCTGATGAGCTCCTCAAACACTGCCTGATCTACCAAGGCACCTGCAGGGAAAGGATAACAAAACCACCACCCAAATCTTAATACACAGAAGCATAGTTTTCTCAGAGCACTGGCCAGAAATAAAGCCCCTGTCCTAATGCAACTTTGTTGTAAAAGCAAACAAGCCTAGCTGTATAGAACCATTGGCTTTGTTCCCTATGCTGGAAGCTATGCACTCTATGCATGGGTCCAGAGCCTTGCTGCATGCTGTAAAGGGTGTTAGCACTTTTGTGGGTGAGTGGCTACTTCCAATGATTCTCCTTAGAGCTGATACACCCTCTGCAATGAGAGAGAAAATTCACATCCAGTCTTCTTCTAGTATATACACCTGCAAGTGTACATGCTCATAGTGAATATGAGATCAAAGACTAAGGCTGGACTTAGTCCAACTCTTTTTCCTCTATTTAAGCTGACTAAGTTTTGAATAAATAGTATGAACGGCAGTTATAATTCCAAAAGAACAATATAATAGTCTAATTGACTACTTCCTGAGTAGTTATGCCTGGAGTAATGACAGTAATGAAAAGCATATCCATTCCTGCTTAAGGAGAAATCTTGGGACATTCTCTGTAAGGTCCATTTTCTACTTCACAATACTGAACCATATGCAACAGTTTCTCTCCACTGTTCAGCTCATTCCTTACATTTGTTCTTACTGAATGATCATTTACATTCAATTCTAGATAGACAGACGGATGTTACCAATGATTCGACGATTGAAATAATCGGGTAGCATCCTTTCACACACAGCAACCAAAAGCCAGAATGCTTCCTCCTCTTTAGCATAGAGCAGAAGTACTGATGTCAAAATATTCATTGCCTGCAACATTTAAAAAGGAAAGGAAGCATTTATAAGGAAAGATGGTGAAAACACAACTGTTGTCATTTGTTAAATTTTATATTTCTGAAAGCAGTTTATAGCATGCTTTTAGAGTGCTAGGATAACCTACAGCCATATCCAGTATAAGAATTTTACCTCTATATTATTAAATACAGAGCATAGTATTTAAACTACATTAAAATATTTCTAAGTGCTAAAAGTCTAGTAAGAATGCAAAGGCATATATGAAGTGGGCATGACAGCACTTAACAAATTCAAGTACAATGTAAAAACTCACATTACATAGTGAGATGAAATAAGCAAAGTGAACCACTGAGCAAGAAACCATTACATATTTATGTGATTGATTTTATGAAGTGCCACAATACTGCCATCATGAGCTAATATTTAGACAACTAACACTAAGAGTCTCAAAACTGCTGTACCTGACAATATCCAATTTGGGGATTCCTGTACGCATAAGCTGTAAGAACTCTCCTGAGCGCAGAAATTCCTGTGTCACTTTGAAAAGCAGGATGCTCAGGTAAGGAGCGACGTAAATCTCGTTCAATTTCGTCAGTAGCTAAAGTACACGTTCCTAAGGACTTTTCCACCAATTCAGTGTAATAACCAGGGTTGGATGCCATATCGTTTACAGCACCTGCCAATACATAGTATTGCACCATATTAGAGGTATCTACATGATTGTCTGCAATTGGTATAAAAATTTTTGGTGACTACTGAGGTACCTCATGAATCTCCAGATGTTACTGCAGGAATGTATCAGAGTAATTCTACTGAAATTAATGGAATTACTCTGAAATGAAAACAGAAAACTGAAATACAATAAGGCTTGGAGGAAATCTAAGTCATTTTCCATTATAAAGTTGATTTTTACTTACTTTTTTTTTTTCTTTGGGGGGGGGAAGCTTCCTTTCACCTACAATTTCGCCCATATTCTCTGGCAAACACAGTAACTTTCCATTTGCAGAGCTGGGAACAGGTTACAAAAACTAGGCAAAGGACTGATATTTACCTAATTAATTCCGTAACTTTTATGTCAACACTTTGAGACAGAGATATTGGTCTGGTAACAGAAGCATAAATGCCTATGCAAATGCTCAAAGAACACTAGCAAAGATAAACCCATGTTCACGTGTCCTCAAAAGGAACTACCATACAGTAGGCTGAGTGAAGAGTCTAAAAGACATTTGTTACGATAAACAGATCCTCTGGAACAACAGAAAGCTCTACGCAGGGGAACACAGTGAGTACAGCTAGCAGATAAGGTCCAGGGTGGCTCCTCAAAATCTGCAGCTCATTTTCTGAACCTGAAACAGGTTTCCTGTATGACCCCGATCAAGTCAGTGGCTGCTGCTTTTCTAAGTGTTTCAGCGAACGGGAACAGAAAGCACACAGAGGTGTTGGAAAGCAGTGCCTTAATTCCCTGGGCCTCCATTTCCTCAATTAAGTGCTTCGACACAGGTGTGTTCTACAGAAGAAAGCCACAAAAGCACACTCGGAGCTTTGGGAAGAGATCCCATATGTGTAAGGAAGTCCACAATTCCTGTACCTATCACTCTTTAAACCAAGCAACAGTGTATAGCAAAGAGCTGCCAATAACTGGGGCCAAGTTCTCTGCCAGGAACACATTTTTCTCTGTGTGTGTGTGTCTGGTAACACTATCCTCGCAGAAAGCTTAAAACAAAATAATTCCACAAACAAGCTTTTCTTTTTAGCAAGTAAAGAGGCTTTGCTGAAACTGATTGTCCCCTGGAACAGCATGTATTCTTATCGTTATTTTTCAATTGAGTTTGTTGTAAAAGAAGCAGATGCAGGTTTAGTTCGAATCAATGCAAAACAAAATAACACACAAAATTATTCTGCTCATCATTTTGAAGTGTCTTTCTTCAGAATCATGGAATCATAGAATGGTTTGGGTTGGAAGGGACCTTAAAGACCATCTAGTTCCCACCCTCCTGCCACCTTAGCGGAAGGGACACCTTCCACTAGACCAGGCTGCTCAAATCCCCATGACTTGAACACTGCCAGGGATGGGGCATCCACAGTCTCTCTGGGCAGCCTGTTCCAGTGTGTCACCACCCTCACCGTAAAGTAATTTTTCCCAATATCTAATCTAAATCTACCCTCTTTCAGTTTAAAACATTACCCCTCCTCCTATCACTACACTCCCTGATAAAGAGTCCCTCCCCACCTTTCCTGTAGGTCCCCTTTAAGTACTGGGGGGCCGCTATAAGGTCTCGCCTGAGCCTTCTCTTCTCCAGGCTAAACAACTCCCAACTCTTTCAGCCTGTCCTCATAGGGGAGGTGCTCCAGCCCCCTGATCATCTTCAGCGCCCTCCTCTGGGCTCACTCCAACAGGTCCATGTCTCTCTTACGCTGGGGGCCCCCGAGCTGAACACAGTACCCAAGGTGGGGTCTCACAAGAGCTGAGTAGAGGGGCAGAATCACCTCCCTTGACCTGCTGGCCACGCTTCTTTTGATGCGGCTCAGGATGCAACTGGCTTTCTGGGCTGCAAACACACGTTCCTGGCTCATATTCAGTTTTTCATCCACTAATACCCCCAAGTCCTCTGCAGGGCTGCTCTCCATCCACTCATCGCCCAGCCTGTATTTGCGCTTAGGACTGTCCCGACCCAACCCATGTGCAGAACCTTGCACTTGGCCTTGTTGAACTTCATGAGGTTCGCACAGGCCCATCTCTCCAGCCTGTCAAGGTCCCTCTGGATGGTATCCCCTTCCCTTCAGCGTGTCGACCGCAGCACATAGCTTGGTGTCATCGGCAAACTTGCCGAGGGTGCACTCAATCCCACTGTCCATGTCGCCAACAAAGATGTGGAAAAATTGCCAGAGATAAGAGCATTTTTTGTCAGACTACCTTCCGTCAGTAAACAGAACACCCACAGAGTCAAGTTCACAAAGTGAATCAATTATACTCGCTATACAATACCTGAGAAGAGTAGCCACAGCTCTCCTCTTAATGCTTCCGGGATCCCTCTTACAACTAGGTCACGAGTCTTCTTTGTTCGAAACATACTGACACCATGTCCACGTTCGACAAAGAGGATGTTCCAGGACTGTTCTTTCATTTTTTCTTTCAACTATGAAAAGCAGAAGACAACATGCATTAAGTGCACTGGAAGATTCTCCTCAGGTTTCAGAGAACAGAACCGAATTTTGCTCTCAATTATATTCATATAAACTGGAAATGGCAGCACTGGCATCCATACTGATATGTGAAATGAATGCTTATGCAAATCACAGAAAAATCTAACCTGTGCATAGTATAAGTTTGGCATACAATGCAACTACATGACCTACTATTCTTTAAAGTATATTATTACAAGAGTGTCTATACCAGATCAGACAAAAGGTAAATCTAAGCCAGTACCCCATCTGACAGAAACCAACAGCAAGTCTGAATTTAACAACATACAGCAAATTTTTCCCTGCAGATTGCTTTCTGAACCCAGACAAACCTGCTGCCTTCTAACTTCACTTGAAGCCCCCTTGCTGCTGTATTAAGACAGCAAACAATCACTCCCTTTCACCTTTTTCAAGCCACTCGTAAGTTCAACTTTTTCCTTACTTTCCACTTGAGAATGATTCCAACCTGTAAACAGCAATAACTGTACGCAAGCTGGATTTTCATTTTAAATGAAGTCATCATCATCTATTTGTTATGGTTTTGTTCACTATTCTGCTAAACAAACTTCTTAAAAAAAAAAATCAATCAATAAGTAGACAGCCCTATTTGTTACTTCCAGACTGAACCATTTGCAACCTTGGCACCGCATCAACAAAAATTACATAATTATCAAAGGACCATGAAGTCCTAGGGATTTAAAGGGAGTGAATGAACAGTGATAAAGCAGTAAGATAGCAAACCAGTGCAAGGTGCAACTGTGCAGACAAATTCTGCCATCATAGTTCTCCTGAGGCGTTCCAAAAATGCATTGCCAGCATAATGGATAAGAAAATCAACATTTGATATAATTCCCATGGCAAAAAATCAGAGGTATGTTAAAACTTCCTCTTGTAAGATTCTTTTTCAGCTATTTCCATGTAAATACATATATGTTTATATGATACATACATACAAACAAATCTGCTTATTGTAACTTCAGCCAATTTTAAAATACTCCATTTTCTGTCACTGCTTTGTGATAAACAGCATAACATTTTCTTGGTAAAGGATAAATCAATAGAAGGAGGAAAGAAGATGAAAATGAGTGAAAGCAGTAGAAAAGACAACCAGGAAAAACAGGGTGAAGAGAAGGTTCAGAATGCTTATGTGTGGTGGAAGGTTTCTCTGTGCTAATTTGAGAGCTCTAACAAACTATGAGAAAAAGTATTTGGCCATGAAAGCACAATGAAATCAAGCAAGTGATTATTTGCAAAGTCTGTCACAGACACCTGCTTAATTACTCTCATAAATTAACGTATTTCAATTTCAACATGTCTATGAACTGTTCTTTGCTAACAGCAACAAAAATGTACTAACTCTGTTACTGATGAAATAATATCCCACAGAAACTCGACAGGCAAAACAGGTTGCTTCTTTTTTTTCACTTATCATGCTTTTTTGCATTTTATTAGTGGACAGATTTGGAACAGAATGGCTACAAATGGTGGAAAGCACACAGAGGGATGGCAAGATATCAGTGTCATTATTCTCCCAGTTTCTCAGTCCTTCCTCAGTTTGTTTACATGAGCTCCAAATAGTCCTAGGAGACAACCAATAACCAGGAAAATCTGCACGAGAACAAAGTCTAGTTGGATTAAGGAGGGGAACTAATAGCTGAAAACACTTATGCCCACGTAAGTTTTACATTTAATCAAATATTTATCAACCAGACAGAACTTTTTTTACAAACTAGCAATTTCTGTCAACATAGAAGATAACAGTGTATGCATCTGAACTTCAGTACGACCAGCCACGTAAGTAAAACCCGCTTCACAAAATGAAAACTGGCAAAAATCCCCTATTCAGACAGAACTGAAGTTACAGGCATTTTACCTGCAGAGTAGAAGGAGGCAGAGATAGTAGAAACAGTGAAACAGATCCTTTGTAAAGCACAAGGTTACTAATAAACTATGGAGTATGCACCTAAGACAATTAAGTCTCTCTGAAGCAAAGCAACAGATGATCAGGCACTCCAACTCATGAGAGGCTCCAGGGCTGAGACAGGGTGAACACTGCCACTACATTTTCTGTGTATGCAGCAGTAAGATTTAACATTGTTAAAGCAATTAAAGGTGCCAAAAGGAAAAGTAGATTTTGTCCACTTTTGTTCAACATACTATAAAAAGCAGAACTTAAAAATCTGGATTCCCTTTTCTCCTGCCCAAAGGGTGTTTATTTTCTGATATTTCCAATATCAAAAATTCCATATCTTAATTTACCCAGTTCTGCTGAAAGACTTAATTTTAAAATAAAACCCTTCTGTCTTCTTGCACAGACTACAGAGAAGGAAAAATAGGATGTCCTATTGCAAAAACAATTAAAGAAACATTCTCCAGAGCATAACTTTGTTAGACAGCAGTGCAAAAGAATGAAGCAAGGAATAAATTAAGTCGATTTCTTGATAACATTCTGCTTGCCCCCAAAGAGTTTGTAGCGACTTTGTGTCTTGACAATTCAGATAGATATGAAACATGTTCACTATCGTAAAACAAACAGCCAACTCTTCCCTGAAGGGTGGAAGAGCAGGAGGAATTAGACCCATGAAGATAAGGCATATCATTATTAAACAAGATGAGCAGAAAATTGAATGGAGTCATGAAGAGGCACCCTGTGGACTCCAAATGCAGAAAACGCAGATGAAAGAAGATTGGCAAAGCCCCAGAGGTAATCAGCAGCCTTGCTGGAACACATTTTGAACATACTTCAGTCCTTTCCAATTAGATTCTGAAAACTGCTGGCCATTTTATCCCTTACCATTTTAGAGTCTAGATTCTCAGCATCCTGAGGATGGTAGACAGTCATTAGGGCTTCTGTACCGACAGTTTTACTGTTATCTCTCTGACCCGTTTTTGACGGTCCTGCATCAAAATCCTTTGGACTGTCAGAGGCAGAACTCACTGCAACCTTGAAAAAAAATTTAACACTAATAGTTATAAATGCCAAACAATCCTTCAAGAAGCAGCATTGATACCAGAAACTGCGTTGCTTCTAGACCATCATTGTTTATTATATTAAGTTACAGGTACCAGACACAGACTTCCAAAATAAATTAAAACCAGCAGTCCCTGCTGTGCACAGCTGGGCTTTCAGGAGGCTGCACTTGAAAAAGAATCCATCTCTACAGCCAAAAAATTAATTATGAAAGGACAAACATTGATAATGAGAACTGTAATAAATAGAGAGGCCTCACCATCCATCACCACTGAAGTCAAAAGAAAAACATTCATTTAAATGCAGCCATATATTGAACTACACAGCAATGCTGAGAGCACTTAAAAACCAGCATTAGAACCTGGATTGCTTTTCAAAACCTGATGGAAAACAAAGCAAAAGAACCCAAACCAGAACGCACTCACAGCAGCACCACTGTTTAACACATTCTCTTTCATATGGGCAGAGTTATTTATTTTTCCACACCTTAAAACCAGAGGTACATGACTTAGTGTGGTATGTCAAAATAATGCAGATAGAACCAGAAATAAGGTAATCTAAAAGGGAATGCCCCTGAGCAGCAGACCTTACCATTCAGGTCTCCCAGGGCTGTGCTGTACCCTTATCAGCTGAGCATTTCTGCTGATATCAAACTGTCCTGGTTTCAGCTACGATAGAGTTAATTGTCTTCCTAGCAGTGCTACGTTTTGGGTTTAGTATGACAAGAATGTTGATAACACCCTGATGCTTTCAGTTGTTGCTAAGTCATGTTTAGACCAAGTCCAGGACTTCTCAGCTTCTCAGGCCCAGCCAGCAGGAAGGCTGGAGGGGCACAAGAAAGCTGGGAGGGGACAGCTGACCCAAACTGGCCAAAGGGGTATTCCATACCATGGGACGTCATGCCCAGTATATAAACTGG
>JAVKLA010000039.1:8625946-8640738 GCA_034782735.1 Sagittarius serpentarius | reverse complement strand
TGTTGTTATTAGTGTCATTGTTAGTTTCTTCCTTTCTGTTCTATTAAACTGTTCTTATCTCAACCCAGGAGCTTTACGTTTTTTCCCCCCCGATTCTCTCCCCCATCCCACTGGGTGGCTGGGGGGGAAGTGAGTGAGTGGCTGCATGGGGCTGAGTTGCTGCCTGGGGTTAAACCACAACACAAACTATCTTGCTTTTATTACCCATTTTTGCCTTTTAACCCTTAAGAATCAAAATCTCAAGGTAGAAATTTTGCCAATACACTGATTATTTTCTACCAAAAGGCATTTATTTGTACGTTTCTCCACTCTTACAACTGTCACTTTGGAGGCTACTCCAGCTGATTCTACTTAATTTTTTGTTTTAGAGGAAAATCTTCAAGGAAAATATACAGCAACTATAATAAGAAATGCTTGTTATGGATGTTTTGTCATTGCTTTCTTATTTCTCATGCATGAAACTACATATATAGATTTCTTCACATCTAGAAACAACCTTACACAACCATTCCATCAACTTCCTGAGTCAAATAGTCAGCTGGCAAAAACCGACATAGCTACATATAATTTTACATCAGACTGGTGGACTTGTTTTAATGTGATGGGTCTGAAGGCAAGGGATGGGAACATGATTTTTTTTAAGAGAAAAAAAAAAAGATTTCGACAACTTGAAATCTAGAGGTACAGCATTGTTGCCCATCTCGTGTCTAGATTCAGGGTTAAATATAAATGTATTGCATTACACAGCGAAACACTGACAACGAAACGTAAACTCTTAGTAAGACTACACAACCTTATTCCTAGGAACAGACACTAAAAAATTAGAAATAGCAGAGCAGTTACCTCTGTATTTATGATGTGTTGTGGACTTGAAGTTGCATTGCATTTCATTCTGAGCTTTGCCACAAGCTGTTCGAAATCTCTAATCTCTGTGAAACGAAAAGCTGTTTTTCCTTTGGTACTAATGCTGACTCCTCTGTTGGCTGTATCTGTCTTATCCACCCCTGTGACCTGCGGAAACAAGGATACTGAAATTAGGCAACAAATTTTACCAGCTTACTTCTAAAAGAGAAAATCTGTTAAAAATACATGTGTACATGAAACAGTAGTATGAAGTACCACACAAGCCGAATTAGTAATGCAAGTGACAAACTCACTACTTTTAAAGGTCAGTGGTCTGCAGCTATTTTAGCACAAGGTAATAAGTATTATGCGATAGATTTTTTACAAAGTACCAAAAATCTTTGAAGAGCTTTTCCCAGCTGTGAGTGCTGAGCTTATACGAAAATCCTGCCTCCTTCTACCTGCTGAAGGTGTTACTTTTTTTTCTTACCATCCAAAAGCAGACAAAACATGGCTTTTGCAAATAATCAAATGAAGCAAGATTCACAAGAATGGATTTCCACTGAGAACACCCTTTCAAAGAAAGACAGCTGTCGTAACACGACAGCTGGAGCTGATTTTAATTGCCATGATGGAACAGTTACAGATTAGAGCAGTTAATACACTTTAATAATGCAAGAGCAAGTGAGACAATCATGAATAGCTAGACTGATTGCCGTTGCTGATGCTTTTACTTTGTTACAGGTAAAGAATGAAAGGCCACTGAAATAAAGTAACTCTGTAGTACTGTAGAACAAATAGTGAGGGCCTGACAATCCACAAGAATAAATTTAGTCAGCTCCTTTAACACAGCCGCTTCTTGTTATTCACAGGCTATGGAAGTCTCTATTGTTTGCAAGACTATTTATAGATAATCAAATAAATTGCTTTATCTGGGTGGGGAACACCAAGTGTATTGTTGAAATTAGCTCAGCCCACCCACCTATGTCAGGTGTCTTATGTCAGGCAGTATGTACACAGAGTAGGTAGAGCAATTACAGAGCAATTACAGAACCCGGTTAATTTTTAGGCTGTTGTAAAATATGTCTGAGTGCTGATGGAAAGCTTTCAATAAAGGAAGACTGAAATGTGCCAATGTCCCAGACCACATGAAATCAAAGAGGGATGGAGAAGGTGTTCGGGTTCCCCCCCCGCAACAAGTTATTCCACAGTCTAGCTACAGTACTTAATAGAACTATGAATGCTGTGTCCTTTACAATATGGTCCTTATTCAGTCTGTTAAGACTACCAGCTGTAATGGCATTGATACTTGTTCACTGACAACTGTCAGTGGATTTTCATGTACTTTTGAACGGATACCACTGCTCAACTGCTGCAAAAAGAATCGGACTACTGAGCTAAGAAACATGGCAGAGCGATTACTAATCTTCAAGATCCTTGACCCTCTCCAGTTCTTTACTTTTCATCTTGAGAATCTCTCACTACGTCAACTTCAAGAATTAAGCATAAGCTTTTTCTTTAAAAAAAAAAAAAAGTAGTAAAAAATTTTGATTCTGTACCCAGCTACAGAAATCAAAGTAAGTACAAAAGGGAAAGAGGATACAGGGAACAAAGCTAAAACATGAAAGCAGTTCTATAAACCTACAAACAGAATTCCTACATGCAGTATCCAAGGTAGGGGGAAATGCACGACATCAGGTAAAGTAAGCAGATTCTAATGAAAATCTGCTAAACTGGCATTAAACTACACAAGTGCAAAACTTCTGGTATAACTGGCTCTGACTTGTAGTTTGCATTACCTCTCTTAATGGAATGATTACACTGCACAGGCTGCCATCCTGGCTAGCAAAGCAGATGTAGTTTTCTGAAATGCACATTTTCCCATGGGTGTTGTAATGACTGAAAGGAACCCATAAGAAGCACTCATGAACTTCCTTCAAGGTTTCTTCTTTGGGTAGCCTGAAGAATGCACTAAACTGCTCGCTGTGGGCACGGCTCTCTAGGCCTCTAGATTAAAAACAAAACAAAAAACAGTGTAGGAGAGAGAAAAGAAAAAATAAATAGGTTTAAAATGTCTTTACAAATACAAAAGTTAAAAATACCTTGGGAAAAGATAGTAAAACATCATGTTCTCCCATAATCCGTGGGGTCGATCTGGAGGGTTCAATGTTTTGCTTGAAGAGGCAACAAAGGGCAGGACCACACCTATCTACATACACCCACTTAACAAAATACTTAAATACTTCACTATACAGGAACAGATTCAAGCATGTTCTTACGCAGCAAGGTACTTTGCTGAATCAGGGCCTACAGGTACTGCAGAAAAACACACCAATTGCCTAATCCGCTCTGTTTTCCCACCCATCAGAATAGTCCATTTAAACATAAACCAAGTTTTTGCCTTGACAGAGCGTTCATTAGCTAGAAATGTAGCACATGTTGTAAACATCTACCGGGGCTACTTCTTCACAGATAACTGCAGCCAGAAATAATGTTTTGGTCGTAGAGCAACATCCCTTTCCAGCATTGCTACCAAACTCAGGTATGAATTACCCAGGAAATACAACCTAAACCAGGTTTCATTATCAGTGTACTATAAAACTAAATAGCTTTATTTTTTTTCTGTAATCACAGGTGCATGGAGCTTTAAGTAAGAACAATTATTAGAAAAATGCTTTATCATAATTTCTGCTTTGCAGATAAGTAGCATTTTCCAGCAAAGACCTAGTCCGTTTATGTGACTCTAAATTACCTAACAATAGACTTGCTTTTCCTGGTTACTTTTCACAGCAGATAGCTGTGGTCCACAGATCAAAACCTGAACTTTGAGTGAGAACTTGGACAGCTCTCCGAGGAAAAGATAACATTTGCTTCAACAGAAACCAGAACTGAAGAGAAACCATAAGATTACTACAAGGAATAATCATATACCTTCCTTGAGAAGGAAGGACCCTAACCATCAGACTACTTACATACACATCTTTCCCACTGCCTAAAATACCGTTGTAAATAAGGAAAGCCATGCACCCATCTGCAACTTACTGATTTTATCACACATCTCCAGTGGCAAAAAAGCCATGCAGTTATTATTTACACACGTTTGTTAAAACAATCTATTCTCCACCTTATCCTTCCTCATCAGGTCTCTTTGGAGACACTGCAGCTCCATTCTTATTCTTCTAATCCTAAATGCTGCTAGAACGCCTTTTAAAAATTCAAACTACTATAAACCCTATAGTTGAAGACCAGCTCTGAAGGTCTGATCACCTCCTGCTTCACATAGACTTTTGCTACTGCAAAGTAACAACAAAATACAATGCCCCACATTGCTTTGATCCCAAGTTTTAATGAGACACCTGTTTAAGAGAACACCAGCTTTGCCGACATTTACATATCTCCTTGAGAAGGATTCTCTTCTCCTTTGCCTAAAAAAAGTACTGGGCTTACAGCAGAAAGACTCTAAGTAATACATTACCTCTTGGTGATCTGCAGGGGGTCACGAAGGACTAGGTCATTTTCAAACGTCTCCTTGTCAAACAGCCTCCTAACAGCATAGTTTGCCAGCTGTTCCATAAGAAGGAACGTTTCACTAATGTGTAAAAACATGGAAAAATAGTGATCTTCCCCACGGGAGCACACATGAATGCTCTCTGTCAGAATAACATTGGAAGTCTTCTCAAGTTTTGATATTTCATCCCAGGAGACAATAAGTTTTACTGAAAATACAAATACAAGCAGATGTGAGTAACTTCTTGTTAGCTGCTACCCTCATATTAAAAAAAGAAAGATAGTAGTCAACAGCACTAATAAAATACAATTAAGCAATACAGTTAACTAATAACACAGTTGGAAAGGGCTACAAACTCACAAAAGCACAAGAACCACTCTCTTCACAATTCCTATAAAATAATTCCATTAGAAAGAATTTTATGGAAAGAAAAACATTCAAGACACACCAGGTATGGAAATACAAGCTTACATCACCTTTTCTTTGCTCTCATGTGAAACTGCAAATTGCAAACAAACACCATCATGTAAGCTACTCCACTTTAAACAGTTTACCAATAAGGCTTCTTAAAGTAAATTGATCATGTGTTAGCATTTAGAGGAACCGTGACCGTTACTATGACATTTCCCAATACAAATGAAAATTAACTTAGAAAGAACCCTACTTTCTTTATGCTTTCTATTTTCCACATAAATACAGCTACAGCTCACACTCTCAGAGGCATTTGTTTAGGCATTTCAAACTAACGTTACACAGGAAAAAAAAGATGTGCAATTATCACCAGTGCATAGTGCACCCATGTAAAATATTAAGTCTGTGTGTGAAGAAATAACTGTAATCCTCACTGGCTGAATTAATATGCAGCATGAACTAAAGATGACCGACAACTTTTAGTTAGAGTTAACTGCAACAGGACTGCCTCCTCACTGAAGCTTATATAGAGGAAGAAAACTAATGGACATTGTGTAGTAAGTTACACAAATGTATCCATTTCCGTAGAGTATTTTACGTTTGCAGTTTTTCTATTCTGTGTTGACATCTGCTCACACGGCAAAACAGCTCCCTTCGGACATAGGAATAATTCTTCCAAATCTGAAAGATAAACAGTAAAATGTGAAGGGACTAGGCTTATTATCGAGGCTTACTTACTTTCTGCTCCCAGCAAAAATGAGTAAAAGCTAAGGAAATTGGTACTAAGATAAAGCCATCCTTGACAGGGCACTCTGCCCTTCCAGTAACTGCATGAGTAATAGGTAACCAACTTCTCCTGTTCCGGTAATCCAAAACACTTTTCAAACTTCATAAGACCTTCACGGAACTTCTCAGGATCATCTTCTTTTACAAAAGAACCTTTCCCCTCTTCAGCAATCAAACCCTAAAACAAAAGAACCAGTTACTTTATATACGCATCCATGTGGGTGGGTGTCATATATGCACCTGCATACATACAGCATAGCATTCTCCTAACAGGACAGTAACTTTTAGAACAGGAAGAACAGTCTGAGGATCAAAACACAGGTCACAAATCAAATGTGCTATTTCAGACTCGTCCATCAAGTTTCCCACACAACTTAGACAAGACACACATTCCCAGGTCTCCTCTTCTGAAATAGATATATTTTCCTCACTTAATCACAAGAATTTCTGGGCTAAATATTTAGCATATATAAAGCGAACTGTTGCACCTTCAAAAAAATATACCATATGCTTCCCAGGCATTATTAAAATTATTGTGAAATAATTTATCAACTCTTTTAGACCACTATCTAAAGGCATCTGCTACATCATTTACCAAGAAGAGTTTATGTCAAACAACCTTACTTACCTGTGGGGCAGATAAACAGGGACAATGAAGTGTGTTGAAGTTAAGAGCCACATACTACTCAATCAGAAGTATGTAGCATTATGATGCTCTCCTCTGATATTCTAAGGAGAACATATTATTCACGTACGTTTAGAGGAAAAAAAATTACTTAGCCTTTCCCAATTACGTCATGTGCCTGTTACTTACTCTTATCTTTCCCTGGACAAAGCTCGTAATATCTTCATTTGAATCAAATACTGATAAAGTCTTCATAACATTTTGTTCTAGCCAGTCCCAGTGTTCTGTTATTTCTTCCCTGCTGGATCCTGATTGAAAGAGAAAGTATTATTTAAAACTAGAAGAGACATTAATCACTTCACTAAAAATATTAATCAAGAGAATACTTAGCAAATTCCCAATTTGCAGAGAAATTTAGATACACAAGTCCAAATTACAAGTCTCAAATCTATTGTCTAATTCTTGTGTACACTAAAAATGTATTTGGTGTACATTAAAAATGTGCACTGCTGTGTTTTTATCTTTCAAGCCCTTTATGCAGCTATATTTCTATCCTTTATATCCAGAAGCATCTCAACTTTGTCAACATCATGTGGTGCAGTGCTGAAGCCCCACTTGGACTGACAGTTCCTTCAACTCAGCAGTACCTCCCCAACACAGATGGCAAAGCATTGCTAGAACACTCCCAGTCTAACAGTCTAGAAGGTAGGAAATGTGAGATCAAATTCATGAGACTAAGAAAATGAAACCTGGGCCTTTGAGATCCTCAGCTGTGATCACTGGGCCATACCATTTTCCAGAGCAGAACTCCAAGATTTAGACCTGCTGCGCAAAATCCCTTCTAACAAGTGTAAGGTTGTAAAGCATACATCACCGTAACCAGGAAGGTAGCAAAGGTTTCTCTTTGGATACATGAAACAACCATTTATGCTGCTTACAACAATCAATTGCTACTTACTTGTGCTCATTATAAGTCATGGTTTTATCTCATTCTCTATCAATTATATTTCTAAAGCTTAGGTAACCACCATTCAGGAAACAGTATCATCCTACCTACAATAAAGTTCTGCTTATACTGTAAGTCCAAACAACGCATTGTTGTCATGCAGTTGCAGGCTTCTACAAGAGAACAGATCCACAGCTGCACCCCATATGGAAAACATATACCAGAACTAACTCTTCATGCAGGAAAAAAGGCTCACTGATTCATACAAGCTGAACGATCCTTGAAACAACATTTGGCACCACCAGAATTATTATTTTTTTCTTCTGGACCTTCTGGGACTCAAACATGGGAATAAGGACTGTCTCCTTTCCTTTCATTACGTATGTGCAAGAGGAAGAGTAACTTAAAAAAACTGTTATCAACAACCACAAGGAATGTAGAAATCATAGCGCCAAAATAAAATTCAACATTCCAAAAACTGCATTTTCAAACTCCTTAGAGAGAAGCCAGCCTTGTTACTTTATTTACTTTATGCTGCTTTTTAATTTAGGTTTCAGAGAGCTATCACCTACTATATGGTGAATGTCACTGCAACTTTATAGCAAAGAAAAACGTATCTCACCTGAGCTTTCCAGAAATACATTTAGATTACTGGTTGACTTTAAATACAAAGGAACACTCACTCACTAGCTACTTCTATAATTATAGAAATGTGGTAGGCCAACTTCGAAACGTTTATGATAATTCACCTTATTCTTTGCACATACTCAATTACAAATTATGCAAGTGGTGAGAGGTAATAAGCAGAGATGATACTAGTGAAACAACAGTAGAGTTCCAGCAAATTCAAAATTGAATCAGTTCTTTAAAGACAGGTGGCTCCCTATCAGATGGTGGGAAACAGGGGAGGGAAAGAGAAGGAAAGAATTTACATACGTTTGAATAAAGGGATTCTAGAATATAAATTAATTAGCAGTTTCATCCTCCAAAAAAAAGCTCACAAATAAAATCAGTGTAATCACATACTATCAATACCCCTAAGCAAGAACACACCTTTAACAATTTCTTTTTTCTCAGTTTACTTTGTAAACACCAATTAAACAACTTTCAGTGGACTCCACAGAATTAAAGTTGTCTTGGGAATGAACAGAAATTTTTCTAAATATGGTTAGACTGCACTACACAGGGTGGATTTGCAACAACACTTTAAAAAATTATATGAAGAGTAATTAACATAGCAATTAAATTGCAAACTAATTTTTCTCAGACTACATGTAGATCAATTATTTGAGTCACTGTGAATCAGAGGCATAGATGTGACACGGTAAAGATGAAACTTTTCAACAAATTTTTAAATTATTCAGGAGCACTGTTTCCAATCCTTAATATGTAATAAGAGGAACAAAATGTAGTCTCTTCAGTTTCTTCACAGAAGGAACAAACTTTTTTCTAACACAAAGTATAACTAAATTATGTAGCCTTTTGTTGTAAAGTATACTTACGCAGCACAGGTCTGATATAAATTCAGTCCTAAGGTGAAGATTACCCTTTGTGTTTTCCCAAGGGCTGACCTGATGGCATTAGAATTCCCCAGAGTATATTTCCAACATACTTATGAAAATACCTTTTTGGTAGCCTGTCACCATCAGTTCTGACTTCTTCAGAAGTAGTCCTAAAATTTTATTTACTGCCAATTCATAAACTGTTCAAATTCAATCAACTTTATAAGGCTGCCCATTTAAAGTGACATGTAATGAATTACATTAAATCATTATTAAACAGTTCTCTCACTGGCTACTGTCCTTCAGAGAAGTTCTTGCAGAATGCGAACAGGAGCAGCTTAGCATTACAGCATGAAACGTGTGAACTATTAACATCTAAAAGAACAAATCTGTATTTTGAAAGTAGTTAACTTTATAGAAAAGATAGCAAAAGGCACAATTTTTCTTTTAAGGTGAAGCGATGAAGATTCATAATAAAGCGGTAACAGCAAAATCCAGTGTAACAACAGCATAGCACTTACGAGTGGAATTACTCATGCATGTAAGTGTTTGCAGAGTGGTAGATTGCCTGTAAAGCTCATCTTTTGCCACAGGCAACTAAAAGGAAGGCCTAGAGCCCACGGAAGTCTAGATGCAGTCTTGTTCCTTTAATGAACACTACTAATTAAAAAAAATGAAAGCATGGAAAAATGAACTAAAATATACAGCTCTTTTTCACTGTAATTATAGATGTTTTCAGAGTTTTCAATAAGCCTAAGAAATAGATTAATTCCAGAACAGTGACTTTTTAGCATTAGACCACATGACAATATTAATTAATTTCAATATAAAGACAAGACCATGCCTCAGAAGAAAAACCAATGATGCATGTAAAGAATAAAAGAGTCCTCTCAGCTTTCGGAATGGAGGTCTCTTTCGACACCCAGTAGTTAAGTAGCCTGTATAAAGGAATTAAGACTATTTTCAGGAGAAGCTGCAAAAAAAATTAAAATAAAAAAAAAAACCACAACAAAATAAACCCATGCATGCTATCAAAAAGCATGCTCTAGGAAAAATTACATACTCCACTCTCAAGGTCAATTTTCTTTTCCATTTCCTACTGATTAATAATGCAACATGAGAAAGAACTTCTATGAGAGCAGCAGATATGAGGAAGAATTCAGTTCCAACCATGACTGGGAACCTGACTCACTTTAACAAGCAAAGATACAGTAGAAAATAAAATCAGGATACGCGGCTCCTGTTATTCCTACCTACAGCATACTTAGTACTCCCAAGGGTCAACTTATCCCTATCATCCTGAACTCTGCCAAGTTACACTTGCGGCTTCCAAAAGAAAAGATTGTGCCTCTTATTCTAAGAGAGCACCAAGGCTTTAGTACCTGATGGACTAATGCAGAAAGCAGCCAATCTGAAGTTGTGATATGAAGAATCCATAGATATATTCTGAAAAACTGGAACCACACACTACTGTCAATCACAGGTTTGCAAATCATTTTAAACCATCTGGAGGTCATGAGAATGAATAATGATGTGAGAGTATTAATCCAAAAATGGATCCTGTACATTGTACCCTCATTTTTCACTTTATAAACTCAGTTAGCTTCTAAATCATAATACATACCGCATGCAATGGACCAGTAGACTTGAGAGTCTGGTGTCTGATGCAGGATGCGAAACGGGGCGACTTTCGATGTAGAATCCAACACCGCATCTAATGTTCCCACGAGAAGACCTGTTGCGTTCAAGAAAATGTATATAGCATAGTGAAACCAAGGTTTTTGAAATGCACACTCACTTCTGATTCCTTTCTTAGTGAACAGGAATGCTACCCAAGAAAGGACTAAGGAACCCTGAGAGAGTAAGAAGCACAAATGAGTAAAGCAAAAAGTGCTCCCAGAGGAACCTCTTTGGAAGGTGATGACATTTTGATCCAGTAAAAGCATTATAAACACTAAATGAGGGTGAAGAAGGTTTTTGAGATGACCCCCTTGGAAGTGATAGCCGTGTAGTATCGTAAACCAGAGGACAACCTGAAATGTTACATGGTAGTTCCCAGCCTTCAGTGAGCACAAGCAGTAATTGAACTACCTCTTAATTAGTCATTTACTCCTGTTCAGTTTTCCAGTCACAGGAAACAACTCTGAGGAGACTATAATTCCATTATGTCAGATTTTTATGAAAATCCCACTGTTCTTACATGAGAACACTATATCATACCTCCTGTACATACAGAAGTTTTACGGCTCATACCATACTATACCTGGAAAATGCCTGCCATTCTTCATGAGCAGTCTATCAGATAACTCCTACATAAAGTATGGAACACTAATATTTCATCCTACTGTCACATGTGTAAGTATATTACATAAAGTCCATTATTCCCATATAGATTATACACCCAAGATACCATGGCCATGTCACGTCCCTGCCACTAGATATTGAATTAGCTCTTATTAAACAGAGTTCAGATCAAAATATACTAATTTCATTAACGAGACATACTTCATCTCTCCATAACTGAGAGCAAAAAGTTCCCTGAGAAAATGAATATGCATTTTATCTTGGCTGCCAAAATCATTCCTTCTGCACAGTAATAAAAATATTAGCTCAGATACCTTAAAAGTGCTTTTCAAATCTAAGAATCAGGGAATTCTAAAAGAAGAAAAATCCATACAGAAAAAATACAAGCTTTTGGATCCTGATGCACAAGTAAAACTTTTTCTTCTTGTTACAACAGAAACAAAAATACAAGCAACAATAACTTATGCTTCCTTCCTGTATTTCCTACGCTTGCCATCCTTCTAGCATGGCCACATAAGTGGAGAGTTCAACTAAAGCAAAGCTACCAAAGCAATCACAGAGCTTTTATTCTCCTACAGAACAACTGCAAAATAAGAGATGAGATGCAATTACCCAGAGATGCTGTAAAGTCCATTCCACAAATCTGCTGAGATCATGGATGCACAGCGTTCCCAAAAAAACGCTATTAAGGTAGAGAGCTTGTATGCAAAGTTAATATATCCCTTATAGCGCCTCTAAGTACCCTTCCATGTTTAATGGAAATGATCTGTTGATTCAGGTTTTTAATATTGCACAGAAGCATTAGATTTAGATAATTTCAAATGCATCCCTCAAAAGTTATTTCAGAATTTTTAGGCTGGCTTCTGGTACTTTTTGTTCCACTTTCTTCCCATTAACCCCCCTCTCAAATTCTGAAAAATAACGACTGTGAGAGAATACAAGCAAGCAAAGTAAGACAAAATTGGGAAGTCTAGACAATCTCCTCAGAACACGGTTTTCCTAAGGATACACTTGCAGCACAGAGCTTGTGTGACTACCTTACTGTGGCTATTCAAGTTTCAGAATGCTTTTGCTTCTCTTTAAGAAAATGGAAGTGAATAATAATGAAAAACACAAAAAAACCCCAAAGACCAGTACATTACAGTGATCAAATATACCATCTTGTCTTGTCTGCAATTCATAGATTGTAAGTTACTTTTGGAAAGTAAATTTTTTTCATAGTTTCTCACTGAAGTCAGACATTGAATAGATAACATTTGTATTTGTTTAAAGAGCTCTGGCTTACTGAATGAGTCATAACACTGATCTGATCTTAAAATTGGCTTTGCTGAAGCAAATGTTTTATTATTTCATTCGCAATTCTCCTAATATCATTTTCTGTTACAATATACAGTACAAGGACATTAGTCACCACTTGTGAGGTTGATGCAACTGCTCAGCTTGTGGGAATGATTACAACAGCGCACTAGAAAGCAGGACTCCTCAAAATGCCGTAACAGTTTCCGTCTACTTGGAAGGTCATTAGATTACGGACACAATAAACTCCATCAGGTTAGTATCAGTCACTTCAACAGCCCCACTAGTCAATACTGCTTTGTCCACAAATGTGATAGAGACTACAGGTTTGCGCTTAAGCTGATAAATACTCACTACATTACCAACTAATTCCATGGCTCCGGCCACTGGCATAACTGTGAGGAATCAGCAGTCTCCCCTTCTTACCCTAGTCCTGAAAGTGCTCTATGAGCTGTGAATTTTTTGAATACTGTATTATCAGTCAGGGTTTCCATAACTACAAGTTGTTGGGTGCTTCTCAGCAAGCACTCCCTTGTATTGCTATTTCCCAATGGGAAATCAAGAACCACGTTCACCCAGGCAAGTAAGACTACTGCTGAGGAGTTTGCTGGCACTTGCTACTCTATTCACACAAGCCTGCTGAAGAAGGATTCACCCTCCAGGGTTGCAGAGACTTAAAATTCACCTGTATAACGACAAAGATATTAATTGTAAAATAAAGGAGAATGTAACAAGAGAATCAGTAACTGCTCAGCCTAGACACTAGAATTATCTCCGTAAGGGAGGCAAGGGGAAAAAGCAGCTCAGGCCATACTTGCCAATCCCTCGCTAATGAAACGCGGTACGTGTTGCTCTCAAACAACCAATTTTAGGAACAACCTACAGAAGGTCATCTACCCTCATATCTACTCAAAGCTAGACCCCACAGCTTCTACTGGGGATTCCAGCTAAATCATCCTCTTGCCTTACTCGGGGAAAGACTTCAGCTGTAGATAAGGAAGGGGATGCACATTTACACAGAGATAGGGCTCTGCTTTTAGAAAACATTTTCAGTTTCATAGCTACTTCAGTAAAACTACTGGGAAATACCCATGATAGTTAAATAAGGTAAAATGCCCCAGAAAATAAATAAAGGGCAAGGAAACCAGAATAGCTTTCAAAGAAGGATGTGTTCTTCCCGAAGTCTCTAAAACACTTGGTTAGCAAAATATCAACATTAGCTGGAGAGACATGCACCAAAACATATCAGCAATGAATTTTGCTCTCAGTTGTACCAATTTATGGCAATAAAGCCAACATGTTACATGAAAATAACCGCGCAGCATTTTGCCATTTGGGGGCAACACCATTTTGTTCTTCTATATTTATTTCAGGAGAAAACACATCAGGAGAGTACTAATACTGGCTTTTCTTTTTGGTCCTTTTCAACCCGCAATCTCAAAGATATTTTTTTTCTTTCCTGGAATAGCTGTCAGTTACATCTTTTTTATTGCTGAGAATCTTCTTTATTTTAAATATGTATATCACACCCAGCAATCCGACTACTTCCTAGTGTAGGACTAGCATAAGGTAAACAGAATAATGCAAGTTCCATTTTACCGATGAAGAATCAGAAGCAAAGAAAACATGTTGTTGTCTATTTTTAAAAGACCACCATTGTTCTGAAGCAGAGTTAGCATAAGCCTGTTCTCTCCTCTAATGCGTAACAGTACCTGTGAGGTCAATAATTATTTATATTAAAACTGGATCAGCCAGCCTCCTGATTTGCCACAGTAGAAGTGTTAAGGGACATAAAATATTTATAAGACTGTAAGAGTTCCTTACAAACAGAAATGTCCCAGTAGCACAACACTGGTCAGCCCCATCACACTAAGAACTTTGAAAAGTAGACACTTTGATGTACAATTGAGTTCTTAGTTTATTTACATCATCATAAAAAGGAGCTGTTTGAAAATACTGTAAGAGTTTTCTGTGAATGGCAACAACTGCAGAAAGTGATACTCTGCAGCTACAGTCAGCTTCATTTGGGCAGTAACTGCTCACTTCTACAACCTGAAGAACTCAAGGGCTAATCAGAGCAGAAACAAAGGGGAAAAAATACTGTAAAACAAGCAAGTTTGTGATAGATAGCTGTGGTGGGTTGACCTTGGCTAGATGCCAGGTGCCCACGAAAGCTTCTCTATCACTCCCCCTTCCTCATCTGGGACAGGGGGAGAAAAAATATGATGAAAGGCTCGTGGGTCGAGATAAGGACAGGGAGAGATCACTCACCAATTACCATCACAGGCAAAACAGACTCAACTTGGGGAAAATTAACATATTGTCAATCAAATCAGAGTAGGATAATGAGAAACAAAACTGAACCTTAAAACACCTTCTCCCACCCCTCCCTTCTTCCCAGGCACAACTCCACTCCCAATTTTCTTTACTTCCTCCCCTCTCAGCAGTGCAGGGGGACAGGGAATGGGGGTTGGGGTCAGTTCATCATACACTCTCTCTGCTGCTCCTTCCTCCTCAGGGGCAGGACTCCTCACTCTGCCCCTGCTCCAGCCTGGGGTCCCTCCCATGGGA
>JAVKLA010000039.1:8584627-8625707 GCA_034782735.1 Sagittarius serpentarius | reverse complement strand
GCGTGGGCCTCCCTGGGCTGCAGGGGCACAGCCTGCCTCACCAGGGTCTTCCCCACGGGCTGCAGGGGAATCTCTGCCCCGGTGCCTGGAGCACCTCCTCCCCCTCCTTCTTCACTGACCTTGGGGTCTGCGGAGTTGTTTCTCTCACTTCTCACTCCTCTCTCTCAGCTGCTGTTGTGCAGCAGTTTTTTCTCCTCCTTAAATATATTATCACAGAGGGGCTACCACCGTCACTGATGGGCTCAGCCTTGACCAGCGACGGGTCCACCCTGGAGCCGGCTGGCATTGGCTCTATCGGACACAGGGGAAGCTTCTGGCATCTTCCCGCAGAAGCCACCCCTGTAGTCGTTCCCCCCGCCTTTACCAAAACCTTGCCATGCAAACCCAATACAATAGGATAGCAAATATCCTTCATTTTGGTCAGATATCTGTCATACTTCAAGAGGCATTCTCTCGCAGCGTATGATTCTTAGGTACTTGAAGAGACTCCACAGAATCCTACAGAGGGTATACCTCACAGCAAGAAAGCCTAGAGCAACCTTAAGGGAGGGTTTTAATAGCTATGTCCTGACAACTCAGATTTCTAGGTGTGAAGAAGTATAAACATGAAGAATAAAAATAATGAACTTCAAATGAATTTTTTTTAGTTGTTTTTGTACCATAAAGTCAACTTGTTAATAAACTGTGAATTAGAAAGAAAAATAAATCTTGAAGGCAATGTAATACCTAGATACAACTGCAAGGAATAAAATCAATAGGAATAGTATGTGAAATATACAGATTTACTACAAAACTGAAATCCGTTGCATAAGTAAGCAAAGACAAATTCAAGTATCCCAACTACAATTTAAATGGACTGTATTTTTCAGCAAAACCTTTCCAAAAAAATTAGAAGATGCAGGTCCGTTGAAACTAAAACTACCAGAGTAACATAGCAGACGCTATGTAACTTCCACAGAGGCTTCTCTGGCGCAGGCTATAATATCAGGGGAGAAACACATCCAGAATGAACTGTTGCCAAATTACAATGCAGGAGATCCAAACTGTAAATCCCCACTGCTGTAAATATTTATTTACAGAGGCAGGATAAAGCTTCATTCCGTAACAGCAAATAGTTTTACAGAGCATTTTGGTTTCATTTAAAAAAGACTGAAGCCCTAGTTTTCACTAGATAAACTAAGATACAAATACACACCATATAAACCACAAAAAGCCAGCATCTCTGTGTATTTGATTTAAAACACACAAATGCCAACTTGTGAATAAGACCATTTTTTCTACTTCCTCAAATTAAGTACAGAACTCTTTTTTTGCTTAATTTTATTTCCCAAGTGAACATGATCTCATGACTAAGAAACCTCAGTTTAATGAAATACTGAGCATGGGCTGAGATGCAAATGTTCTTAGTCAACTGAGATGTGAAACAGGTTAGTTTAAGCCTTCAGTGAAAAAAGATTTCATCTCCATTTACAATAATTCAAGTACATTATGGTCAGTCGTTGAGACTCGGCTAAGACAACAGTAACTCATAACACTAAGGTGCATCTCCGAGCCCTTGCGTGGCAATAAAGATAACCGTGAAAGAAGGGAAAATTCAAAGCACAACTCTGAAAAAAAGGAAAGTATTAGTCTCCTTGGTAGGTACAGAGAAAAGTATTGCAAATATCACAGTTCCTCCTTATCTTTGCCTCTGTACAGCTAAAAAAAGCTGTCTAACATGAACTGGGAAGCATGTGCTAGTCATTTTCCCACCTGTGATCCTCAAATGTAAATATTCTTCTTAACAGAGTGGTTATTAGTCTAACAAATATATGCACTGCAAAATAATCTTTGCTACAGCTGCTGAAAAAATATGCAGCAGACATCATTTCAGACCTTTATTAACCAGCAAGTTTTCTTTTTGATTCCTGTCACAGTGGAGGACCCGCAGCAAATAAGCCACACCAAAAGCTCAGTGTGCTAAAACACCAGTAGGTATAAATGATTTCTGCCATTTATTCTACTACTGTATATTTTGTGATGTCACAGCACAGACCTTTAAGTTTTGAAAAGCAAGCATCTTCTTTGCTGCATACCAAGTCTAGCTACAGTACAAGTTTCCCCTCCTGTCCTGCAGTTCCTACCAAAACAAATTTCTTTAAGTTCGTACAAAGATCACCAAGTACTTTTTTAATTGGTCCACCATGAAATCCTGTTAGAGACAAGGTCCTTGCCACTGACATCCACTACTTGATAATACTTTAACATTACTCCTTTTGACAGATACCAGATAAGGAAAATTTCCCCAGAGCACACATACAAGCTTAGCTCCGTCTCCCTCCAAACTCCGATGCCTGCAAGCTAGCAGACAACAAGCTACATCTTTTTAAGAGCACAAATACCAGCAGAGGCCTTCTACAGATTCAGGACGGCAGTAACTGCCGCAGGAAATCCAGGACTTGGAGAGTCAGGGTTTCTCCCTACCTTTGGGATCCCCCTTTTTTCTAAGCACGGCACATACAACAAGCAGGGAAGACTAGTTCCAACCATGTATTTCATTGATAAGTTTTTCTCCTCTCACAGTTGCATTTTACTTAAATTTCTCAAGCAGAAAGAGGCAAATTGAAACAATAGAAGCAGAAAACAATTTGTTTGTTCACATTTTAGTGAAAGATTGGTATTTTATGACAACAAATACTCATTTGTATACCTGCTCCCAGAATACCCATCTCCTAATTAAGGTCCTGTCTAAACTATAACCAAAGCAACATCCTTGTGACCAACAGGCTTAATCTTATTAGACCTTTGTTATGGCACATGCATTCACAACACGGGTTTTGTGTTATCATAACTGCCCTTCAGCACATGGGCCACTTTGCCTAACTATATTCGTATCAATACACTCTAGAAAACCTGAGTAGCTCTCCCACAGCAGCTCTGCAGAAGACAGAATGACCAGTGGTCACACAGTTACACTGCCAGACATATAGCCACACACTTCGGGACAGTCTACTGCATGCTGAACTACCAGGTGTAGAACCAGTCAAACAGGTTACATTATCTGTATCCTTAGGTGAGGTCCAAGAAAGTAAAGAGAATGAAATGTAAAGATAAGCAGGTGCATACCTGCAGGAAGAGAGACAAGTCTACGCAAAACCAGCACAAGATATTTCTGTCCATTTTTATCCACACTAGCCAACTCAGAACTATGCTATTCATGGACACAAGCCTTAAGAGCCAATTGTATCATCTACAGATTGCAAATTGGTCCTGCTGTAACAGTCAGTCCAGAAAGGTCATACAAACAAACCCAACTGCAGCCTTCTTTCTAAACCTAGGACAGCACCAGAATTCCCAGCCTTCCTTCAGGTAAGTGTCTCTGCTGTCATCTGTCTTTTTCTCCTTGGTCTGTATCTTCTCCAGCTATTCGCTGCTTCCTCAAAACTCGCATCTCTGCTCCTTAAAGTCTGTCTCACCAAGTGTACTCCTCTATTCTTGGGAATCTTTTGCCACTGCCTCCTCAGCTAGTCCCCATTACTGCTATTCAAACCCTGCAGCACTGTTCATCTTTCTTCCCACTCCTGTCTTGAGGCATTGGCCCTCTCTTCCCTCAAGACTTAGTCTGGCACTGCTGCCTGCCTCTTTCACTTGTAACTCCCCAGCCCCTCAGTGCTGCCAGTCACCTCTAGCACTGTCTCACCAGGTGAAAAATGCTGTTCATGAGAACAAGATTTTACTTGGCACATTTGCGATGACCTCATAAGATAATAGCTACTCATTGTTTTTTTCTAAAGGAAGCACTAATTTTCTTGAGTGACACATAGCAATGTAAAATTAAAATCAGGCATAGCAAATTATGCTAGCTTATACCTAGAAGGTTCGAATATTTTCAAACCTGCAAACACAAATGTTAACTGTATTTTTTCCAATTTTCCTGTTACTAATTCTTAATCACAATTTTAATCCAGTAACATCTCAGTCTTCTTGTTTCCGTCCAGTGAAAAACATAACTTGCACAGATGAAATCTGTATGTATCTAACATTATGAGAAAAGCTACATAAATAAAATGTGCAATGCCACATTAAAAATAGAATACTACAGGAACTACCCCATTCAAGTGTTTTTCCATGCTGTCTAATGCCGTCAAGGACAGAAGACTAGTGACGGAAGCCTCACCTTCAACAAAAAACAAAGGGCACTAGGAGGCCCCAGCTGACAGCCTTTAAGGATGTTTTTAAATGAACACCTAATTCTAGTCCTCATTGCTTCACTTTAGTCACAGTTCTTAAATGAATTTTATCACACAGAAAGACAGCCTCAATACCAACTCAGTTTCCTTGGCTCCCAAAGAACCCCCAGGGCAGAGAATGGCCCATCTAGCCTGATGACCACAAGACTTCCAAGGTTGCAAAATACCACCCTTGGTTCTAAGCCAAAGCCTAACATTATCTATCTACATATAATATTATGATATGCCTAGAAGAGAATCTGGGATTTTTTTTATGCTTTCTTTTTACACTTTCCTTGCACCTTGCAAGAGGTTCCAATGACAATGAAGAATGCCCCACCTCCAGCCAGGAGGGCTATTTCTACATCTGAAATTCATCAGCCTAAAGTTTGGACTTTGTGTTTTTGTCCGGTAGAAAGAAGAAATGTTTCAACAAGACAATTATGCCTCACATTTAATACAGCTTGCCTCATGATTACACAATTAGAGAGAGCCTAGAAAATCCAGAGATGCAACTCATGCAAAGCACCCAAAAACCATATCCCACCCAGGAACAACTTTACTCTGCTTCTCTGTAGCATTTCTCCTTGACAGGGTCAATGACCAACACTACCAGACTATGAAGGCATCAGTTCTAGTCTGAATAGCGACTACCACAAAAGAGGTCTCAGTGGTTGCTGGGGTCCCTGCACTGTGTAACGATACAAACAGACACAACTTAAAAATAGAAACTCCGTTCCGTACCTTGAAGCTGTCATGAAATAAAGTTTATTATACCGTGCTCAATGCCCTGTCACTTTCCTGACCCACCCCTCCTGACAAGCTCCATCAAATCATACGCTTGTTTTTAAAATAAGTGATCAGAAATGCCTGAGCAGGAGCTCATTTCAAGCAGCCTCAGATACATGCACAAAAAGGGATTTAGAAAGGAGCACCTTGCCAAAGCAAGACAGATCCATCATTTCTTCTGACATCTCCTCTTCCAACGAGCTGCAAATCTAACTCTGCCAGCGTGACCGTTGGAGCAAAGGGCTGTTAAGCGAGCGCCAAGTGCTGGGCTACGCTAACCTCAGCTCTACGTGCCACCCCAAGGGTGGCAGCTGGCCCAGGGCAGCCGGCTGCCCCCAGCCCTGCCAAGATGCACATCCTCACCGGGCTGCTCTGCACCAGCAGGCCCCATCCCACACGGAGCGCGCCGGAAACTTCATCAAACCTTCCTTTTCCCAGTGGGATGTCTTTTGAAATGCCTCTCTCATGCAAGGAAAAAGGCGGGAGGCGGCGGGGGGGGGGGGGGCAGAGGAGGAAAAACAGAACCCAATGAGAAACCCCATGACGGTTAACAGCTCCAAAACTCGGCCAGGCCTCCCCTGCTCCCTGCCCCTCTGGAGCGGGGGGGGTCCCAGGAACGGCAAATGGCCATTCTCCCCCTCCGGCCCCTCCTCCGACCCCTTCACCCGCCGGTCCCTAAGGGACGGCCCCGCCCCGCCGAGGGGACACCCTGCCCCGGCCCCACCTCGGGGGTGGGGGAGCAGTACCTGCCAGCCCGCCTCCGCCCTCCTCGCCGTAGCCCCGCCGCCTCTGCAGCACGAAGTACTGGTTGGAGCGCTCTTGCACCCACAGCTTGAGAGCATTTTTCAGCAGCACCTCCTCGGGCTTCAGCCACATTGTGGCGGTCCCCTCACTCCCCGCCGCCGCCGCCGCCGCCCATGTCCGCCGCGCCGCCCGGCCTCCCGCTCCCACGCACACAGCCCAGCTGCCAAGCGCCGCCACCGGGGGCGGGGGGGGGGGAGGGGACTGCCCCGAGGCATACTGGGAGCCGTAGTCCTCGCTGCCGGCTGGCTGCGCAGCGCCGCTGCCTCAGGACTACAGCTCCCGTCGGGCCTGGCGCGGCCGCCCGCCTCCTGGGCTGTGTGGTGGCAGCCGCCTGCCTGGCCGTCAGGGGCCGTTGGAGGGAGGACGGGGAGAGTCCGCGCACAGCCCCGCAGGCTCGGCCCCTGGCGGGGAGGCGGCCCGGCGGTTATGGCTCCTTCTGTCCCACTGGCTCGGGGAGAGACGCTTCCTTCCGCTCCCCGCACACGGCACCGCCCCTGCCCCGGCCCGGAAGCTGCGCGACCCCAGTCTCGCCTCCGTCAGGCAGGGCCGCAGCAGGCTGGGGTCTCCCCGACGGGCCTACAGCGTGACCCTAAAATGCCTTCGCGAAGCGGGCTGGGTTTTGGTTTTTTTTGTCGTCTCTGCCAGTCAGAGAAGTCCCGTTTTCAATTTTGGCCAAACGTTAATTCTGTTTACAGCTCAGAAGACGGACGTCACCGGACTTTGTTTGGCTTTTACGTTTGTCTTCCTGTCAGCATTAAGCCTTATGCTACAGCAGGAGATTGGGGTGCATAAAAAAACCGCAGGAGGAACCTGTCGTGCAAGGGAGGGAGCCATGACCACCACCCCCGCTGACTACAGCAGCCCAGTCACAGCACCCACGCATGTCCCCTCCCTGGTCACAGGCCACGCTGGGAGCAGAGGGGCGGCCCCGCCAGCTGCAGAAGCAGACATACGGTCAACGTTACCTATTTGCATTTTACATTATAAAAAGACACTCTGCCTCATTGCTTCTATCAGCCAACACGGTTTGGCGCTAATTTGGAGTACAGTAGATGCTTTGCTTGCCTTAACGGCAGCCTGACTTGTGGTCTCAGTATTTTCATGATTTATCTGCAAGCCCTTCAGCATTTGTCCTCAATGACTAGCTCTTCAGATTATTTGCAGACTGCCTTTACCGGTTGTTCTGTGCTAGAATAATAAATGAAGCTATCCTGTTAAGGAATAAGACAGCGGCTTTCATACTCAAAGGGACTGTACCTGAGTATCTTTGCTTTTACTACTGTCTTCTGTCGCTGTCTGCTCCTGATTTAAAAAGCAATTCTCTCACAGCCAGATTTCAAAAAAAAAAATCAGGTGCTGGAACTATTCTGCCATATGTACGAGGATTTCCCAAGGGTGTGGGATGACCTCAGGACTTGCTTTCCATGAGCATGGGTCAGCACAGGATAACTCCCAGCTCCCCATGAAGTCATGATCACAGCCACCCAGCTGCTCAGTTCGCCCATTACTGAACCCTTTCTCTTGCTCTTTCTTCTCCAGTCTCTTCCCTACATCATAAACAGCTCCAAATCTCTCCCTGAGGCCCTACACTTCATAGCACTCTGCTTCCTAGATGGTATCTTTCGGTGCTGACCAAAAACCCAAACGAAAACCTCCCAGGAGTGGAAGCCCCACTGCCTCCTCCACTCCAGGTCGCTGGTGCTGGGGAATTCTCAGAGTTACTGTCTTTTCACGCCCCCATGCAAGATTCTCTCCTGGCCCTGACACAATCTGTCATTCAGTGCAAATGGAGCAAGTAGGACATTCCCGTTTCCCAGGAACTTCTCTGCAGTTTGCTGTCCTGTTGGAGCCTTCCCTTAGCACTCTCTTTCCAGCAAAATTGACCTTCCTAAGATTTTCAAGAATAATGTTTATTGATTGTGTATCATATGAAAAACTCAGCACACAGTTGTTTAAACTCAGCCTCTACTTTGAGCTCTTTCAAAAAAAAATTATGCACATCATACACTAACTATAGGTTGCAAACGTGGCACTTTTGCTTGATCCTGTCTTCCTTTCATCCCTTTCATCAGTCCCAAATGTACCTTCACTACCAAAAATGCTTCTGCCAGCACTGGTCTATTTGCAAGCACAGGCACAGTGAGATTTTGCTAAGCGCTCACAGAAAGATATTTGGCAATGCCCGTCCAGTTCCACCTGCGTAAGGAACCACCTACCCGAAGGCACCAGTATGAAAGCAGAACCGAGAGTGCAATCACATTTATCTCACTGGAAGGCTTCAAAACTGGGTGAATTGCACTGGTATGAGACGATTACTTTTTTTTTTTTCTTCCAATCACTCATTGCACCACAGCAAGAGAAGCTGTAGTATTAAAAGGTTTTACCTTTGGGACTTAATATAGATTTAACTAATACAACTATGCTTTTTCCCTCTTTTTATAACAGAGTAGGAAGCAACAAATTTCTGGTGCTTTACCTTTACTAGAAAGGAAAAATGAATTAAAAGTCAGTAGCCAGCATGTGCTAACTAACACAGATAAAACATTAATGAGACAAGGCAAACAACTTCTAGATACACTAGCACATCGCTCTTCATGAAGCAGTTTCTTCAATCCTCTCACCTGAAGTGACTGAAAGTAACAGACATTAGCAGGTTCCTGGAGATTTCCCAGCTGAACTGATAAGTGATTCCTGCATGGATGCTGCTCTTCTAAGAGCATTCCCAGAGAGAGCATTTACCATTTAATTTTCCCCAATTAGCCAAGCCCTTGCATAGGAAATACCTATTAAGAACCTAACACAGGTCTTCTAATTCTGATGCTGATTGTAGGGAGAGATGCCCTTGGCATTTCCAACCCAAAGCTTGGCTTTTGGCGTCTCACACAGGCTGGACATGTTAGGACATATGTTGCTTTCTTATGTAACATTCAAACTTTGTTAACTGGATAAAAATTTAACAGTAAAATGCTACTGCTTGGAAAACGTCTCTTTTGTTTTCTTCTCCCTTGGTTCAAGGTCTTGAATGTCTTTCTTTTTTCCAGTTCCCTCAGGCACTGGATTCTTAACAAATACTATTAAGATGCAAAGAGTGCCCCTCTACCGGCTTGGAGGAATTTATTTATAGGCACTTAAATTCTTTCTTAATCAGTGCACAATCATCCTACAGTCTAATCAATGGATTCTACAGCAACAGAGATCCATTTAGTGCTGCAGAATTTTTCTTCGCTGTATTAAAGACCTCCTAGAAATAGTAAATTACTTCCCTCAAGTAACCATAGCCAAGATTATAGAAAAGATAAATAGCTATAAATTTTGGCTTCACTCTGTAGAACCAACAGTTGAACAACCAGTGCAGAGAATTTCATATTTGTTAATTCACAGTGGGTGAATACTGCAATTTGGTTTCAAGTTTCCTTTAAAGCCAAAATTAAATTACCAAAGCCAGTAGATTTTCTTTCACCTATTCCAGAATGCCAGCCCTTACACCCCTGTGGGAATGGAACTGTCTTCATATCTGCACAGGAAAAACATCAGTCTAAACCTGGGTGAAAAGGCATGGCTACCTTCTGACCTGGTGTATGTTAAACATGGAATGAAATTACATTAAATCACACAGCCAAGGTAAATGTGTATATTCTGTCCAATTGTTAGGTCACTTGACAAGTGCAGATCTTTCCATCTAAAGACTGAGATGGATGACATCTCTCCATTTTGTAGGAAGAGTCCAACTGCCCTTTTGACTCCAACTGCTTTTATATGTTTGTAGCCCCTCATCACAAGTCCTGCTTTTCCCTTCAGCAAAAATCTCAGCTACAACTACATTTCTATAGGGACACCTGAACATTTTCCTCAATATGAGAAGATTGTATTACTTTGGTTTGGGATTTAAAATAAAATCCCGCTGCTGTAAAGCCTGGTTTACAAGGAAGCACAGTAATCCAGCACCAGGCGACAATGCTTTCCCTCCTGCAGGGATTGGGGAAAAAAAAAAAAAAAAAAAATCTTTCCCAGTCCCCCTTCGAGAGCATGCAAGCATTTGAGTGAAGTGGCTAGATCAGAGCTTTCCTAGGGGACAGATAAATGACAGCAGTGAGTAAATACTTGGAGATGATGCTGGAGCCTATTCTGCTTTCTCTTTGGGGGCAGAATAATTGACATGTCTGTGTGACTCCATGGCAATATGAGTCGAGTCAAGAGGCACACATTTTAGCAACTGTTACCACTCGTGAGCACGTAGTTTCCAGCATCTTACACACTAACATTTGCATGTATATATAGCAAAACCCAAAACTATTGCACAATAACAGCAAGCATTGCATTTCAGGAACAACTCTATCCCCAGGCACATTACTGTTTGTCTCTAGCTTAGAGGAAAGAGTCTATTATGCCATAGTGCCCGTATATATCTATACGTATGTACCATTCAGGGCCATAGCATCACCACCAAAAAAAAAACCAAACCAAAACTGCTGCACTGTGCTCTAAGTAGGGTCAGCTAGAGACAACTGCTGTCGATGAAAACTTGAAAATACAAAGCGAGAGTGGAGCTTTGAAATTGCTTTAAAGCAGGTAGAACTGTAGCAATGTTCTCAAAGGGGAAAACCTCTGCAGAGTTCAGTGAAATAAGACAGTGGTTTTTTCAGTCAGACAGCAACAGACCCAAGTTCAGTATCATAGACTGCATGCATGAAATTTGCACACTTTTGTTTTTAAACAAAAGCCCTTGCATAGCCATTATTTACAACTACATCTGCACACACAAGAACAGACTCAGGTTAAGCTGCAATACCAGAGGAGCATTAAATTCTTCTGCCTAGCAGTAGCTCAAATACTGTTCAGGTACAAATGTTGCATTTATTCCTTTAGCAGTACTTCATACTTGATACAAGAATCTTAAAAATCTTCCTGAAAGTTAGTATAAATGCCTTGAGCTCCAAGCAAGTCCACATCTTTACAGAACACATACACATCATCTGATCCTACAGTAGTATGAGTTCACTGGCATGAACTGCTACATCCCCCAGTACTCCACTAGTGCGTTCCCTGAGAAAATGCTGTGCATCCACCTCAGCATATGAGTACTGGAAAACAAGCAGGTTTATTGCTCTTAAAAGACAGTAAATAGAAAGGCTTGAATCCTATAAACAAAGCAACCCAAATGTATAGATTGGAACAACAACAACAAAAAAAATACCAAAGCACCTTTCAATGTATTGAATTGATCTGAATCCCCCCTCTTTTTTTGAAGGTCAAATCTTGTTCCTGTTAAACACAGAAGAGTGGCAGATGATTTGAGAGCATACCATCATGAAATTCTGCTACATTACAGCTTATACACCACAATAAATTTATAAAAGCTTTTTCAAATGAAAATGAAATTAAGTGTTCAGGGGTTGTCCATTTACCACTCGGCTGTTCATTTCTCTGCTCTGCGCTTCAGATGTAGAACAGAAACATGATCACAGCAAAATACAGCTTTAGCATGAAGCCTGATTATACTCAGCTTTGCAACTTGAGCTCCTAACCAACCAACGCTTCCTAGACTAGACTTGGAACCGAGCTAAAAAGCAGCACCAAACTGGCCAGGGGAGTGACACGTTTTTACTACATTTATAGTACAGTACAGAAAAAAGGACATTTAATTTGTTTAAATGCTTTGTCTTATAAAGCAAGCATAAACTTTTGAGTAAGGGAGGGATGCTGAGCAACCTGACAGAGGAAAGTGAGATGCAACCCATCTGAAGAGTTCATGTAAGACTGCCTTGGGCCAAACATGCCTAGAAGAACAGTTCAGAGGTATATCAAGCAACTCACTGAGCACATCCTAAACTGCTTGGTTTTTCTTTTATATAGCGTACAGCTACTAGGCTTAAGCCTCTCAACACAATTTCAATCCATGTAACACTAGCACCCTGCACATAATTTGGACTCCTTATTCCAATTAGTTTGAGCAAGCCCTGCTGCTTTTTGGCTTCCCAAAACTGAATGAGTTTTGGGGTTGGGTGACAGGTCAAACTCGGCATTTGTTTCCATGCAAGAGCTGGTAACAACATTTAATGTCAGTCCAGGTCATCAAAATATAGTTTTATTTACATTTTCAAATTCAGTACAAATCATGAAATATTTACAACGATTTTAATTGTAATACAGCTAAGAAAATGCATTGCTTTTCCCCTCCAGATTCAAGAGTACTTTATTGTGGGCTTTAAGACAAAGTTCTGCTAACATTAGAAACAAGCCATAGATACAGAGATAACATAGCTAGAGATAAAAAAAAAAAAAAAAAAATAAAGTGCATCTGTAAGATGTCCCTAGTTACCTTCGCTGGGCAAGGCCCTCCACTTACTATTGAGGTACCCAGTGTTCCTCCTCGACACCAGTTCAACTCCCCACAGATGGCAGACAACTTTTCCAGTCATCTGTTACGTTTACAGGACGTCAGCTCTCCCTGCAGCTTCAGCACACAGGCAAGACAATGCACAGCAACAGTCCAGCATTTTTCAGGGGCTGGATCGTTTTCTGAACAAAACGCAACAGATCCTTTGGGAAGCGTCTCTTTTCGTCTTCAGTTCAGTCTTCCTGAAGTCATCCCAGACTCTCAAAGCCAGAGCTCTGGCGTATTGCTGGTGCTAGAGATGGTTATAACTCCAAAAATCACAGAGGATCTTTCAGACTGTCTAATATTAACAGGTTTGAAAAGTTCCTGCAATCGTTCCCTTTACAATATTGTGCAAGTCAGATTTGGCCTGTCAGCGTGCCGCTTTTTTTTTTTTCCCCTTTAGGAATGTGTGGTTGGCAGGTTGGAGTTGAGAGGTAGAGAATCAATCGGTTTACTAGAGAACCAAAGACACTGTGGGCAAAATCCAGTTTGACAGGCATTAGTTTGTACTTTCTCCTATCAAGTTAGTGCACTGAAATATTAAATACAGTGTTGCTTTAAACCAAACTGTCTGGTAAGTAAGTATTAGACCAGATCAAAATCAATGTTTACAGTGAAAATCCACCTGAATTACAACAATAAACCACAAAAAAAAAAAAAAAACTCAAAATAATTCCCAGTAGAGACAGCCACAACAAAGAATCTTCTCCTTAAAGGACTCAAACACTGAAGAGAAACTTTGCTGAAGATGGAATGTTTTAGTGTTAAAATCTGATCTTTTTCTTTATATTTAAGACAGCTTTATCTGAAGAGTGCTAAAACTAAATTCCACATGGGAGACAGTTTTAAGAATGGCAAACCATACAATTATGATTTGAACAAGTCTATTTGATCTCAGCATTGCCAAGGCAATATTTTTCTGCTACAGTCTTGCAATGTTTGGTATACACGTGACAGCAGTAGGCAGCTCCTTGCAGAAGGCTTACACCATGTTGCTGGGCATGTTCTTAGGACTCGACTTCACGAACTTGTGTTTCGTCTGCCTCAAAACTTGGGTTGTCAACGTGTGGAAGGACATTCACAGCAGAGGGCTGCGATTCATTGTTTACAAGATGCATGTTGTCACCTGTCCAGAACAAAACCAAGAAGAGAAGTTAAGTGTCATAGGCAAGCTTTACTACCTTAAAAGCAAACCACGTTTGCTTTATTTCCACAAGCCCACTGTGGTGGTCTTTTCCCAGCACTTTTCCTGCCAAGTGGGAAATCCAAGGCCGTGCTTCAACTACCACTTTTCTGCTGCCCCTCATTCGTTTGAGAACCCGTCCTTGACGCTACTTGTCATTTCTAGAGGTATGTGCTCAGCTCTGGAGTTCACTTCTCACTAGTACTGAGCAAGCCCAGGTTGTGTGCTCAAGTGGCAGAAGGCCATGTGAGGCTCTGAAATCCAACTATAAAGGAGATGATTGGTAATTCTCACATAACTTTAGGGCTGCTGAAGACAGGCTTCAGGAGCAACATCTAGATACTAAGTTCAGGCTAAACTGTGAGACACAGGCAGATTCAGAGAGGAAGGCCTTCTCCCTACAAACTAACCTTGTTAGGCTGATGTTAGTGTGTGTCCTTGCCACTCAAAGTGAGAATACACAAGGGCCTGAGCCATATAACTAATTCAGCATCACTTCAGCTGCTTATAGGGATGCAATTTCAATTTCTGATGTTTAGCTTATAGGAAGTGCCCTCTGCTCTACTAGGGTGCCTAAACAGGGCAATACGTGTCACTCGCTGGAGCAACCTGTCCCACAGGACGCAGGCAGCAAATCCCATGCTTTCCTACCAACTATGCTTCCCACAGGAAATCTAAGCAGACACAGGCAGAGCATCCCTTTTGCCTCTGAAAGCTCCCCCACTTACTCCTTTTCCCAAGGCCATTCCACAGTCCCATGGATAGTTACTTTTGTTTACCTGGAACCTTTCCATTTTTAAAATCAACCACAACAACGAGCATGTGTTGGCAAAGTTGCGCACTAAAAAGACATTTTCAGTTAGTTTGCTCTTGTTCAAAAAGATAAGGTATTTGGAAAAGCTGGTAGTCTTTTCCAATTAAAATTCTCTGAAAGTGTTCAAGGATGACTCAGCCTTGGCAAAATCTGAAATTCAGTTGAAGTATTTGTCATCTCTATTTTGCATCATCTAAGCTAGAGCAGGACTGACTCCTCAAGTTTTCTGTGAGTAACTACTCAAAGCAAACAGATCTGGTGGCAAAGCAACACTCACCCAAATGAAATCTCCAGAGAGACAACAAAATAAGGGACATCTACAGAAAAAAATCTCTTTGGCCTTTAAGTAGTAAGCCTCTGATTTTCAACTAGTCTTTTCATCATCTTCAGTTTTTAATTCACATTTAGGTTGTGTTTTCATTTGAAAACAAAGACCAAGTGTCAGAGCCAAGTGCTAAAACAAAAGGGAAGATTAAGATTACCCTGTAAAACAAGGTATTCCAGCACTGTGAGATGTTAAGGCAAGCCCCCATAATTCACAGCACAAGCAATGAAGTGCAATGCAATTTAGCAAGACAGATGAAATAGTAGACGCACTTTCTGATGGTGCATGTTCCTCCAGAACAGATTCATCTGCTCCTTGTACAGAAGCATATCCAGATGATGCTGTTTCACTATGACTATCCTCTTCGTTAACTGTAGAGACACTTGATGTCCCACTGGATACTGTGGCTTGCACAGACTCGGCCCCTTCTTCTACATCCACCTTCATGAAAAAAAGAGAAAATGGTTAAGTTACAACTTTGTAGGAGGCTGCATCTTTCCAGGAGACCAGTGCCTGCAAGGACTGGAGTCTAGTGAACTTCTACCTGAAAAGAAAAAAAAAAAAAATTAAAACTGAAAAGAGTTCTGCTGTTAGCCTCCAGCATCGTAAGTGAAAACCAGTTACAGCCTAATTGAGTGGGAAGTTCAGATGCAGCTTCTGCATTCTTCAGCCAGCTCTTCCCTTTTACTGGCCAGTACCAGGAAAATAGATTCTTCCTTCCACTCAGTGCAGATCTCCCTCCCCCAGGCAAACTCCGGCATACATTTTAGCCAGTCCAAGCAGTGTCAGGCATTGGCAACATCATCTTCCCCTGGCACTTGCAGAACACATCAGAAATTCCTTATGTATCCTAGGAAGTCATGTGGCTCCAGAAAAGCCAAACGTGCCAACACATTCACTTTTCAAGGACTCCAGGTACTTAGTAACTGAAGATAGACTGGTTTCACGGACAGTATTAGTTGTCAAAGTCTGCCTGAAGCTTTGAGAAACACCCTTACCTGCAAGCGCAAGAGCTAAGAGCAGTTCTTCAGTCACGTATTACAATCAATTTTGGTTGACATTCTACCCAAGGCTTTAGATGATGCCAACTCAGACCAGGTCAGCTGCAGGCTTTGCTAAAGCAGACATGGCAATTAATCCTGTGGCATCTCGCCACTGACATGGCAACACCTGTGCTTATCACCTCCACCCTAGAAGCAGCATGAAATAGCTCAATATGTGGTTACTACACTAGCGTAATACTGATAATGACATCTGCTGCTAAGAAAGACTACTGGCTTACCTCAACACCCAAAACTTTGAGTATGTCACATTTGCACATCGGGCATGTCCTGTGTTCCAGAAGCCAGGGGTCAATACAGTTCTTGTGGAAGAGATGGCTGGTGGAAGAAGGTAATGAACAAGTTAAGTTTCACACCAGGAAAACTGTTTGTGGCAGCTATGAAGGCCCATTTAGATGCATTGAGAATTTATTCATTCTAGAATGGATTACCTTATTTTGCTGCAAGTTTCAATTGAAAGTTATGGATAGTTGATCTCTCAACCTGTAGCTGGTTTATTCTTATTAGTATTTCTATACAACTTGCTAGAATTCAACATTATCATCTTTGTTACAGTGTTAAGCTTTTTTTCCTTTAAAAATCTGTGTACATTACATTCCCAACTGATAATTTAACTAATACAAATATTGACATCTCAGCCTTGGCTTTAAAGTTAACTTCTGTCACGCAGATGCAGATGACTAAATAGCACTTGCTTCAGTTAAAACTATATAGAAAAGTTATGTCACTGAGTTACGTCCTCAAGTTAAACTATACTCCCACACATTTACTCTGTCTATGCAGTCACTGTGTATTCCAAGGGGATATTTGGATATCTTGTGTACTCAAGAAAGTAAATATAGTTCAGCCATTACAGATGCAAATGTGCACTTCTATGAAGACAATACCACAATATCTGAATTAGGCCACAGATTGAGGAGAATGACTTGAAATCCTGTAATCTGCCTGTTCCCTCAGCCTGAATAGAAATAGCAAGGCAAACAGGCACTGCTCAATATTAATCAGAACTCTATTATGAGACAAGTGCAGAGGTCACCACATCCAGTGCTCTGTTATCGTATGCCCCAGTATGATACCAGGATTCTCCAGTTCAGCCCACATAACCAACACCTCCTTCCAGCTGCACCAACATAACGACTAAAGTACAACCTGAAACTTCCTCAGTGCGTGACTACTTTAAGTACTTGGACTTAATAGTGGTCTTGTGTATCTCTGCTACTATAAATGCCTTCAGTTTGACTATCTGGACAAGAATGCCTTCTGCAAATACACACACCCCAGATACTTAGATACCACTGATGTGACTCACAGGAGCATTCAATGGCTTGTTTCTTTAATGGATACAGTTAAATGCTTCCAACAAGTAGGGTCTCAGTGTTGAAGTCAACTGCCAACATCAAGTACGTCCTTGCAGTAAATATCAGTTTATAATTCATGTGAGAGAGACTTTAATAAGGCTGATACTGGCAGAGATCACCACTGGTGAAGATTATCAAGTAAATGCAGTCGTCTTAAGCTAATACCTCTTAGAGCTACATTTGGGCCAAAGAGAAGTGAACATCACAAATGTATGTATGTAAAAGCACTCTCAGAGCAAAGCATAATGCGGCAAATTTGTGTATAAAAATACACTCAGAAGTTACTCCCCTCATAACCCAATAAGTCACGCTTTGTTTGCAAGTTCATATCAAGATTAGCAGGGTTTATAGGGAGAGAAGTCAGGTCTCCTATAAGCCAAAAGTATCTAGAGCCTGTCTAAATGCTTCTGTACTCATGGGACTTACTTCATTACTAAACAGGACTACCCAGGAGCACATACCTGGCAAGACAACTGAATAATCATTAATGCATGTGCCTGAAAGCTTATTCAGTTTTGGTTTTTTCTAAAGTATTAAGCATTAGATCAAGAAGTTTGTCGGTAACACCTTAAGAGGCTAACTTTGTAACACCAAAACAGCTTAGAAGTCCTGCTACTTGGGAGCAGGGAAAGCTTTTGCAAACCAACCTAGTGTAAAGGAAACCCCAGCTCAGACTTGATACTGTTTGACAAATAACACTGCTCAGCACACAACAGCAGCTACAGATCTTTCCATTCTTCAGAACTTGATTTTTGTTACATCAAGATTTTTCCAACTGCTTTTTTGTAACTCCCCGCCAAGGGTTACAAAACCTCTTCCCATACAAAATTGGACCAGTTCACATTGTAGTCCTCTAATTTTAGAATTTTTGCCAGAGCAGTCTCCTTCAGCAAGCACAGGGGGAAGTCCCAAAGAACAAGTCTCCTTAAGCCCTGAAAAGGCTTCATTGCTCATCTTAGGAGCACTCAGATTAGTCGTAGCACTACAATACCAGGCTTCCACAGAAGCACAGCAATGAGATACAACAGTAGAGAATTCTAGAAAAATTAACTGCTATAGCTCTGTCTTGGTCTCTGCTTCAGGTGATGCATACAAGAATAGAAATGCTTTTTTCTAAACTACAAAAGTTTGCATGGTTTAACAAGTTTAGCAGGAGCATGACCCTCTTAGTAACCAGTGAGCTAAGTGACAAGAAATGGGCACATAGTTTTGCCAGTTATCTGCAATTTAGAGGTAACATTCTTACACACCAGAAAAAGGAATAAATCTTTAAAAAGCCCTGGCATCCCCTGGAGAGGCACTGTGGTCAGCCGAGTTATACTTGTCAATCCATTCACAGGGGAAGTTATGAACACAGGCCATCGGGGCACACAACAAGTGTGTATTTACACAGTTCCTGTTGTTCAAAACACTGCTTGACAGAGATTCAAGAATTCTTGCTGTGCAGCAGCTTGATTAAAGTTTGATCATCTTTGTTAACACAGCAGAAGGAACAACCAGCAAGAGGCATGCTTCCAGATTTTGGATTAAGGAACAGTTTGGAAGACAACTTACTTGCAAGTCAGAATACGCACTACTTCATTCGGCTTGTACAGCTCAATGCACACAACGCAGCTATCGCCATCAGGACCAACCTCCTAAAACGGTGAAATTAATTTACAGTGTTAACAGACTTTGAAAGCTCCCTTTGAACTACAGCCAGATTTACTGCAGACAAAGGGGTCTAGCTAAAGTAATCTAAAATAGTGCCCATATATAATCTTATATAAACACACTGTGTGGATTACTAATAGTGAAGCTCACACTTCAATAGAAGCACTGAAATTTTAATCCCGTGGTTTAGAAGTCCAGCTGCAAACCATCGTTGGATTATTTGAGGCACTATCAGCGATTTAGAAACTGCTACCTCCAGTTTTAGTTACAAAAAGAATAGCCAGGGAAGCTGATCAGATATACTAGTTTACATTTAGGCATCCATGCCAGCAAATTAGGACCGCCCCCCTCAGCAAGACTACAAGCAAGCAGCTAAAAAAAAATAACCTGATTTATAAGCATGTGCAAATCAGAAAGTCTTGCGCCCTGGAAAAGGACCTGGTCTGAAAAAGGAACCGTCTCTGCAAGAGACGGTTACAGGCTCAGAGAGACTTCTGCATCCTGCTGCGGTACTAAGGACCACTCTCTGGGTTCTGTGCAAAGGGTGTGCCGTAACACTCGGGAGATTATAGCATCAGTCCTACCTTGTCCCCTTGCTTGAGGGTGCGCAGCTGTAACTGTTCAATGGCCTTCTTAGCCCTGGCCTTTAGTTGTCGCTGTAACAGAAAGAAGCCCGGGTTAAACAGTCATTTTTCTCTTATGTGGTGGCTACTAATACTTACCAAGGTGCCTACTGCAAGCAGGCACCAGTTTTATAACCCAGATATTATCAAAAAAAGCCAAGTAAGCATGACCATGCTATTTAGAGACAACATGAAACAGAGTTTGAGGACATACTGATGTGGTTATTGACTCTGGATGACACACCAACAAGGCATTTGCATATGCTTTGTTTTTACCTAACATTTTCGAAAAGCGCAGGAATTTCAAGGGTTTCTTCTTTGAGAAGATGCCTTGAATCAGATTGCACCTAGCCAAAACAAAACAGAAGCCTTCAAATTGACTTGGTACAGAAGACCGAACATTGAGTCCAACAATCAATAATTTTAACTGCTCACTTCATGACAACTTCCTGGCACAAACTCACATCCTGATGAAAGGTGAGATTCTTTGCCAATCAGCTCAGCTACCACCAGGTTACCCTGAACTAGTCCTCTGCCACGACTGCTTTACAGAGCACCCAAACAGCTCAGGAGCCTCCTAGAACCAACTGCTCCTGTCAAGTGGAAGAATGCAGTTTTATCTCAATATTGGTTCAAAGCAACATGCACAAAGGAAGAGAGAAAAAAAAAAAAAAAGAAGGGCTCAGAGCTATTTTCTCCCCCTTCCCATGACACAAGGTGTGAAACAAATCAAATTACTAGCGCCAGGTGGATTACAGGACAGCTTTAATGAAAGCAGAAAAGGAAGCATTCCCCTTCATGCAATAATTTGCTCGCTGCTGTCAGGATAGCAGGGCAGAGATGAGCAGACAGCAGAAACCCAGCTTGCCTGGCAACTGTTGCTGTCCAGCTGTCACTGCAAAGCATTTAATTAGCACAGGAGCCGACATCTCTGTTTAAAGGTCACAGGTTGGTGCTGTTCCACCAACATGAAGAATATGACCGTCCTCTCCCTCCCCGGTGCACTTACTGCCTCAGGACACAGAGGCGTATCAGGCAGCTCTGGCAGCGCCATCCCAACACAGCACTTAACTAAGTGACAGACTATACTCAAGTTTTGCAGCTAACCAAAAATGCTCTTCCTAATTCAGCTGCTGAGTGCAGGAACCCTGCCCTGTTAGCTTTCCAGCATTACTTCCCCTTATGCATTTTAGTTCAGTTACAAGAATCTTTCCTGGGATGAAGGTGCAGTGCTGGTGGCACAAGTACAGAAAGAACAAGTGGGTGGAGGGCTGCTGCTACCTAAAAAACTCAGCGAGAATTGGTAATTCAAGTCTGCATAAGATTCCTTGTGCTGAAGCAGTTAATGGCAAACAAGTTGATTTATATGGTCTGCTAGGACCCTGTCAGACGGTTTTGGTGCAGAATGACTTATTTGTATATCGGTGTTGTTTTGGGGTCCTAAAATATAGCATCAATGTGCACACTTTTAAGAGTTTAATAGTTGATGGCTATTAACAACTATCAAGGAAGAGATACATACAATCCAAAGGTGAAAGATGCAAACAAGTTTTCAGGTATATTTTTTAGGAACAAGAACTAGTCAAGTTTTCTTTGAAGCTTGTAACGTTCTTCTGCTGAAGACATCAATATATGTTTCTGTATGTCACTTAATCTTAACTTCAGAATGATGTTCCCCTTGTCAACGTTTCAGACAGAAGCCACAGAGAAGCAGCCACAGAGAAGCAGCCACCTACTCATCTCAGTAAACACAGAGGACCCCAAAAGTTTCAGCAGCAAGTGCGGTAACATCAACAGAGCAGGAATTTAGCAATATTAGTACTTCTCATATGCAGCCAGAACTATCTGTCATCGCTACTTGTTATTAATTGAAAACTAAACTTTTTAGGAATGTACTCCCTCATACAGTATCTAATCTACACATCTAATGTCAGGCCAAGCATATTAGACAGGACCCAACTAGCTGTATCGTTAATAATTTACTGAAACAATATTTTAAGTTTTGCCTGGGCACAAGTCTAATTGCTCTTCGTGAAATGCACCAATGGCAAAGTCACCTTTAACATTGATTTGGTAAGTACAGCAGAACACCCCTCCGGGCAGATGGAGGAACATTGCAAGAGGAAGCTTTTTATTGAATAGCCTACCAGGAGATCCGGGATACTCGAGCTTGGAATGTCAAAGCATTTTGTGAAGCCAAGTTTTTCAGGCAAACGTTAAATGTTAATGACATTAGAAGTCTAAAAGCCCCAACCCAGCAGCTCTAGAAAAAATAGCTAAACTGAGGCGGGGGGGTGGGGTGGGGAAACAACCCTGTATTACAAAATAGGTCAGGTCCCAGATCCTATCCAGGCTCCGGCATGTTGAAGTAGAGAGGTACTTAACTGGGAAAATTAGGTTTGTTATTGCTTAGTCCTCAGCCTTCCCTAGTCCAACACTGCTGATTTTATCTCCAACCCTTCCTGCATATGGGTGCCTTCCTGGCATCCTGGAGCACAGTCATGGCAATGCAGACCAGCAGGCTCTAAGGAGGGCACGAACTCCTGCTTTTCTCCTTCCTGTAAGCTAAGGAAGTTCTTCCCTACAGGTAGCTACTGCCATGAAAACAGTTTTGAACTGTGGGAAGTTGAGCAACTCACCCCCTCCAAATTAGGTCATTTCTCAGCTGCAACATCTAATCTTTATGAAATCAATGGAAGTGAAGACTTGAGCTTAAATTAGAAACCAGGCCACAGATAATAATGCAAAATGGCCAGTGATGTTAAGAAAGGTTAATATATTGAGCAACTGAATTTGCCAGTTGCTCTGCTGACTAGGAAGGTAGCAAACCACCTGCCACACTTGCCTTGTTTTTCCACCTTCTTGCTCACAGACCTCATGATGCAGTAAGAGATCGCAGAGATGGGGACTTGAATTTCAAGCCCGGAAAAAAATACATATTCAGGTAAGAACTAGCAGGTTGTAAACAGTTTAGCTGGCTGGCTCATGAGAAAAAAGCTACTCTATTTTAACTTACAATTAGGAAAGATGTGCTACTAAACTTGTATTTTCACTTGGACCATAAGACAACATGACTGGCTCTTCTCAATAGTCACTCAACTTCTTAAAGAAACCTTTTGCATGGTTTTACATTACTGACTTGTATGCCATTCCTGCTTAAGCTGAGTGAGAGACAGCTGCTGCCTTCAAGAAAAGTCTGCAGAGGAGAACATGTTTAAAACCTGGGTTGGATGTGATCAAGCCATCCAGAAAAAGTGCCTTCACCAGAAGAAGCGAGTAGTCACACCAAGAAGTACAGAAACTGTATTGGCAAACAGCAAAGCTTAAAGGTACTCAACAGCCTGACTGTCTATGAAACAAGAGATTGCTTCAGAAAGCACTGAAGTCTGACAATTTTTCCCGATCCAAAAGAAAAGTAAAAATATATTGCCAATATGGTAATACCTGGAAGCCATCCAATTCAAGCAGGGGTTACTACTAGTCCCATACATGAATGAAACACATATCTAGCCAGGCTCTTGTTTTCAAGAAGCCTTTGCAGAAGAGAAAGCATCTAGAAAATGGTCTCCCCTCTTTCTGTTCTCCCCCTTAGCAAGCAAGTTGGACTCAAGCTTCATCTCCCTTTTCAGTCCAGGGCGAGACCTCTCCTGGGACAGTGGCTCAGTCCACAAGAACAAGCCAAACATTCAGCAACCTGAACATACAAGAGACAAGCTGCAGAGCATCATTATCACATATCACAATTAGCTCATCATAGCACTCTGTAGAGCAATTCAGAAGTATTTGTTTTGGTTCAAGTGGTAGACTGACACTTTAAAAGACTCCTCACACGACAGCAATATAATCCAACAGGGAAGGTCAAAAAAAGCAGACTAATACTTTGAAGAACAGTAATACTGGGTAAAGAGATGCATTCAGAATAGCAGTTCACTTCTGAAAGAGGGAAAATTTGTAATACTTAACTATCAAAGCACTTGACTGTTTCCTAAAGACACCTCCCAAAAGAACATATAACCCTCCAACATCTGTGCAATAAGAGAGACAAAACATACTCCTTTACTCCACCAACAAACTGAAGTCCAGGCAATCCGAGTTTCCAAAGGGCTGAACATCGACAGGAAAGCTGCCCGTGCAGCATGCAAGCTGATCGGTTGTTTGACTAATATGCAGTATTTCACAGAGCCAAAGCAGTTAAGTCTCAAACTTTGGACATATGCTGAAAACCCAATCAGCTGGCTAACAGGGAACACTGCAGCATCATCTTTTAGTAGTTCACCTTCACCAACAAGAACTTACTTGTTATTCTTTGCTTATCTAATCCTTGTGAGGTCAGTTTTTAGACACTATAGTATAAAAACAATTGAAAACAATTCTGGATTGTCTTGAGTTTCACTTTTAAAAAATAGTACATTTTTACCCCCTGATAGCAGAAAAGCTTTCTTCTATTCTTATACTTTATAAAGCACTTTTTAAGGCTGCTTAATTTCAGTTCAGCTGAAGTCATGTGGAACTGGCATGTCATTTATCAATGTTATTTTTCAATCTACAGTAAACGCCTTGTGCACACAGAGCCCAAGATAGAAATAGCTGGTGAAGGTGCTAGCCAAGCAGACTGGATTTTCCCAGTACCATCTACCACGGAGGCATTAATAACATTTGTTGCTTGTTGAAAGCCCGATAGCTCAGAATAGAGCTGGACTCCCACAACTGCTCTGTTAAATACCTTGAAAGGAGGAAAAAATTTTATATGATTTGATAAACAGTGTCTTTTGCAGACCAGCTTCTAGGGCACCCAGTTTTTCCTACCCAGGTTTGTTTAGCATCAGAGTTCTCATACTAGGGTAGATGGCAGGGAATGAAAGAGGGAATTCATCAGCAGGAGACAGTGTGCATCTCTGTCCACAGGTGTCAGCAAAAGGACAGCGTCAAGTTACAGAGCTCCACGCCATCCCTCATGAAAGGTACTACAGAGACAACTCCATATGACATCAGGGAGTGGCAACGCTACATCTCACAGGCAGATGACAACTTCCAATACTGCTCTTCCAACTATTCTCTTATTGTATCCTTATTCCTTTGTAGTATCCTTATTCCTTTGTAGTATCCTTATTCCTTTGTAGTATCCTCATGACACTTCCAGGCGTGGCGTAACACCAGAACATGCAAACAGGCTAAAACAAAGCACTTAAAGGAGGCCTAGTCCAGAAGTTGCAGCAGACGCAGCTTAGACGAGGCACAAATACAGTTCAGCTCACGGTTAGATCTCTAGTCTCAGTAAGGACATAGCCAGCTGACCATCATCCACAAGATTACACTTGGATAACAGGATTTCAGAACACAAACCAGACCCAGCATTCAACTCGGGGAATATTGCTGTCATTCACCCTAGCTAGTCTCTCTGCCTGCCAAGAACAACGATGGCTCTGCATGTTAACATTTTAAAGAAGCCTGAAACTGGCCTGAATTTTAACACCTGCGTCCCATTTTTTTAACACCTGAGTCCCATTTCTGGCTTCATCAGCTTATTGCAGACAGACCTTGCTCAAGGGGCCCAAAAATCTCCAGGACGGCAGAGCAGCTCAGTATGGCAGGTCGTCTGCAATGGCAGAGAAGTCTGTCACTTCTTTAACTATTTAACCACTGATCCAGAGATAATTCACATACTCTGAGCCCAGCTAGAGTGAGATGCTCTTGCTATTGCTGTCTGTAAGAACTTCTTTCAGAGTGCAGGTAGCTCCTGCAAGAAGCACTGCAAATACCAACGGTCTCCTTTGCGACACAGCTGTAAGAGCAAGGCTGAAGTAAGTACTCACATGTGAGCCACTCGGATCCTGTTCCTGCTGCTGCCCATCACCTCTGACAGATGTTATGCCAGGACTTTATTCTCACTTTTAAGGCTTTTGGTTAAGCCCTGGAGTAGCAGGTATAAGGCGGGTCTGATCAGACTAAAGACAAAGCTATAAGCATTAGTCCTATCAGCTGATCAGATTATTGCACAAAAGAGAGTTACTTGGAAACTTAACTCATTAGCAAGTCCCTGCCTGAGGTTTAAAAAGAACACAGTTTACTGTCACTGCAATTCTCAGAAAGCTTTCAGTCAGAAAGCAGCTTTCAACAAGCAGCAGCTTCCCAACTTGTGGTCTACAGAAAGGCGGCCAAAGTCGTGCACCATTTTGCAGACACATTGGCAGTCGTGTCTCACATTACAGCTAGCACGCAGGCAGGGCTGTGTGGGAAGTGTGAGGGTCAGCTAAAAGCAGTTTAGCTCTCTCACTGCCTCCAATACGTCAGCATTACGGCTGCACTGTAGTTCAGGGAGTAAAATTTGTAGGAGACAAAGTTAGCTAAACATGATCAGTTGCTTTCTCCAGATAGTTTACTTTTTGCTGTTTCTCTGGAAAGTTTTAAGCTGTTTAAAGATACATCTCTTAGCATTTTAAAGATCACACTCTCTCCTTCCTGTGGAATGAATAAATTCAGTAATTTTGGTGCTCAGCCAGGATTTTACCCTCAAGATCCACACCATGGAGGCTCAGGAGTATAAAAAAAAGCAATGGCTCACACAAACTCACCTGATTCTTGGACTGGGCCCTTGCGATCCTGAGTCTCCGAGCAGAATAAAAAATAAAGTAGCCCATGGTTGCTGCTGTGACAATGAAAAATGACACCGAGATGAAGAAGATGGAGTACTGATTCATCCAAGGACCATGCTTTTTCCCCACTTCAATAACCATAGTCACTTTCATGCCACTCTCAATCCGGTGTAAGATCTCCATGCCTTTCAGGTTGCCAATCATAATTGCAACGATGCTTTCAGCACCTGCAAAGGAGAAGGGGAATCCATGCTCAGTTCCCAGATGTTGTATAAAAGTCACTGTCTTAGAAACTTCTTTAGCACTTGAACGGGAATGTCTAACTAGCATTTGGAGAGTCGACATGAGCTGATGGAGTAAGTGTCATCTCCATCTGCTTGTTCAGCTGAAAGGTACGTCTGCTTACCTATGAGCTGCATAACTGAACCACATTTAGAATTCATTCCTCTCTATAGCACTCCTCACTCCCATATAGGACACGCATTGTCATTATTTTAGACTCAACACTTTGACGATTTACATTTTAACATGCCTTTAAACTACATGAAGTTAAAAATAAATCCTATACAGACTGAGGTCACTAGAGATTGCAGTATCTCCAGGAGCTCAGGGATGCCAGGTACACAGCTGGTGGCTTAGGGATGCTTCTTGTAATGGACCTGACTCCCTCCCTGCCCCGCTGCTATGTCTTAACACCTCTTTCCTAAATTTGGCAGTACTGTTGAGTACTTCCCCAGATGCTGAGCAATCAAAGCCATAGATCAGCCATTGCTTCTGTGTTTTCAGAAGCAATTGAGAAATGTTTGAGTGAAATTTGGTTGTGAACTATAAATGCTTTTGTGGGTTTCTAATGCAAATTCAGAGGGAAGCAAACATGGAGGTGTGCTTGGCTTCTAAGCAGTTGGTGGCAGACAGCAAACTTCATCCAGATTTTAAGAACAGATTTCATTTACTCAGTTGAACATCATGACAAGCCATCAGAGGAACCAAGGGGTTTATGGCAGGAAGAAATTTCAAGCAACTCTGGTCACCAAGTACAGACCAGAACAAAGCTGCTTTCATTTCCATGACAAGCAAGTGCTTGAGGGCACTTGATACTATTTGCAGGAACTTCAGGCAGTCCCAATATAACGGAGAGGCTCTTAAAAGAAAAAAAACAAAAGGGAGAAAGGGAGACAAGGAGATTGTCACTCGCCTCTCTCAACTAAATAGAAGAAAAGTGGATTCAAAGACTAGCCGGTCAGGAGTCTCACAGCATTAAACCATCAGCAGCACAACATTCATAACAGATATTGCATGGTGAAGGAATAAAGGCTGTTACAGAAGTGCTATTTTTAGCTAACCTCCCAGCCAAACACTTTTTAATGGGGAGACCAATATTTTTTTTCCTCCATTAAGAGAAAGCTTATCCAACTTTCAGCTATCAAAAAAACTAGAATTGGTGTTAAACCATGAAGGCTCTCATTTGAGAAAGCGCTTATTGCTTTCTCAGCTTGTTCACATAATGCCTTTGATCCAAGATGGCTAAGCATGATCTCTAGCAACTCTCCTCAGTGTGACTAAACTCATCTTTTATTCAGAAAGCTCCTTGTAATGAGACATACATCATATAGAGAAGAGGGAAAAAAAAAATTTTAAAAAAAAAAATCAGCCAGACTGCAACTACTGTCCTTCACGATGAACTAGGGCTTATATGACAGTTAAAGTGAGCTGGAGTCAGGTGTTAGGAGCAAGTAAGGAATTAAGCATGGGTCAAGCCAGAAGCTGAGACTTACTTTCAAAAGCATGGAAGAAAGCATGGAAGAACAGGCTGTGACAATAAGAAAATAAAAAGCCTGCCAAAAAAAGGAAAAAAGCTTGTTCTGCCTTGTTCCCCTTCGCTTCTGCATGTCTCGCTAGTCAAATATAGCTTGTGGTTATGCGCAATATAAGATGTAGCATAGGGATTCCTGTTAATGAAATGTCACTGTCAGCCTGCAAAACCACTTCAGCTACTAAGCCATCAATTGTGATTAAGTCTTACCCTTACAGGAAAAAAATCGTCCATTTAAGTTTCAGGCTAATCAGTTCACCAGGATGTCATTAGACAACAGCTTTAAGTCTTTTCCCGACACTTTTTCCCCCCAAAGACTTCTCTCGCAATTTCAGCTCTGCTTTAGATAAACACATGCGAGTGGTCTGCTGGTAGCTTTGACACTGGAGCAGCAAGGGCAGAAGTGAAAGAGTGGTCATTTCCATCAGCACCTGCACTACTCCCCCCTGCTTGGAGCAGACCCCCACTGACATACATGGGCATCCATCTTCAGTATTTTGTAATGCAAACTCTTGGGACCAACAATTAATTTCTAAAGGCAATTACGGGTGAGCTAACCTGACATCACATTAAGTTAACCAAATGCCTTGTGCCAGCAACAGGGGAAAGGAATTCATAAACTGCACCTATTTCTGGCCATCGGTAACACAGGAGTTTAGTCACTTCAGAAGCTCCTTTTGGACAGGGACTAAACAAGGCTACGACACCATCACATAGGGCCTGTCATGGGGGCATTACCCTTACCTGGCAGAAAACAAGGCCTCCTTTGCCTGCCAAGAGGAGATGCAATGATGGCCCTATTAGCCTGAAACTAAGACAGAAGCCCAGAATCCACGTTTAGGACTACCACTGTGGTTCTAGAATAAAACCAGCTAGGATCACTCCCAGCCAATGCTTCTTGAGCTGCTAGATGGGTCCCATCATGACACATGTTACTGTGGCCTGGAAACCAGGAACCTAGACAGAGACTCCTGAGAGTACTTGGACATCTTAATGGAAACAAGCTGTTTGAGGGGACATCTGCAGAGGTGTCAAGCACACGCAGCTGCCCTGAACTGTCAACTTTCCCCCCCACCAGACTCTAAGTCTGAGCAAGAGGAAAGTCAATTAGTTGTACATGGCAAAAACCTCAAAAACCCAAGTTCCTCGCCTAGGCGTCAGGTTCTGTAATTCAGGTAAAGCTTTCTGTAAGAGTTTTTAAGAGACATTAGAAGGTGAGATTAAGCTGCTACCCGTTTAGCTAATAATGGGCTCATTGCTAAACAGAAGCAAGACCTGTTTAGTTAAACATTTCCCAGCCTGTCTCCTTTCCCATCTCCTGTGAAATTGGAGAGGGAAAGTTATTCAAGTCTTTAGACAAATACAATCTGCCTCCATAGATTTGGAGTTTTGCAGAAAGTACCTCCCATATCATAAGGCAGCACGCTGGTCAAAATCTGAAGGATGCTGTTTCGCAGACACAGGTTGGCACAGATGAAGCACAAGAACTTAGATGGTTTGTTGGGGTGGGGGAAGAGCTGGGACACAAGCACATTTGGCACACAAGGACAGTGCATGACTGGGATCAAAGTTTTACCTTCCTGTATCAGGTTTACTTAGATGCAGAGTGGAGTTGCATCTATTTATACCAATATAAATACCTATATTAAACTCTGCCCTGCAAAGGCTTCACTTGGTCTGCCATTACACTTCTGCTCCCTGTAAACATGAAGTTACAGATTTGGCAATTCAGTAGAGAAACACAATGGGCAAGAGGTGCACAGGACTGGGAGCATTAACTTTTGCCTAGTAAACACCTGCTTTTTCACACTCATGGGGATTATTGTAATCCAGTGCTACAGATAAATCTTTTCTGAACCAAGCAAATTGTAGCTCCTGGAGAACAGTCACCCCACAATATTTAGCAGACTGCAATGTAACCTAACCAATGCCTTAATAGAAGGCAATTTTAGCTAAAAATCACAATCTGTTCATCCATTAAAGCACCTCGAGGCAAGGATTAGATCTTGGGGCCAACCAAATTCCCTGCTTCAAAACAAGGTACGGCAAAGCATTGCTTACCTTATTCAGATCGAGTATACACAATGCACAGGATAACCAGAACGTTAGCTCTTTGAGCCATTGCATATGACTAAGACCCAGACGAGTAGGCCCTTACGTGCCATTGCTGGCATGCCATGGTGGGACTCCATGGCATACCTCGAGGCAACACTTGCATTGCAGGTCCACGCTAGAGCACAGTGTTGATGCCTCCACAGTCTCCATATCTTGCACAGCTGTCATCATAAACCCTCTCCCCACAGAAGCCGCTCGAAGAGCTGTCACGGTGTGTTCAGGGTGAACAAAGCTGCAAGCTGATTCCCACAGGAGGTGGGATTTTCAGACTTGTCTAATTTTTTTCCTTCCTCCCCCCATGCAAATGAAGGGATGAGAAGCCCTAGCAGCTTAGAGGAACTACCTCCTTCTCAGGCATATTACAGGTACAATTACAACTTCTAGAAACACTACAAGCAGGTTTCTCTGGGTGTTACAGTGAGATTTCTTTGGGCGGGTTTTCTTGGTGTTTTTGTTTTTTTTTTTTTTTTTTAAATGAAAAGGGAACTGGTTTTCCATAGATATTGATTATTAATATCCAGTAATGAGCATTCCTTTCTCATATCTCTGTTGGGACCTGTTGAAGTTGTCCACCCTTTCAGGTAGTTGTAGTACAGCTTCCAGGTGGTCTGGAGTTCACAAAGTGTCAAGGAGATTCAGAGATTAAGGAATGCACCGGGTCTTGCAGTAATTAGAGGCTACATGACTGAAGGCTTTCCACCCAGCCCCCAAAATTCACTGCTGTTGAAGCCTTTCTATAACACAGAAAGACAAAACAAAGCTTTAGAAGGGAGCTACACTAGCACTCCAGGTGGAATAAATACAGCAGGGTAAGACTTAAAAGCCCAGAGGCTACAGCCACAGCATGCAGCCTTACAAGGAAGCTCTGCCCTGTCTCTCTTACAAAAGACTCCGCAATGGTGACAATGCGTTTGCTTGTGGTCCTGAAGGCTGTGCTACTGGGGAGCATGGGAAGGCCCCATCAGCCCTCCAAGAGCGCAGCTGCCTAGCTATATGCATAAACATAACAGGCAGATTTCCTCACCTGGGATGAAAGCTGAACACTACCTTAACCATAACTAAAATGTATCCCTAGTGTCCTGCATCTCCAGCCTTGCAGTCGAGCTGCTCACCGCACGAGAACATCAGAACAAGTACAGGGCGCTGCCTAAGCTTCACCCCTTGCTGCTTTCACAGCAACCCTCCCTTCCGAGACAGCTTTGGTAAGTAAATCTTCTCCTGAAGGGAGCAGGGTGTTGCTATAGCAGTGTGTTTTCCAGGGTAAAATCCAGTCTCCTGGACGGTCCGGTGCAGGCTCCTACAAGCTGAAACCACTCCGTGTGTGGCAGCCAGCTCAAGAGGAGGAAACGGGCCTTTTTTTGCACGCTGGTCCTCCTCAAAGCTCCAACCAGTCTGAAGTCAAACTCTGCTGTTGCACTTTCAAATCTTTGTCTTTTCTTCCAGACGTCAGAAAAAAAAGAAAACTTTGCCCCTGTTAATCTTAATGCAGCATCTGCATTGTGCATTTAGTAAAACTGAAGTGCAACCTGGAAAGGGGAGGAAAGAGAGCATCTCCAATAATTTAAATCTCTGCTTCTTAGCAAACCCCCCCTCAAGTTACGAAGGCCATATTTAAGTTCCCCAGCTAATTAACTGCCAGAAAACATGTTTAGTTTTAAGGAAACCTTTTTCAGCATTTGTATGTAAGAAATCTTCACTGTAATACCATGTTTCTTATTCACCACTTGAGTTTCATAACCAAGAAAACCGAACTGGCTCAGACCGCTAACCACAACGCCAGCTTTACAACTGTACGTTATTTTCTGGTGCAGCCCATTTTAAGGTCTAATGTACTAGTACCTAAGAGAAAACATAATGTGCCTTCAAAACTCAAGCTAAAAATTCAGTTATGGAACTTGCCATCTCCGCACTCTCCCTTCCTCTACCACTGACTTCGATACCCCACCTAATACCACAGAGAACATTAATTCTATCTAAGCAAAATATTTAACATTTTCCGTGCAATACTCTCAGGTGACACTGACAAACACCGTGTATGTTTTTCCAACTCCTGTGAGGCCCTGGCAAAGCTTTTTGCAGTGAATAATTAACTTTCAGCTGTTTGACGGCTTTGCATGTCATAGAAGTCAACTCAAGAACCCCAGCTCCAAGTCAGCTCCTCTAGCCTCACTTAAAATTGGTTTCTCAGCTCATTCAGGCATTGGAACTGTTTTGCATTGTTTAAACTTGCTTTAAACCAGCCAAATTTAGTTTCAGTTAAGTCATGAAAGACCCTTTCATTTTGGTTTAAAGGCCTCAGTGTAACCTGGGGAAAATTCTATAGATCTTTATTTTCTCTGATAGCAAAAACCAAACCCCTCCAACGTCTCTATCACCGTTTACCAAGAACAGGCTGTCAAACAGCATGATGGGACCCTTTCCTCTTTGGGAGCGGACCTAGCTACAACATAGTTTGGGGAAAACATTTGAGGAAGGCGATGGTTTTGTAGGCAATTTTTCAGAAAGAAGGTATAAAACATGGTAAGTAGGCAAGTTATTTCAGACCAAGGAAAAAGCTAGCATGCCCCGCACAAGCTCCAACATGTCAGATTCAGTAATTTTCCCCCCTTTCTGAAAGTCCGAAGTTCCGCATCATGTTTAAGCAGAGTGAAATTAAGCGCCCACAGCTTTGCCAGCATTATTTCACTTTGTCCAGAGAGCGCCTTGTGCAACCAACGCATCTGCCGTGGCACACCCACGGCTTCCTCTCCCCGGGAACCAGCGCAGCTCACCCCGCCGCTTGCCTAACGCTTCCCTCGGGTATACTGGCTAACAGTCCTCGGTCTTGGCGGTATCAGCAATCCCTTTCAACAATATTTTAACCTAATAACCAACCAACACTAAAGTTTTCCTTCGGACTCAACTGGGGTTTTAATATTGAAGAGAAAGAGTTTCACAGAAGTCACTGGGAGGAGAAGGAAGGGAAACAGTACAGTAATTCTACCTGAAAGTTAAGTGTTTATCTTTCCCGGTGTAGAAGGGGTTTTCTAACAGGCTAGCCATAGCTAGCTGATTGGAAGTTGTTTAATATCACAGCGGCAGAGTGAGCCCAGATAAACAGAGAATTTTTTTTTTTTAAAGGATCACCTTTTTTGTTTTACAAAGGAATTAAACACCAGTTCAGCAGACAACCAATGAACTGTTTTCTCTGAATGCTTTAAGAGGACTGAGAAATGAAGGACACAATTACTGATAGATTAAAGGCTGCAGGCAGTCTGCTACAGCTGAGTATGTTCTGCCAGAGAACTACTACAGGACAAAGGATTTTGTTTTTAAAGAGCTTACATGATCTTGCAGAGGAGTCTTCAGAGAACGCAGTCACACAAGAACTCTTCAAAGTACCATAGCAATAACCCATCACACCCCCTTTCTGCAGCTACAGAAAGCCCCAGCTGACCACCATGTAAGCCACATGCTCAGAAAAAGCAGAATGGAAGAAATTACTTTTGATTTTGATAGTTTCACATACAAAAAGAAGAGCAAAAAGCAGACTTCAGAGTTTGAATTCTCAAGGAAAGGACAGGCTCTCCTTAACCACAGCAGAATCACTATCTGAAGACTCTTCACAGAGATGAAACACAAACCCTGGCCTTGGTCAGATGGTGGCTGGATCTTTGCTATTATCTACATGATACGGTACTTGCAGCACAGAAGATCAGCACTAGCTGTGCCTCCAGCCTTAGTCAAAGGAGCTAGTAGTATTCCCCTGGCACCCCTCCAACCCCCAACACCAGCAAAAAGGCATTAGGAGACCAAGCCATCTCCTGTACTTTAACGTGGAAGACACCGTCAGATGATTCTCCAACAGTTTCCTACCAGATTAGCACACTTGGCTTTTTAGGCATGTAAGAAGAATATTTAATATACTATCTTTCAGGTTTAAAAAAAAAAAAGTAAGACAACATTTTGCATATTGCTTATCTCACTATTGAAATAAAGGGGATTTCTGGTGGTTATCGAACAGGCTGGTACAAGTTTACTGTTATCTGTTACAGTAGAAGGGAAAAATAAACTAACAGCATACACAGCCTGAGATGATATGACGGATGTGATGTAATTCACCCCAGATGAAAGGCCCGCGCTGCACACAAAAGCCATTGTGCCTCGGCACCAGAGCACGCTACAGATGCGAGGGCTATACCCGGCCTCAGAGCAGTTCTATGAAACCAGACGCCTGCATGCTAGCTCTGCTCTCATCAATGGCACCATGCTGACAAAAAAGTAATGATTGCTGTCATCCACATGCACAAGGCCAAGTCTTATCAGGAATGCAGGTCTGACCAAGCAGCACCAATCCTGGCATTCACCCTCCATCGCAGACACTGTCAGAGGAAACGTCATCCTCACACCTTCCTTGCCCTGGGATAAGCTCTCCCCTTTGCCAGAGGGAAGGGCGACTGAACTCATAGTTCCAGGAGCGATTTAAGCCTGGATAAACTGATATGTAGGTAGGCTTGTCCCTCCCCCTTCTCCCTCTCTGCATGCTCTCCACCCCAAACATTACCTGGCACCAAGATAAAAGAATTGCTCACTTCCAGGCTACTTTGCAGTTATTTAAAGCAACAGCCCCTTATGACCTCAGCTTTTTGACTGAACTGTCTTCTTGCTCACACTATCACCTAAGCTTAAGGAAATCTACTTTCAGCTTGCTTTACTTGGCAGCTGGCACTACGCCTGATATCTTCCTCCTCAACATACAAGTCTTTCAAAGCACAGAGGTAAACACTGAACAGCAAGACACTTGAAAAAGTTGCAAAAATTGGCAGGAGTACTCAGGAGTAGGAAGCAATAGCCAGGGCTTTAAAAAGAAAATTTAAAAAAAGAAAAAAAAAAAAAAAAAAAGGTGGGGGGGACCATTACAGAGAAATTTAAAGATGAGAGAGAGCCTGAGATGATCTTCAGCGCGGTGGGGACAGAGGAGAGGGAAGAAAAGAAGCCCCCTGCTAGGTGGTGGTTGTGTTGTGTAAAAGAACCATGTATTTTGGAGAATTCATGCCCACAACAATCTTTGCCTGGAAACACGTACCACCATATGCTCCTCACCAACACTACTTTTATTAATGGGACTACACTGCTTGGGAGCTGCCACCATGTTTGTCTAGGGAGACTCTTCAGTGAGGTTGGCCTCCAGATCAGCCACCCAACAGTTACTGTGGATAAGGAAGATTTCCACACTAGGAAACGTGGGGAAAGTTTTACCAAACAGGCTGGATGTCTAAAGGAGCACATCAAGACCAAATGTAGTTTTACATGACATGAGTTTCCATGGGTCACCAAGGGATACTGGAGGTGGAAACCACCCTGCACTCTATTTAGTTTCAATAGTGTTAAAAATTACTATTTGCCAAGTGAATCCAACAATTACCAGCGTTCTTCTTCCCACACCCCCCCCACCTTCTGAGCCTTTGAGACTTATGTAAATGCTGCCAGGCCCTAAATCTTACAACACTGAAAACATGAAATCATCCTTTAAAACAGCAGCCAAGACAGCACACTTACTAAGGGCACTGAGATGAATGAGATCTGTAGGACAGCTCTCTTCACACGCTGTCTGGTCAGTGGCGCTTGCGGGAGTAAAGTATCATTTTTCAATCTAGCAAACAGCATCTAAAACACTCTGAAGAAACAGCAATCAACATTCCCTAATGAAAATTCTTCGGTAAATTTACCCAACAGCTTTTAGCAGTTTTGATTTAGCAAATACAGTGCCCACCCTCTTCAAACGAGATCGAGCTCACAGCTAAGATCCCTTGCTCTCAACACACTGGTAGCAGCTAAGTGCTCACCGGAAACAAGTAAGTTTGAGAGAGCTAATGATAAAATAATGCAACTCAGAAGGCATCTGTCTGCAGAAAAATGACAGGTCACTTTTGATACAGTGGGGAACAGTGCTGAGCCCAATTGCTGTTTGCTCCCTGGCACATTCAAGACTGGAGGCAAATAAGCCATTGTTTTAGGGCCTATGTCCCACACAATGAAGCCTCTGCTACCACAGCTGTCACTTAGGATTTTAATTCATCCTTTCATATTTCAGCAGCCCAGTAAACCCAAAGAGCAAGGGCACTTCACAGACCTGTTCCAGGCTGCCTAAGGGTTGATGCCTATGCTGCAGTTCTCCATGGCACAGAGGTACCTAAATTAGACCAAAAAGAGCAAGCGTAGGGATCAGAAGCTGTCAGTAGCACCGATCAGTCTATCCTGCTTCTCAGTGCCTCTCGTGCTTGCTCAGACCTCTGTGCTGTGGGCAACTCCAGCTCACTGTCACACCCCCACCATACCCTGCAGGTGGGAGATCAAGGTCATCAGCCAGACTCAGTCTGTGTGCCACCGTCAGTTATCTGAACGCCACTATAGTTGTGACAATAATAAACCAGGCAGCCAGGAGAACTGAATTGAGCACATAAAGACAAAGTTGCAGCACATACACATCAAATAGCTATTCTCAGATTCAAAGAGCTACAAACTCCAGGCACTACAGACTGCAAAGACAATCCAGGCACAGTGGATCCATTCAAGTTCCTTCTCAATAAGGAGCTGCTGGTAGGAAGGGCTAAATAATCTGCAGAGGCTCAGCTGGTCATGGCCAAGGAATATGGGAGAGCAACAGGTCATTAATTAGACCTTGCGTCCTCGTTTCTCACCTCAGATGCGCTCAGCACCCACGTCTTCACTCATTGCAAAGGAGAGGTGCACTGTTTGTTTACACAACATTTACAAAGCATCAGCCCAGCCTGCCTTGGGATTACTATTCTGTCTCAGTCTTTAACAAGAACAGTTTTACAGGTCACATCAGCCTTTCAGTACCATGGCAAAGTTTGAGCTTGTTTGTACAGATCAGGCCTCACTCAAAGTTGGAACAGAGCACAATTACACACTTCTGCCATACACTGTTTCCTCTAAGCAGATGGAGATAGCTTTCCCCTCAGTGAAATTCCTGCAGAACAAGTTAAGTGGCAGTGCTACATACTTAACCTTTCCTTCGCCTTTCACCCATTGATGCAGGTTTACACTTGAACCAGATCTTGTTAGCCTGAGACACGCTGTTACTGTTTTGGCCAGAATTACTTAGCTGTGTTCCCCCAGAATAAGTCCTCTGCAGATCAGGTGATCTGCTTCTCAAGGCTAGAGCTACACAACAAGTGAGAAATGCAAGAAAATGATCACAATAGCTTTCTGACCCGCAAAGAATCCTTCTTCACCAGCTGCAGGGAAATACTTAACACCAAAGAAGGCTCTCCACGGTTACCACCATACCCTGACACCAAAGCCACCTAACAGCCTGGTTCTATCTTAAGTCAAGGTCCACCTTTAAAACAAACCAACTCTTGTCATGCACTTTTTCCCCACATGCTGCTGTTTTTCTCCAATCAAATGTCTTTTCCAGAAGGTCAATATAGATTACTGAGAGGTGCAATTATAAGCACACAGGACTGTACTTTGAAACCCTGCTCAGCCTGCCACAGAGCGGTACCATCTTCTTAAAACGAGCACAGTTAAAGCTCAAGTTTGACAATTGATAGGGTTCTGCACTTATAAAAGTATAAAGTAAACATTACTTTGGACTCCATTAAACCCTTGGCATTCTATGTGTTAGAGGGGATTAGGCAAGATTTGATCATATCTGATTTGGATATTTATTGCCTTTTGTTGTTTTTATCGCCAGGGTGGTTTGTTTTTTCGTGGTGTGTTGTTTTGTTGGTTTGGGGTGGGGTTTTTTGTCGTTGGTTTTTTTGGGATGGTTTTTTTTTTGTTTTTTAAAGTTGGCACACCAAAAAGTTGCCATACAGAGCACTATTATAAGCAATAAAGAATTCATCCGACTAAACACAATTGTAAGAAAAGAAGTCTCTGGAAGCAGGATGATCAGGACAAACACTGCTGTCCAGTACAGGCACGTTTAAGTCTTTAAACAAGAAACTTGCTTCAAAAGCCAAGCTTGGCAGCTCCAGAAAAAGGTACACTGTACTTTTAGAAAAGCTTCTGTTAATAACTTTGTGTTCTATTGCTACCAAAGTTCCGCAAAGAAAAACATGTTGTGCCGTACGTTTTACCATAGCTCACCCACAGGGATCTTCCTTCTCTGCCAGGCAGATGACAGCTCCCATGCCCCGCTGCGGCAAGGAGAGCCCTTGGCACCGCTGCCGCATGGGCAGGAGGAGATGCTACCCCAGGGCCTCGGGAGATGGGAAGGCCCCGAGGCTCAGCTTCCCCTTGACCCAGCAAAGCCACCTCCTGCTACTTCCCACTGCCTCAGCCTGAGGGAAGTGCTCGGCCTTGTTTGGTTTCACTTGATGGCATACGATGGCCCAGTTAAAGCAGAAATGAAGCCAATTAGGAAACCCAGATTGTGAAGTCACTGTTAGCACAGCTATAGCCGTTACAGCAACGGCGGGAGTTGTAGTTGCACCAAAACCTGTTCTTTAATGAGCAGGGCTGCCTTCACCACTGCCTCCAGAAGAGTCAGAGCATCCAGTGCCACCACGGGAGGCCAGAAGAGGAGACCCATCCTACCGCGCAGTTCAGCAAAGGGCAATGACCAGCTCTTACCTCTTAAGCTTGAGCTCAGCCTACAGCACTACACCTCATCAGGAATATCCTGCACTTGGCAAAACAAAGGAGGCCAATTACCTGTAGCTTGCTTCCTCTTGGCTGTGCTGGATTGAAAGCCTGCAATGTTTGTCAAGTTTGACCAGAGAGCGTTGGCTCCCGGCAGGGGTGGCCCCAGCACAGCATGTCACCAAGGCCCCGTGAGCAGAAGGAAGAGCACAGCCGCAGGAAGAGGTGAGACCAGTGACTCGCAGATGATCGTGACAATACAAAAAGATAACTCAAGTCCAGAGAGGAAGAAAAGGGAGGGTGGGAGGGGAGAGAAAGTGAGGGACTAAAACAAGGACAAGGAAGAAAAGCAACAGCAGCCACAAGCTTAGCCCAGTAATTGTGCTAGGACATAGCAAGGAGGAGTCACACAGATGAAATAAGTGGTTTGACAGAAGCTGTCTTCTCCAATAAGTCCCTGTCCGGTTCGTCTGCAGTTCAGCTGGGAAGTTTCAACATGCCCTCGAGCCTGTAACCCATCACGCAGGATAATCAGGACTGCTAGAGCCACTCTGACATAAATCCCTCAGCAGAAAGCTTAAGGAGAGCATGGGAAAGAAGGGAGCTCCTCTTGGAGCAGAGAGCAGATGGCTCGTTTCAAGAGGTGGCTCCTGGCAAGATTAAGATGCTGTAGGTCTCCCAGTGGCCAGGATGGAGGAGGGGGCAGGAGCACCCATACCTCCTCCTCAAGAACAGTTTCAGCAGTGACCTACCCAGGTCAGCAGTGCCAAAGGAGCTCCTCCGAGAGCTGCGGGATTAGGCAGGCACACAGTGAACAAGGCTCAGGGCAGGAATGCTACTGTCAGCTCAGCAGGAGGAACTCGCCCAGCGATAGCCAGATCTCGATAGCATTTGTCAGCAGACGATTTGATTATACAAGAAAGCTCTGCCTCAGAAAGGCCAGAGCCCATCCAGATTGTACGTTTTAAATTCTTAAAGCGGAGCACAGACAGTCATTCAGCTCATTAGGATTGCACACAATGAACCTCCAGAGGCAGCTACTGTTTCCTCGTCTCACCGCAACACTTACCTCCACCCCTTCCAAGAGGGGTGCTGCAAGAACATAATTCTTTTTCAGACCAGTCAAAATTTAAAGAGTCGCTATTTTCACTGTTGTATTTCTCTGCAGAAGATGTGGCTTCCCAAAGCAGTGCCACTTCGCAGAATACCAGCACACCCGTGAGGTGTGTGCGCATCAATCCAAGAGCCGAGGGCTGGACAGAGCCACCAAAGCCACCTCACCCTGCCCCGCCACAGCCAGGGCAGCTGCTCCTGCTGTTACCCGAAGGCAGTTACACAGCTTGCAGCCCAGGGCTGTTTCTCAGGAAACACTAGCCTGAAATAGAGCCAAATCTCATTCTTCGTTTGAAAGATGGGCAGTTCAGAAAACAAAAACACTGCTGGCAAGTAGGAGGCTTTCTACAGGAGAGAAAAGAGGCTCTGTCATCAGCCTCTCCGAAATGGAAACAACTTTTAAAGGGCTTTAGCTACTTGCGTTGGAAGCGGCATTTTGCTGGTGAAAAGTTACCTCTGACGAGTCTCATACTCTGCCTGTTTCTGAGCTGGTTAGGGTGCAGGACATGGGGAAAAACGGTGTCCGAGTGTGGAAACCCAGCCTACTTCACGGCCCAGATCTACTCCACAGACTTTAAAAACTCCGGGCAGCTACCTGGTCATGCTAGAAACCCAAACCGGAGAGGCTGCTCCCACCTTCACCCCATGCGCACCCACGGCCAGTGCCCAGCCTACCCAGGCCAGAAAGCTCAGGCAACCGCCGGCTGGCCCTCAGCCCACAACAGCAGCCTCAGCTATCAGACGTCGTTACTCATTAATCGGAGAAAATTCAACAACGGCAGCGCCTTGAACAGGACCGGCTAGTCCAGGCAGAAACTCTTCTTGTGCAGGAGAGTCAGAAAGAAATTCCGCTCTCTTACCGAGCACCGAAGAGCTGGGCATGTTCAGCGAGGGCTGAATCAGCGGGGGGTTAACCCAAGACGTGCCCTGTCCTCGCACCCTGCAGAAGGGGCAGCTCCCAGCGTGGGCACCCTTCTCTTTTTAAGCCCCCACCCCCAGCCCAGCAAGCGGGCGGCTGCTGGGCCCCGCGGCCTCTCACCGTGGTGGGACATGGGCAGCACCTCGTTGCCGGTACCGCGGTAGTTGTAGATGACGGCGGCGGCCGCGCCGCGCTCGGCGGCCAGACGGATCTTGTCGGCGAAGGAGCAGCCGCCGCCGCGCTGGATGAGGGCGAGCCAGCCCGGGGAGCTGCCGCCGCCGCCCCCCCCGGCACCGGGCGGGGGGGCCCCGCTGAAGTTGGTGCGGGCGCTGCAGGCGTTGAAGGAGTCGCGGCCGTCGGGCAGCACCAGCACCCCCGCCGCCGGCTGCAGCGGCGAGTCCTGCCCGTACAGGCCGCTCTCGCTCGCCTCCCAGCCGCTCCGGTTGCGGTCCGCGCCGTCCTCCCACGACACGTGCAGCCAGGCCGTCCACATCATCGCCGCCGCCGCTCCCCCGCCACGGGAAACCGGCGGCGGGGCGGCGCAGAGCAGCGCGGCCAGCGCCAGCAGCGCGGCCCCAGACGACATCCCGGCACGGCACGGCCCGGCCCCGCCGCCGCCGCCGCCTAAAAATCGCCGCGGCCCCGCCGCCGCCACCGCCCACGGGGGAGGAGCGGGGCCGCCCCCGCCGAGGCACGCCCCCCGCCTCCGCGGGACTCCCGCCCCCCGCAACAGGC
>JAVKLA010000039.1:8540197-8584199 GCA_034782735.1 Sagittarius serpentarius | reverse complement strand
GCTGACCTCACCGCCCAGGGGCGGTGGGGGCCCCCCCCCGGATCACCCCCCCCCCCCATCCCCGCCCAGCACCCTCGCGCTGGAGTGACCCTCCCCCAGACTGCCTGCCCGCCCCACGGGCCGGTGGGGACCCCGCGAAGGGCCCGACCCCACAGCAGCCCGGCGGTACGGCAGCACCGGCAGCCGGTGCCCAGCCGTGACCCAGCCCGCTTCCCGCTGTCCGGTTTGTATTTGCGGGCACTCGGCAGCACCCAGGGCCAGTCCTGCCCGAAAGGGGTTTATAGAGGGCGGGGGCAGCTGTGTTAGCTCACTGCCCGTTGGTTGCTCTCCCTGTCATGAGACATGCGCTATAAACCTGCCGCCTCAACCAAAAATGCCCTTTTCTGTTTAGGCGCTAGCTGTGTTTGCATAGTCAGTTATTATTTGATCTGTGTAACTCGCAACGAAAAGTCACGTGTCTTCAGGGCTCTGCAGTCACTTTTTGGGCAAGTCCCTTGCTCCGGCGCATACACGTGTTTGCTGGGTTGTCCTGCATCAGGCAGTGGGGTCAGAGCGCTTGCGGAATCACTGCAAACGTGAGCGTGACATACTGCAGAGACCCGCCGGGGAATCTGAGGCAAGAAAGGAAGATAATGGGAGAAACAAGAACATTTCGAGCTCCTCTTCTGCCCAGAGCCGCCCACCTGAGTGAGAGGCCTCGCTCCTACCGGCTGCCCTGCAGGAATTGCCCCCAGCACCGGGAGCCACTCAAACACATCCCCAAATGGCCACGTGTCGCTACGCGCAGGCTGGGTCTCTGGAGGGGAGCCCGTCATTTAGAAAGGATTAATCCTGTGCCGTGATTACATGGCACAAGATTGGCTGCTGCCTATGCAACCGCCAACAAAATTACCGTAAACACAGAATTAAACCCCTTCTGATATGAGTCGGCACCACTTAGTTTTTAACGCAGGCGTTTGGCTGATTCCAAATCCATGCGGCTGATAACCGATAACTTGGCGTCGATCTGTGGCGCACGTTTTCCTCCACTTGCACCTGTGCTAAACGCAGGACAACGAGCGCTACGCAGTCAAACCCGGCTCGGGTTTGAATGACTGCTTGGGGGCAGGGGCTCCGAAACCAGCCCGCTCCACTGGCATCCACTCCTGCCAAGCACAGCATCTACAGGTTTTTGTAGCTCAGTAGCACAGGGAGATCAGCGTTTGTTTTTGCTGCTGAAATAGCAGCGTGCAGAGCAGGTAACGAAGAGCAGATGAAGCAATTTGCTGAAGATCAAAGCTTACTAAGCGAACCCTTTTGTCCTAACATAAACAAACCTCTCATTTTCCCATTCCACATCTAAGTAGACAACTTATTTCAACAGTAGCGTCTCTAGATATAACAAGAAGTATTATCTGTAAGCAAGCAGAGAGATGTGGTTTTGTTTTGAAACCTGTTCCATGCAGGCGCAGGGAACAACTTAACAACGCTCTGAAAATGTAACCAAGCTTTATGCAATTGACAGCAGCCAAACCGCTTGGCTTCAAACGCCTCCAAAGCTTTAGGGGTGTTCAGCTCTGGCTTTTTCACCGAGACAAAAGTGGACCAAAGACAAAGATTGGAACCTCCTCAGGATACAAAACTTCCTATAGTTCTGGGGTTTTTGAGTATACGGCTTAGCCACAGTCTCTTACACCTCCATACATCACAGTGCCTAACATGCTGTTAATAAAGCGCTGGCATGGGTGCAGATGTTGCGGCCGCAGCTGGGCGCGGGTGCGACGGCGTTGTGGGGAGCAGAGCCACAGGGCACAGCGGCGGCTCAGTGCGAAGCCACAGCTGCTCATCGGCTCCGGCCTGGTCGTGGGTGGTAGTGACTGACTTCTCCGCTCTTCGGCGACTGTTGGGAAATGCGCACGCTGCTGCCCGGTGGCAAAATGTCCATAGCACGTTTGGTAATCTCGCCAAAATGAACACGGAGCCTAAACTTGAGCTTCTCACCGTGCAGCCCAGAGAGTGATAACAAGAAACAATTGCTCTAAACGTGACTGCGGGCATTCCGCTGCCCTGGCATTATTTTGGTGACAAGCGTCTGACTCCCAGCTCAGGCAATGTTTCCACTCTCTTGAAAATAACCGAGTAAGGAAACGGCAGGCACAAACAGAAAGCTTGCTCTCCGCGGTTGAGGAATTTCTCGGGCTAGCAGAGCAAAGGAAGTCAAGTGTTTGTACCGGGGCCAAAAAGCGGTCGCTTGCGCTGGCGGTGGTCAGCCCTTCCGAGCAAACACTGGGAGACACCAGCCTTGCTGGGCTTGGCAGGGAAGTCGCTTGCGGGAGGCCGGTGGTCCCTGCGCATCCCGGCATGGTTAGCGGCTCCTCCGGGCCAGCACAACCGAGAGGAGCCGGGTGGGGTGCCTGGGACACTGCCAGAGGGCAGAAGAGCACCCCAGCAGAGTTAATATGTTTTAAAAACAGCATGCCAACTATACCTCTTTTGAGCTGCATATCTCACATTGAGACCCTTCTGGGCTCTCATTCATTAAATCTTCTTCCAGAACGATAACTAATAAATGGATCTGCAGCCTTACTGAAATGTATCCTTTACTCATGCCTGAAAAATACGGTTTGTCTGATGACTTTCAGCTCGGTTACCTGTAATTTACAACAGAAAAGATGGGTATTGAGTAGCAATTAAAGACAGTCACTGCTACCAGGAAGCCTGGAGGGACCAGGCAAGAGGAAGGTTGATAGGGTTTTTTTGCTGGTTAGTCGTTTGGGTTTTTTTTTTTTTCTTCCTTTACAAAAAAAGCTGAGATTTTATAGTTTGGAGAAAGCACCTTTTGTTTTGGAGAAAGAAGCCAGACATTGTAGGGGCTGTGACATGTAGTACAACGTATTAACAAGTACTGCAATTTACTTCTGCTACATTTGTTTGAGAGAGCTTTCTAAAAGTTTCTGAAATCAAAAGCACTGTAGCCCATGACGACTACAGATGTGAGAATGATAGGGTAAGCAGCATTAATTGGCTCCCAAAAAATCAACTGCAGAATTACATCTAAAATAGGTACAGCATGAAGGAATTACTGGCAGAGATCTGATTTTTTTAACCTCAAAAGGTTTTTGTTGTTTAAAAACTTATGCTGTATAATTTTGCTTTTGTTTTTTTCCCCATGGTTACTGGTGGAGGCTCTGAGAAGTTCAGAAAGTAGGGCATGACTTTCAGACAAACAAAGTGAAATCCTGGGAATGCTGTCACTGCCTTCTACAGGGATGGACCCTACCATTATCTGGAGCTTTATCTTATTTAAGTAAATATTTAAACATCTTTTTTCAAGATAAAAAAAAAAAAGGTGTATGCTAAGTATTGCTTTCTAATGTCAAGCCAGATCACTCAGGGCATCTTGCTGATGAGAGACCGGTACGTCCATGTCCTTCAAAACTGCATTCCTCTCTTATTCAGGTACCCAGCTCTGTATCTCTGTCATTGAAGGAAAGCTCACAAGGACACAAGAAATCTCTGTTAGGTCAAAGCATTACAGGGGCCGGCACTGACCCCTCCGAGCGCTGTGTATGGATCTGAACCACGTCTCTGGGCCTCCTCCACTGAACAACAAAGTGGAAAGGAGAAGCACTTATGAAAACGGGTAAATCAATCAAAAGGAGCACCCTAAAATGAAACCCAGGGCTGAATGTCACGGGACAAAAAAAATCCATGAACAAACGTTACCCTGAATCACAAGTTAAAGACAACAGATGTTGCATTTCCCTATTCAACACCAGCTCATGGCCATGACCGGCAACGGAAGGGGCTTGGGCAGGTCACTGGCTCCAGCATAGGCAACGCTGTGGACTAAAGCATCCCAAGTTTTTAAACTAGCTGAAAAAAACCCCAAACCCAATTAAGGCATGAGAATGGAGCTTGTGGTCCTCTGCTGCTTTACAAAGCAGACAGGCTCAGGCCGGAGGAGGCGTAGAGGCTGGAAACCCCCCTCGTCCCGCCTGCGGGGCTTAGGAACTTCCAGGAGAACCTGAGGTGATCCTTGTGACTAGATGCAGAAGACCCATGGAGGTTGCCGGTTTCAGCTGGGTTTCACTATGAATCTGGGAGCTTGTTTGGCTCTAACACAACTTGGGAACTCCAGCCTACGAGTCTCTTTTCACTGGAAGTGGAAAAAAAAAAGTGCAGCAGATCGGCCTGTGCGCTGGCACCGACCGCTTTCCCTCGGCTAGCCAGGTGTGCGCAAGAGTCCCCGGTGCCAGGGAAGCGAACATCGTTTCTCCGTATTTCTGGCACAGCGGGACCAATTGTTGTGACAGCGCTACACGTGCCCTCTACTACCCCCGAGAATATGGGCAAAACCCCGTCAGCAGAGGCAGAAGGTACAAAAGGGATGGATGCTCATACACGGACCAAAGTTCGCATGCACTCTTCCTCCTGTCAGACACTTGCAATTTCACGAAATTGTTTTCCATCCTTCATTTCAAAGGAAGCTGGTTGATAAATAGAAATAAGGAATATCTAGGAGATGCCAGTGAATTAACCTGAAGATAAAAGCATTCCCCACAGGTGACTACAAGGCCCCTTGAGCAAAAAAAGCATCTACAATTCATCTGAAAAACTAAACTAAGAACCAAAAAAACCCCCCAAACATACAAGACAGGCCAGAACTTGCCAGACAACACGTACTTTTGGTCTGTTTTGGTTTCACATGGAGCTGAAGCATGATGCTACTGAGGCCTGTTGATTCAGTGGTGGTCTTTACCCAGTGACAGTGGAGTTTCCAAGCAGGGGACTGAATCAGTGGTTTCCTTCCCCTGCAGTGCATTGGGCAATCTCCATCCAGCCTGGGGACCGAGATTTTCCGTATAATGCATGTAATGCAGTTGACGAGCATCAGGTGACTGGAAGGCTGAACACATCCTCAAGAGCAGAACATATTGACACTCGGCCCTCTGAGGAAGAAATGAGTCCAAGTCAAAATGTTTGCCCTTCCTGACTTGGTTTGTGCGTACGCACAAGCTACGGGGCCACAGATCGCAGCTGCTCCCAGAAATCAGTAGCCCATCCCTCAGCAGCTTTGTTATCCGAGGTACAAGTGTGCCCAGTTTCAGTTCTGAATTCATCGCCATCAAATCTGCACAGGCCTCTGTGAAAAGCCCTCACTATGTCCAACAGGGAAAGCTTACCAGTGACTCCAGCCGGTCCCGAAAACTTTGTTTAGAGGACCATGAGCCGAAGGCAGGAACGCTCTGAACAGGGGCTTTTAAGATCACACAACTGTAAAAGCTCAGCTTTTACAGCATAATTAGGACGTCAGCATAATTAGGACGTAAGTTGTGACAAACTTCAGTGACCCCAGCAATGTCAGCGGGAGCTTTGCCAACGGCCCTCAACAGGCCAAAGGCTTGCCGGGCTCTCCCGTTCCTTCCTCCCGCCCGCCAGAGCTGCTGAAAGCTGCCAGAGGCACCTGCCGCCCCGGCAGGGCCGGAACCCCGGGAAGGGGCCCGGGAGGAGGAAACAAACATCAGAGCAAGGCATTGAAATGGAAGAACCAGGAAGGAGAAAAATCCTCTCTGGGAAGGTGCGTGAGATTTAGGGTTTCGGTGCTTGGACCCAGCTGGCGGCCTGGGGGGTTTAGGGGATCGCCCGAGCTCCCCGAGGGCCAGCCAGCGCCGGGCAGCCATCACGGCTCACAGCCAGGAGCGGTCGGCACTCGCTCCCTTTCTGAGAGGGCTGTGGAACTGTCTAAACCAAAGATCAGCTCCAGACTAAACGATTTGGTTTAGGACGTACTTTTCTTCTGAGATTTATTTTAGGCACGTGACTTCAAAGCATGACAGGCCTGCACTGCAAATTTGGGAGCTGGAGGCAGCGTTCCTCCCTGCCTGAGGGGATGGAGACCTCGCACGGTGGTTTAGGCTCAGCGATGCCTTCCAGCGTATGCTTCTTTCAACATCTCCCCCTCCTCGGGATGGAAGAAACTGTAAACCACGGATGGTTTTTGCTCCGCGCCTTTTGCATCTTTGCTTAACTGATGCAAGGATGCTCACGGCCACGGCTTGGGAGAACACCGGGGAGAGGGCAGCCCACTGCCTGCAAGCTCTTCTCCAAGTGGGAAACAGACCGTATTCACAGCAAATAATGATATTTATAGATCTCTTCAATGTGTGTACAATTAAGATTTGTATTGCAAGGTTTCTTAGTTAACATTTTCACTCTTCAGGGGGATGCACGTGGTAATGCACTTTGATGCAGATGATCCTTTTATGACTCCACCAACCCGTCTGGAAAACTGCACAGAAAGCAGCAGTAGATTTTAACTGGAAACAGTGACTACTACAAGCAAATTCATGGCCCGTATTAAAATATCTTCTAAATAACTTCCAAAATAACTACTTTACAATACTTACTTAGGATTAATTTCTACGTGAGATAGTAATAAATGCACCTATAAAAAAGGTGGCATAGCTTATTGCACACTTGCTGACCCAGCATTTCCATGCATCAATGCTACAGTCTTGAGTCCACTAAAATCAAAGGAAACACTCCCACTGATTTTGTCAGGTTAAAGATGTATTTTTTTTTTCTGTAAAGACCCTGTATAAATCCTTAGGAAGCCAGCTGGACTAGGAGGTAAGTAGACAGGACAGTAAATTGCACTAAGAATAATAAAAGAAACAAAAGGCTGATCCCAAAAGAGACATAGTGAAATTTGGGTTCAAAAAGTATTCTGAAAACCTCTGATCAGTTGCTGCTTAGATCACCTCCAAAATCTAAAGTTGGCTCATTTTTGGTTGGGTTGTCAAAGGAAACAAGGTATGCCATCATATAGTTTTCCTTTCTGTCCTCATCCCTCCTCCTTCCCCATCTCCTCCCCGCAGATAACTTTCCTGCTTGCCTACACCGATGACGAATTTCAGCCAGCCTCAGTCAAAAGCTCGGAAAACTCAAGGAGCAGTTTCCCACAAGTCTTTTAACATCAGCAGCTGGCTAGAGGACAGAACCCCACCGTCAGTTCCTGCAGGTCCCTCAGGAGAGGCAGAACCCTGAGGCTCAGCAACCGCCTGGCTGCCGGCTCCTGACCGCCTCGGCCCAGGCGGAGGCCCAGCCGCGAGACGGCGGGGTGCATTCGTTCGAGGAACGAGGAAGCAAAAGGAATCTCAAGGTTGTGGTGGGAACAGAGGTGAAATCCTAGGGACAGGAAGGGGGAAAGAGGAAAACGTCACCCACGTGGAGTCAGAGGGGGGTACAGGGACGCAGGGGACAGGCGTTAGGACAAAAATCCCGCTTTGTTAGTTGTTTTGCTCACAAAAGAACTGATTTACTTCAAGCACCTGCTGTCCTGCTTTTCTCCCTGTGCACCGGTCTGGGTAGGGCCAGCAATCGGCACTGCTTCCCTGCAGTGCCGTGAGTGCAAAAGGTCTGTCGCATGCCGGCACAGCCTGCGGTTTGGGGAATCTTCAAGGAAGCAAGAAACCTCTCAGGTGATAAAAGGAACCAAACCCAGGTCTTTGCTGATGTGACTCAGTGCACTGAGCTCCTGGAGAAAAAGGTCTCCACCACACTCTCTGTGCCTCACCAGGAGGGACCGTCCCAAAACACGGCGAGAGACAGCGCATGAAATGCTTAAATCCAGCTGGGTTCTAAGTTCTGAGTCTGGGCCTGAGTCTGAGCAACACCCCAAACCACAAGAGCCTTTGAGGAGATCAGAATTTAAACTCAGTCTCAGTCGGTCCTGAGCATTTTCCTCTTAGCTGTTTACGGCCGGCTCCTTGCTCGGGCGGTTACACTCAGGCAGTTTGCGGTTTGCCTCGCCGGCTTTCGTCGATCCTTCTGAGGTGTTTCACAGCGGTGCCCGTGTGGAGAAGAGGCACCAGGAGCTCACCCTCACCGGCGCGCTCTGCAATGCCCCCAAGGACTCATTTCACTCATACCTGCAGGTGACCAGCAGGCTTCCACCATTACACTTCTTATCTCTTTTTGGGATGTAACAACTAACACAACTTCAACTGCAACGGCATGACTGATAAGGGAGGTTACGCTGGCAAGTGACTGAGGAAAGCTGTGCATGTCCTATAATTATTACAGGCTTGCAATTAGAAGCCAGATTGATTGACTCGATTAGATGCAAATATTTCTTTTGTTCTTTGTTTCCAGCAGGTTAAACAGAGGATGCCACTTTTCTCTTTTTGGGGGAAATGGTTAGGCAGCAGGTTGGCTTCTTTTTCTGCTTCTGGCAGTTAAAGTTTTGCAAAGCCTCTCCTGAGCTTTGCTAAATGAGGAAGCTCATGAGAGAGCCACGCTGTGGACCCCGGACAAACCTTCTGCTGGTTTTCCACAGACACAGGCTCTGGGCTCCCTGTATATGTTCACCACCAAGATTACGGATGAACAAGTGGGTCACAGCATGTAGTCACCTGAAATGAACCCAGTGCTCTTCACCTTGATTACCTTGGAAGCTGAAGAAACAGCACTAAATGCCAGCGTGGTGAGATCCTGGGTTTTGCTGGCTCCATGTTCTAGGGGGTCTGGAAGATCCCAGACCTGAAGGCAGCTCTCTGGCAGCCTGCGCTCTGCGGAGGTCAGCACAGCCCCCAGGGATTTTTATGGCTGCTGGGGAGTCTTTCTGGAAGGAAAAGGCTGTCTGCTCTGGAGATCGGACAGTCCAACCCGGCTCTGAGCAGGGCAGCTGCCTCCAGCTGGGCCGTGTCCGGCTGGGTTTTGAGTGTCTCCAAGGAGGGAGACTGCAGAACCTCTCCGGGCAGCCTGCCACACTGTTCAGCCACCCTCGCCGTGAAGAAGCTTTTTCTTATGCCGTTTTTTGTTTGTGCCCATTGCCTCTGTTTCTTTCCCTGGGCACCACTGAGAGGAGTCTGGCTCCGTCATGTTTACCCTCCCTGGCTCCATCAGGAGTTTGTACACACAGATGAGAACCCCTCAAGCCTTCTCCAGACGGACCCGCCCCGGCTCTCCTAGCCTCTCCTTGCAGTGACGGCTCCCACCGGCCAAGAGCTGTGTGCTCCAGCCTTCCTGCCGCTGCCCTCCCCGCGCCCGCACCTCTCGCTGCATCAAAGACGTGAAGCCACTTAGACAATTTTCTCGGACAATAAGTGGAGGAATTTAGTCTACGCTACGAGAACACTGACTTCACAAGAGGCATCTGGACTGCTGTTAGCAGAGCCACTTACTTGACAAGGGAAAAATGAGTGGGGAAGTTCACAGCATCTGCTTTGCATGGATGTTCTTGGAAGTTCGTTTGTTTTCACGTTCAGGTCCCACAGGCAGTTTGAAAGCTAGGACAGAGAGCCCAGCTTTTTCTGTAGTAAACAGAGGAGGTGACTGAAAATGTGCTGTAAACCAGAAATGACTCTGAAGATCAAATAAGCAATGGTATTTTAGAGAGTTAAGATGGGGAACCTGAGCAAGATTTTATACCAGCTTTCAAACCACAAGATAAAACCAAACTCCAGTGTCAGGCGTTTAGCCCACAAGTTTGTAACAGGTATTGCACCAACACCTAATAAAATCCTGTCTCAAAATAATTCTGAGATAACAAAAGTTAGACTTTGAGGCTACAGAATATCCTGGAAACAAGTTGGAAGGAAACGCAGCTCCACAACTATTTTTTTCAATTCTTGTCAGGGTTGCTGATTGTTTCTATCGTACAGACAAACGACGACACCTGCTTGCTCCTGTTGCACAACAGTTCTGCTAGGGTACTGTTCTTCATGAGTCTCGGAGGCTTTAACTAGTAAGACAGTCCCCTTTCACTGGGTCTTAGTAAATGCCTTGGAGAAAACCTTTCAGAACACACTTGATACGTTAGCTGAGGTGCTATATTGGACTAGTGTCCAAATGGCAGCAATAATGGTGGTTTAATTTTATTTATTTATTTATTTTAGACTATCTCCAGTCTCTTTTCTCTTGTAAACGAGCAGGAAAAAAGGAAAAAAACAGAGTGACGAGAGGATACAGCCCTCTACCGACCCGTGCCAGCACTGCTCGCAAGGCATGGGCCCAAGCCAGCTGCTTTGTGACTTCGCAGAGCACAGTTACTCTGCTGCCGTCCGTGGTCTGGTGTTTGTTACCAAAAAAGGAGCCCCCAAATACCTCGTTTAAATTTGGCTATGTTTCAGAAACTTGATAATTCCTGGAATTTCCATTTAAGTTTCAAGGAGGCGTGCTGGAAAAATGTTGTTACAGATGCATATTCCATTTCCTTTCCAGAGAAAATCAAGTAAGTACTAGAACAACTAAAAAGGACATTTCCTTCTAGCAAAAGCTTAGTCTCTCTACCATTGGATCAATCTAACTACATGCAAATACGACACACCTACAGAAAATCGTTCAGATTAGAGCATTTTCCCACGAGTGGTTTGTGTAATAGGAGAGGAATGGGAAAGTTGTTACTAATATCTTGACCTCTAAAATTTTCCGTAGTAAAAGCTATTAATGTATCAGTTTTATCTTGTGTGTGTGCAACAGCAAACGAATACCCAGTAACAGGTAAAACTGATGACGGGCAAAAGGAACTGCAGTAGAGGATGAGGGAGGGGTCACCAAGAAGGGAGTTTTTTTCTCTTTGTTCCTTCCCAGCAACTTTAAATTACCAACATTTCCTGCACACCTGGACTTTGCCCAGAACGAACTATTTCATTGCTGTAAGACTGAGCGGGTGTTTTACGATGTGAAATACATACATAATATTGTACTGCTGTAACAGAAAATAAGGTTGTCTAGAAAGCTCTATTGATTTTACGTTAAAGTCAGCAGGAAGGGAGGAGGACGGCGGGAAACAATGGCCGTTTTCCCCAGCATCGGACGCAGTTAAGATTCGGCTGGACAGGGTGCTGGGCCATCTTGTCCAGACCGTGTTTTTGCCAAGAAAGGCTGGACCAGGTGATCCTCGAGGTCCCTTCCAACCTGGTAGTCTACGATTCTATGAAACTGGTCCCAAGGCCCCAAGGCCTAATAAATAACCGAGGTGCTGGGATTGCTACCGCCCTGCACGGTAGCAGGGCAGTACAGAGGGATGACTGAAGATGTCCGGGCTGGCCCCGACCGAGAGCCGGCCGACAGCCCCAGAGGCTGCTGCTCCTTGTTTCATCAGGAGCTCGCGGATCGCTGGCAGCAGCAGGGCAGATTCTTCCTCTCGCTGCTCTGCCGACAGGACCTCTCATCTCCCAAGGTCCCCTACCCAAACGGCACAGACGATTAACCCCCAAGTCTCCTCAGACCTCTCTGGGAAATGCCACCCACCATTGGGAGATTCCAGCCAAACAGGAGATGTTCTTCCCCAGCCCTGTGAACAACCCTACTGTAAAAAAAGTAAGTCATCTCCAAGCACTCTTTTGCTCGAAGCGCTGTGCTGCAATGACCACCCCTCTCCCAGGCTTTTTCTGGTTTACCTAAAGAACATACGGCTCCACACTTTGCGCTGAGAGAGATAAATACAGAGAGAAGATGCTTCTCCTGTGCTGATTAGACAAAGAGCTCATCTCACCAAAGTGTTTTGCCCTCACTGTGTTTAACACTCATGAGGACACTGATTTATAAACGCTCTTTGCCACCAAACAGATCGTAATAGCCACTTTAGTCCTATAGGACGACTATAGGAAATAGTCCTATAAAAATCAGTTTGTCTTTGAGAAAACTAAATGAATTAAATTAAGAAAGATGGGAGTACATGTTTCATGAAATACACTCGAGTGATATATCGGTTGCTTTCAAGAGTTGAGAAATCTTTTTACTTTTAGGAAAAAGAAATCTGAAAAACCGGGGTCTGCTTTCAGAGCTCATCCTAAATAATTTTCTTATTTCTGGAGCCTGCTCTGACTGTTGGGTTTGTGGCATCCCAGTCACCCAGCACGTCTAAACAAGGTTCCATCCCATTCTCCTCTGCTGACCTCCGGGGCAACGGGCCACCCTGCTCCTGGCGTGCTCATGCCTCGGGCCAGCTGGGGCCACCCCAGCTTGCAAGAAACACAGCTGGCACCGATTCTGCAGCTGCATAAAGCCAGTACAATTCTTTCTTTATTCGCCCAGTGTTAGTATGTGCTGGCATGCTCCAAAACCAAATAAAAAAAGCAAGTTAATCTGAAGCTTGACATGCCGGCCACTGATGTCTCTCTCATTTTCTCTGGAGGCAGAACAAAAGCTATGGTTTATTGGCTACATACTTCCAGTAAAACATTTAAGCTCCATTTGCAAACACTAGCTCTATCACGATAAAAGGGCAGTCAAAGCTGTCTGTGTAGTACAACAAGCCACTGCACTTTTGGTGCCATACAGCACATTTTGTATTGTGTTGTGCAATACCTTGTTTAGGACGCTTGGTTTTGTTTCTTTTTCTTTTTGGAGCTGAGCCTCACGCGATGCTTAGGTTCGTAAAGCACCTGTGATGCTCCTACAAGGGCATAACTGAGACTCTGAGCCAGCCGGCTCAATAGCTGGTGTCGGCCGACTCCTGTGAGCTGCCCGGGTGTGGGCTCCACAGCTAGAAAATTCCTAAAGTGGCAAGCCAAATCGGCTCGGGGATGTGATCAGTAAAATGCTGGCTCAGCTCCAGATTAAAACTTGCTCAGTTTGCTCACAAAATCAGACAAGCAAGACTTAAGCCAAAGGATTCCTAGTGCAGCTCCACCAAAGTATATTTAACAGAATTAGCTATGTGTCCGTACGCTTTGTACTAAAACGCTTGTTAGACAGGTTGACCTAGAGGAACACACACAAAACTAAAAGCCAAGCAATACAGCGTCACAGTTAGCTTCTCAGTTCTTCCTGAATGACAGATCCATAGCTATTAGGGCCAGAATGGGCGATTACAATCATTTTGTCTAACCTTTCATTAAGGAATTAGAGAATCCCAGAAGAGGCTGAGATCAGCCAGTATTCAGAAAGGATTAGTACAATTTGGCGGGGGGTGGGGAAGGAAGATCTGGCTTGTAATCTGCAAAGCATGTAGCTCTGCTGCAGACACTTGTAGGCTGTGTCCTCTAACCTTGAAGAATAAACTAGTGCCTTCAAAGCAGATGCTATGGGTTTCTCTACATCACTGTCTAAAATAATTTGCGTGCTGTACAAGTGAAAAATGGTACCAACTTCACAGACTCACCAGTTAGGCTACGCTGTACCGAGCTCAGAACGTAACAGCGGAGTATTTCTTACTAAGCACTGAAGTCAAAACTCAAATTGCGTAATACATTTTCTTTCCCATTGAATTTGTTGAGGAAAGCAACAATCATCCACAAACACAACTGCTTCCTTATAGCCCGGCTGTGCTGTCCTGGACCAAACTTCCGAGAAATGATGAGGTTTCAGCGCTTCACGCTGTGATACTCACCGAGATGCGACATCAGGACGATGCCTTTGCCTTTGTCCTGCATGTTGTAGATCACAGCTGCTGTTGCACCCCTTCTGGCTGCCACCTTAATTTTTTCAGCAAAACTGCAATTCCCTCTTTCCATCAGTGCTATCCACGGTGGTTTTGTGATGGTGAACTGGGTATTTGCGTCGCAGGCTTGAAGATTAGCAGATTTAGGAATGCCCACAAGCCCCTGAGCACTAAGCAGAGGAGAATTTAATCCATACAGGCCACATTCACACTGCTCGGACACAGACCTGTTGCTAGTGCTGTTGAAATAGAATAAACTTACGGAGGCACTCACAGAAAATGCCTCTGTAGTCTTGAATAAAATACTAACAACCCCCAGGAGGCAGAAAAAACTGAACATAGCTGCTTGCTTCATTGCTTATTGATATAAGCACCAAATGTAGAAGTCTACAGGGATTTTCAGCTGGTGGTGGTCCTTGTTAGCCCACAGCCTGCTGAGGAGTTTGAAATTTCAGTTCCAACAGGAACTTGACACCACCCAGGTGAGTCCTCGCCCTGTCAGGGAGCTTATCTGGAGAGGGGGCTGGGAGGGGACACAAGGGACACACCTGCCTATTGTGAAGTAGAGGTGCAGACTGAAGGACCTGCAAGTAACCGCCGGCCCCAACTTTCGGCTCCTTTTTCACGAAGCATCGTTCTCCCCCTCCTTCTCTCCCATTACTGCACAAATTCTAGCTTTGATGATGCTTCCTAAGAGATTGCTCAGGCCCCCTGCTCCTATTTCAACCTGAATGTCACTTCAGAGGCTAGCTCATCTTTCATTCAGGGATGGAAGCTCAGGGTTCTCACTTCACAATGCAAGCTGTGATGCAAATGACCTTGTTAGTAAGGGCAAAAGCAAAGGGAAGGAAATGTTACAAAAATTTACTCATCTTACAGGCTAAGATAACCCAGTCGTTCCCCGCATTTCTCCTTTCGGATTCTTTCAGTCATCTACTCTGTCAGGTCCAGCTTGTTCTGGTGTTTATAACGAACTGATTTTAATATTGATTTATACCAATGCAAGAGATGTAGAATCGCCTAAACTGATCACCGAAGCACACTACCTCTTTCAGCCCATTTCACACTCTAGCTCACTTTCAAGATTTACACCGAGATGTCTGAATGATTACCACACAACTCTCCATTTCTGGATGTAGGCTCTACAAGTTCTTTCTCTGAATTCAGTCAGTGTCGTATTCCCTAACAATTGCTAGTATCAACTCTTGTTTTCTTATATTAGAATAGAAAAATGAAAACCTTACTAATGTCAGAACTCTGGAGTCCATAATGAAAATAAAGGACAAATTGTACAGTTATCAAGACCTTTTTCCTGTTTTTCTGCAAAAGTCATGCTGCACACAGTGCTGAAATCCAAGAGAAGCTGCAATTGGCAGCATGTATTTTGACGGAAGCTCGACCTAGTTCTCCTGTAAAGATTCTTTAAAAGATTAAACATGACTGTGGAGAAGATTCTTGGAAAACTGAAACAGCTTTCAGAAGTGAAAAGAAAATGGAAAGAAATAATCCACGACATTTACATATATTAATTCATTTATTTATATTCTCCATTTTTCAGTGTTGCACTAATTCTACATCACATTAATTCAAAACTGATCTTACCTCTAAGATCTATGACTTAGCAAGTTTTATACACTCAAAAGTACCATTAGCTACATACAGTTTACCTTCCTCCGGTTTTCTTTGAAATTAATGCTGGAAACATAAGAAACATGCAAATGTAAGACTTTAGAGTACAGTTCTTTGGCTGGGTATGAAATCTACAGTTAGAGAATGTGCTCTCATAGTATTTTAGCCTCAGCAGTGGCAATACACAGCAGCAAGAAAGATGATTCCTATGACATTTTGCAGATTCTGTATCCTGGTTTAACATCACAAAACTAACACGTTTTGACAGACTCAGGATCAAAAATACTTTGGTTTTATACTTCTGTCAATAAAAACCAAGTAAAACAAACCAGCAGGTAGTTTCTTTGCAGAGAGGACCTTCGCCCTGTGCTACAGTGCTGGTTTGGCAGGGAGGAGGGAGACAGACAGAGTGGTGGAACCATGTATTAACACTGCAACACTTTGGAAACTGAAGTCAGCATATTAAGTTCAGTGTTAACTTACAGGGATGGGGTAAGTGCCACTACAGAATGACCCCGAGTATTGAAATTCCAAGTCTACTACAGGCATTGAGTATTCTTTAGCTACACACAGAGAGCCTGTGCTTCTAACACTGGCACGTCATTCTGCAAGAGTAAGGAGCTCTCCTTCCCAGCTTTTGCCATGAAAAATTTCAAGCAACACTTCTGTAAAATAAAATTATATACTTTAAAGTTTCAAGCGCATATTATACATATTCCACACCATTCTGATATTTATTTTAGAGTTAGGAAGTCCTAACATGGATAATGAATTGATTAATGCTACATGTTTAAAGTGTAGTAAGCAGTGCAATGTGGCAAACAGCCTTTGCTGCATTTCTATTGCAGGGATGGATGCAATGGCTAGAACTGAACACAGTGGCTTTGTCACAGTGTTAGCCACATCAGTCCTTTGGTACAAAGATAATTACTTTAAAAATTGCGTCTAGAAATAATGGTTTCATTAAAATTAGACTTCGACGTGAAGCATATCTAAATAACAAACACTGGCTGACACAGTCAGCATGGCTCAGTTTGGTACACGAAGTGCTGGTGCTAATCTCTCTCAGTCTAGAGCAACGGCCTCTCATCTTCACATACCCATAAGCAACAAAATTACACAATGTATTGCAAGCAACACCGTGCGCTTCTCGGGTTGGTATGTTTTCATTTTGCCTTCTGTGGCAAGATTACAACGTACTCTGAAAGGCATGGGTTGACAAACATTGCTCTAGAACTAATACTATATGAACCATACAAAATATAAACATACAATACATAGTCACATTTAATTAACTTTTAGTCCTTGTGCAATTTAAGTTAAACTTTTCTCATTAATACATTTTTAAACTGTAAACCACACTAGAGAGACAGAATAATTTTATCAATTTCTTTAGAATGTTAAGATGTTTACTTTTCATCTGAAGTTGCCTATGAACTTGTACTGTAATAAAGACAGTTATGTTCCTCCTTCAATTACCATTAACTGAAGTTAAGGTACAGAATTTAAATAATTGAAAACAAAGTTCACTGTCCCCAGGGCAGATGAGTGAGCTATTAGTTGAAAGAGATACTCCTGAATTACCAACAGGCTGCTAAAATGTGCCTAGAAGTTTTCCACAAAAGAATAAATCTGTTCCTATAAATTAACTCTGTGGGTTTTGGTCAATAATGGTACAATTTAATTGGCAAGCTTCCATTATGCAACCATTTCTTCTCAAAGAATTGAACCGAGACCAGCATTTCACATGGACAAGTTGTCAAACAGCAACGTGTTTTAGCTCCTGCTTGAGAATAATTTCCTAAGGATCCGGTTGTATAAATTATTTGAGGCTGTTTGGCATGGGAGGAAAAAGTGGGACTTGGTTCTGAACTCAGCAGGAGCCAGCTGCTACTTAGTAAATAGGCAAAAAGTTGACAGAATTCTATAGAGTCTCTTGCTCTTGCGGAAGTAGTAGCTTCTTGCGGCTGCTGAGCTCCTTCATGTACTCAGAATACAGCTATTACTAAAAAGAAAGAGGATAGTGATGATCAATAGAAAAAAACCTAATGGTGTAACCAACTGTGTATCCTGCCATGCTAAGCAATCCTTAAAGACAGTTTTTTCTCTTGTGAAGCTAGAAGCAAGTTCCACTAACAAAGTTTCTTTTTTTAAATATTTCATTATTTATTCATTAATAAATAAAATATGTTAAAAACCTTTGGGTGCTACACTCACTACCCAGCACTGTATATACAAAAGCAGACATATAAAAACATAGCATTTGACCTTGCTCAGGTAAAAAGAACTGAAAATGTCTTTTTGGATCACCGAGTCCAGTCTCTGGTACTAAAGGCACCATGGTATTTAATTCCTTTCACAAACACAGCAAGTTTCAAGCTTCTTAGGCTCACGTTAAGCAGCCCTTGGTACCTCCCACTAAAAGATCACTATGGAACATTAACAGCTCTAGTGCTCAAAATTAGTCTAATTTCCAGCCTAAATTTATATCACAGCCAATTAATTCTTTTGCCAACATTGCCTTTAATATTGGGAAAGCCTGCGTCTCTTCTCAGTTCTCACCTGATATATACATTTCCTGTGTATGTATGTGCACAGGCAGAAAAGAGATGACAATCACACTTATACTCCATGGTATCCTATCAAAAGATAAGCTCACTGTATTGTCTGTTCATCCTTCTTGAACAAAAGTAACCAAGACATTGTGTAATCTGTTTCAAGACTGCCGAAAAATAAAGGCAACAATTGTCCTTCTCAGTTACATGTATGACCATTACAATTGCTCTAAAAATCATAATTTTATGTTTGTGTCTGCTAGTTCTAGAAAAGTGCAATGTGTAGAGGGTGTATTCAAGTTACATCAATTTTATTTCCCTCCTTTTGAACAATATAAATTTGAAAAATAAGTTATTAAATTACACTGGATCCAGCACACCAGGTTCCACTGTCTTGTAGATTTTGCTCAGAAAGACTTCCACCTTATCATCACCCAAGTGACAGATGTCCAAGATGCAGACAACATGTTTGCCGTCTAGATCCGTTGCTGCTTTTACAATTTCATCTAGAAGTTAAGAGAAGGTGTTTTAATATACATACAGTAAAAAGGAATACTGAATTGACATTTTTTTCCATGCAGTAACACGTATATGTTCAACCATCTTTCAGTGAAAAACCTCACTTTAACTATTAAATGCTGGCCTACTGGGACTTTTTTTTTCTTTTTAGTAGAATTTTATTAATAAGTTCAATCACTAGAAATGACAGCATCAGAACTTAGATATGGAAAAGCTGAAATATGCATTACTTAACCGTTAGTGATTCTCAGGTTTCATATTTCATAGTATTATTCAAGGAAACGTGAAGATGTACTTAAAAAAAAATCAGGTCTGTCTATATAAACATGCAGGAAAACACGATGCTTACACAGCACTTCACAGTACGATACACATTAATAGTGTTCACCATATTTGTTGTGAGGTGCTAGTAATTAGAAGCATAATCTAAAGGAAAATAATTCAATAGCAGGCAAATATTTCAGTTTATAGGCACTGTAGGTTGTGTTAAAGCAGCTGTTCAAAGTGACATCAGTGAAATGGATTGACTGATTAACAGTTATTCCGCTCTATTTCAAAGCAGATCAAGCCAAACATTCACATGCTCAGCTACACATACTGACTTCTATGTCAGTATAATTTTGCACCAACAAATAACTGCAAATACTATCTAGGTCACATAGGAGTTTGGATATTGAAATACTATCTTCAGACTATGAGAACAGCTCCAGTAAAAACTGCCTTGAAAGTTCAGTATTACATCTATTTACTAAAGGTGGTCATGTAGAATTCACAGTTCTTTCACTGAAGAGGTGAACAATGTGTGACCTACAACAGAGAGTTCTATAGAGGATTAACTCTTGTATTAAGAGAGAAAACAAGTAATGATAAATGAGTAACATCAGTGAAAGCCAGTCTCACTTGAAAGTGGAAACATGTCACAAAGCCTTCCATTGTTAGTGGCCTTCTGCTGACAGGCAGAGATGCAACTCATACAAGACAATAATGTATCATTTTGAATGTCTTCTAGTTGAAATAAGTGGGGATCTTCAGGGCAAAACAGAGGAAGAAATGCAACATCTATTGCTACATCGTGGTTTATACCTGTTGAAGAAAAATATTTTAAGTTAGCAGAAAACTTCACCTTCAGCCCACTAGCAACTTCATGCACCATTTCTTCCTTTTTTTTTCTTTTAAAAACAAAGTATTGCCAGCTGACCACTGATTTTTACACTGATTTTTATTTACTTGTTCTTTGTCCATTAATCAATAATGGACATCTAAAAATACATTTCTATATATATATATCTATTTATACCTAAGTACATTCAAATTGATACAATGTTGTAACATACTACGATATAAGGCTAACAATGCTGGTAGCTCAGAAAATATTAAACCAACATTGGAAGCTATTTCACACTCCTTTTTGACTTTATTGCTGCGATTATTGCCGCGATTATTGCCAACCAGTGTATCTATGCAGTATGCGGTGCAGTACTTGTGCTACTTTCGTCTTGAACATTACATTGTAAGTGCCAGGATTCTAATGACTGTAAATATTCAAACACCTTCTCTGCAAATCTCCCTTAGCAAATAATGGAAACTTTTAAATTATGGGAACTTAACATGAGCATTGTTAAGCTAGGCAATTTCCTTCTTTTAATGGGAAAACAAAATCAAACAGATTAATGCCCCACAGTAATGCTAACAAACAGATACACATCAACTTGTACATTTATATTTTAACAAATGAAGTTCTATCAACTGATGCTCTGTGCTAACAAGAAGCAGCAGAGAGCAGGTGATGAGTACGGCTACAATCCAGCCCTTAATTTTCTAAATGGAAGAAAGGCACTTCTAGGAGCAACAGTACACAAAAAACAACTCAATGAGAATAAAGCTCAAAAGCAGCATTTATACTTGTCCTTTTCCCTGTAAGAACACTAACTTGTTTCTGATGAATACTCTCCAGCAGAAAAGTCAGCTGACAATCAATTGCAATTGAATAATTTACCTGATTATGTCAGACTGGTTGAACTAGTGAACAGGACCTACCTTTAATTGTAATAATCAATAGCTTAAGGACTACATGCATTCTTCAAATGATACACATAAACCTATACACAAAATTGCAATTATGTGAAAAGTGATACTAAAACCAAGATATTCAGTCATTTCACTTAAAGGTATTTTTAATGAGAATTATAGCATTCTAGTAAAAAATTAACCTAAATCATGACTTTAACAAAAATCTAAAATGTCAATAATTTTTTTAAACTTCAAGAAATACTCAGAATCAACTCATTAATTTAGAAAAATCCATACAGTTTCTGACGAACCTTCAAGTCATTCTCAAGCTAACAGAGCAAAGAGCTAAGATCTTATACTGCTCTTGCTTAACCTTTTTTAGAAGCCGAGCTACCAAATACTTACCCAGAACCGTCACTTCATAATACCCAAGGCCACTAGCACTTTTAAACTCATCGATATTTTTATCTGTTCTGGTTTCTTTTGGCTGGTGCACTGCTGCATGAAGGTTGTACTGTTGCATAAGTAAGTCTTTGTGCACATAATCAAATTTACGTGGGATGCTTTCTGGGAAAATTGTGCTGTGATGCAAATATTTCATTAACTTGTCTTTCACTTGTGCCCACAGGTCACTCTGCCACGAATCACAAGTTCTTCCTGTCTCTTCAGTTTCAGGTATATCACTCATTCCTTCTTGGTCTATTATAAACACAGAAAGCATTTAATTGCATATACGCTCACAGAATCGTATCGCTCCTCTGCTAGGTGAGAAGTATTTTCATTAGAACATTTCAATTATGAAGACACAGCAGAATGTTCAAAAGATACAACACAATGAATTAAACTAGGGTTGGAATGGGAGTGAACTGGTAACCTTAGAGGCTAGACCTGTCGTAAAAAGACTTATTTCACCACATGAAGCGCATCATCATGGCGTGTTTTTGCAGAGCACGTAACTTATTTAATAAACAGCCAGAAACCATGAAAAGAAGTTTAAAATGGGTACAAGTGAAGGTAAACTTTTCCATCCCTTGCACAATAACTATATACTTACATTGAGGACTACGCTACATTTAAAATTTTTGCTATACAGTCAATAATGGCTCCATTCTTCTTTCCTATTACATGTAACTTAAGGATTGTTGATGGTAAAAGCTTATATAACCATCTCTTCCAATTCTGAAGGCAAGTGTTAAACCCCACCTTATCAGAAAGCTCATTTCAAAATATTCCCACTATAGCCTTGTATCTCCTCCATCTCCTGTGAAACAAATTCTCATCAAGTAGCCTTCTGAACTGGGTATATTACCCACCCCAACATTTATTTATGAACATATGCCTTTTTTACTTCTTTTTAGTATCATAATTGCTATGATGGAGTATCAGGGTGTTCAGAAATGAAGAAAACCAGAATGTACACACACAAACTTGATACAACCTACACAAGTACATTGAACAAGGGAAAGAAGAGTCTTGGTGCATTGAATTAGACAACAAAGGACAGCGAATTTAAAGAAAATTGACACTAATATTGAAATTGAAAGTGTGCTCTGGACTGCATAAAGCAGTCTGCAGTGTTTTTCTCACAGAACAGGAATTCATCATACAAGGTAAAGGGGCACATGAAAGCTGCTACACGAAGAAACATTTTTTCCTCACCATTTTACTTGGAGAATTCTCTACAAGCATGAAGACTTAATACTATACATTAGACAAATGAAGTACAAAAAAGTTTCAGAATATAAGTAGTAGGATTTAAAAAAAAAAAACCTCTCTCTAAATCTTCAGTCATGACTTTTCTTCCTCAATGTATCATTGGTGCTGTAATTTGCATGTCCTACTTGAACACTCATTATTAACTTAGCATAAACAGATAAGTAATTAGGACAGCACAGTAGAAACAGCCACCACTGGTTATTTAAACAGTAAGATGCTGAAAACTTTAACAATCTGACCACACTTCAGAAGAAAAACAAGGCAAATATTTGAACTCCTTTAGCTAAAGAAAGCCTCTTCGCAGCAAAGACTACTTTCTTCTTTAAACCAATCAAAAATTAAAAAATGGCTATGGTGAACATTTAAACAAATAATTTCCCATAAAAAGCAATTGATATGAACCCTACTTCGAGTTCAGTTAGCAGAAGGATTTTTTTTTTAAATCTGCTGTATAATTACAGTATACAGCAGATGTTTTTTTCTTGTAAAAAATTAGAAGTTAATTTGGTCATCAGCCCACACTGTTACTATAAAGTTTCTTTCCTGCAAACACTTTTGTTAGCAAATGTGAGTCACTGCATTTCTGCTTTAGAGTTAACATTTCATGTTATCTTACAGCACAGACTGCAATCTGTTACTCCTCCTTTGTCCTCTTGCAAAAAACAGTATGTGGAGTAAATGAAATTCCAGGGAGCGAACCTTATCCCAATACAGCTCATTCCCCTCCACCCCCCCCAAGATATTTCAACATTTAAAAAATTTATTTTGTTTTGGATATCTCTATTGCCTCTTTTTGTACATCTACCCAATGACTATTCAAGAAGTGTTACTTTGATGCAGGCTGCTATGATATGGTGCTGCTAAGAGACCAAGTGTCATCACTGCTAATACACAGTTATAAAGGGAGGGGTGAAAAATTTTCATGTTCCCATAAATACCTTCTAAAGGCAGCTAAGGGCAGTTCCCCTTGCTGGTATTTAAAAAAAAAGTTCTACCTAGGACCATGGTAACAACACTATGAAGCTTAAAGTAACACTTTTCCATTTACCTATAACCTGCATATCAGTAAATGGAAAAATATGTATATGATACATAAGTAATTGATATACAGTGTCAGAATACTGCAAAAAAAAAAAGCTATCTTCAAAATCTGAAGAAACAGAACACAGAAAAGTGTTCACTTTGATACATACACCATAATTAGTAGACCTGCTAGGCAAAATATAAACATGCTGTTAGTCAGATAAAATTAGCATCAGCTAAACAATTGGTATTTTATATAAGACTAATAATATTACCTGTAGGACTGTTATGTGAGAAAAATATGTGCATGTCTTTAGTAGCTACATTTATTAACATATTCATAAAATTATTGCATACTTACATTAGATGAGAGACTGATTCGTTTATTTTGGACTACACTCAAAATGTCAGCCAACTGAGGTTAAATAGGGTTTCACATGAAGTGAGGAAATACCAGTGTAAATGATACTTTAATTTAAGAATAAAAGTATCTAAATATATCTGTAGTTTAGATATAAATATCTAAATAAAAGTATCTAAATGTATTTAATACAAAATTTCTTTACTACAGTTAAAAAATGAGGCATGTATTTAACTGTACATCTTCACTTTTTTTTTTGAAAACCAACCTTTTAAACCACCTCACTGAAACTGCTTACATGCATTTATTTTATGAGATCTACATGATACCCCAACAATTTTCGAGAGAGTAACAGCATAGCACAATAAACACTACAACTACCAGAAATTTCTGTAAAAATAATTTCAGGTGAGAACACCCAATCTGATTTCTCATTTTTAAAAGCAACAAGAAATTTCACCAAAGACTAACAACCAATAAAGCAATTAATTATCAAACTTGCTTACGGATATATTTTCTTACTTTTGAAGAACAGATCTCTACATACTACCCAAGGCTGCTCTTTCTCTGGTATAAAATTTCATTTTAAAGTTACCTCTACAAATTTTTCTCCAATCTGAAAGTTTCCTCATCATTTCAGTCTCAATATATTAAACATTTGGAAAAACTCACTGTAATTTCTATTGCTTTAGAGCAGCCCAATGGAGTAGATCATCATCAACAGGCTAAAAAGAACTATCGCAGTCATAACTGAATTAAGATGAACTGCTGCCTTGCAAAAATAAAAGGATGGACAACATTATACATAATATAGCTATACAGAGAAGTAAATTGGCAGATGTTAATGTTGGGACAGATGCTAGTAGTAGACAAACTTTTAGACAAAATTACATGACTCAGAGTATATTCAATCAGCTTTGAAAAGAGGAAAACATGTCAAAATATTTGCATGAGATAAAAAACAGACCAAGCTGCACGTAATGACAACTGACAAATTAGACTTCTTTGTCCACCCAAAAACAGATATCAAGAAACTAGCTGCATGGAACATGAGTTTATTTTTCAGTTGCAGAGGAATAAAGAAAAAATTAATAACATTAACTTAGAAAAATCCCTAAACCAAACACATTCTTATTACTGGTTTATATGTTTCATCCATTTCCTCCCCACATCTTGTATTTGTCTTTTTAATTAGGCACTCACATAGCTTTGGGGCTGCCTTCCCAGAGAGGGCCAATTTTATCACATGCAGATCACTATAGCAAGAAAACTGCCAACAGAAAATGTGAGATCTTACGCTAGTAAGTGCTTCCGAGGTACAAAACTAACTTAAAACTTGTATAAAGCAATACTGAGAATTTATTCCCCATACTGGAAAACAGGCCAATACTGTCCTTTCAGCCGTCCTTTAGAACACACCAGGGACATGACTGAGCAGAATGACATTAACAATACGTTGCTACAGTGGCTCCCTAGAGTTTGATGCAGCCAGATGTACAGAAGAGCTGTGCTGACAAACAAGGGTTATAAGGATATCTTTGTTGCCTCTTTTGGACCTGAAGAGAAGTGGGCTTAAACCTCCTAAGGTTAACGCAACAACTATTTGCAACATACCTGTGCAGTCCTGTAAACTGTCTGACACAGCCTGTCCATTCTTATCTTGCACAAAATCTTCATGTTGAAATTCATCCATGCTATAAAAAAAGTTATAGCGTATATATATTTAAAACCTATTTAACCTCAAACACTATCCAGCAAAAGTTCAAACTTTGACAAATTTCTAGTGATAAATGATACAAGCACAAATGAGTGAGCACTAGTACCCGTGCTACCTCATATCACCAGACTTGTAATATAGCAGCTTGACATAACGAGACCTACTACACTCAGTAAATCAGTTTTGAAGAGCTTAGGACAAGAACTGCTGTATGTCTTTGCTTTATAAAGCAGACAGGAAAGTATTTTACACTCAAAAAACCAGTGTTTGTTGCCCTCTACTGGGCACCTACTGGAAATAGCGTGACACTAAAAGCTGAACATCACAGATGGCCAACAGATTTATAACTCTATTCTAAAAAATGGTTGCACAGCATGCTGCTGCACTTTCATATCAGCATCCTTCAGCAGTCAAAACCAAAGCATGAATGGAGCCTCATCATCATTCCAGAATCCAAAATGATAGAGAAATTCCAAATATATATTTTCCTTTGGACATACTACCCTGTTATAACAATCAGTTCAATCAAGCAAACTAGATTTTTGCTATACTTTCATTTTTAACCATGAAATTTTGAGTTAACAGTAAGCAACTATTCTCTAAGAATCTCTAATGAATGACCTAGGATATTATGCAGCAGAAAAACGTAACAGATAGTCTGCAGCCACAACATGGTAAAATAAACCCTTAGGCCTGTTTATTCCTTTCTTCTTTGCTCCATTTGTCTGATTATAAACTCACCATGAAGTCTGGACAAACTTAGGAAAAAGACTATTTTGATTATCATGCATCACAAACAACTGATATGTAGGCAAGACTTTGTTCAGGTACCACTAAAATTCCAGACTACATTGTAACTGCAAATACACAGGTACAATATACAGGCAGTGAAAAGGAATCAAAGACAAACACACTGCTTTAGTGGGACATTCTGTGTTTCAGTCATAAGGATTTACTTTTTTTTTTTTTTTAAATTTTTCCCATTTCATACTAGGATATATCTTGAAAATTTCATGTCAATGTTTCATAACATGGAAAATGTCTAAAATCTAGTCAAAAGATAAAAGGAAATACATTGTGGTTTTTAATATGAAAGAACATTTTACGTAAGGCACTATCATCATGGTATGAGCTAAGTAGTGGAGTGACCTTCTTGTGATCTCCAACTCTAGGCACAAAAGAATCCTCACTTAAGCAGCACAAACTGTGCAACTGAGGTTTCAGCCACCTAATTTTGTAAACAAAAAAAGCTGCCACATAGAGAACTTTAAAACAGCATGACCCTACTTGCTTCCCAACAGCCACCCAAGCTTCTGAGCAGAGTTGTGCTGAAAATGTTGGTAAATGAAAAGTTGTATGTGTTTTTATGTGACTTTGTAGTCCAAAGTATTTTTCAAATTTTGAGGTCCAGGGCAACCTCAGAAAGACACATGTAAGATGTCAGATCTAAGTTTACGCAGTGGTATTTTTATGTTTTCTGACAAAAGATAGCAGGAAAGTTTGTCTCTTTCTAAAATGATAATTCAGTAATTACATTGTGCTTCCTATGGTATTATTTCTAGATAAAAGAATGCTTCCATGAAAATAGTATCTTACAAAGAATTAATTCGTTTTACAAGAACCATCATGGAAAGTAATTACTGTGTATACATAACAATAAATTAAACATTTACATACCAGCTATTTTAGTATATTTTCGAGCCATTAGAAGACATTTTCAAAAGTATTAAAAGTAGTCTAATTGAAAATTAATGTCCACAAAACTAATTCTCACTTTCGAGACTCAGACTTCTCAACAAGAGACATGAAAATCTAGCACCATGTTAGGACAGGCTTGCTTAGAAATCAAGATGTCAAGTTAGATACATGCCAACTTCCCTCTTCATTAAAGCAGAAGATTAAAACAAGTCATACTGCTGACAAGTTGGTATTACAGAAATTATTTCTTCTTCCTTTAAAATTGTCTAGTTTTGGAGGTGAATAGGCTCTGATTTAAAGCTAGTAGAGCCTCTAAAAATATGAAAATAACTTGTCACAATTTTTCCCCAGTTCTTTCACAGATCTGTAGCTAGGATGATTTCTCCTACCTGCCCGACATGTTATTCCTACCGGACTGCTTTGTCCTGAGTGCATGTACAGCGTAACTTGAGCTAGGTTTGTAAGGGAAACCTACTTGTCTATACACAGTTTATATGCTTCTTTGCCAGCCCACAGGCCTGCAAGCCACCTGATATAACCCAAATCCTTCCATTTACTGCAATACACTGTGGCTGTTGTACACCTAAACACCCACATTCCTATTTTGTTCATGTCAGCTTTATGAGAACTTATGCCATGCCAAATTTGCTATTCCCAGCCTGCATTCTGCAAACTCCTCTTTTCACAGATGCCCACTTGCAAAAAAGCCTTTATTCAGTATTTCCAGATGCACTGGTATTCACCTTTTCAGTCATTTTACTTTAAAGTACTGTCAACAAAAATAACTAATCAAAAGAGATGGCAGATGAATACTTTTAGAAAATATTGGGAAAATAAGCATGTCTTGTGCTTCACACCTATTCCCTAAGCACTGGGACTAAACGTGATAAATAAAACTGAGAAAGAAGATAGTTATGACTTGCAGCTATGCCCAATTGATGCAAGGTATTAAAGTGCCTCAAAACAACAAAACACCCCACTCACTGATGTAACTGGTAAAAGTCTTATTTTACAGAATGGTTTGAAATCAACTTAACTCAACTGTCATAACACCATTATGGTATACGCATCTACCACGGCAAGTAACAGAGAAACCAAACAGCTTTCTACAATAATTTGACAAGTCTACACAAATTGATTGTTGATATCTACCAATTTCTCCCTGAAAAACTCTGATTTATGTGAAAAAGGGGTTGGAAGGAAATGTCAAATTCTGGGAAACTTTCAGTCATGCAGACCTCAAGCTGAATTTCCCTGCATGACAGAATCTTCATCCCTTAGCTCTCATCAGCGGAGAGGGAAAAAGGAGAAAAGGGTCTAAGTTACATAAACATTTAGACATGAAACTGCAAGGATAGAAGCAAGTTACTTTCAAACAGCGTAGAGTGTGAGTGTGTCGTGCACCAGCAACTCCATGGTAACTGCAGTCCTAAACTTACAAAGATTAAAATGCTAAGAAAACTACTGTGTTTTTTTTTCACTTCCACATAAACCCAAGCCTTTCTGAAATTCTTGATCTTTCCCCATTCACAATAAACTATCAATTAAACCACTTTGGGGTATATTAAACGCTTAAAAGTACATTTATGTTGAATGTCTCTACTAGGAAGGATATAAATACCAACAATAATATTAAATTAACCAGTTTCCTCTTACCTTGTTTTTTCTGAAACACATAATAATCAGATAAATAAGTTACCTCAGCAATGTAGGAACTGAGGCTGTCAATAAAGAGCCTTAAAATAAGCTTTTACTGTTTAAAACCATAAAAACTTAAAAAATGCAACCACATGCTGAAAAAACGCACAAAATATTTGACGCAAAATAATCTAAGCTAGAATATGTAATTCAAAATATATTGCTACTGTTGTTATTTCATCAATGTGTTAAAATATTTCAGTGAGAGCTGACATTCTGCTACTTTTAAGCAACAGAACATAAAACGATGCAATTTTAAGGTATGTCAGGCTAACTTTCTATTTTTATTTTGCAGTTGGGAGAATTCAGCACAACTTCATAGTTAATCACAGAAATACACAAGTTACCTTTTAATTATTTAGAGTGAAACAGCTTTCCATAATCCAACACAGACTTTCTCCTCCTTTAGTTGGGGTTCTAGCACTAATGGCATAGAGTGGACACACAGGTAGCGAGAGTAGCAGATTGAGAAAAGCAGAGAACAAAGTAAATATGCCTTAACTTTTTGCTTCACTTTTAAGAAATGGGGAGAAAACATTCTTCCCACCCTCCACCCCCGAGAAAAAAATGGAACATTTCTCAGCAAGCAAAAGAAAACAGGATTCCTCACATTCCAAAAAACCTCCTGATTTTCCTATGGATTTGTGCCACAAGACCCCGCAAACTCCTGCACCACCTGCAGACATGTGACCTTAAAGCCAGGCGTCACATTTTCAATGAATGGGCTGCAGAGCCAGGCAACCATTTCCCCTAGAAAATGCAGTATCTACCAAGAGGGCCAGAGGAAACAACAGACATGTAGGCTCAAAAGAGCCTCGTTTATCCCACAGAAAAAGCTTTTGCAAATTAGCTTCCAAGAAATGTTTTTCAAGAAAACAAGCATGCTTGTAGGGCAGTAATACTGGCAGAATGGTCAACAACTTGTGATCAACTCCATCATTACTATTGTTGCTGTATCCCTAGCACCATGATTCTTTGTTTTAGGGGCGAGGGAAGATGTGCTAAAAGTAAACCAAGAAGGCAACAGAGGGGTATACGTACTCATGACACAAGCCCAAATCACCACTGCCAAAAAACCAAACATCTGAAGTTACTGACACCAAAGAGTTCAAACACTGAAGCTACCCGAGCTGTGTTTGGAATAAATGACAAGAATTTATGGCCCTTAAGCAAAATGCATGAAGGAAAGTAGCTTTTTATCCCAGACTAGCAAATAACAATACTCATTCAATTTTCTTAATTATTTCCCATTTGTAGTTATTTCATTGGGTTCCAGACTTGTCAGGGCTCTGGATTTGAAATTCTTACCTGGATTTTTTTAAAAAAAATCCTTCTCTGGATGCAAAACGAGTTCAATAAAGACTGAGTGCTGGGTAGTGGAAGAAGCCAAGTGGCTTTTCAGGGACAACTATACTTACACCTCTGTAGCATCAAGGATGATATATAGCTCAACACTGCTAGCAAATCCATCAATGCTATTACATTGTGCACTCTGCTTGCTAATTAAGCATCTCTCCCTCCTACCTTTGCCTTTCCTACTTAAACTGTAATCTCTCTGAAACAAAGACTACATATATTACTCTGCTTGCCATGATGGACCTGTTACTATATATTCCTTAAGTAGCACTAGTAACCACATAAAAAATGTTTAGTAACACACTCAAAATAATGTTTCAGAATAAAGTAATCCAATATATTTGAACTAGAATCAGTGCAGAGCAACTGAATAGAAAATATTAAACTCTACCCTGATTTGTTCTTTCATTTCACTTCCATACGGATTTCTGACCTGTAAAAGTTTCACTACAAATATCTTTCTTCCATCATTGCAATTATTTAATATAATTAACTTCATGTAACTTACCCAAATTTTCTTCTTGCAAACCGTGTGAAATAGGGGTAAGATGATACAGGAATAACAGATGCACTTCCCCTTAAAGTAGGAAATTCACCATTATTTTACAGTATTTATTTAAATGGAAATACACAAAGCGAAGAACATGCATGTTTTTCTTTCAGGCAGAAGTAACAAGACACTCAAATGTTGGAATTTTTCTTATGGAATGGAAAGTTTGCTGTAACACTGCCAAGACAGACCTTCTATTCACCACGGTTTCCTTAGTCTTAAGTTTTTATTCAATCCTAATTATTTTTCAACTCATTTTCCCCTCAAAATATTCTGAATACCCACCCTCTTCCCACATTATGACTTTTGGATGTGAAGAGCTGAGAAGAAAAACATACCCTTTACAGCATGAGAAATCCACTACAAAAAAACCCAAGATGCGACTGGCTAGATTTTTGCAATATTAAATCTGTCAATGTACACACCAGGCTTTTAATACTAAGTATGGGTACATTAGATTTCGCACAAACATCACAACAAAGGGCTATCTTATACAAGCAGATATTTTACTCTTGAATCTAATATGGTTGTATCAGACAAATTACTTTGTCTTATTCTATTCTACTTCCTTATATCGGACTGATATCCTTTGTCTATGTCTCACTAAATGCAATACAGTTTCATGGAATCCCATCACAAGCAGAACCATAGTACTACAAGTTATTTCGAGCCTTCACGTTAGCACATGACCGCCATCTACTTGCCTGTCTGACAGCAAGTTACAGCTACATGCAGTAAATTCCATTAACCAGAAAGAAAAAAATAAGGTATGTTTGAATTTAAGGAACAGGTATACCAGATCCTGATTCTTCATCTTCAGTGAAGAAATCTTATTTCCTCACACCACTGTTAACTGTTGCTTGTTCCACAGCTACGTCACTAAACTATGTATGGTTCAAATATTAACTACTTCTGTTTCAAATCTGTGAGATTAACAACAAAGTAGCACAAATATTAATCAGAAGAGAGTATTGCAAACCAGACACCTGCTTTAATCAATTCTTCATTAGCCTGAACAGTGTAATTGTCATCACCTGATGCTAGGAAAAGTACCTTTTAAAGATTGAATTATATATGCTTTTAAAGCTTTCTTATATATTTTCTGTGGCCTGGGCTCTGAACTGATTTCTGTAACACTTTTTAGAAGATCCACTACATATTTATGAAGAGAGCTTACTGTTCTGCATCTGTATTTAATCTGCATGGTATCTTTCTCTTGACTGACCTCTTTTTTGACAGTAGAGTTTGGTGCTGATGTTGTTCCCCAGGAGTGCAATGTGGCCCCAGAAAAGACTTAACTTCTTTATTTGGAAGGTTGGTGTTTTTTCCCTTGTGAACAGAGTCTTCTTTGGACACAGCAGAACTTTCAAGAGACTGAGAAGTATCTTTCTGCAACAACAGTTAATTAAGAGTTTCAAAGCACTTAAAGCTATTGCTTCCAGCTCAAAAAACCTGCAAGTTTTAAAGTAACTTTTAAAGGAATAGAACAATTTACCCTACCTTCTGAAAGTCACGTAATATCTAGCAGAAGTTATCTTCTAATCATATTAATAAGATAAATTCTGTCTAGAAAGCGACAGCGAGCATGTTGCAGTAGTTGCCTCTCTCACATTGTAATTTACATTAGGTCATTCAGTCAGTCAAATGAGTAACTTCTTAACACTCACATAGTTTTACGGAGGACTACCATAACACCTTCAGAAAAGCACTGCATCATTGCTTTTTAAAAAGTTCTAGATTATGACTTCCAAAAACTTTGCTCTCAAAATAGCAAATGAAGTAATCAAGAGACAATGTAACTAGGTTCTGAACTCAAATGCAAAATTCTCCATTCTGATTATGATCACAGTTGCTTAAGTGCTATAGCATTAATTCTCAAACACTGTACCTGGACAAGTTCCACCCCTGAGGCTTCTTCAGCTGTGCTGCTAGAGCTAATGTATTTTATGGCACTAATTATTCCTTGAACGGCAATGCGTTTGTGTTCTCGGTAGTGCAAGTCTTCAATCTCTTTCCCCGTTTCACCTATGGCTTTCAAAACCGATTCAACTGCAAAACAGAAATTTCCATAAACAAGTTTTAAAGAAATACAACATCAAAATGTCTGAGTGCAAGACTCAAAATAAAAGATTATTTTTACTAAATATTAAATGGATTAAAAAATATATTTTTTAATAATTTTAAATTGTTTTGTTGTTCACATCACATGGAAAAAAATTTAAACAATAAACCTTTTTAGCTTACAAGCATCTTTTAGTATGCATTATCAGATATCACAATTTCTGTTTCAGGTGAAATTTCTAATTCACTGTATTCTTCAGTATAACTGTCTTTAATTCTGATTTAGCAGAATATTCAGAGTAAAACTTCTGAGCAGATCTGTAGCTCATGTAAGCTGCTACAGTTGTCCTGCAGCTAATGGTGCCATGATACTTTCTGTAAGATGAGGATTTAGCCTATGATACATTTAGTCACCAAAGTGATTTTTTCTTAAATGACATTACAGATTTGTGTAATCACTCATAGTAACTGTGTTGCTTTTTAACTGTTCCTTTAAACGCCTGGAATAAGACTGAACTCAAAAAGGCTACACATCTTAAAGTTATTTGAAGGTATGATACCTTTATTGTTTTTACAATATTTCAAAAAGTTATTTGGAGGTCGTGGAAAAGGATAATAGCCACCAATGACAGTTTTCTTCATTTGATCAGCTTCACTTTGTGTTTTAGTCCACTGAATGAAGTTTTTCACTTTGGTATCCTTGGTGTATGGCTGGCCCTTGTGCCACCCTTTTAAAACAAAAATAATCAGGTATCAAAACCAAAGCAGGTTACTGTCATCTGTCCCCATCTTGAAACTATCTTGAACACTACAAAAGACACCTTTCCACTAGTCAACAGTGTTTTATGAAACGAGTGTCTTGAATTCCTTGACTAACATTTGACACTGAAAGTTAGACAAATGTTAAGTAATAGAAAGAAATAAAACAACTAGCAAAAATGCTACTATAATACTTTCTCACAGGAGCACACAAAACAATAAAATGATCAGAAATTGTTTTATTAGCAAGAAAGAGCAGACAAATCATCATCATAGGGTTCAGCAAAGATTGTTACTGACAGGTAATTGGCAAGGTATGTATTTACTGTTGGCTGGTTTAAAACCAAGATATGGACTAAATACCAGTTTTATCAAACAAATTGTAATCTGACCAGGTCTGCGTCTAACCTGTGAACTGAAATAGATCTTACCCAATGGTTTGCAATCTCCAGCTGTAGTTCTCCTTTAGGACCCAAACAGACAAACTGAACTAAAGCTTAAGTATTTAATTAGAAAATTAAGCACAAAATATACTAAAGGAAAGCAAAGGAAAAAACCAACCTCTCAAACCCTTCATTTAGGAGTAAATCAAATCATTAGAACATTAACAAAAAGACTACCTTGTTTTGCTTGTCCAATTAAGCACAAAAAACCCTACCCAGCTTGTCAGGAAAGACCATGTGTATAGAACCAACTATGTTCAGGTACTTTTTAGCACATATTTTTCTCTATTCCTACTTGTCAGCAGAAAGATTCAGACTGGGTGACTGATATGTTAGTAACACTTAAGAAATGAGCTGGATAAACAAGCACAGGAAAGAAACACCTACTGCATCTTACACTCCCTTGCAATTAGGCCAGTACATCTCTCACCTGCAACACTACTGTAATCTGCCTCCTGATTCAAGAGCAAATATACTACAACAGTTGCGCCTGGTCCTGCCTGTGACATGCTGACTGGTGGTATCTAGTGTACAGCATCACAGGACCATAAAGAATATTGTAACTGCAGATGGGAGTATTCAAACAAGACTATCCAGCAGGAATGCTCTTTCAGTGCAGCCCAGCACCACATCCCCTCCCAGACCATGTGGTCTGCTAAAGGTCCTGCACATTGGGAAAGATGAGACATAGCTCTACAAATATTTGGTGAAAAAGATGTACCCTTTTTTTTTTTTTTTTTTTTGCAATAAGGAAATCTGTAAGCCAGAAAAGCTGCAAGTGATTTTTAATGTTTTTAAGGAAGTGGTAATCTACATTGCTACACTATGAAAGGATTAAAACACTCTGAAAGAATTAGTAAACAGATGACTTAACCTAATAATATTTCGGTACTTTTCACATGATACACCCATTAATGCCTCACAAGAATGCAATCTGCCTTTTTTTTTTTTGCAGTGGTGTTTCATTATTAACTCAAAGTCATTTCTGACAGGGAAACTAATACTATGCACTGATTATTTTGTTGTAAAACAAAAATACCCCTTCCAAAGAAATAAGATGAGAACCATATAAAACTTAAACTAGTTTAAGTTACCTGTAATGAATATTTGACTTTCATTTGAAGTTGTAAGGTAAATTGTGCTAGTAGTATTCTCAGTGAGGTCCCGTACCACTCTCATCTGCGTACACACCAAATACGTCACTGGAGGAAAAAAAAAACCAACCAACCAACCTTCAGTTTTTTTCCTTATATTTCACCAATTTTAGAATGTCAAGACTGACACACACTGGATTAATTTTAGTAAGCACTCTGAACAAGACATTTTAGTTCTTGACCCTACAAATGCTTCAGCATGTATTGAGCCTCTGTTATAAATTACAATATGGAAAGGTAATTAAATTTTCAATTTAATAACTTTGCAAGGAAATTCCAGCATACATGTTAGGACTAAAACATGAGCTACTTCATCAGGTAGGACATCAATGAAACAAATAGTAAAAATATGGATATTAGTTGGCTTTGTTTCTTCAGGACAAAAAGCATAAAATCATGGAAAGCACATGAAATCATGACACGTCACCACAAAACTTCTAAATAGAGTACAAACTCTTTTGTTAATATCTCAGTTAAACAGTGGATTGTCATTCTTTGCCATTTCCCCAGAACACTCAAGATAAATGCAGCCATAACCTTAACACAGTTGTGCAGCTGGTCCTGCATCAGGTGACGTAAAAAATGAATGACACCAACCAGTGTTAATGGAAGGATGCGTGCTTGGAGAAGAGAAAGAAGGCAAGAAGAAATATTTAAAGCTCTGAAAATCCTTAATTAAGGATTCCCCAGTTTGAAATTTATCATTCTTAGCTCACATGCAATAACTAACACAGCTAGGTGATGATTACTCTTTGGCCAAAAAAAAATACTTATTCAAAGAAATGAAGCTTTTCCACTTTCACTTCTCCCTTCCTCCAATCCTCTTAAAATTACTCCTGTCTAAAAAAAATACTTATTTACAGGACAAAAGGAGTAATAGATTTGACCAGCTGTCTTCTTTATTTGCCTCTGATGCAAGAGATGTTGCCCCAGGCGCTTCACTTAAGTTTCCGTTTGAAAATAATGAGATCCAATGAGTCCCAGGCCCAGCTGCCCATCTGTTTTGTTTAGACTAACTGGCAGATTGCAATATGGTAAGGGCTTCAAATACTTAAACTAATTTTCTTTTATTTTTAAATTTTGATTTCTGATGAGCTATTTTCTGTTTGAAGAGATAAACCATTGCAATTTTTTATTCAGTGGCAATAACACTCAGAATGTGAAATTAGCCACCAACTAAAAAAACACTATAAATGATTATTAGTAAGTATTATAGACAGATTAATACTTGGGTGAATATGCTCAAACACATCCGGCTGAGACGTTGCAAATAATTCCAAGATGAATGGTTGGTCTGAGGTCCCATCAATGGCATGTGCCCAACGATAGAGCCAGAAGTCTTCACCATGTTCTATACAAACAAATATTAAGAAAAAATGTATAAGCATTTATTCAGAAAGTTAAAAATTGTTTGACAAATTCTGAAAGTCATATTTATAGAATAACCTCTCTTTCTTGCTCGTTCAGCCCTTCCTACAAATGTCACAAGACCAATAACATCACAGGAATGATTGTTTGGCAAGTCATCCAGTTCTGACCTAAAACGAAAACAGAACAAAAATGTGGGTACTGGTTAATAACAAAACATAAAGCTTTCTCAGAAACTTTTCAAAAACCATTTCCAATTAACATGCACTGTAATGTAGTGAAATTTAAATTCCAGCTTGACAACCAACAAAATTCTATTTTACCTTGTGATAAACCGATATTTAACTTCAGGTAATCCCCACTCTGGCTTAACCATTTCTTCTGGAATAATACTTATTTTAGTAGGAGGGTCTCGAACATTAAGACTGATTTCTGACAAAGAAAAAAAAAAAAGTCAGCAACATTTAAGGCATGAATACAAATTTAAAAAAAAACCAAAACTTAAAACCCACAAAAAACCCAGGGTAAAGTTTCTTAAATGAAATATTCCAACTTTGTCTCACTGCTTGTGAAATTATTAATCAATTCCTTTGACTTTATGTTTTCATCAAAATAAAGTAAGGAACTCGGGTACAACATTCAACAATGCAACTTTATAATCTGAGAAAAGTTAAGCTTTCCAAATCCCTACATGAGCCAATTAGTCCAATCCAGCCAGATACTTTAAAAATCAGCAACAGAAACTAATACTATAATACTGATAAGATACAAAGTACTTTTTTTGCTAGCTTCATTCTCAAATGTCACTAAGATCTAAAGTTGACTCGCAGACAATCAAGTAAAACAGAAGACACAACTAGCAGATGAGAACTTCCACATCTGATACCAGTTCAGGTAGTTAATATGCCATGGTGATGGAGGAAAACAAAAGGTCTTTTCATGTCTATTCTATAGCATCTGAAAAATTTAAATTATTGAGCAGATTGTTTAGATGCTGAATAACAAACATGGTGGAGCGCCGGGGGAAGCAAGGGGTTCTGCAACCAGATACAAAATACAGGAGGAATGGCTTCAGCACCTAGAATACACAAGGTGGTACTCTACTGTCTCTCTCGTAACAAGATAAATCTTGCTGGTATGAAAAAAGACAGATTCTGATGAAGTTTCTACAAGATACTTGGGTTTGAGTAAGGGATCATTCAAATACTGCACTCGGAAAAGTAAGTAAATAGGCATAAATAACGTATATAATTGTTTACATAATTATATCTGGCCCCTCACTCTAGCAGTGCAACGTTAGGAAGGTGTTATACTTGAAATCAGACCCTCTACTTAAGAATTTTCTTTTGGCTGCTGCTTTCTAGAAATGTATTTGGAGGAAAATCGTGGTTTTGCATACGGTGTTTTAGCATAGTATCTCAGGGAAAATTCCTGAAAACAAACCTTTCCTATGCATCAAAACTATTTATCAATTGTTTTGGCATTTTGAGATTAAAGTCACATATTCAACTCAGGACTATACCCTGGGACGATTCAGAACCTAATGTCAGTCCAGGCGATTAGAAACCGCAGTTCTCATCAGTACCACATAAATTCAGTGATCTGTGAAATGCACACATTGCCTAGCAGTGGAATTCAAGGTGTTGGTAGTGACTATTTAAGGTCTAAAGGTTTTAGGTCCTGAAACCAGCACCTCTCAGCATGTCATACAATGCTGCAGCTGCAAACAGAAGCAAGCAAGGCAGAATTTGCTTCTCAGAAACCTAGGAATATGCCAGAAGCGTACTGTCTTGCAAGAACTCTTAATTTGGAAAGCCCTTTCCCCTGTGGCCTTGTTAACGCTCCAGATACAACCATTCACCTGTAAATGTAGTAAAATGTAAGGAAACACTAGAAAGTTGGGATCTGATGGAATTACAAATTGGAAATAGACGATGAAAAAAGTAATTGTTACTTAAGCAGTTCAGTGTAACTGATTGCTTTAACTAGCTAGCTGCAGAACTTTTGGAGCACTCGTTGTGCACGCTTAAAAAAACCCTTGAAATATTGCCCCATATCGGGCATATACAGAGATATTTATATTAAGAGAGTAATTAGTGAGGCATTAAATTTCACTTCATCTAAACAAAAAAACGCCCATGCACCAGGAGTTCCATAAAATCGATTCTATAACTGCTCTAGAAATTTTTCTGGATATTGTGTTCTCTTTAGACTCTCTTCTTACAGGATATATGGGCATAAGATCCATCAATGCATGGTACTATGTGCCTTGTAAGTTCATATTAAGACAAAATTCTGAGCTTTGTGCTGAGGAAAGAAATAAGATACTGTACATACATTGATAGGAACCGAAGAGTAGTGTGGTCTGAAAATACACCACTTTACTACAGACTGACTTACAATTCTTCCATTACAAACCTATTACCATTTACAGCCCATTGGCCTATTTTTCCATTTTGATCTCTTCGTTAACATTTCTACTCCAATAATGCTTGCAGAAATCAGTAGTGTAGTGTGAATGAAGCCATTAAAATGAAGTGATATTTGCCCATAAAGTCACCTCAGAAGGCGTATTTTATTCTGTCCTTTTCCCATAGAAAGGTTTTGTGGCGATTATAATTGTTTTCAGGGCTGGCTTGTAATCATCATCAGCTTCCCTCAAAAACTTCCCTTCCTGGCTAAATACTTCTCTCTCCTGCCAACTCACCACAAACACTTCAGACATTAAGAAACGGTTTTAAGGTAAAGATACATTAGGCAGAGAATACACTGCTTCTAGCAGTGAAAATATTATTTATTTTTGTGCACTGTAGCAACCGCATTAGGAAACTGTCATTGTTAATAAGCTATATATACATCATCCTTCACTAACATACATATTTGCTTGTTTCAAGGAAGTTATTTGAATTTTCTGAATATTGGCTGTCATTTTGTTCTGAGTATAAAAGCACAAAAGGGGAAAGAACTCATATTCAGTGAAGTAGGAGAGAAAAAAAGAATGTTGACCAAATCCATTTTGAAAAGGCTATTATTGTTATATTGCAGCACTTGTATTTCTGTAGCATAGCTCCTTTGAACATCTGTCAACTGAACTGCAAGTAAGAAAATACTTCCTCATAGCCAAGGAATATTCTTCATACATGCACTCCCATGGTGCTGCTGTTTCAGCACAGACAGCAATGATCAATGCAACTTTTTATTCAGTGAAGCTTTGCAGATACTCTGGGCCTTGACCATATGCACTAAAATCTAAAGTCAGATCAGGCGACAATGTGCTTCAATGACCTGGAAGGTGTGAGCAGTGCACAAACGATAACTGTATTATTAAATGGGAAGCAGAATCAGATTAAAATCCACTACCAGAAGCCTGTCTTTACGACCCAAATACTTGAAATCAGGGATTAGATTTTTATTTATTTTTTAAATAAAGGTTTTAACTAATTGTGGCAATAAGCTTTGTAGACACGATACAAATATAAAGAGGGGACAATAAGAACTTGGATGCTAAGACACCTTTCAGAGCTAATATTTAGGGATATATACGTTCTCAATTAGTCTCAGCAATGGATCACTTTCTATTTTATTTCTATGAAAAGCTACCTTTTTACAGCTGTATTTCATTGAATCAAAACAGGTTTCTGCAATACTTAACCAATTGTAGCAAATCTCTTCATCTGTGAGTCCCCTGGGGTTGGCTGTGTTTTAAATGGGTAACTGGTTTTGATAGCATACTGTTCAAGGAGAAGTACTGTGCCAACCTTCATACTGTTATACCATTCAGGACATAATGAATTCCACAAAACCATTGACATCATGCCTGAACCATCAGCAACTTCAAAGTAAGCCTAAAGAAAAAAAGAGACAAAATACATTCACCTTTTCTTTATCATCATTCCGGTATGTATTTATTTTGGACAATGCATCAGCTACTTGACTCGCAAACAATTTCTCTGATGATTACAAATGGATACAGAGGATGTTCCAAAACTAGTACTGAATACTAGAGTTGAAGAAATCCCCAATTTCCACAAAAGAATTCCTCTACAACTACCCCAGCCCAAACTCTTATCTTTCCAGTGCTCAGTAATGGTAGGTGACACCAGCTTCACTCTATGGTTTTTGGAAGAGGTTGAGGAAATACCATGCACAAGAAAGAATAGCAAGAAGATTCTTCTTTATCAGACAGAATGCTGTATTTAGAATAACATTTCAAAATATCCATGAAGGAAAAACATATTTTGGAAGTTGAGATGTACAGGACCATTTGCTAAACATTCTTGATCAAAAGATGACAAAAGTCTGATTTTTAAGCAAAAAAAAAAAAAAAAAAAAAAAGGCAGAAAACAATCTGCGTTGCAAACCACTATCTTTTCACTGAAGTTTTTCTCACGACAAAGATTTCTACCCGATTTTTGGTTTTTTGAACTCGGCAAACTTTGAATCCATAACTGAGCATATGACTGAGCAGTGAAAAAGATTTTTAAGTACTCTTACAATGGTCTTAAAAGGTAGCAATCCACTAAAAAAAAAAAAACAAAAAAAACCTCTCGGCTCTATCAAAATGCTTCTTTTTATCCATTCATCTGTCACCCTCAAACATCATCTGCTTTTCTTCATACTACCATTCACTCTCTTTAATATACCACCATTCTTGAACATGTGTAACACCTTATGTGTTTTTCCCCCCCTTGCTGCTTCCAAAATCCTCTTTTCCTTATTCAAAGTTCAATAGAGACATTAGACAAATCAACAGTTGTTAGTTCGTTCTAACATTCCTAATTAGTCATGAATCGTGCATCCTTGAAAGTAAACCAGTATATCACAGAATCTTTGTTATCCCATTGGTTTTTATCCAATAACAATAATTCAACACACAATGCTACCTAAAGAAGGAATGCATAAAGCAAAAAGCATGTAAAATGTCTCCTAACTTCTTGATCTAAATCAGCTCTGGGTATTGTTTCTACACCTGATACCAGGAAATGCGACTGATGAACTGCCATGAAAGTTAGGGAGTATCATCCAGGCTGTCTACACAGAAGCACCTCCAAGAAAAAGACCCAGATTTATATTCATGTGCAAAGGGAACGGAAACTTGGAATAAGAGACCACCACAGCCCTTCATTAAGATGCTTCATATCTCTCTACCCCCATGGAAGAATTCGTATGAGTTACTGTAGCTCTTTGTGAAGTGTTTCCCTCCTGTATGGGGTCTGGCTGGGATGGAGTTCATTTTCTTTGTACCAGCCTGCATGGTGCTGCATTTTAGATCTGCAACTAAAACAGCGTTGATAACACATCACTGTTTTAGCTGTTGCTGAACAGTACTTGCATGGTGTCAAAGTCTTTCTCTGTTTCTCACTCTGCTACCCCAGTGAGTAAGCTAGGGATGAGCAAGAGGCTGGGAGGGAACGCAGCCAAGATAGCTGACCTGAATCGACCTAGGGGATGTTACATGGCATGTAACATCATGCTCAGAAACAAAACGGGCTCCTAGTCTTCCCAAAGTACCCATTATTCAGAGACCGGCTGGCCATTGGTCTGCAGGTGAGAGGCGGTGAGCAATTGCCTTCGCATCACTTGTTTGCCTCCCCCCCCCCGCCCCTTCCTTCCTTTCTCCCCTTCACCTTAAACTAAAAAATGTCTTTATCTCAACCTATGGGTTTTTCCTCGCTTTTGCTCTTCCAATTCTCTCCTCGCGCTCCTGAAGGGGGCAGGGGAGAGCAAGCGACCAGCTGGTGAGTGCTTAGTTGCTGGCTGGGACCAACCCACCACACCTCCCCTCTCCCATTTCCAAGAAGCTCTACACAAAAACATCACAGGTAAAACACACTGGGAAAGTCATTAAGAATTTTACAGTAAAACAATCTATCTGGAAGTCACCAGGTGAGAGAATTAGGAGATACAAATTGTTAGAATTTATTTGGGTTTATTGTTTTGTTTGTTGTTTTTTTTGACAAGACATAAACTCCAACTTCCAAAGGACAGAGATCAGAAACATTCAGCTGTTAAGCTACTAAAAACTGCAAATATTTTTCTTCTTCACAAAAAGCTCAACTGAACTATAGTAACTGAAACACATCCACCAAAGTTTGTACACACGATCACTAAATGCACCATTTTCTACTCTAAAGGGCTCATCGTTCTTGTAAAGGTAGCATTTTTAATATAAAGTAGCTACAACATAAATCTTAACTTTCTGTGCTTATTATATGGAAATAACCATTTCCAAATATCCTACAGCTATTTGTTCGTTAACCTACGGATTTATCCCTCTTTACCTGGTAAGGCATATCCAGTTTTTTCTCTGGTTTCCCGTAGTACCTTAGTCTAGATTTGTGCAGGACTCTCACAAGAAGCGGATGGAAGTGAACTCTGCTTCTCCACGTCATTTCCAGCTGACCGAGAGAAGTCAGCTTGGAGACTAAGGTTAAAGAAAAAACAAAAAAGAAAAAGAAAAGACCAAAAGAGAGCGTTCACAATTGAACATTTAAGTTTGTAGGAGTAAAATGCACAGACCAGCACGTCACAAGTATTTTCTTAATGTTTCTAACATCTGAAAAGGCTCATCTGCTGATACTATCCACCATGACATCCTGTTCTGAGCTATCTGCACACAGCATAGTTCTGTTTTGTTTTGATTTTTTTTAATTGATTGTTTTTTTAATCGAAAGAGTGATGACACATTTAAAACGACACTGAAGTGTTGTCAGATGAGCAGAAGACCTGCTACAAAAGACACAGGTGTTAGCCTGCAAGGATGTCACACTTGTGCAGATGTCCCCATTATACCTCTCTCTCCTCTCATCAGGCTTCATGGACTAGCCTGAGCCCCTCAACGCAGACCACACTTTGGGTAGCCACTTCAAGGTGCAAGCACCCAGTCCCACAGACTCGCCATGAGACTACTACTGGAACAGATGTTTCTGACATCTCAGAAGACTGGGTGCGAGCACCACAGCTACGTATTTTCAGTCAACGTTTTGTGGAGTTTAAAAAAGCCTCACAAAGCAACACGAACACATAGACTGCGATACACACAGCACATTCGTATCAGTGCCTAACGCAACCGGAGGATCACTCCTGACCAGGCAGCTGGGCCCAGCTGCACAAGTAACGCAAGCAACCGCACCCTCTCGCCTTGGCGGGTGCCTTCGGACGGCTTCAGCAGCACAAGCCTCCCTCGGGCGCCCGGCTGCCTCCGGGCCGGTTTCCACCTACGTCCCCTTCCTCTAAAGCCGCCTCCTCTCCCCTTACCGTCGACGTCCACCTGTGCCTGGGGCTTGTCGGCCACCCACATGTCTCCGTAGGGATCCTCGTTGTTCCACAGCGGCAGGTAGTGCTTCTTCTCCCCGCGGAGGGGCGGCGGGCGGGGGCGGGGAGGGGCGGCGGGGGGCCCGGCGCCCCCGACCCGCTCCCGCTCCTCCCGGCAGAGGACACCGTAGTTGAGGCGTTTCTCATCGTACAGGTAGGAGCAGCGCGTGAGGCGCAGGCGCGCGCCGGCGCGCAGGTGCGCCCGCTGCACCAGGCCGTTGAGGCGCGGCGCCAGGTAGCACCGCTCCTGGCACGCGCCGTCCGCCAGGGTCACGTCGTACCAATACTGCTGGGCGGCGGCGGCGGGCGGCGGCGACCCGGCCAGGTACCGCTCCACCGCTACCACCGTGACGGGGGGCGGCTCCGCGGGGGCGACGCTCAGCTGGGAGGAGCCCCGCACTTCCTCAAAGACCCTCTGGAGCCAGGAGGCCCCGCCGCTCGCCGGCCCCGCCGCCGCCGCCCCCTCCTGCCTCTCCTCGGCGGGGCGGGCGCTACCGCCGCGTTCCGGGGTAGGGTCCTGCATGACAGCTTCCTCGCGGCCCCTCCCCCCGCGCCGCGCCGCCGAGGGCGAAAGCCGGGGCCCGGGCCGCTGCTGGGGAGGGGGAGGGCGGCGGGAGACGGCGGCCTCGGCCTCCTGCTGTCACGGCCGGAGCCAGGGCGCCGCCATGGCGCGCGCGGGGGCGGGGCTGGTGCGCGCGC
>JAVKLA010000039.1:8523401-8540071 GCA_034782735.1 Sagittarius serpentarius | reverse complement strand
GGGGGAAGACGGTGACAGGAAGGCGGCGGCGGCGGTAGCAGCAGCAGCAGCGGGGATAGCGGGCTTGGCGGGGGCGGGGGCGCGAAGGAGGAAGCGGAGGCCCGGGGAAGCGGTGGGAGGAGCAGCCGCGGGGCCGCCGGCAATAAATAGCCGGGTAGCGGCGGAGCGAAGGGGATGCCGAGGCGGTAGGCGGCCCCTCTCCCCGTCGCCGCTCCTGGGTACCCCAGGGCTGGGTCCTCCGGTAGGCTGGTACTGCTAGGTCGTTAGAAAGCGAGCCTGGGGGCTACGGCGCGGGAGGGCCGTTCGGACGTCTGCTCCGGTGCTGGCCTGCTGCCCGCCACCGTTTTCTCCCTGCCGTGCGCTGGCGGGGTGCCCCCCCCCTCCCCCGGCTCCTCATCGGCAGGGCAGGCGGGCCCGCCGGCCTCCTGCGTAACGAACAGGCTCTTTATTCCTTGCGTCCCGTTAGGGACTCATTGCTGCACCTGTTCCCGACTCCGTTTTCAGTGGATGCATAGTACTCATTGTCGCTCCTACCTCGAGATAATGCGTGCCTAATCACAATAGAAGCGTCTCGTGCTAGCTCCTGAACTTGTATTTACCCTTTTTCAGCATTGCAGTGTGTTGGTAATCATAAGCATCCTGCCATTGAAAAAGTTTCCTGGGTCTTTCTCCTTTGTGGTTTCCAACAGTAATGGTTTAGTTCCATCTATTAGGAGAAATTCTTACTAGTGGTCCCTAAGTGTGTGACCTTACTTTTTTATTATTGAGTCTCATCCCACTGGTACTATCAAAATCATCCTATTCTTCTTTATGATACCATGATCACTTACAATATTAATGAAACTTCTGGGGATTAAGAACTTTGTATTTAATACTTTATTAGTACTTGCTAATATATGTGGGGGTTTTTTTTTGTCAGAGGAAACATTAGGCTGTAAAGCAGCAGGAAAGAGTGAGGAGAGAGGTGTAATGATAAAGGGGCAGGAAGAGGAAGAAGAGAAGCAGTTTGCAGTATTTATAGTGTTGCTGGTCCAGGTAGGCTTTGGAAATGCAGAAGACCAAAGTGGGGCTGCAGCTTAGGCAGGGCTGCTTCATGCGCTGGGCCAGAAGCAATTCTCTGAGCTCACAGCTTGAGAATGATTGCATTCTTAGTCTACTGCTTTTGCCACTGTGGGGCATTTGCCTTAGGGAAACTGGAAAACCTGTTGCTTGAACCATATAAAACAGACTGAAAAATTAGACAAGAGGGTATAAAACCCAAGCCTTTTCTGGCCTTTAGACTGCCCTAGGAATGGTATGAGTTTATGGATTTTATGTAACAGTGCACTCCTTAGTGAGAAAATTGAAAACAAATCAGTTATTCTTGATGTTTATGTTGAAGCCAGGGTATTGAGTAAAACTTCAGTGCAGGGTCTTATTTTCCCAGTAAACACATGATCTGTTGTGTGGACTGATAAAATGGTATTTATGATTTAAAAAAACACATGTGACCCAAACACCTTTTTGCTGAGGTTGCGCAGGATGTGATTTCACATCACATACAAGCCTTACCTGGAGAGCTGTGGTGTAGACTTTTTTCCAGCTATTAAATAAATCTGTAGGTATAATGAGGAAATCTGTGAAGTGTTCCCAGCTTGTCTCCGCTTTTGTCTGTGCTTGTGATATGACTTGCAGAAGAAAGGTGTTTTATTTATAGCAGAGGTAATTGTTACACATACATCTGCTGTCAGGGTTTTTTATTCTTGTAAATCACTGTGGTTCCAGTCACAAAAACTATGAAGCTGTAGCTTTTGTGGAGTGATAATGGACTGATAGCAGAGTTAATACTTCATAATTTTGTATAAATTTGTATGCATTGCAGTTTCAGATACAAGATAGTTCCTTCTCTTAGCAACTTGCTCTTGTTACCTTCTTTTTCACCAGCAGAGGTCTAGCTAACATACCAATTTCAAAACTGTAACAGGGTAAATCTCTTTTGCTGAGGGCATGTCAACAGCGTGTTTTAATGACTGGTTATGTCTGCGCGTTCCTCTAGATGTGATTTCCTTGCTATACCTGAGCAGTGGGACGGATGTGATTGTATTAGAAACTGAAAGTTCAGAAACACTTGGAGAATCAGTAATGAATGGTGATGAGCCATCAGCAGATGGCTGTATCAGAATCACGAAAACTGAGAGCTCAGTGTGTTATGTTGAGCCTGTTCCATCGGGGCATGTAAGCAGCTCATCGAAGACAGTATGATTTTTCATACACCTACAGCTAAGTGTGCTGAACCATAGCAGTGCCAGCCTGTGGTGAACCAATACATAGTCTCAAATTCTAAGATGTAATTAGCAGCCAAGTATCTCAGTTTTTATGTACAAACACACCTTAAGAAAAACAGCAGTTAGCCTCTGTAGCAATGCCAGTGAGGAAGAGGCTATGCTGAGTAGGAGGACGTTGCTACATTCTGTTAAATGTTACATTTAATGTATGTTGGAGAAATGAAAGGCACAAAAGAATAAAAGGGGATGTTGTAGATTAAAAAAAAAAAAAAAGCTATTGTGCAGAATCATAAAGCTTACTGTAAAACACAGTTGTTCACCACAAAGTGTTTTGAGGACACAAATGGAAAAGCCTTTGTAATACATTTCACCACTATCTCCTAGGTGCTTTTGTTAAATCAACCTAGAAAATAACAGGAAGTGATTAAATAATGCTAAAATACCATTTGAGGTGATTACCCAGCAGACATCCTTTTGCCCTTTAATCAGCTCTATGCACTTTGAAGAGCAGTTTAAGAAAGTGGTGGGCTATCTGCAGGAAGATCTCTTATGCTTTTGTCAGGTGGAACCTTGATTTATTGTGCGGGTTTTAGAATCTATAGAAGTCTTTTATATAGATGGCAGGTGTGCTCATGTTTCATTTAACTTAAATACAGCCGTCTAAACATGGAACTGAACTTGTAAGCTAGCTTTTATGATGGTCTTTGGAGAAACAATTTAATTCCAGGGCAATTTGGTACCATGAAACAAACTACTTTTAAATGTAAAACAAAGCTAATTTAAAATGCCATTTCATTTGAGCTCCAATAGCAATAGATAATACAAAGCTATTTACAGTTTGTTTGATACACTATGTAACTTGCAGTCTGTGTGTGCACGTAGTTGTATTTTTCTGCCTAGCTCTGCTGTTTCGCAAATAGTTGTAAATTAAAGAAGTGTAGTTTTTTCTATTATGAGACAAAACCCTGAATGCTTTCACTTTGGACTGGCACCATTTTGTTTGCAAATGTGTTTTGTGATGGTGGGATATCAACTGTTTTATTTAAGCCTTTAGGTGCAACATGGATACTACAACTTCATCAGGGCAATTCTACTGTCAAGTCACAGAAATCTGAAGAGTTCTTAAGGTAAGGCAGTTTCTGCTAGGAAGAGAGGAATTCTGTATGTGTCTTATTAGTGCCTGCTAATTCATGCCTCCCCTTCCTGTTGGTTTTTTTTTTTGGCTACCTTGCAGATTCTAAAGAAGTGTTTGCTTTCTTCTGTTGGATGAAATCTAGTAGCCATCTCACTATTGCCTTTTGGCACCCACATGCTGATTTTGTGCGGCACCTTACAGAATATACAGCACAAAAAAGATGCAGACTCAGAAGTATATAGGGCTGGAATGAAGTGTGTGTGTGGAGGAGGAGGGGGCTACGTAAATTACGTATTAATTAGCTTGATCCTGGCTGCTACCTTAAGAAAGGGCAAGTTGAGGCCTGGTCTTATCTGTTGATGTCAGAAAGTTGTTCTAGAGTCCAGCATTCAACTCTTCTACGATTTGCTTGTATGCCGGGAGCTGTATCAGATGAATCAGTATATGGATGGATGCTCCTGTGTCTCCAAGTGGGTTCAGTTTCTAGCAATTTGCAACCTTCTGTTTTCTTAATGCTATTTTAATTGAACAGCTCAGGATGGGGAGCAGGAGAGGATCATGAACAAGGATGATCAAAGACATTTTAAGTAAGTTGAATTTTACTTAGTAGTCACACAAATGAGTGCCATAGTTAGACCCAGTTTGCTTTTGGTTAGTCAGTATTTGCTACAGAATATTCCTATATTTAAGGGTAGGATGAGATGATTACTCTTGATTGCTGGCACACCACTGATTAAATGGGTGTGCTGCCTACCTGCATGTCAGTCAGTGCCAATGACTGAGGGGTGGGGGAGGAGATTTTAGTTACTAGACCATGCAGTACTTCCTCTGACATTCTTATAGTACCTGCCATAGGGACCAAGCTTAGTGTATGTATCGGGTAAAAATACAAATAATGTTTTGTACTAGCCTAGACAGGGTAGATCAACCCCCAGACCTAGTAATTGCAGGTTAGATTAGGAATTGCCTTTATTTGCTCTCATCTGTGGGCATTTTGTCTAGTTCTGCTTGGCCTGCAGACTTCTATCAGGTGTCACTTGTTCAGATTTCAATTGCAGTTTCCTTTCTCACACCACCTTGAGTGCTGTTTTTTGGCTGGGTTATGTGGTCTGAGCCCAGAACTACAACTGCAGGAAAACTTCTTTTTATGACCCAGCTATTCAGGCTGGAGCAGCGTGCCTGCTAGGAGTCTGGGAGATAGGCTTTTTGTAAGGGGTTATATTGAACACATGTGAACATTCATTTTTACATTTTTAACTTGGCCAAAAATGGAGAAGTCTTAATGGAGATGGCAAATGAGCTTCTTTTTTCACAGGAATGGAAAGAGGTACAAAGACCAGTTTGCTGACCATTTCTCAAGTTCTGGCTCCTGAAACTTTTTTTTGTTTTTTAATAGAAGAGCCTGCCAGTTGCTTATCTGTCCATTTTTTTGTGATGGGAGAAGTTTGTTTCTGTCTTTTTGTAAAAGCAAACATGGACAAGGCAAATACTGTCCCTACCATTCTTCCTGGAAAGCGTAGAGCCATCTTGGCTAAAGTTAAGGGGGGAAAAAACCCCCCCGAACTGGTAATAGTTGATGCAGAAGATGGAAACTGTAGCCTGCTCTGAAAAAATCTGACAATATTAGAAGCAAGGGGAAAAACAGGGTCTTAAGAAGATCAGCACTTCTCACTGTACGTTATTAACCTTTGGCAAGGTAACACACACCTACAGTCAGAAAACAATGAAGGATCACCTTGAAAGAGTAAACCCTTGGATCCTCATCTGCAGTTCTTTTCACATATGTGGGGCTGGGTACAAGATTTTTCATGCTCGTTCTACAAAACAGTACTTTTTATTTCTTGGTAAGTTTTTTCCACAACATTAATGACATCTCCCAATCCACTAATAATGCATATATGAATCACTGTACTTTTTTTTTTTTTTTTTATAGCAGAGTCATTGGTGCAGAACAGAATCACAGGTGAAGCAGGAAGCCAGAATTCTTGCTCTTCTCTACTTACTACTGATTTTAAAGGAGGTAAGCAAATAAAACGGAGAGAAAATCTCCTGTCCAGCAGACAGAACTGTATTGGGACTCAAGCCTGCTATTTCCTCTTGTGCTGGGGAGTGAAACTCATTTGAAGTAACTGGCATGGAATAATCCAGGTGTACTGTATTACTGAAGCTTAGAAATAACTTTTGGTGGAAAGAGCAATAATGACTGGCAAAACTCAGCTATCTACCCAATCAAGCAACCATGGTACCTTCAAATTTGTAACACAGATCCCACCCCATACATCAAATGGTGGAAACAACATGCTCTGCTAGCGTAAAAGAGATGTTACATTGATGAAAGATACTTTTCATTTTAAAAAATTAAGAGAAATTTTGCCTCATGCCCTCACCCTTTCCAACTCCCAACACTGGCATAAATGACCAATTTCCTAATTCTTAAGTGGTACAGCTACAATGTGCCATCATGCTTCACATTATATACAGCAATAAATTTTATAGGCGGCAACAAAGACTGCATGAGCATACCTGAGAAAAAGTGAATTGGGCTAACCTGGCATTCAGGCTCACATTCATTACACGCATAAAAGCCAGTTCCTGCCGCATCAATGACTGCAAGCTGTCATTTTGCTCTAGTTCCACTGCCCTCATCCCACCGGGTTGTTTGTGAAAAGAGAAAGGTGGAAGCACGGAACTTCACTTGCGAAGCTCATTAGCAGCACACACAGCACAGCGCCAGCTGTCACCCTTACTAGCACTCCGTCAGCTGTCACCCTTACTAGCACTCCGTCTAGGCTGAATTCTCACACCATCACCTCAACATCTTTAACCACTGCAAGGAAATACATTCATTTTGTCTCTATAGGCAGATGTAGATGTTTCCCATGGGATACTGACTGGATTTGGAAAATAATAACAAAGTCTCCTATGATTTTTATAATAGCTTATGCCAATATGACAGGATTTTACAAGCACAATACTAGTTTTGATTTTCAGAGTATTTTTTATTAGTTTCAGTTGTACAGTTTCAACATTAGGGAACAATACATAATGTACAGTACATAGCTTGCATTGTTCCCAGGTTTTAAAGTCATGTGTCAAGGTTCAGGCTGCAGAACAGAGTTGGCCATTCCTAAAATGAAAGCAGGCACATACACTACTATCTTGCTGCAGTATTAGCACAGTCTTGTTTGGCAAATGTAACATTGGGAGCACCACCTGCCATTGGGATACTGCATGTACCAAAGGATTACTGACATGGATCCTTCATGTTCTGCCCTTCTGCCCCTATCGCATTTGTTCACATCAAAGTGACATCCCTAGAAAAATGGTTAAGTAGTTCACCCCTTAGTTTTAAAAGTTAGTGAAAGGGTATAGCTAGAGAAACACCTCACAAAATGAAACTACAAATCTGGTACACATTTTGCATAGTTACATTTATGTTAGGATAAACTTTGGTCTCTGGAATTTTTTTTTGTTCCAGCCTTTGAACTTTTGCTTTGAGCTGAACAGTTATTCAGAACACTCTCATTCAGTGTTCAGACCAGCCCATCACTCCAGATACCTTTTCATTTCTTTGGTTACTTTCTTTAACTTAACATCTCTTAACCATTTTTATTCCACCTACAGCAATACACTGTTCCAGACATCCACTTGCTCCCCTTTGGCTACTCCTTTTTATTTTCTTCAGCATTTCCCTCCTCTTCAGTCACTTCCACTCTCTTCTGTTACTCTTCTCAACATCTCTAGGCTCTTTCTCATCTTCAACCATTCTGATTTTCTCTTTATTAAGAGAAAATGCCACAGTCTTCTTGTTGCATCCAGTTGCTATTGGTATTTGCAATACCACTTCTAAATCCTTTAAAAGCATTCACCTCTAAGGGCCTCATTCTTTCCCTATTTACACATGGAGGTCCCCCCAATAATTCCAATGGTTTTACATGCAAAGTGACAGATGAAAAGCCAACCCATTGCCTTGAATCATAGCTGGAAAGAAAACAGAGCTAATAGAAGGAAATAGAATGAAAAATTAAAATATCAATGTAATAGTGCACATTTTCTGAACTTGCTTGGGTTTTTTCCCCTCTTGGTACAGAGCTAAACGTCTTCACAGTGTCACACTTTCCTGTTGCAACAATATTAAACAAGTCTGATCACATTTCCTTTCATCTGTTGATATAGGTTGTTCTAAATTCCCATTCTTCTCTGCTAAATTCTTTTTAACTAGTGCCTAGCATCAGGAAAAATCTGCTTCCTTCCTGTTGACACCAAAATGGGAGAGGGAAAAAATTCCCATGCATCCCATGTAATGCAGAGGCTGCTGAGATAAGCACACTTTAAAAAAATATTACAGGGCAGCCTGGATCACTGATTGCTTGTAGCACAAGCAGTTTTGCTAGCAAGTTTTGCACACCTAGTGGGTACAAAATTAAAGCTGTTCTTTCTTCACTGTCTCTTAGACTTTTTATTTTAAGTCAAAAGCAAGTAAGTTGTATTTCTGATTGTCTGCAAATTATTTTTTGCCTGTAATTGTAACTTTCATCTCTGTTTCTGTTACAGAGGTTACAGGGTTTGTTTGGTTTTGGTTTATTTTGTTGTTTTTTTTTTCTGGTGAAAGTTGAACAAAAGCCCAGCATTCAGTAGCATAGGAAGCCAAGCCATGTTTTGCTCATTTGCCCCAGTCCTAGCACTGGCAATGGGTAGGAACATTACTAGAAACAGACAGAGACCTCCTGTTTTCACACAGCTCTGCCCAAGCACAGTATACCATTCAGATTTTAAGTCTGCACACAAGCGGATTACTTCCACACATTAAGAACCACTTTGAGTATTTAACTGCACATATTTTTTAGTATGGCTTTAGTCTTATTTTTTTGTAAGTTAAAACATTTAAAACGAAAATACTTCATAAAAAACACTATACATTTTGAGATAAACTAGTGCTCGTGAAAAGTGCTAGGTTAATAACTTTGGAAAGTGCAGTCCTCCACATAGCCAAAGAACATAGACAGCAACAGTGAAGGCATCTCTGATCTGCCTGCAGCACTTGAGGTGCCAACACAGGGAAGGGGGGAAGGGTGATTAGCCCCTTGTTTGATTCTCTGCTGACATATACAAGGATACCAGTTCTGGAGCTGACGGTTGCAATCTGAGCACCTGTCAGTCACAGCGCGACTGCTAACACTAACTTAACCTGACATACTGTACAAAACAGCTACCAGTTTTAACAACTTTATTTCTCCCCTTCTTAGTCAACTTTGAATCATCATCCTTGAGGTAGACAACCAGATATTCCAACACACTTTCCCTGCACCTTTCAGTATCACATATTTCAAGTAAAAAATATCTGTTTTCAAACACTGCAGCTAGCAATTTCACTTTTGCCTACAGTGTGTCATCCATACTGTATCATGTCTGCAATGAGCTCTTTTGTCTTACATTTGATGCTTTACATTTTGAAAGCACATCCAAAGATCAGCTAAATAAGGATTGCATTAAACCCTACAATTTAATCATAGTATATGATTATATATAGTGTATATATATATTATATCTATATAGTTTTATGGCCAAGTTACAAGCCCCTGAGAACAGAGTTTATGCAGAAACACTGGCACCAATAACACTAGTGGATGCAGCTTTATTTAGATGTCATTAGCATAGAAAGCACCTGAAATTATTTATATTTTCTATTTATAATAGATTAACTCTTTGGATATTTTCGTAACTATACTAAGTATACATTTGTTAATCTTAACATCCATTGTGGAAAGACTGTATTTACACACAAATACATGAAGACTTGATGCTAAAAGGGGAAGATGAGAAGGTGCCTGATCCTGTGCCCTTATATACATGGGTAGTGCTTTTAAATCAACTCATACGAGTGTGGGTCCCATGTTTGAATGAAAGTTACAGGTTCAGATCCATAATGCTTTATGCATATATGATTTTGACAAACTAGTATTTAAACTATTTTTACAAATACATTCTACAGTAACTGTGTCTATGGGCTCAGGCATCCAGCCCTGAGAGAAACATGATGTCTGTCCCCTGCCTTTTGTAAAACCTACCGGATGGGGTACATGTCTAGAAGCAGCTGCTTTTACAACACTGCAGTGAAATGCACCTGTCGACCTAGCACAGGATATGATCCCTCAAGTGTCCCAGTCTGCGTTAGGCCCCATCATGAACAGTTGCTCTTTCACCAATTACAAGACTTGGACAAGTGAGTCTTCGTGAAACAGTAACAGCTTGCTTAAAACGCAAAACAAGCCAAAACCCAATTCAAAATAAAGTAGATTCCAGTTTGTCACCCAACTTGTTTGGGGTTTTATATCCTACCTACAGATGTTGCTGTCCTAAAAAGAGACTTCAGTTCAAGATAACAACATTACATCATCTCTGAAAATGAAACTCTAGACTTTTCAGAGTACAGGAGCTTCTTATATTGGCTACGTTCTTCATTAAAGTTATTTTCTCCTAACACTGTGAATACAATCCTGATTTGCAACATATTTTAGAAGACAAACTAAACATGTTTGCAATACTTTGACAGGAAAATGGAATTCTTTCCGAACTGAAAGAGTATGAATTTTGGTAAGTTAATAATGACAAAATTTTTGTAGGTAAAAAGTGCAAATTTGTGTATACTACCTCCAAGCATTTTACACTGCTACCTACAGGGAATTTCAAAGCATCCTTCATTTTGATGTGATTTACCAGTTGAATAGTATGTTTTGACCAAGAGTCATGAAGTATATTTGACTGCTGCCTCCTGACTGTACAGATGCAAAGAACACCTTGAAAGGAAAAAAAAAGAGAAAAAAAAAAAAAGAGATATGCCATGTCAGTTTACATTTATAAGAATATTTTTACCCGTACAGAAAATCTGAGAGAATGCCACAGTCCCAAATACAAGGATATATACACCACAATTCAATTTTAATCCCATGAGAAACTTTAAAAAGTGAAACTGTGCTTGTGGTACAACTGGGATATATTTTTTGGTATGCTGCTTTTCCTATTTGGAACGACACGAGAGAACATTTTAAAACAAGTTAATTAATCTAAGCAGTTTTGGGGCCCCAGTTTTCTAAATACATCAGTGGGTCTAAGCAGGTTTCACAGAACATTTATCAAAAACTTATATATACAACAAATCATACTTGATTATCAATACTACTGCCTGCAATATGGCAAACACTACAGTGTTGGGTTTTTTTCCCCCCCAAGATGGCTGCTCTGAATTGCCTGTAATTGCAGTGGTCCAGGAGAGGCAGTCCTGTAGTTGGGCATTATCAGGGCTGGCTCACTAGCCCTCCCCATTACTCCTGTTGTACTAGTCTGGCCAGTTAGCAACGTCTGTATTTGTTACCACCTCTGATATCAATTAAGGCTGGGTGGAATAGGAGTTATAACAGAACTGGCTAAAGTAGGGTGGTGTGAAAATGCAGAATATCCATAGTGAGTGCTTTGTGGGGTCACTGACTACATTTATTTTGAACGGGGAAGTTATACTAAGGTAAAAAAGAACCAGTGTAAAAACAAAGTTACAAAAATGAAATGGTCTTGGTGTCATCGTCGACTATTGCTCGTTTTTGCTAAATTACCACACTGTAGTCATCTCTGTACCTTGTCATTTCTTTCACATAGGAATTTTAGCTTCTGTGCTTTCTTGTGCATAAATACTCCTTCCAGATTTCCGGTTTCCACCGAGCGTAGTTCAATCGCCTTCTCTCCCCATCCCATGACCTGATTAGATTGAAGGTAAGCTAAAAGAAAAAGGAAAGAAAATAAAAGAAAAAGATTTGTTACTATGTAACAGCTGAAGGACTGATTCTTCCCTAATTTACCTCAATATAGATCTGAAGCATTTCTCTTTGATAACAATATATTCTGAATTATTTGTATTTTAACTTTGTTACACAAAAAGCCTTGGGAACTCTAACTAAATTTCAGTTTCTCCTCTCAGACCTGGTTTTGACTCTAGACATAAATCTTAAGTATGCTACTATTGTATATTTTAGAATCGCAAAAGGCTGGAGGAAACCTCTGAAGGGCATGTTGGTTAACCCCCACCCCCAAAGCAGGGCCAAATTAGACAAGGTTATTCAGGACCTTGTCCAGACATGTTTTGATGGGTATTTCACAACCTCTCTGAGCCGCTGGTGCAATGCATCACTACTTTCAAGGTTAAAAATTTCTTCCTAATACCTAATTGGAATTTTTCTTGGTGAAACTTGTGCCCATTTTGCCTCTTATCCTTTCACTGTACATGTCCAAGAAAAGTCTTGACTCTGTCCTCTATACCCTCCCATTAGGAAGTTGGGTTTGTATTTACTACAGAGTTCGGCTTAGTCTGAAACCTAAATACTTCTGAATCTGAGACTACGGCATGATTCATTCGCTGTCCTTAGCTACTGTCTTCCCATCGCTGGTTACATCCGATATCTCTAAAACCAAAAGAAGATACTTCCAGCACTGTGGAAGCTTACTATGTTACTCCCTTTAAATCTGGCAACTGGATGAGAAACTGGAACAGTGATGAAGGAGTTAACACCACAGATTTCAAATTAGGCACAGTTTCAATGAAAGCCCTCCGGTTAGTGCATGTATGGGCTTCCAAGGTAGAAATACAGTTAAGCTCTACTGATAGTCAGTGCTCAGAAACTGTCCTTCTTGCTCAACTATGAACTGTTATTTCGTTAGTCTGAGCATTCTGGTGCTCTGAAATGATATGGAGGGAATGTGTGCATTTGACTGGTTTTTAGCTTCAGTGGACAGTGCTTGCCTGCCCTACATTATTAGTGCAAGCAATGTCTCTTCCTTAAAACCTTCCATGTTGATTTAGATTTTTGTCCAAAAATTAAAACTTTCAGTACACACTGATCTAGGAAGCAACAGCCTGCGATCCTACTTTAGAAGGACAGCAGAAAATAAAGGCAATATGGCTGAGTCACTATATCCTTCTTCTAGCAGCTATTGATTTAATATTAACTTGGAATGGTTGCTTTATAATTCTTGTCAGAACAACTGTATGAAAATTATACCTCCTTGGAAACATGGGTGGTTTGGCTACAGTGTTGTGATTTTAGTTCCCTCAAAGTCTATGAATTTCCCCTAAATCTGTTTAGTGCACGCTGAAGGCTTCCCTGCCACTAAAGCTGAGAGCAAGAAAATTCTTTCCCAGTATCCCTGGAAAGGGATGGAAGAAAGGGGAAGAAACCATCCTGTTGGAAAAGCAAAACAGCAGCGAGCAACTGAGGATAAGTGGCAGAAGAGAAAGCAGGGAGGGGTATTTTCTAAAAATCAAACACCTGAAATCAGTACATTTTAAACTCTTTATGCCTAGGCTGTACAACAGGGCACCACTGCTGTAGGCTACGAGAATAACTGTCATTATTAACATTTCTGGACCACTGCAGCAGCAGCATGATGAGTGCCAGGGCACCACCCATGCAATGTGCATTTAGTATCTAAAAAGGTAGGCCCAGACCACCCATAAAGTGAAGAAGATAGAAATGAAACAATATGCAGACATTTACTGTTTTTTCTAACAACTGACACCACATTAACCTTTTCAGACTTCACTTTTGAACACAACAGAGACAGACACAGGCACAGTATGGTTCTGGGAGGTGGGACAGCGAGGCAGGTGCCGCCTATGTATAAACGGCGTGAAACCATTCTATGGCTACACTGTTTAGTATACGTCATATAGGTCCAGCAACAAAGACCTAATCCACTGATAAGTCTCCTTATCTTTTCCACTACATGAAATCTGCACTCAAGTTGTCAATATGCTGTGTCTGTATCCGTGCCTTTGGCAGATTTCAATTTGCTAGCATCCTTGCAGCTCTCAGTAACTGCTGAATTAGGCTCTGTTGCAACCTCTAGGTCATCCGGGATAGAAAGCCTTGGATGACTGGACCACTCCTGCTATGTTCAGAAGAGACTTGATCTCCAAGCGGTATTACAATAGGAACATAATAAAACAGATCTACCAAGTCCAGCCACTGATGCTCTGCTGGCCGGCCAATCTACTGAGAACTTGTCAACTGACAATGGCAAATTTCACTTGAAGTACAAGTAGCGCAGAAACTCATTCTTGTAGCAGAATCAAAAAGTTCTTTCTCAAATTGCATCTGTGGAATAACATGCCAACAAAAAGGCCCCATTATACCATTTGTGGGGTTGTCCAGTTGTAAGGATTTATCTATACATGGAAATTAATTTGGAGGACAGCAGGCTGTGAATTCAAAGGTCAGTACTGAGTCTTGATAATCTTCCCATGCGGGAGCACTTACAGGTGTTTCACGTGAAATGAACTGACAACAGATTAGATACTCGGAATAAAGTTGTCTTACTCTGGAACAAAAGCTCCTATACCACGAGCAACTCAGGAATAGTTATTTTGAGTCCACTTTCCACCCCAACAAACTTTAGATAAAAATACCCTATGCTTCCATCTGACAACATACAAGGGTGTTTAGATAACACACAATGCAAGACTGTACTGGTTTCTAGCAACCCTAGACTCGGACCGCCACTCTGGCCCTTTGGACGGCAGCTCAGCAGAAAAGGCACATACTGACTCAGACCAATGTGCCAGTATCGATTAACATACTGGCACAAAGTTATTCAGTTAACCTGAAGCTCCCGTGCTTCACCCAGATTACCACGTATCTTAAAAGACCTAGAGTTGTACGTGAGTTGTGGTTCTTGTTACACCATTTACACCAGCATTACTCCCTGGACATCAAAGAATATATGCCATAAAGCTAGTATAGCAAAGTGAGCTTACAATCAGTTTCTTAACATCATGAAAGCATTATCAATGCTCTAAACTTGGGGCAAGCCTTGGTATTTCCTGTTTACACTGTGTATTAACATTAAATTGAGTAGGGCCCCCATTCAGGGAAGTGATTGCTTCAAGGGGAAATGGTTGAAGGAGATGGGAAAGGTGAAAGAAATTACTGAGCCATATTGGAGCCATTAACTTCTATGAAGTGTCACTGACATGAGATAATGATCTTAGTCTCACACCAGTAGCATACTCAGTCTGAATGAGGCAAGTGCACTTGGCACCACAGAACCCAGGTACTGCTACAATCTCGCTTCCCTTCTTAACCTTTCTTTTCCTTTTTAAACTCTTTCCCTTCAAAAATCCCTTTTCTGATCTCATGTACTGAATTTGGCTCACTGCCTAAGCAGTTACTCGCAACTGACCTCTGCATGAGAGCAGAACCAGGCTAGCTTTTAGCAAAGTATGATAAAATTGGGCTTTCCTGACTAGTGTTGCAGAAATAGGGCAGGAAAGGACCTTAATGCACCTTCTCTTCCATCCGTATCTCTGTGCCACATCAGTATCACTTCTGACAGTTGTTTGTTTAACCTGACCTTAAAGACCTCCAGTGATGGATACTCCAAAATTCCCCAGGCAACTGATTCCAGATAAACCAAGAAGCCTGAAACGACAGTGAATTAAGAGTCTGACCCACTTACGCGTGCCTGAGTCATGATATAAAACTCCATTTCACAGGGTGAAAGAGAGTATATGCTGCTTTACTGAATTCCTTTCTGGAATTCAGTCAGTGTGTGCATAGGTGAAATTCAACACAAAAAAAGCTACTAAATTTTGCTTTTGTATACATGTTTGAGAAAATTGCTTCAGGCAAGTATGCAGCTGGGCACGAGCATTAGAAGGAGAATATCCAGTGATGACTTTGCTGACAGTAAAAGATACCAGCTGTTAGAGACCATACAGATCTTAAAATCGAGTCCACTTCTACAGAACCCTTCTTTGGCCCTTCAGTCAAACCCAATATGCTCTATGAAACTGTGACTTTTATTGGTTCCCCACTCTTTGGGGAAAGCATGTTTATTTATTTATTTTTAGACAAATGGAAAGGAGAAATACATGTTGAGGACTGGGAATGGAAATAACCTACAGAGATACTGAGTGTCCTGCGACGTAGCAAGGCTTGTTCCCACTGAAACCCAGCCTTGAGCTCTCCAATGATGCTGCTGATCACTGATTAGGGACTGATTAGCTACTTGCATGTACTTCTGTCTGCTGCCCATGCTTTAAAACTTACTGCCCCGAAAGTTCCAAGCAATTCTGGGTAGAAAAAGTGAGGAAGGAGTCGGTAGCTTCTCTTGTGCAATTCTGTTAAATAGTTTTACTGCTGTTATTTATGTTACCTGGATAGAAGTGGCTATTTTTGTTCCTCCAGTCAGAGCTGTGGAGAAATTTCACTAAATGAGAGAGGCTAGAGAGTCAGAATCAAGACGGAAAAAAACCTGAGACTGAATAAAGTCACAAATGGACAAATTAGGAAATTGGCCATGGAAGGCAGGTGGTTTTCTGCTGTACGTTTTGGTTAGATTGCACTGGACAAAGGGCTAACACATACAGTTCCCTAACCACTCCAAGCAAGCTAGGAATATATTTATGACTAAATATTCCCCCCCCCAAACATGTATGTTGCTGCCATAAGCCAGTGTTACACCGTACGTCAAAGTGAAAACCTTAATCCACCTCCTATGGATGATAAGCAGCAGCACAGGGACTATGTACAGCTAGTGAGGTGACACATAACAGAACTCTAAAAATGAGCGCTACAACTTTAAGAGCCCATAAATCAACATTGTGACCAACAACTATTAACCTAATATAGTGAATGCTTGTAACAAATTCGTTTTAATATGCTCTGCTCAGATCTGTCGTTATCTCAACTCTTAATCCTGCAAGGTCGTGGGTTCAAGCCCCACATTGGGCGCCAAAAAGGACTGTCGTGGTTTAACCCCAGCCAGCAACTCAGCCCCATGCAGCTGCTCGCTCACTCCCTCTCCACCCAGTGGGATGGGGGAGAGAATCGGGGGGAAAAAAAAGGGTAAAGCTCCTGGGTTGAGCTAAGAACAGTTTAATAGAATAGGAAGGAAGAAACTAACAGTGACACTAATAACAACAATAAAGTGACAATAATAATAAAGGGATTGGAAGACACAAACCAAGTGATGCACAGTGCAATTGCTCACCACTCACCGACTGATGCCCAGTTAGTTCCCGAGCAGTGATCTGCCCCTGCCCAGCCAACTCCCCCAGTTTATATACTAGGCATGACGTCCCATGGTATGGAATACCCCTTTGGCCAGTCTGGGTCAGCTGTCCCGGCTGTTTCCCTTCCTCCCAAATTCATAGAATCATAGAATCATAGAATGGCTTGGGCTGGAAGGGACCATCAAAGGTCATCAAGTCCAACCCCCCCTGC
>JAVKLA010000039.1:8505420-8523301 GCA_034782735.1 Sagittarius serpentarius | reverse complement strand
GCCAGTCTGGGTCAGCTGTCCTGGCTGTGTCCCCTCCCACCTTTCCTGTGCCCCTCCAGCCTTCTTGCTGGCTGGGCCTGAGTAGCTGGAAAGTCCTGGACTTGGTCTAAATACGACTTAGCAACAACTGAAAACATCAGGGTGTTATCAGCATTCTTCTCAGGCTAAACCCAAAATGTGGCACTGTACCAGCTACTAGGAAGACAATTAACTCTATCCCAGCCGAAACCAGGACACTATCTCTGTTCCAAAGCTTCTCCGCTCTCAGTTGTTGCTCACTCCTTTGTAATTATTCCAGTAGAACTGATAACCTGACCCAGAAATATATCTGGGGTGACAGTTTGCTCGTTTGAATGCTTTTGGCTGTTTCCTGGGAAGAAGTGTGCAGGAGATCGGACTAACAAGAATCACTCAGCTACGAGCAGGCACCTTCTGTGTGTGAGCTGGACAGCAACCGTTTCAAGAACTGGAACTGGTGAGTTTGTTGACAGAGCACAGAGGCAGTAATTCAGCCACCTCTTGGTAATGCTGTTTCTCTACATAATGTCCTTTTTGCTTCTAATATGTACACGGCAAAGGAAATAAGGACTTTTATTGGGTCCCCTGGGAATATCCAGTTTTGTGCCAACTCTCTAAGACTACATACTGTAAATAATTCATTACTCACACAAAGGGCAAAAGTGCTCCCAGATCTTATTAACTTGATGTTTCTTAAACCCGTTTTTAATCCTGTTTTATAGAAAGAAAATATTACAGCTATGTTGTATTTAGCCCTATATATGTAAAATATCTTTCAGATTAAACATAGATAAAGTACTTCTACAATTTTAATTTCCCACAGGATTTGAGTTTCCTTTCCCCAATTTCTTATTAACAGATCAGTCAGAGAGGTCCCAACTTAAAGACTATGAGAGTATGCTATATTTAGATTCCCTGCCCTAAATCCATCAATTATAATACAAACTACTTTTTATTTTTTGTAGTCAAGGTATTCTCACCAGCTACAAAAGTTTTCTTTCAAAATCATTGTTTAAAGAATTCAAGAAATGAGCAAAGGATGGCTAGAGAGCACCCTGAGGTTAACACAAGACCCTTCTATCTCTGAAACACAGAGTAAAAATTTTGGGATAAGGTCATACAGACTTTACGGGGTCTGGAAATTCCAGGAAAACAGGTTCTCTTAGGAAACTTTCAAGTTCCCCCTAAGTTTGGCTATGAAAATAACAGTTATTCATACTTCTCTCGTAATAGTTCATGTTTTTGTCTGGAGCCAAGAATTTCAAAGGATCAAGAAAATTAATAGGAGCTAGTGGGAAACAATTATTAAAATAATAGTTAACAGAGCTCTTTGTTTAAAGTTTGAGTTGTGTGTTGAGTTAGAGGTTGGGTTAATTTGTTTTTAGTGGAAATGTGATTCCAATCGGAAGTCAAATTAGTCTTGTACCACATCACAAAGACTGGCAATTTCTGTTCCAAAGAAATCCATTTCTGAGATACCAGAAGTGCTGCAGCAGCAACAGAAACGCAAGGGTTCTCAAGCTAACCTACTGGAAAATTTTCAAATGACAACTGAGAGGGGCTGTTTGGAGACTGCCTCCCTTCAGCTGTGGAATCCGCAGAAGTATAAACAACGAAAGAGACGGACTGACAGAGACAGACACCTTTCCTTCCAGTGAAAACCTACAGTCTTGCTTTCGGAGCACTGGAAGAAGTTCTACAAAGAGCTAGCTGTTTACTCAGCTCTCCTAACCTCACCATCCAAAACATGTCATCTAACTCGCCCTCTGCTTCTTCAGCAGGATGTTTCATTACACCTGTCCTAGCTACCTGTCCCTGCGCGTGGGCACCACCTTCCCATCCTAATTTCTATAGAGTAAAATTCAACAGATAGGATGCCACCCTTGGAAGCGTCTTCTCCATCCTCTTCCTATTTAACTGCCCTAAAACACTGTAAAAAAAATGCTTGGGCAATTTCGTACTGATAGCTTTCCATGCAAATGATTATCATAGTGGTGTGCTGAAGAACAGGAGAAATCGCTGCATGAGTGCGTGGAAAGGCGAATGTCCAAATGGCATTCCTTCTATTAAGATGTAATCAACCTTGAGAAACTGAGAATATCATGGCTAGCCAGATGTATACTGAAAGATGTTTTAAATTAGAGAGAGTAACTGGCACAAAAGATGACATATTCAGCTGGTCCAAAGTGGTGAAGCTTTATTCACTTCAATGCCAGCTGGGTACACGCAAGGAAATTTTTACTGAGGTAAGGCAGGGTGATTTCCAGGCTACAAGAATGCTTTACAAACCTGTCTCTCCTATCTGTGGGTTTGATGATTCAGTACTTTCAGCAACATTAGGAAGAAGGACTTAAGCTCTCTCTGGTCCACTTCTGAGGCATTCCTGCAAACTCTAGATGAAGTGAAAAAGCTCTGAAAGCAATCAGTGCCCTGTGCCACAAACTGCAAATTTCCAAGTAGGAGTCATAGATCTATGCGACCCCTCTTGCACTATCTCCCTTTCTAAAGCAGGATGTAAGAAAGCCCTTTGTTCCTTATACATCATCCGTCTCTGAAACACACTGTCTATCTAGTAACAGTGACTCCTTAGGACATAGCTTATAGTAAGAATAATACAACTAGAAAAGCCTGTAATAGTTATGAATAACATCCATGGTTTAAAAAGTATTAAACATGAGATCAGGGTTAATCTCTGACGGGACACTTATATAAATGCAGCCCATTTTAAAATTGTTTCTTTCGAAGGCAGGAAAAAGGACTTTGAACCAATGAAGTACATGTGTGAAAACGAAGGAGAGTTTAAGTATTTATGAAAATCATATGTCATATATGGACACTGTAAGGTGGATAAGACATTATAGTTTGAAGAAAGTGTTCGTGTTAAGTAAGCTTGCTACTTTTAGTAAGGCCTAAGGAAGCACGTCCCGTAACAACATGCTTCTTGAAAACTTCTGTCTCCTTCAGATAGCATTTGTCAGTGCAGCTTCCAATTACGTTCAGTATTTCTCATTAGAACTCTTCTTACCCTGGCTGAGTAATTGCTTTTTGATTATTGATTATTTCTTACGGTGTTTCTAACGTTAATTCGAAGGGGATGTAAAATTTCAATATCTCAAAGACCATCAGATATTCCTATGACAAATGGAGAATTGACTTGATACATTCTAATTAACGTCCTGTAGCTCTGAATATGGGCTGAAAACTGGAGATAGGGCTATTCATTGAAGGTAAGGAAATGCTATATAGTTAGCTTATAACCTTATACCTGTTTTTTGAAACTGAAGCAGTTTTGTTGCTGAATTTTATTGAAACAGTGCAAAAAATAAGTTGTCTTGTAGCAATTTGTGTTCCAGAGGCGCGTGCCCTCAGTACTGTTGAAAACCCTCCGCAAATGTCAAACCTGGCATTTACTCAAGGTGTGATTCTACTGATTTTAATGGACTTTTCCTAAAACTACCCAGCTAGAAGTGAAAGGAGAAAGGTGAACATCCTTGGTATTTCACCATGGCATCCAGTTTCTGTCAGGCTAATAATATGCTTTCGTACAATCTAAGTGTCCTGGGCTGCTTTTTGTTTGTTGGTATGTTTGTTTTAAGATGCAGAAGAACAGGAGTGAGCCAGAAAAGAAATTAAAAGCAACAAATAATAAAAACAAGAATCTGCCTGTGTTTTTCTCGGTTTTCCCCACACCATTAACTTGAAGGCCTCTGGGGAAGGTGAAACAAACAGCTGTCCTGGCTACAATACAATCAGAATCTCCTCCTACAAAGCCAACTGCAAGCACGGGGAGATTGAGAATCTATTAGAAATACCCTGGGCTGGCTGCCCTGTGAATTTAAAGGGATAAAATTAAGGGCCCATTTGACAGCAGTTACAGACCTCTTCAATAATCGACCTCTATAGCTGTGGATTTTTACATAAAACGCTATGGGCTATGAACAATCAAAGTAGGAACCGAGCACCTTTTTCCCCCTCTAATTGACGTAATTCTCTTTGTGAGAACTGATGGTAAGCTGCACATCCTCAGTGAAGTCTGGCTGTATGGTCGAGGTATGATGCAATAAACAGTGTGACAAGAATACAAACTCTGTGGTCCAACTGTGAAGACCCTATTGCAATCATTGGCTGTCTTAACACAAACATACATAAATCTGTTTACGCCTTACACATCTGGTTTGCTCAGAAGTTGCTTTATGTGCCGTACACCCACTTTCATATGGATACCAACCTCATAAAGAAGTCAGGCTTCATGCAGCAGAATCTTATATTTAATAAAGTGCTATTTTTCATACATACCTACAGATGCTGGCATTTCTCCCCACTGCAAAACAGTCTCCTTTGTGAAATGCCCATATATATCAATGTAGATGCCTTCATCTTCATAGGTGAGTAAAAGCTCCATTCCGCTGGTATTCGGGAGGATGATAATGGCATGTGGGCGAATAGTCCCCTGGATCTAGAATCATATTTTACTAAAATTTATATCAGAAAATGGACTGCAATTTTAGTGACTACATCAATCTAACTAGCTTGGCAGAACAATGAAAAGAACTAGTTCATGGCTCATGGAAAGTGAAAGAAATGCCTGTTTTCAGAGAGGCTGTACAGTTTGCTAGCTGGCCTCTGAAACAGGCTTTCTCCCCTCCTCCCCCTTTGAATATGACAGTAGGTTTGCAAACAAATCAACATTCAATATTTCACTGTATATTTACCAGTATTAATTGGTTTCAAGAAGCCATGGAGCCACTGAGACACAATAATATTTACTTATGCACTACAGAACGCTTGCATTATCTATATAGAAGAAAAGTGAAATAAATGTGAATTCACAATTATTTCAGAAGATGGAAAAAGGACAAAAGCTTCCACATTCCAGGAAATCGGTGCTTTCACTTTCCATGATATTTCCCTATCCCCACTCGCGAGCTAAAACCTGTAAATTTAACAATATTTACAGCAAGTTGAAAAGTTACCTGGACCTTTCAAATAAAAGCCACACTCTCTTTCCCTTCCCATAGCCTTCACTAAAAATAGTTCCCCATTTAAATGCTGTTCATCGTAAGTTCGCTGCACACCACAGGAACAGTGCATTTCACTCACACAAATTATTTTAACAGCTGTCCAATGCACTAGAATCTCTCCCAGAAGCCAACATGTCCCAAGTGAAAAAAAAGTTGAAGTATACAACCATGAAGGTGGGGTTTTATGAAAGCGGTTTTGAAAGAAAAAAGGGACAGCCTTAAAAACAATAACAAAGCATTTCCTTGTTTAAAACACTACTCAAAACAGGATGTGAAATAGTAAATGAAACCACTACAATTAATATTTTTATAGGAAGCATACGACTGGAGTTTTACATCATTTTCACAAGCCAGCAACACACAGATCTTTTTTCTTCAAGCACATACATTTATGCATACCGTAAGGGCACAATGAACAGTAAAAGAAGCACTGAAGCTGTACTTGCCAAACTGAATACACTCAGGCCAACCACTTGACTCCGTGCCTCCGCAACAACTATCCGTAACACTAGAACGGGTATCCAGAGTCGCAGAGCAATTTTAATGCGTTGCCTTGGTACTCGCATGAGCGATCGAAGCAGGTAAGAGATGAAGAAAGAGGTGGGGAACCAGGAAAAGAGGCTACCAGAAAGCAAGAGTATCTAAAGTCAGCCTGTTAAAGTCTGGGCTGTTGCCACCACAAAGCTCCGTGAGAGAATTAGCCACTTCCAGCAGATGCTCTTTAAAATAATAAAATACCAAAAAAGATAAAGCCACCATAGCAGCAGATTTATTTCAGGTCTAGGACTCCAAAGGGAAAATATATTTTTAGCACATGCTAACTTTTGGTTCAGGAGCACACACAAATGGAGTCACCCTTAAAGGTGCCCCACATATTCAGGACAGTCACCTGGGAAATCTCTCTCGTCAGGTACATAATTGTATTTGCAGCCTGTTGAAAAACTAAGGCCTCTAAGAAGGTTCACTTTTTTCTTTGCCTTTCTTCTCTTGGGCAATTATGCTAATGATCTTTTTGACAAGTCATTATTCACCTTGCTTAGCAACCAGCTTCCAGGGATGGTACGCAGGCACCACGCTTAGATTTATAAACTGGTGTGAATTTTTCCTAGTTGCATAGTTAGCAAAGCTACTAATTGTCAGATTAAATAAGACCTCAAACAAAACAAATATTACGTCCCTTAAAAAAACCCCAACACAGAAATAAACAGTACAAGCTTTTGGCAGGTGATGCAACAGTTTGTTCTGAACAGCTAGAAAAGTTACTTCTTAATTAAGAGAAGTTTATAAACTTAACAGCCACCTTCAAACCTTGTGTCCATCAGAAACACAGGTCTGACAGAATTTGAAGGCTGTTACTTGTTAGGGCAGCAGAGTGATCAATCAAGTGGCTTGCACGGGAGGCATGGGTTTTCATTTGGTTTGAAAACGTGGGGCTGAGAGTGGAGAAAAAGAAGTTAAAAAATAAAAGGGTTCAAGGCACAGGCTGCAACATGCAGATCTGGGATGAGATTTCTTCAGACCTCCTGAGCGTAACTTTGGGACCCACTGCCTGGGGATACGAGGAGGCCATGGCACCCGGAGGAGCTAACCCTCTGCCCCTACGGACCTCTGCTGACTTCAGGGAGGTTTTCAAGTGTGCACAGAAGTTGCCGCGCCAGCAGCCTCCCCTCCGACTGGAGCCATGGGAACCTGCTAGTTTTCTGGACCTAAGCCCCCAAGTTTCTCTGGCTTTTGGGACTCACAGCTTTGAAAAGAACTAACAGCTAAAAAATAAGCAAACAAGCAAGCAAAAAGATTAACACCATAGCACAGACTTCATTTTGGACAGCCCCATGCCAGCCACTCGCTTCTGCAGGGGAATTACTTTGCTGTTATCTAAGTTTAAGCAGGAATTTAGTGATCGCCATCACCTCAATGAACATGCACAATGCAGTATGTACACAACCACCTGAAAACAGCATCTTCATGCCAACTTCTTGACAATCTAATGAGAAAGTCCTGAGGAAAATGTAAAAATTCTTTTGAATTTAAGGACTGATTTCATGGGCAACTGAACAGCAAGAAGATCAGCAAGTGTATTTAGTCTGGAAGCTGGGTTTCTGCAAAGTCATGACTGAAGGGCAAATCACATTTTGCACACACAGCCTGGATCTGTAATCGTGTGAAACAAATGCAACTTTGCTCCATGGTGAAGAAACTGGGATTATACATGGGTGCACACGTATACCTGGCTCCTCTAGCTACAGGTACTCATTGGTGCAAGGGTAACATGCTCGCAGTGGATCAAGATTAAAATATGTTGCAACAGTCTTTGTAATCCAGGCCAAATTTCAGCTCAATTCAGTGATAATTTAATCACCTTGTTAGCAAGATTGAAAAGCACAGTGACAGATTGTAAAAGTCACCTAAAATTCATGTAGATATTATTGTGTCTTTGATTGCTTAAGAAGTACTGAATTGCCAGGATAAATCAATTAAAAATAATACTGTCCATACAACAGGCTTTCTGACATTAAACCATTAAAATTGATATTCTAAATGCAATGAAAGCCTTTTAACAAAACTTCAGTGTTATAAAAAGTATGTGAAAAGTGGTTTTCTATTAGCTGGCATACCATAATTATTCTCTTACCCTGTCTTTTGAAATACAGCACAACTCTTAACCTGATCATTGTCAATATACAGCCCAAAGAACAGAGGCATTTACGTAATTTTCTGGAGTATCTTACGTGTGTTGGAAGGTACAGGTCATACACAGATCCAGAGTCCACATCAATAGCGTGAAAGCCTACTAGTGAGCCATATATGACTTTTAATCTTTGTCCATTTTCAACGGTCAGGTCAACTGACAGTGGTTTGTGATGAAGTGAGGTAAAGGACTGGAAGAAGAAAAATACACTATATAACACAATAAAGCTGTTGGTTTACAGATCTATGTGGATGATCTCAAGACTTTTCAAACATCAAGTTAGACAGCTATTTTTGTTAAATAGTATGTTATGTTTAAGGAGCTAGGTATCCACTGAGTTGCAAGGAGAGCTGGATCATTCACTTGCATTTTGAAAAAAATCCAGATTCTAGAAACGGACCAGGCAAAAATTAGGCTAAGTACCATTCATGTTTAATTTCCTCCTCTTTTGAGGGAAATCAGTATCAACTTTATGAACTCCAATGCACATTTTGGCACAGCACTGAAACAAGTTATTCACATCTAACAGAATCATGGCTGTGACAGTTTTATGCCTGCCATCTCCAATGTATGTCAAATGAGCTACATTTTCTTTAAAAGAATATGCATTTTATCTTCAACTAGAAATAAATGTTATACAAAGTGACAAAAAACAAAAGCAAAGAGTAGATGAGAGACAGTAAGAGACAGTGACACATCTGAATCAAAGTAATTTCACTTACCTTAAAAGCCATGAATTTGTGATAAGGCTTTGGAGCCCAAGCATAAACCTCCACTGAGTTTTTCAAAGCAATTACAAGGAATTTGATTCTCTCATATTTTACTGTAATACAAGAACAACAATTCCTTAGGTACCAGACAGACACTTAAATCAAAGACCATCTCATCACATGAAATAATTTCCATGGACTACTTACAGAGATAGACATTATCCAGCAAGGGAGACTAACAGGTTCTGGACATCAGTGTTTAGTATTGCCAGTGACAATACCTTGACTGAAACCTATAGTTCATTTATTCTCAGTAAAGCCAGATGACTGTTAACAACATTTATATATTGCTTTTCGTATGTCAAAAAAAGGTCTTGACCCTGCAAGCTAAGCCAACCTACTTTATTCACAGGCATTGCTGGTTGTGAATAAGGTACTTCTGGAGGAATGGTGGTTGTTGCCTGAACAGTACTGTTACACTCTGCAGGATGACTTTTCATTTCACTGTTCATGTGTGGGGTTAAATCCCCATGTGCTAGTGTGGGCGAAGGACTCCCATGTTTCTGAGATGAGTAAGCATTTAAGAGATGAGCAATTTCTCTTGATTAAGGTCATGTTGGGCCCATCGAGAACAAATGAAGAATCATGCACTGAAAATTAAGGCTTCTTTGTACATTATGTTTTCACTCTGCTACAGACAACATTTGCTTTGGAAAAAGAACACTGGGGTATTGCATCCCAACACATTCACCCTTCCTTTTATATTCAGTGTCTGCTTGGCAGGGATTTTTAAAAGATGCAGGTGTTATGCTACTGAAGTAAGGTTTGTTTTCTGTGGAAGGAGGGCTTGATCAGCCCTTGCTGCTCACAAAAGGAGAAGTTCACACCAGCCAAGCATATAGCAGAGGCATGAAGAGTGGATAAGGAAGGACACTGGTCAGGAAAATCTCACATAGGCAGAGAAAGGAAAAAAAACCAAACCCTAAACTCCACCAAAGTGCAGAACTGCACATCCTTTTCCTCTTCTGCCTGGACAAATGGCTGTAAAACCAAAAGTCAAGATACAAGAAGGTTCACCAAGAGAAAAACAACAGCAGCTGTTTTGTCAAAGAAGAGTGGCTTGTCATCTGTAAACACAGAAGCTCCTACCAAATGTTTGCCTAATTTTAGGATAACTTTTTTTAATTTTTTTTTTTTTTTTTTTAAAAACCCACACGAAACCCAAAGATGAGCAACTGAAGTGAAATATGTGGGTGCTTAGCTATAATCACAAAGAAAGTAACAAGCCACATCTATTTCATGTTCTTTCTTGGATTTAACCCTTGCCACTTCTAAAGCCGTGAGATATAAAAGCAAAAAAAAATGGTCAAGCAAAGGTATTTATGAGAGCCAGCCACCTCGCCGTCTCCTGCACTCCTCTGTATGATTTCTCTATTTGACTTGGAAAACAGTGCCACTTTCACATACCATCTTTCACCGAAGCAAAACTTGTGCTATACATCACACCCCCTCACGCAGTTAAATGACAGAAACTATCACAATACTGATGTTCATCTTCAAGAATGAACTGCCTGAAAGCCAAATAAAAGCAAGATGGTTTTTCAACTGCTACGGTACCATTTCCAGTGTGTAAGTTTAAACAAAGGTGTATTTAGGTCTTTTATGATCTAGAGACAGGGATGAGTTGTAGCACATCCAGTCTGATCTACCTATGGACATCCTACAAATATGATTTACTAGCACTTTACTAGTCCAGTTTCTTAGCAGTTACTCAGGGCCAGGAGGGAAGCTGAATAGCATGGAGGTGGAAAACGTCAGTCTAATTAAAACCTTAAGTAACTACAGAACTTCTAAACCACTGACTGAGCAACAGACCAGGGCTGGCACTCTCTTCTTCCAGCCATCACAGGCAATTCCCGTAACGTCATCGTGTAACTGCTGCAAGAAGAGATGCTACCTGGAATGACAGGGAGCAAAGCATCTGCCATGTAAAACAAGGAGGTTTGAAAGAACTCAGAGATATTCAGCCCAATACAATCCTGAAACAGATCTGAAGAAAAACGCTAGTGTCACAAGATGCAAAAGGATGATTAAGCAGCTTGTCAAGGGAAAAACAAAAAGTCCTTACCGACTTTGTAGTGTACGCAGCCTTCCAGGTCACCCACAGACACCCAGCCTTGCCTCTTCTCCACCTCTGGATCATTGCGCAAAATTTTATTTCTCAGCCATGATAAGTAATATACCCTCAACTTATTCTTCTTCCCTAGGATTTGGAAAAAAGACAAAACGCTTTAACTCACTGAAGTACAAACTCTCCCACACTCAGAAAAAGCCAGAGTTTTGTGATCTGGAGTATAGCAGGTCTTTGTGCCTCGTCAAGGTGAGAGAAGAGCCCAGCAGCACAAAAGAAAAGCCCTGTGTGACGGTGACATGCAGGAGGGAACCAGAACATGAACAATCCTATGGCATTTGGCACATGTCCACCTACCTTGTGACTCAAGCAAGATTTTCACACCCGACTAAAATTCTTCCCTCAGGCCAAAGAACAGGTCTCTATAGATGCATGTATTACCAGAAATAATCAGACTATCTGGCATTTACTCTTTGATGTGAAGGAAGGAACACAGGTATGGACTACAATGGCTATTTTGAATACATGCCTCATTTAGTTCTAATTAACTGACAATCTTCATTACAAGTAGCTATTTTCTTTTGGATGCCTTTCCAGGTGAGAATTATTTTGTCGTCTTTCATCTCAGTCAGTCCTTCTGTTGCTTTAGTTCATACGTACATACGGGCAACAGCAGTCTGGGATCACAGGTTAGTCTAAAAGGGAAGGACTCTGTCACATAAGCAACGGGACCTGGCAATATGGGACAAACAGCTCTCACCATCACCTACCACGGCGAGTCCACATCGGAGACAAGGAGCTGCCATTCCTTGCTGGACCTACGTCTCTGACCTTGTTACGTACTAAGCATCCTTTAGGGCCGCTCTCATCCATGGGGAGTAAGGGCCTCAGTACCTTGCGAGGCAGCGTCCAAACTGTCAGCACAGGTTGAAGGTGCCACTCCATTTCATGCTACTGACGCTCTCCCAGTATAGATCACTCTCATGTTACTGCTCATTTGTCTTGTTGAACTCAGAACGAGGTTATTTAATGATATTTTAATAGACTTGCACTTAGATGCTCGCCCATCAGAGAAACAAGCAAACAGACTGACAAACTATAACTTGCTGAGAACCAGTTCGTTTTAAGGATATGAAACACTTCATACTTCCCACAAACGATTTTACACATTAACCAGGTAATTGAATAACCCAAAGCCTCTCTGAATTGAGAACGTAAATGTTAAAAATTCAGGAGAGCTTTCTTGTTAGCAAGAATAACTGTCCTGTGATTTTCTGTAAGAGGAAATTCCTCAACCTAGTTTATAACCTAATTCTTCTTTTTAATTGCGTCCAACCCCAATGCAGGTCAGATACTTTTAGACACTGAACTAACCTGATATAGTAATTAGCACATTGAGTCCTTCCAGAACATCCATTTGCTGGAATCGTCTCCTTGTAATCAGCGAATAAACTCTTCCTTGCCCACTTCTGTCCAGCAGCCACAATCCATTCTCTGTTCCCACCAGTAAATTTACTCCTGTTGATACAGGGAAAAAAAAGTACTGCATAGATCACCTAATGATTCAGAGGCCACCGACTGTTCACTGTTTTGAGAACCGACTCTTACGTAGTCTAACTTAATGGTAGCTGGTAATTTGTTGCTCTGTGGATAACCTCCCAGAAAAATGAATAGCAGAAAAAGGATCTCACCATTACAGTTTTTACCCAGCAGAACACTTATATGCTCACGTAACTTGAAGGATGAGTAGTTCCGCTGAAGTCAATGTTGATTTAAGCAAAAAGGAAAATGCTTTGCAAACTCGAACTTCTCAGGTGACCTTGGAAAGTGCCTGTGAGCACTGCAAAAGTTCCAGTCCAGCACCACTCCACTGGCAACACAAGAGGTCTAACTAAATGATCTAAGGGTCCCTACCAATTAAAAAAAAAAAATAAAAAAATCCCTCTTTCCCCAAATACAACACCCAAATCACAGGAGGACCAAACTTGTGGGAAAAAGGGCTGCTGTTACGAGGAAGCGGAGTGTTTGTTTGAAAGCGGCCTGTGTTTTGCAAGAATGCTTTCAAATGCCAAATTAAAGGAGAGAATCCGTCTGAAATCCAACTGCTCCCAAGGAAGCAAAGGCTCCAGTGGGTTGCTGACATCAGAGGTCAAAAATTGTGTTCGGCTGGCATCACAGCTACATTTCCTAATCAGCTAACAGAACCTAATCAGGTTCTAAAGAAACGACACGAGGTAGCCTGCTGTAACAAGCAAACTCCTTTACTGGCAATGCTCTGACAAGTACCTGGTGCTCTTCAGCCTCAAAGCACATTTAATTACAGACCTTGCCACACAGCTCTGTTCTTAATTTAAAATCTTGGACTCCTACAAACATACATTACACAAAATCTGTGAAGCTGTACACTGGAAATCTACATTTCCTCTGGATAATATTTCATCTACTTCATTAATTTTCCATTCCAGACTCAAGAAGTGAGGAGGAGTAAAAGGCTGGGTGAGTCCCATAGAATACGTCTGTCCTTCTGAAGTAGAAAGATGGTTCAAACAACTCAAGAGCTTAGCTAGGGTGAGACTGGGACAAGGTCTACAGTTGCTGAAAACCGGTGTGACTACACTCATTTTGGTTTTACACCATGTGAAGCCGATCCTGTAAAAAGGGTGATCCAGCCAGGTTCTGAGTAAGCACTGACAGCAGGAACTAAGGACGCCAAGCTTTTGGAAAGACTGACGCCTGACCTTCTTCAGATTCTTGGGAATACTTAACACACATGACAGCTTCAGGTTTGGATTATTTCCACCGCGTCAGGGCTTAGTGCAATCAGCTGTACTCGTATGCAGCTAAGACAAGAGTAAATATCACGAGCCATGTAAGTTACTCAAACATTTGCAACTTTCGGTTCTTCCAGTGAGCAGTTTCAATTTGGTGCCTGATCAAAACGTTTTCTCATTCTGACGCAGGGAATCCTTTGCAACTGTACGTCATCTGTTTGCCACCTTCAACTAGGAAGGCAGTGTCACGCCTTCCTATGCCGGTATCTACCCCGTGATCCACTCCAGGACTTTCCAACAGAGAGGTGCAAAACAACTGCAATCTGCCTGGCATACCCTGCCAGCCTCTCCGGCTGCTGCCTTCCCTCCACACACATGCCCAGGTACTCCTGAGCTTACCCCACAAAGCAGCACAAAGGACCTCCGAGTTGAATTTCTTCTTGTATTTACGAATTTCTGGACTGTCACTCTGCGGGCGGATATTCGTCGGGTTGACGTTGACAACGGAGCCCTTCCTTGCATTTTCCCTCCTGACAGGCTCAGGTTTTGCACCAGATGCTAGAATGAAAGACATACGCAATCATGAAAAATGCGAGTGTTGGGCTACACCTCACATTTGACCTGTTTATGGCAGAATGAAAGAAACCCCAGAGGGGTGAGAAACACCTCAGGAGCATTACCTAGCCAGAGAAAAACCACCATGCATCTGGAAGATTCCCCAGGCATTCCTGGGTAAACACTGCAGTAACACAGCAGCAGAGTAGACCAAGCCACATCTGGAAGAAGGGCAAAAGCAGTACAATGAAAATTCACAGCGATGTGGAGTTACAGTTTCTGGAGATGTTACTGCGAGTTTCCATTTCCAAGCAACAGGCCCTACCCACTCCCAAAAATAAACAGGAGTGGCATTTTATGAGAAGGGTAAAGCATACTCACGAGAACTACAGGAAGGTCCTACTGGACTGGTGGGAGGGGTGATTGGCAGAAGTCTAGGATCTATGAACGAAGTAAACGATGTTGTAGACGACGTACTGCTCTTTGAAGGTGTGCTTTCAGTGCATGGGGCCTATGACGAAAAACAAGAGCTGCTTCAGGAAGACGACGCTAGGGGAGCAGACAGCACACAGCAGCGCCGTGCCTCTGAGGTTCAGAAGGAATGGCATGTGGCGTACACAGACGTGATGAACAGCCTTAAAGCAGTAGACACATGGTACAAATTCAGTGGCAGAAGAGGAGGCCTGCGCGGGGAGTTGTGTCTGGATGCTTAGCCAGGCACTGCACTGAAATAACCAGTCCCCAAAAGAAGAGCACGTCGATCGCTCCCTGCTGTCTCATCTGCAACAGGGCATTGCCCAAATCCCTTTGCAGCAAGAAGGACGCTGTTGCCTCAAGTGAGGCAGTTTAGGACGTGATCCCTGACAGAGCTGTTCTCTGTCTCCAGTGACACTCTTCTCCCCAGGAGACCCTCACAGCGGAGTTAGAGTCCCTTTGGGGCCACCGAGACATGCTGCCCTCCCCCCCGTGCCTGGCACTTGGATGGAAGAAAGCCAGGGACAATGAGCAGAGACAGCCAAAAGTGCTATGTTGCTGACACTGACAGGTAAAGGAGCAGAGGGAACAAGCCCTTCTAGCTTGTGTAAAAGGGGAGAAAAAAAGGAAGGAAAGAAAAGGGAGCAGAGAGAGATGGGGGCAAACAAGTGGAACAATGAAATCTGTTAGGGAGCTCAAGATTTCTTATCTGTCCCCTAGATACAACTTTTAAAGGAAAGAAGGGATGTGGTGAAAAATCTCATCATAAAAAGAGAAAGGATAGATGAAGTTAAAAGGCTGTCAATCTCAGGCTCCTAAGGGCTGGAGGAAAATGACAGTACAATTCATTCAATCTGTAATTTCTCTCTTACCTTATTCAGAGGTTTGTTCTGAGTTTCCTGGCTAGTCAGTGGCACTTTTGGTGGGTTCACAGAGGCATCTGAAATTTGGCTTTGCTGGAGGAGATCTGGCAGGAGATAGTTCTGGTTGTTTATGCTCCAGAGGCCCTCCTGGGTGCTAGAAATTTGTTTCCCTAAAATCTGATCCTGCGCATGAGAACACACAGTTAAACTCCACTTTGAGCATACTTCCAATGCACTATGCAACCCTGTTAATTAGGACAATAAGTAATGAGCATATGGGGAGGGGTGCTCTGTGCAATGCATCACGTAAAGACAATTCCTATGGAAAGATTAAAATAAAAAATTAAATACAAAAGCATGTGGCAAACACCAGAGACATCAACACCAGCTTCTACTGCTAAAGTGCTCCACAAATGCTCCTCATCTACGTTACCTCAACCACAGGCAGAGAAGCAACTTCAGCCTCAGAGACACTTGAGACAGAATCAAATGACTTGTCCTAACGTTCTGACTTGACCTCTACTTACCACGCTCAGAAGGAGGTACTTCTTGGTTCTGGACCTGCATTTAGTTCAAAGCCCCTTACCATTCATTTCATTGCTACTTTCCATTTACTGTATTAGGAAACCATATTCTAGAATGGTGACATTCAGTAGGATCCAGTATCAGCATTTCCAGCACAATGATGTTTGCTACTGCAGACCTCCTTACAGGCTCCCACCAACTTCAAGGAAATACCTGTAAACTATGTAAGGTGCGAGGGCACCACAAAAGCTCTCTCCCCAACAGCACAAAATACAGTCAGAGGTCGGTTTCGGGGAATACATGGCTGAAAACTTTGAGAGAAGAAAGATGGGATGTATAAAGCGAGCGGTGTCCCAGATGGGGAGGGCAGTGCAGAGGGATCTACCCCGGCTGTGATCGGTCAGGGTACCTGAACACCATTGGCACTGGAACGTAGAGTGACAGGAGTCAAGCGCTACGCTAGAAAATTCCTCCTGAATTACACTGAAGCAAAAAGCACCACCAAACTCAAGCAGCTTCTGGCTGGTTGAATTCAAGGCGAGTTTGTACATTGTACTGACTTTGATAAACAACCTACTGAAATCAGATCAGCTTTTTTGAATGCTGGCCAAAATATGGAAGAAAAAAAAAAGTAGATAATTCTAAATAAAGGACATTTGCCTTTTAAAAGCCAAGTAACTAACTAGAAATCAAATTGATGCTCTAAGTATTTAACATTTTAATTTAGATATAAAAAAACAAACCAAACCAAAACATACATGTCAGTATTTGAGATCAGGGAATCAAGCCAATACGGGGCTTTTTTGTTCAGTTTTGAGTCAGGTTCAGCTGAACTGAACCAACACCCCATTCTAATCATTTGGGCAGTTTGGTACACCCTAACCACTTCAAACCAGTTCATGCTGATGGGCCGGGGAAAGGGGTGTTGGAATAAGTTGCGGACACTCACGATGGCTGTGGTTGGTGAAAGAGAGGTGGGAGGAACGGACAGGAGTCTCCATGAGAAGGAGGGAGAAGACCGGAAGGCATCAGAGAGATTTGTGAGAAGTGGCAGCCATCTGTCTGTCCTCCCCAAATCCCCTCGAATATGTATCCTCCACTCTTTTCCATCCTCCCTCATCCTCAGTCTGGGCCTCAACAACTCCATCCTTCTCCTTTCCCTCAAGCAGCCCATTTCCAATGCCCAGATATCAGGGGAAAGTGAAAGCACTGGGCTGGTTTTGCCGCGTTTATAATTCCTTCTCCAAAGCAGGGTCTTTCCTCCTCGAGGATGGTGGGACAAAGCCAAAGCGGGACTTCTTCCCCAGTCAGGAAGGATGCCACTTTGGTCTGAAGCTTAGAAATCACACCAGAGGTAAAGAAAACTCCTTTTTCTTCCTAGCCCTGCCACAGCTCACACAAGTAGCTCTGGGGAAAACACCAGTTTCACCGCAATTTATTTTCCCTATCCGTGACATGAGAGTACCCTCAGTAATATGCGAGAAGTGCTCTGATGCTGAGTGCAAGCCTTATTACTGTAATTTTTTTTGTTTCCAACCACAAAGAACACTGTTCTGCTTTGTCCGTCTTCATCTTTTCAGCACTAATATTTATCACAGGGGAAAATCCACATGACTTGAAGTCTCTACTAGAAACTACAGCTGGGAAGGAACCACAACATGACACATGAAAAGACATGTATTTTTGCTGAGCCAGTAGGGAGAGATTAAGTGGTTTTCCCCTCTTCTGATAGTATTTTAAGTAGCAAGAGGTAGTTCTCTTTAAAGTGGAATAAAAAATGTCAAGGTTTTTAAAAACAGCAAGAACAAACACCAACAATAATCAGCAGTATTGCTTTTTGCAACCTGCCCAGTGCCTTCACGTAATACATTGACATCAGAAACTACCACCAGGTCAATAACAAGGACAAACAAAGAAGCACAATTTTGTAGGTAAATGTAAGTATTTTTATAGGAAGCACAAAACCTGAAACTACACTTTTTTCCAAGGCCTATAGCTATAATTTGCAATGACAGAGCAGGACTTCAGAGTGAAAATGCTGCCGAGAAGACATGGATACAGCGTTTATCATGCACATTAACGACCTGAGTGGCGGGGGGGGGGGGGGGGGGGGGGGGGGGGGGG
>JAVKLA010000039.1:8488355-8505320 GCA_034782735.1 Sagittarius serpentarius | reverse complement strand
GACCCTCCTTGCCCCCCACCCCGCCAAAATCACCGCAGGGAAACTGAGGAATTGCTTCCCCCCCCCCCACCCCCTTACAAATGGCCAAATTACCTTCTGTTCTGCGACAGCGCTTTGGGGTTTCAGTTCAATTCCATCTGGTACTCCTGTCCTTGAGAAATCTGCCACTCTGCTGCTTAGCAGTTGCCTGGTAACAAACTCCAATTAATGAACAGAACTACTTCAGGGGGGAAAAAAAAAAAAGAGCCCCCCAAAAAAAACAAAAAGAAAAAACCCCCACATGTAGGTGTTCAAGAGTGAGCATAATTAACATTCACTAGTTACACTTAAAGGTTCTTGTACAAAAGCAAGCTGATTAGTCTGTGGATGTGCCTGAACGGACTCGAGCGGGAGGACCACTCACACACAGCAGGAAGCTCTCCCCACCTCCACGGAGAGCATCCCTTCATCTCCCTGCGTTTCTCCCATCATTTTTCAGACACCGCGTAGCTCAGGCAAGTGAGAGCTGGCCCCGCAAGCTGTCACTTGAGAAGCGCCTACTTCAAAACTTCTCCTGTCTCCCCTCGTACACTACCCTGCGGGGCGCAATTATGACCCTCCCTGCTCTCCAGAGAAAGAGCATCAGCTGCACTTGCAAAGGGACGAGCCGCTGCTCCACTGCATGCTGGTCTCGAGGACCTCTCTGCCAGTGCCTACTGGGACAGGCTACACTGGAATTTCGTATTGTGATTCAGTCCCTGAAACATGGGACATCCTCATCTTACGTACAAAGAAACAAAGACTATGTTGCCCAGTGCCCACAGAGACAGAAGAACGTAAGAGCTGCTAGACTGGCTGGGGCCAAAAGCCCACCTAGCCCAGTGTCCTGTCTTCAACAGTGACCAAAAGCAGATACCTAAAGAAAGAGTAAGAACAAGGCAAGCACCTTGTTATTATACCCCAGCATACTATTGCTTCCTACACAACCAGTGGTCTCTCTGAAATTTAAACTTTTTCACCCACGTGGGACTGCCTCAGACTTCTGTCAGTGAGGCTCTGGCTCCATTTCTGCACATTTCCACCCCACTTTATTTAGTCCACTTATTTATATTCATTTATTTATTACTGCAATCCATTTAAGCCTATTACATTTCTGCCGCCTTTCCAGTAATTATACAGCTGACTGCATCCAGGATGCTGGTGTGAAGGGCTCTACAGCGCTACGTGACAACCGGTAGGAGAGTACAGGGGTTTGGGTATTTCCAAATGTTGCCCAGTGCAATAACAAAGAAAGTTTGGTGAGAGAGCTACCGACTTAAGATGGTTATGAAGGATTAGAAGTTTTTGTGGCTCTTTTTTTGTTCTTTATTTTTTGGTTTTGTGTCATCCCCTCCCCCCTTCTATGGGAGGGGTAAATATCTGCATACTAAACTTAGAAGGAATGGCAAGATATGCAGTAGGATCAATGGTGAGTGCAAGGACCTGTTCTTATCAGGAAAGCAAGCAGCAGCTGATCTTAAATGATGCCAGCCTCCCACGTATTAGGGGAGAAAGTAGTTCCCTAGCCAAGCACACACCTGCACCCACCTTGTCCAAATTTTGGTAGGGAACAGCATATAAAGAGCAGAGAGAGGAAACTGAACTATACAAAACGAGTCTCAGGGAACTCGGTGTTTTAAGGGGACTGCGAACGCCATAGGCATCGGAAGAGGAAGCACTCTCAGTAGAGTAGGAGAAATTAGCATCAATGGAATAGATACGTTATACAAGCAGGTAAGATGCTGGATCACATGCACTGACATCCTTTCCTTAAAACAAAAACCTGGTGTGTGTGAGGAAGGATTCTGGCTCATCTCACTGAAAAGAAAAAAAAGACCAAAAATTGTTTTCCTGGTGAAAGACAGCTGCCCTTAGTCCTGGCTTCCTCAGAAATGAGCCTTCTCAGGGTGGTTAACGGGATTCGTCCAAGAGAATATGAAGCTCTTTCTCTTGCGTATGTGCGTGTCCCAAGTCTAGTCCTACTGGGCACCTCCAGGAAAGCTGGAGCGTGGACATCAAAAGCTGTTCCACAGCCCAGGCAAGAACAAAGAAACCACAGGCTGTTTTCAATAGCCAACTAAAACTTGGCCCAAGGTGTCTCAGCCAAAGCCCACACAGAAACACTCGTACAGACTGCAAGGGGCTTCCGATCCTGCGTTCACATGCTTTAGATAGCAAGAAAAACAAAAACATTCACTTTATCCGGAATATGCACAGTTTCAAAGCTGAATGCTGCTTTCACTTTGATCACTATGCTTTTTGCTCTTTACTTGGTAGTAATCAAGATCTATTTCCTAAAATATCTGGCTTTTAATATAAATGATGTTCAGCCGAGGTGAAGGGACTTTGTTAATAGACAAGATTATACTTCTGACTTTACAGGAGTTCTTGCGGTGGCTGTGCGCACAGGAAGGCAAACCTGACAGGGATCATCCTGCTAACTCCACTTCTCTAGAGGACTGGTGGATCTCACACACAGAGGAGATGCAAATAATACATGCAGACTTCCAAAGGCAGTGGCAATAGCACTCCTTCAAATCATTACAGCATGCAAGGATCACAGCAATCTAACACTTACACAGCAAAGTCACTGCTATAGGGCAAATCCATATTTTTAAGTAGAGTCTTTCTGAGGTCTAGGATGAATTCTATGACCTAGAGTGAATAAAACTTTTTACAGATCAGAATAAGGTGGTTTGGAAGAAGAGCAGTAAGAAAATAAAGGCGTTAGAGTAAAAAGCTCTTTCAGGTGCACTGAGTAAGCTACAAGATTTTTAACATTCTCCCTCCTCATCCCTCAGCTCTGAAAATGAACTTCAGAAATGCAAATCAGGAGCATATGCAGGCACAAAAACTCTACCTTCTCCAGAGCAGCACAGGGGAAAGGACTGGTACCAGGCCAACACAATAGCTTGCCAACAGTGCTACAAATCTGTGCATCTCCTCCTGAAGACTGACAAAATGGCATGTGCAATTATGTCGAAGAGCCAGCGCCCCATCCCAGAGAGCTCGCTGGCCCTGGGATGCACTTCAAAGTAAATCCTAGAACTTGAATTAAACCGCAGTCTCTTTGCAAGAAAATTAGAAGTTTCATTCATCAATACTACAAAATAATTCTGTTTGCTCTTCCAAACAGCAGGGCTGGCCAGCTGATCCCTTGACTCTGTTTCACACTTGGACTAGCAAGCTATTCACGCTCCATTATTTCTCAGCAGAATACACATTTTGCATGACAGGTAAAACACCACAAGATGTCAGTCACAAAATCAACAAGAGAAACGGGAAAGCTAGAGAGACACAGTTCAGGTGAGATCAGCTTGGTACAAGCCGCAGCATCATCTGCACAGCAATTGTGCAAAATAACGATATTAAAAATACAGCAAATTTTACAAAAAGAAATCCTGCTTACGCTACCTGCTCTTTATAAACGGCCCTGCGGAAGGAATCAACTTTTCAGTGGTAATTATTTCTCCTGGAGCGAACAGACTACCTGAATACAAGGGTCACGTTCGCCTTGCTTTTTTCACTGTAACCTGTATTTAGCATAAAGGTGTACAGTTTTCTTCCCCTCCCCTCCTTTCTTTCAAAAATTCCATTTAAACTTAGATCAATGTGAAGTAATCTCTACAAAAGCACCACCTATTGATATTCAGTTAAAACGAGACATTTCCTCATTGTCCCAGGGCAGCAAGTCATCAAAGCTCATTACACTGCATACATCTGATGAAGCAAACATTCACCCCCGGGAGTTCATTATAGTGCGATTAAACAGCTTAATTACAACTGACATAAATGACTGATAGTAACTTCAGAGGGGAGGTAGTATTTATGTATGCCAACTTTTTCCAGATATTTAGAAACGTGTAGTAAAAAGGAAAAAGATAATAATAATTAAAAAAAAAAATCAAGCCAACCTTGCGTGGTTCATGTCATCTTCATCGCTGCTGCCGACTTCGTCACTTGATGAGGAATAGTCTGCTGCTTTTAAGAATAAGTTGGCACCATCCTTACCCTTGGCAAAGGAGCCTGGACTCTGAGTAAAGAAAACTCAGTTGATTGTTTTTTCCTCATGGAAGAACCCACCACTAAACAGCACGTGCAGTATTTTACTGTCCCAGCAAAAACAGTTATTGTCACTGCCACACCAAAAAAGCTTTATTAGGAGGTCAATGCTTTTGTTGGTCCATCACAAGTGGGTATTTCACACAGGGAAGTGACCTAAGCCAAAACATCTGATTTTCCTGAAAGGTGACTAGCTTTAGTTAGCATGTTATTTTGAATCTCGAACACTTACGATTCCATCTTCGCACTTTGCAGGAGCACAGAAGTACTTCCTTTTTTGCACAAGAAAAGGAGTGCGCCGCACCAGGACTAAAGGATTACACCAGCTTGACTTTCGTTCTAGCCCTGGACTACCATGCACAGGCCGTGCCCGCGCAGACCGGGTACGAAGCACCTTGGGGCTGGAAAGGCAATACCAACACAGCCAACGGCTCACACCCGCAGAGCAGTGAGACACCCCAGTCCTACGGGAACTCACACACAGGCCTCCCACACTATTGGCGACGGCCTAAACACAGTCTTCCTCAAACCTCCGGTCCCTGACAAGGCAGGAGGGGCTGGGGACTCCGGCGAGCTGCAGCTGTCCCCTGCTGCCCCGCTCTCCATCCCCTGGAGCCCCATGGGCCTGCCCGAGAGGTTTTAAAATGCCAAGCATCCCACGTACGAGCTCTTCCGCAAGGCACCGTGAGCTCCAGCTGTCTGACCGGCATCCCCCCACCCCGAACGCCACCAAAGAAAGGGAACGCCTCAGTAAATAAAACAGAGAAGTAGCAATCATCCTTTCCATCAGTGGCACGTCAGCGAACCGAGAGCCAGGACAGTCTTGAGTGTGTCACAGTCTGGTAGCGCATATTCCAGGCAGTTACACACTGGGTATTTGCACAAGCCACCGGCATGGTCTTGACTTCTGGGCTGTATGACAACCGATCAATGACTTCCTGAGATATTAACGACATAACCTTCCTTTCTAAAGATTTATGATCAGACAGGCTCAGGAAAACTGAACTCTCTGCCAATGACCTGAGCTGGACACAAGTCAGACCTGGACCGAAAGCTGATGAGACACGTTAATGCAGCCGTAAACTCAAGCCAGTCCCACGCAGCCTCTCAGGTGGACTCACTAGCTAGCGAATTCAAGCACCAACAGAGAAGCTGTCTGCACAGACATACCCTTAGTGAAAACTATGAACAAATCAAAAGTATCAGTGGATTTAAAAGAACCTACTGCAATCTGGCTTGGATGAGAAACTTTTTCAGACTTCTTATGCAGCTGCAAGTGGTTCTGGGACAAAGCGTTCTCTCCCTTGGCTGGTCCTGGATTCCCTGGAGGAGGGGGGAAAAAAAAAAAAGGTTTCTTTTTTTAAGTGCACGTGCAGCAGCACGAGAGAGGGGACCGGTAAAACAAGCACATATAGCTACCACCCAAAGCAAACACCAGCCTCTGCTGACAAACTTCTTTTTTCTCTTTATTGCAAAGGGAAATCTTTTTTGCTTGTTTCCCAGTGGTTCTGGATGCCACAACGTTATGTATATAAATTGACACTGGTGCAGTTTAATGCTGCAAGAGTAAGACAAGCAGACCAAAACCTTGGCACCATACTCGGTCCCACTGCATACCAGCAACAGTTGCATGGACTGGAAGGCAGCTTGCAAGGAAAAAGGGTGAGGACGTGCTAATCCCGTCCTCTGATCCTCTTCTTGAGGGGAGACAGCTCATCATAGCAGCAACTGCTGGCCGTATTCCAGCACTAAAGGTGCCACCCAGCTACATTCCTGTGACAGTAGACAGCGGGGTCAGGGAGAGGGGTACAGCAGCCTGGGCCCCCAATGCACATTTTCATGAGCAAACAGACCTGCTGCCAAGATTTGGCCTTCATAAAACTATTGCACAAAAACAGTCTAAAGGGTCTGATTCTCTAAACCCAACTGGGCTGAGGGCAAACAGCTGCACTGAACTCCACTCATGAGCACGGGGTCAAGCTAAAAGCAGAAGAGGATTCACCACCTCCCGCGGCAGCACAGGGAGAACCATTTTCCAGTCCCTGCTTCCCCTGGGGCACGCGGAGCGTCACTTCTCAGCTCCCACTTCCACTCTCTGCCATGGGGAAGCAGGTAATAACAGCCCTCGTTTTTGCAGAGAGCGCTGGCCCCTGCCGCGGGCCAACTCAGCGTCAGGTGGCACCTCCTGACACTCTGGCAAAGCTCAGGTACGGGTAACGAGGAAGCTGCGGCAGTATGCTTCCCTCCCAGGTGGCATGGGGACCTACACTTGCCACCATGCTTGCACAGCTCTTGAATACCCAGACAAACAAGGCTAGAGGAGCTGGAGTCCATCTGCACTTGCTGATGTCATGTTAGGAAGGATGCTTGCAAGTAATTAAGCGAATCTTCCCTTTCAATGCCCCCGCTGCCCACAAAGCTACCTGCGAAGAGCAAAAGCAGCCTTGGAGAGATGCTGTCTTCTGCACACAATTCCTGATGCAAGTGAAGGGAGGGAAAGCAGATGTGCCCTCACCCTGCCGCTGGGACACACTAGCCAGTTCAGCATCTACCTCGTTCAGCAATTTCTCCCACGACTATCCCACTGCTACCAACAGGACTCCTTGCAAGTGAAAGGGGGAGAATTCAAGCTCACACAAATTAGGATTTGTATTTGGTAATTTATGACAATGGCTTCATGTATTCATGCATTTTGCAAAGCTTTTAAAATTCAGAATTCCTTATTGGTCAATGAGTACCTAAGCAACTCCGCAGAATTATTAGCTTTAAAGTATTTATAGCCTTTTCCTTCCCAATTCATTATCCCTGTGGGTTTGGGAAAGCAACAAACTCTTTCTGGAATACCATATGCCAGAGCTAGCTGTAATTTAATGACACTTAAGAACCCAAGGAGACAGTTTAAACCACAAGGGAGGTTTTCTATTCTTTCCATTGCTGGTGAGGTTTTCATTTCCCCATGCCAAAATACCACAGGAGTTACACATCACGCAGACACTGCAAAGTTGAGCTGGGCTGTTGCATATTGTTCATCTCTGCGCTGTTACTCAAACACAAAATGACATAAGAGTAAAAAGAAACAAAAGCCAAGCAGTTTAAAATGTGCTTTGGATTGCTCTTGAAGCAAAGCTGGCTTGACTGTGTAAGTGTAATAAATGAAGAACAAATTGCTTCTTTATCTAGGGCTTGCAAATTAACAATGTGAGCCTCTGTTTAAAAATAAATTACCTCAGCCGCTCACTGGTGTGGTTTCAGAACATTTTTAGCATCCACCCTGCTTCAAATTGGGCGTGATTTCCCATGTCCCCCATCTTTAGTCGTCAACCTGGATGCAAAGCGTTGTAACACACCACTGCTTTGCAAGAAGCAACACAAGAAACTGCCCTACCATTGACCCACAGAAAATGCCCTTAGGAATAACAATAGAAAAATAAAGCTGTCCACTTCTGCTCCCTGTCCCCATCCGCCAGAATCTCAGGTCATGGCACAGGAACCAGTCTGTACTGCAAAAAATCTGCACAGCCTTGAGCAGGCCCTCTGCGTTCCTACACCGCTACCAGTAATACCAAAATAGCTTACAAAGTTGCACTTTACTTAAATTGGATGAGGCTACCTCTACCTTTTAACTTGTTTTGCCTTTTTTTTTCCAGTTCCACTATCGTTCTGCAAATAAAAGAATATTGGAGGAATGTTTCCTAAGGTGTTGTACAGAGAGTCTTATGCTTCCTTCAGCTAGTACATTATTAGAGTGCAGAAATATTAGCGTAGAGCAACTGCTCATCTCTACCATTGTATCAGTGGGCAGCGCAAAAAAGCAGCATACGGTTATGCAGAAATTGCCAATGGGTGAACATTAGTATTGAATTACATCTGTATGCCTGTAATGTTGGCTCTGCTGAGTTTCAATGGTGTCAGTAAGTGCAAAATAACTAATTTTTTTCCATTCTTAATTGAGGCAATTCAAATTTTCTATATGGAGTTATGTTCACAGTCAGTTTTTGACTCAAAAGAGGAAGTGTTTGTATTTGAGGAACAGGGAACCATAAAATACAGAGGGCTTTCAAAAGCCTATCACCAGAAAACATCGTTAAAAAAACCATCCCATTTGCAATGCAGCACTTGACACCCTGCAGAAGCCTGTTTCGTGTGAGAGGAATTATGCACATTTTGACTGATGAGTCTCTGAATTAGGAATCACCTGAGGTTGACCGGCTGCTCTGATGAGATCCCATCTCCCACTGCTTATTGCCAGGAGCGCTGCTGCTGCTGCTGTTTAGCTTCAGAGCATGTCCCCCAGGGGATGACTGATGAGCGTTACTAAACAGAAAGACAAAAAGCAGATCAGAACTATCTTGCATGCAGGAACACAGACTGGAACGGACCTCCTAGGCCACTGAATCGAGCTCCCTGCTGTTACTGTATGATATAATACTCCTGATAAACAAAAATTTTATATTCATTGCTGGTCCAAGCAGGGCCACCCCGTAGTGAGAGAAGATGATGGAGGAGACAGTTTCCTCTGGGCAGTCATTCTGGGAGATTACAGAGATTCCCAAGTCATTACAAAATACCCTACTACATGTACTTCTCCCTTGGCTGCTTCAGATTTGTGTCACTCCTGATTCCAAAATCTCACGGCTTTTACAAATAATGAAACCCGCTCCCGTACCCTCCTAGAAGATACATCAGCACCCACATATCAATGGAGAAAGGAACGCATCGGACGGTAAAACTAGCTGCCAAGCTTGTGAAGAAAAACAGTGGCTCACCCAGAAACCCAGGCTCAGAAGCCACTACCTTGTAACACTGAGGTTTACTTACACGTTTCTTTTCTGCTTTGCCTCCTATGATTCCTAAGCAGAGAGCATTTAGGGCTTGACTTCACTTGAAAGTTATTTTAGATGATGTTTCTGACTCTGGCTCATCAGAAGTCCTGCACATTATTTTGTTACGCCAGCTAAATCTACTTCCCGTTCAAATCTCTCCAACCCTAGTTTCTCACAGCATTATGTTCCCTGATTAGACATCCAGTGGGGGCTACCCTTTACCGCTGAGCTCTCTGCATCCTCCGTCTTTTCTCCTGGGATTTTGAAAAAGTACACTAGCCTTAAGGGCAGACTGCCAAAATAGTCAAGATACGTCTACAGACAGCCTGTTCAAGCTACTACCAGGCAAAATAAAGCCACAGGCACAAGCTTCACAAGCTGTAAGTGCGTACACAGGGAGCTGGGGCCAGACCTCCACGTGGTGTCGAGCGTCCGCAAGAGCGTCCACGCAGCCCTGACCAGCACCACTCCCGCCTGCCATCGTCAGTGTCGACAGGCCAGGATCTTGAGTAACCTGCCCCTTCAGCAGCCACTTACTCTAACGTGAAGGGAAAGTCAAGCCCCACCAAATCACAAGAAGTTAAATGACTGCACAACACGCTGCCCGTTAACCGGGAAACGGACGCGCAACTTGCACGCAACCCCCTCGGGCACGCCAAACAGGCTGAACCAAATGAAACCACTCATTGCGGGAATTATTACAGATGGAACAGCCCTTATATATTAAAAATACTGTTTTCCAGCAGAAGACAGAACTACTTTGCATGAAAAGGAGGAGATCTACAAGAGGCTTGTTTCTCTTTAAATCAGTTACGTCAGTCATGAAAAGGAAGCTGGCTTAGACACTTCCTTCAGGTTTAAGATCGGGAAGTTTGGTTAGTTATTTTTGCGGACAAACTGACTCAAAAGACAAAATAATTGTAACTGCTATTAAATGAGGTATGAACCCATGTCAGTTTTGGTGTTACTGAGGTTATGGCTTTGTTTTTAATAAACTGGCTTTAGTTTTCCTGTTGACAATAAATCAGCATTAGTATAAGCATAAAACACTTCGGAGCTTACCTGGAAAGGCATCTCTGATGGCCAGGCTGATCCCTGATGTAAAATTTAGAGGTTGTCCTTTCTGGAACCTTAAGGATTTAATCAAATGTTTTAAGGTTGCTACTGATATTTTAGACTCAGTTGCTAAACCTAATGCTTACGCGGTATCAATGCAAAAATAAGACTAACCAACACAAATGAAAAATGCTTCAGTGGGACCTGCGGGGAGGTCTTCCATGATATCAACACTGGAAGCTGCAAGTCAGCAGCAGGTGCTTACAATTTGCTCCAAGCCTGTGCAATCTATCAGGGCACAGACTGCAAGTGGTTTGCACCTTTCCTTAGAGTCAGCATTATTCCTGGTCAATATTTAAAGCAGACCGGGAAATGCATCTGCAGCCACTTAATGCAGCTTTCCCTAGGCGGGGGATTAGCTTACGGTGCTACCAAAGGGCTGGGGGAAGAGAGAGACACACACCCTCTCCCCAGCTGCAAAGTAATAAAATGAATACATGCACGTACGCACCCCCACACAAATAATTCTTGTACTTGTTCTTAGAAATTCTGCTAAAAAGAGAAATAAACCATCACCTGAATTACACAAACTCAGGAGCTTTTCTGCAACAAGCCAGGTTTTTCACAGAAAGGGCAGCTACAAATACTTAGGCTAACAAAAGGAGCGTATCTGCATTCGCAAATCCTGCAGATACTATATACATAAACTCAGAACACTGACCTGCTTATATATTCGTATCTTCATTCTAGATTACCGAGACCCAGCTAACGTACAAGCAACGAGATTTCTCACTGAGTTTCATGGAGTCCAGAGGATGGATACCACACAGCGCAGGGGAACTGAGCAGAGTGCTATTAACTGGCGACGGGGCCAAACACCCCGAGTTTCACATACCTTTGGGGGCTGTTCTTCATTTCGACTCACGCTCCAGAATACGTCATCCTGCACAGGGCTGAGTGGTGTCGTCACCATATCTGACAGCGAACTGCTGTGGTACACATCCTTACTAGCCCGGAAATTTTCACACTTGAAACAAATGAAATACATGTTGAATTGTACTTCCCTGCCGAGGGAACAGGTCCCAGTCTCAACAGATACCAATGGCTCTGTTTGCGAGATCACATTTTTAGCAAACGTACAAGGTGTATTTTGTTTGGATACAGCCCTACTCACCTTGTTCACTGTGAAGTAAGTTATTCATTTCCAGCATGTTAGGCACAAGTATTTCAAGGTGAAGGGTACAATAAAAAGATACAGTCAACACATCCATGCTGTAGATATATCTCACACAGTGCACTAGTTAACTGGATGATGCAAAAATTACTGTTCAGTAAGTATAGTTCAGTCAAACCTGACTAATGCTTCCATTTCAGAATTTAGATAGTGTAATCACTTGGGGAACCCACCTCCCCTAAGTCAGATGGTGACTTCAACACTAGTCTTTGCAGACCCACCATCAGCCTGGAGTCAATGGAGACAAACTGCCCGCTGGAAGCGCTTTCAACTCTCCAGTGGTTATGAGGGTGCCCTGGCCCTCCTCTGTAACAGATTTTTCAAATATTTGGGGGGGGAAAAAAAAAATCAAGCTTGAGAATGCAGTAAGAAATAAGAAACTATGCTCAGACTACACCTTGTGGGTAGTCATGTCCAGGTGCTCCCATTGCGACCACTTGTGTTTAAAAGGCATCTTCAAAGGTATCAAATTAGAGCATGAGGATAGCAAATGCCCTAATCACGGTGGGGGACAGAGGGAGGGGAAGAAATCAAATCACTTCCTTACAAAGTCTTCATTCCAAGGGAACAACAAGTAAGCAGTGTAAAACCCAAGCTAAAATACTCAAAATTTGGTCCTCTGATTCCTTCTGTATTTAAAAGAAGAAAGAAGGGGGGGGAGAGAAAAAGAAGGAAAGGTCCTTTACATTCTACACGCTAATGATCTATTACAACAGCGTCTTCCAAAGGGGAAGAAAGGCAAAGAGCTAAAAACGTCAACTGAATGTACTGATCCTCCCTGAAATGAGAAATCCTCTTGGACACAAGACTGAGACACAACACACGGAAACACTGCGTGAGCTGGGCCCGTCTTGAGGGATTGCTATGCTAGAACCAATTTGAGGTTACAGAAATAGAAAAAGTATTAGAGAAATGCCCGAAGCTATACCACTTTGTGCTTCGTCTTGTCAGATCTCCCATGCAAAGCAAGACCGGGGCTCTCCAGAGACACCCGCAGCTCGCAGGAACGCCACGGGCTGACGGCCTTCCCGTGTTGGGAGGGAGCCCATGCCCCAGCATGCTAACACACCTCTGCTGGGAGGCACCTCCTTCTCAAATGCTTGGCAAGACCAGCAGCCCTACCACTGGCAGGCCGAAGAAAGAGGCTAGCAATTTTTGTCAAAGTTCAAACTCTTGTGCCTCGACTGAGTTACTGCAATTCAGATCAGAGGCAGCTGCAGTTCAGTTTCCCCAAAGAACGACTCAGACGCATATTTTATTGATGTATCAGCCCAAGTCTATAAAATTCTCCAGTTCCCCAGTCTTAAAAAGTAAAATACAGTAACTGAGAACTGTGCACAGCTTTTCAATAAGATAATATGATTACGAACTCCCTACAACTCTACAAGACTAATTATTTCACAGGAACAATGTTCAAAATCACTTAAATACTGACAGGTAGTAGTTCTAAAACCAGTTAAAAGATGCCAAACACCCATTCAAACACCCCATCACAACCTCCCAGACCAGCATGACAAAGTCAACTGTCGAAAAACGGTCCTGAGAAGTTCACCTAGTTAAATATTGAGGTGCATTTTCTGCCTTTTTGGGACAGTATGTTCTGTTGACTCCCTTTACAGAAAATAGCTTTTTCAGCAGTTATAACATCTCGTAATCTGGGTCCTTTTATTTTGTCAAAATTACTTTTTTGTCCAACATGATTGTCACTAATAGTAGTTTTTAGTTAACCAGAATTATCTCAACAGCAAAGTGTTCTCCTGAAATGATTCATCCAGGGTATAGAAATAGGTTTTATAGCAAGTGTATTATTATCAGAATATAGGAAGATTTTTTCCCTTACTATTTTTTCAACAAGATACTTACATTTCTTCCTAAATTCCAGCTTTTGAGCGCTGCAGACTACGAGAAAACTATTTGTGCTTAAAAGCATGGACGAGCTTTGCTGAATCATGATACAGGCGACCGGGTGAATCCAAACTCTGCAGATGGTACCCACATAACTTCTTTGGGCAGAGAGAGACCAGTACACCACTTCCATGTTAAGCCAAGAAGTGACACCTGCTTTTGGGATGATTTCTGTAGGATCTATAAGACCTTGCAATTCCACAGCAAGCCAAAAATGTCTCAGATAACCCCCAAAATCATAGTGTTTGATATTCCCCTTAAGTTTTACAGATAAAATAATTGGGGGGGGGAGGATAAAAAAAACAAAACAAACTAACAATAATTCTAAACTACTGAGACTTGAGCCTTAAATTGTTTTTATTATAAGTAATACTGAAAGAACAGCAGTTCCTCTCATGCACAGAAAGCACTGGTAGGCAAAGCGTTACCTACTACGTGTCTTCAAACCATAAAGGCACAGCTAACAGAGCTAAGCAAAAGGACCCTTTGCTCCCTGAAATTATAACATAAGGTGATATAGCACAAAAGACTGATTACTAGAGTTAATTTAAAAAGATTTAGGAGCAAGAAGTTTTAAAAAGACAGGCTGCACTGCTTTTTGGAGGATGCCTACGTTAGTAATTTGAACTGAATCTACATACAGGGGCTAGGTAAGGGCAACTGTTGTTACAAAAGAGCATAAGGAAAAGGATCTTCTTAAACTTATAAGCAGATCTGTGCTGGGATACTGGGTCAATCCATGACCTAATGCACAGCTAGTTCTTCTAGTATTGTTAGCTTTCTTTTTCTGTTTCAGCCACATTGCTCCAGACAACAGAGGAGATCTAGCTAGCAAATCCTACAGGAAAACCAGAGAGTCAATTAAAAAATGGAGTTCATTTCAGACGTGAGCTAAATTCCTCCACTAGTCAGGTGGCAGGAGACGCTGGGCAGAAAAACAAACACAGTGACTTTGTTCAAGAAGTCTCTGTGAAATTCTGCTGATAGCCCAGAACGACTCATCCCATACCACCACAACCAGAGCCAGATCTGCTACTGCGCTGCAGCAAACACAAAACAGGTACAAAAGAGGTGGAAATGGTACACTCCCATCTGATAATATCTCACATTTCTGTTACCAGACAGATAGGATACGAGACACTGAGAAATCATGCTCCCTGCACCTCAGGGGCTATGTTAAGATTTCCAGGGAAATAGTTTTGAGAGAGATTTGGGCAACCAGGATGTGCCACAAAATTTCACAGAAAACAATCATGTAAAATAAGAAGTCACTTTTGTCTGAGCTAAGCAGTGATGACAGATGATCCCTCTCTGACAAACCTGCCTGGAAGTTCTTTAGCACAGACATCTGTGATGATTTCAGCTTGCATTTTAACTCCACAGTTCACTTTTATTTTAAATCAACAAGGCACCCACGTGTTGAACTTCACAAGCATACTGCTGTGAATCTTTTAATCTCCAGGTGACTAACGTGCCCATCACTCATATTGCCTTAACTCTTCATGCAGTTAATGCAGGCTGCATATCCAAACAGGCCACTATTAGCATCGACAGCTGCTACCAACCAGCAAAAGCAAACACAACCCTTCAGAGGATTTATAAATTACCTGTTGAAGTTCATCTGGTCTCCACACTAACACAGCAGGTAAGAGTACAGATTGGCTTCTCCCTGTCCACACGGTCTCCATCAGCTAGAGCACCGACTTGTGAGTGGGTAACAGGGCAGCTACCAGCGGGGACTGAAATCACGGTCACAACTGTGTATCACTTGCTGCTATTATCCTTAAGTAACACCATCACTTTAAACTGCATACAATTTCTATAGTGTAGTTCCCATCAAGTAATGTGGAAGAGGTTGGTAAATACTGCTTCATTCCTCAGCCCTCCCCTCAGCAGCTGGAAGAGGTACTACCAAACAGGGAAGCACCGACAGGGTGCAAAGGAATGAAGTGACTTGTCCTAGGTGATGCAGCCAGCCTAGAACATAGCTCCTTTCATCCCAGGAGTGGCATTTTAACAGGGCAGGACTATCCTCTGTACACCCGCTGCGCTCCTGCAGAATCCCAAATGCCCTGCAATAAACTAGGGACTCTCCTGGTTCTATTGCAGGGCTGAAACATTTGCCTCGAGGAGGCTGCCAGCCTCTATCCAAGGCTAAGGTACAAATGCCCTTCTTGTAGACCTTGCAACAGCTCTCCAGTGATTTGATGCTACAAGCCAGGCCACCAACTCAGCCCAGTTACAATATGAAATGACAAACAGGCCCTGGAAAAAAATAATGTGAGAAGATACACAAATATTTTCCCAGGTAAAAGCTATCAACCAGGTGAAACGGGGCCTCTCCTCTCCCAGCAGCTGTCTATGGTGATGTCTCCATCATCACCTAACAGCAACCTGAACAGCAGAGGCACAAGGAGGCTTTGACTTAAAGAGGCTAACAGCCAGCTATTACCTGCCTCCCACAGACTCGCTCCAGGGCTTAAACAGAAGGAGAAGGAGAGGGGAGAGCTGAGCCAGGGAGCCTGATCCGCAAGGACCCTGGCTCTTGGGGGTGGAGGAGCTATGGAGTGCTTTGCAAAGCACAGCCTGAGAAAAAGGCAGAACATAAGAATGATGCCATGAGGAGGACTGACGCAGGACACGCTGAGCTTGACGTGGCCAGTGTACAGAGCTGCTAACGAGGGCATGATTTTTAAGGCACTTCCATACCGTGCTTTTTAAGGCACTATCCATATCCTGCTGGTGGACTTCAACCACCCCAACATCTGCTGGAAAAGTAGCACAGCGAGCTGTAGGCAACCCAGGAGACTCCTGGAGTGCCTGGAGGGTGACTTCTTAAGCCAAGTAATAGACAGCGGGGATGCGATACTGGACTTGATGGTCACCAGCGCAGGCGAGCTAATTGGTGACGTCAAGACTGGAGGGAGCCTGGGCTGCAGTGATCATGCACTGGCGGAGTTCGCAGTCCTGAGGGATATGGGTCAGGCGAAGAGTGAAGTCAGGACCCTGAATTTTAGGAAAGCAAACTTCCAGCTGTTCAAGGAGTTAGTCAACGGGACCCCCTGGGAAACTGCCCTCAGGGACAAGGGAGCAGAACAGAGCTGGCCGATCTTTAAGGATGCCTTCCACAGAGCACAAGAGCTCTCCATCCCCAGCCGTAAGGAATCAGGAAAGGAAGGCAAACGACTGGCATGGCTGAGTTGAGATCTGCTGGTCAAACTGAAGGGCGAGAAGGAAACGCACAGGCAGCAGAAATAGGGACAGGTATCCTGGAAAGAGTACAGGGATGCTGCCCGGTTGTGTAGGGATTGGGTCAGGAAGGCCAAGGCGCAGCTGGAGCTGAACTTGGCAAGGGACACAAAGAATAGTAGGAAGGGCTTCTATAGGTACGTCAGCTAGAAAATGAATGTCACAGAAAGTGTAGTCCCTCTGATGAACACAACTGGCAAACCGGTAACGGACGAGCAGAAGGCTGAGGTACTCAACAACTTTTTTGCCTCGGTCTTCACTGCCAGCCTCTCTTCCCACACCTCTCGAGGGGATGGACTGCAAGACAGGGACTGGGGGAGCAAAGTCCCTCCCACTGTAGGAGAAGATCAGGTTCGTGACCACCTGAGGAACCTGAACATCCATAAGCTTATGGGACCTGATGAGATGCATCCCAGAGTCCTGAGGCAATTGGCTAATGTATCTGCCAAGCCATTCTCCACGATATTTGAAAAGTCATGGCAGTCAGGGGAAGTCCCCAGTGATTAGAAAAAGAGAAACATTGCACCCATTTTTAAAATGGGTAGAAAGGAGGACCCTGGGAACTACCGACCTGTCAGCCTCACCTCTGTGCCTGGGAAGATCATGGAACGGATCCTC
>JAVKLA010000039.1:8470274-8487142 GCA_034782735.1 Sagittarius serpentarius | reverse complement strand
GTTGAAGGTGTCCCTGCTCATTGCAGGGGGGTTGGACTAGATGACCTTTGATGGTCCCTTCCAACCCAAGCCATTCTGTGATTCTATGATCTTCCATGCAGGATGTTCACCAGAAGCTCACGCCAAGCAAGATTTCAGCGGCCAGCAACGAGCTTAAGAAAACCTTGGGATAATACAACCTAACCTCATAGTAACAACCCATAATCGCAGGTAGCCTGAAAGAAGTACACGGGCCTACCCTGCTGCTAGGGCTCAGCGGTGAGGCAGCATGACATGCTCTGAAAGCAGCTGAGCTGAAACTAATCACCCATCTTCTCTCTTTGACTCCAAGGATCCAATGCACAAGGAAAAGAGGCCACAAGATGCCAAGCAGCACACATAAGCCTCATCCAAATGCCACTCTGCTGTGGGTTCCACTAGCTAAATCCCACAGAAGCAACTGGAGAGATGGATCAGAAGCTGTACATCCATCCATCCATCTATCCATCCAGGAGTCCAGCACAAACTGACAGCTGCCAAGAATAAAACAGGTGCCATCTTCGTTGATGGGATGAATGAATGCACAAATGAATTGCTGTGGGGAACTGTAAAGGCAATATGATTATTCCTGCCACTGCATGTTTTCAAAGCGAGTGGAGATTTACAGCTTAAATGAGCTGTGCTCACACTTACAGTAGTTTATTCCAATTCTACCTGCCATCTTGTTTTTCTTTCACTCACACATACTTACAGTCCCTTCACAAAAGACTGGAGAAAAAAGTAACTGCAGTCTAAGCTACTTATTTCATATACTGTGAAAGACGAGGCTATTGAAAGGAAGCCAAGTTTTTGGGCACACTGTGAGAACCTTGAATCACCTCTCCCAGAACTAGTAGAAATAGCAGGAGCTAAAATGTTTTGAGAAGAGGATTCCAATGCAGAACTTTATCAGAGCGCTTTCACTGTATAGGTACTGTTTAGGTACCATTTAGATACCACTTCTACCTCTAATGCTGAAATTTTTCAAGTCGCAGAACTTCTGGGCTCTATCTACAGGCAAAATCTGACTCCGCATTGGTCCTTATTGCATCTCCACGTGCTTCTAGATTATTTCTTAAGATCACGAACCATCTTGCTTGTTTATATGGTCTTCAGGGATAAAAATTCTGGCTTTGGACTTGTTTTGTAAAGTGCCACATATATTTATGGCACCATATAAATAATACATCACCCAGAGACTGCAACAGTGCAGTCATTCAGGCTTTCTGTGAAACACCTAAGATCAATATCAGGGAATCAGCAATCAGGCATCAAGTATAGAAAAAGAACTGTTATCTAACCCTGATCTGTAGTGCCTAAGTATAATTCCACGTAGAACTTAGCAGCATGTGTCGGCACTAAAAACCTCTGAGCTGATTTGCACAGGCCTCGGTCATTTGTGCCAGGAGAGAAGGGAATCAGGTTTCCAGTGCACTGTTCTGCTTAGGAACTATCCACGCTTTCTCCTCCCCACCTGGGGCAGCAGTACCGTACCTGTACTAACATGGCTCTCTGTGGCGCAGGGGTGCAAGGGCTGGAACTGCTGCCAGATCCCATCCTGGCGTGTGGCACGGCTTCGGGCCCCAGCACCGCCGGCCATTGGAGGGAAGGCTGGATGCTGTCACTTTTCTTTTTTCGGTCCTCGGCCTGAGAAGGAGAGAAGCAGCAGCACGTTGCACACTGAGCCTCAGGCTTTGCAGCCTGGATGTCCTCCAACAGCAGCACAGTGCGCATCGACTCTGATGGACCTCCCCATCGGGGAGAGGTCAGCCTCGGCACAGTATGAACCATTATTGCCTCTCCATTTGCAACCCTTCCTTTTCCATCGAGTTTCCAAACTGCGGCAAGGAAAAGGGCCTGAGTTGCCATCTGCTGTATTCGAGGCCACCCCATTTGCTGCAGGCTGACATTTTAGCTGGGAGGAATCATCTGTCTGTATTTACTTATCTTTGACAACACGCAGCCTGTTTTGCTGTGCATTTATTATCCCCTTCTACAACGCTGACATTATTGCATGTCGCTTTCTACTTTAAAACACTTTTAACACTCTGTCTTTTGGTATGTTACTTGCACTATGGAAAAGACTGAGGAACACCATCTAGAAGGAATAAAGGTCCTTTTATTTCCTGAGGGCATTGGTCATTACAAAAATCTTTATCCTATGGTTTTGACCCCACTACTCTTTCCAGTTTCATTCAACATGACCAATTCCCATTCTCTAGTGTAAATCTTTAGCATATTCCCCAATTCAGCAGCCTAGAAACAGCTCTACACAGTAAACTAGAGATTAATGCCATAAAAACTCCCAATGTGTCTGGGTGGGCATTCTTAATGGTATCTCTCATTATATCTGGATGTTTGTGCCTATGTCAAGAAGGTAAGCATATTCTTAACACAGCCTAGGAAACTGCTGAGGAGATGGAAAATGATTCCACTTAGTCTCACACATCTCGACTGGGGAAAAAAAAAGAACACTAAAAAAAAAACCACCACAAAAAAAATATATTAAAACAAGCAACCACAGCCAAATACCATGAAATGCTAGCCCCAGTGAACTCGATCATTATACTACTCTTGAGGCCAGTTTTTCATTACTTGCAACTCTTAATAATGAAAGGCAAATTTTACCATAAGCAAGAAAGAACATGTAAAAACTAGGTATGATAATTTACCTACCACCTCTATGCTCAAAGGGTGCTTGCATGCAATATATTATGATCCAGATGCAAACTCATGCAGCCAACACTTTGGGCTCCCAGAACTGAGGCCAGCCCCTAACCAAGCACTGAACTAGCGCAGCGTCAAGCCCGAACTAGGAGTCCTGGCCTCTCAGCTCATTAGCTCCGGTGCCCGTGGGACCAGATACAGCGTGGACTGAGTTCTGCACATCTGCACACACCAGGGGAAATCCACCCTGACCTGCCTACGACAGGACGAGTGCTATGGCAAAGACAAGGAACTCCCAAGGAAGGGTTCTGTGGCCCCCAACATTAAGCTTGAGGCTTTGGAGGGCTTTAGGGTTTTTTGTTTGTTTGTTTGTTTTTAATGCCTCAATGCAACAACAATTCTGGAGGGTTGTTGTATATCAGTAATTGGTCCTGCAAATGCCACTGAGCCCTAAAAAGTATGCAAACTCATTCTTGAGTAGGCTATCTCTATCCCTGCATAGATCTCTCCCAACACAGAAAGTGGCATCTCTTTGGCTAATAAACTGAGAAAGATCAATATCAACAAGAACAAATTCACTGAGTTACCACCTAAAAATAGTAGAAACTTTAAAGCATTTTTAAATTGCTGTGAACAATTCTGACTGCTGACATAATTACGAAGTCTCAAACTTCATCAAAAAATGCAACCCTGTTGCACTAATTCTGATTTTTAGTGGAAGGATCTGTGACTTCCAAGAAGTTCCGAGATTAAATAAGTAATATTGTAAAACAATTTGTCTTTAAAACTAGAGTATATTATAGTAGCCATAACAAGAGCCTTGTGCTGTGAACCTAAAAGTCAGGCAGCACTTTATCTGCAACTAGTGATACTTTATTTCACTAGTAAATTAAAAGTTAACAGTGATTGCACACCAAATTCCGTAATACATTTCATTCTGCTACAATGGGTTCATTTACAAAACACATGCCAAAACCAGAGATGAGTATCTAAGCTGACATTTTGCAGTTCTTTTGACTTCTAACTACAATGAAGTAGAAAAGAAAGTTAAATTAACTCAACTGAGTTGCACTTTCTCCCTACCCACCGACAGCCTAGCAAAGGCACAGCATTTCTATTGACTTTGATATTCTGTATTTAGCAAAAGCAGCTTATTTCTCTGTCCACACCCAATCTGCTCCCCAGCTGGAATAAGACCCAGCCCTCCCACCATCAAACAAATACTGATATCAAGAGGAGTTCATTCACATTTCAGTAATAATTTGTTTTATCAGTCAATGCAATGAAGCCTTTGGAGCTAGGGCATTTGGTGTTTTGACACTTAAGTTGTACTTCAAACAGGATTATTCTCTTGTTTTCACAAACTGCTACTCTAAGAAAAAGCTTAATATCTTTTGTTTTCCTGATTTCATATTGCTGCTTAGCTGTTTGCAGACTCTATTCAGTTATTAAAATTAATCATTTCAATAATCCCAGCAGGTTCGTTTAACTGTTTATCAATACAGAAAAAAATCAGCTAGGGGAACCAGTTGCAGCATGCACGCACACATGCACACACGCAAAGAGGTGACAAAGAGGGCACTTGCCTAAAGACTGCAGCAAGATGTTAAGAAGCAGCGCTCTGCATTCCTCCTACATACATGTGCATGAGCTCTCCTCATGCCTTTGCTTAGGTATTCTGGGAAGATGCTTTGCCATGAATGCAGAGACTATCACATCCACTATTCTACTTAGACACAGCCACCTGAGGAGGCACTTGTGAGCTGCAGAGGTTTTTGACATCTACCCAGACTTTAGTAGCACAAGAAATCGCACCAGCAGTAGAACTGGACTCAAAAATTGGGATTACATCAAAAAGAAAAATAAGTGTGCTAGGAATGATGAGATAACATGTGAAATGGACCTGTAACTTTTCATAATATGATAACAGTAAGCAGAACAAGTCGGTGGGCAGAAATACTTCCAGAGTTAGTGGAAATGGATTACAACTCTTAATCAAGGACTTTATGTGGCTACCCCTGATCCATCATATCGTATCCACCTAAAATCCTGGGAGTCAAAGAACAAGAAAAGGCATCACAGCCTGACATGGGGCAGAGAGATCTGTGCTTGGGAGGCATGATGCCATTCTGTGCCTCGGTCAATTCTGTGGACCCTAACATCAGACAAAGACATCTGTTAAACCTCAGATGATACTGCCTTAATTCATTCCTCTTTGGAAGACAAGGTAATGATACCTGGTTGACCAGAAGGACCATGTTTCCCCATTCACCAGTCAAATCCTTCTCTGAACTCGAGTACAAGTGACAGAGCAACGTTTCCTTTCCCTCATGCTCTACATTAATGGAAACCAAAGGCTTTACTGTAGCATGTTTAGTAAGACACAGGTCAAGCTCCAGATTTAGGTTTAAAGATCAGTCTGTTCTTTGCTTCAGCATTACCACAGCATCATAAACTGCAAAGCACCAAAATCCTACATTGGCCGAGACAGTACCTCTTTGCTTGTGCTGCTTGATGGAGGATGCACCGCTGAATTTGAACTCCTGGAAGGCTCCTTCTTCTTCTGCTTGTGGTCATGCTGGAGAGACAGCAGCTGCGTCTGATCTTTGGGGAGAGTTCGATGCACCTTCCTGTTGTGCTGCGCATCTTCCACCCTCTGAAAGCAAGGAGTGATGAACCTCAGAGAGAACAATGCCTTGGAGGACAACCAAGTCGACCGCTGGGAATGCTGGCTTTTCAAAGAACAAAGCGAGCACAGTTCCAGCAGGGCTGACAGAAGAGCCACAGCCCCAAGTAATAGGAAGCATAAAGTGACCCCAAACACTGTGTTTGGCTTCTGAAACAGCACGTCAGAAAATTACATTTTTTCTTTTTACTTTTCCTGAAACCAGAGGGCTTTAATTAAACACTCCATGCTTCTGTTTGATGGCAAACCAGTTCGCTGCTGAAACATTAGAAAAACGTTGTGGCCAAGGTGCCAGACTTGACGATGAGACTTCAGCATTAAGATTAACCTCTGCTCCATTTTTATTTGTGAAAAAGAAACAGTCCTGGTTACAACCCAAACATTAACTCGAGATTTAAGCTTAGGTTGAGCTGATGCTGGAAGCTTTCAGAGTAAAGATATTTTTAATCAGATTGAAGTGACTGAAGACCATTTCAGCATGGAGAAACAGCAGGGACAGAAGTGGGAGAGGCAGTGTCATTGATGTAGATAAGGAGGATGACTCAGTCACATGTACGTTAACTTGAAAGAAGGCTGAATCTGAGAACAAGAGGCAGTAAATGCATTTAAAAAGTCCCCCTCTGGTCTGTGACTCAGAGGATGGGAACACCCTCAAGGAACAGAGAAAGACATCAGCTACAGGAACAGAGAGCTGCGGCCTGCTGTCAGTAAACACTCTTTTCGTACCTGTTTCTTTTCCGATTTCCTCTGTCCATCTACTATGAACTGTTCATCTTCCACAGCCCTTTTGTCTTCTTTACATCTCTCCTCTTTCCTCTGAACAGCCTTAGCCTCTGGCCACCTCTGCTCGCACTCCTGCTGCCTTCGTAGCTCCTGCTCTCGCCTCTGATGCTGGAACAGAGCCAGGGAGTAATATTGCTTATTTTACTTTACTTTTGTACCCACCAATTACTTATGCCAGTGTTCATTAATCACAAGGCCCATTTCCTGCTATGCAGGCGCTTTTAGGGGATACCCGATACACTGCGTGGCAGAAGCAGAGAGCCACAAGCTGCCCACCACAATTACTGCCAAACTTGAAGTGAAACCTTTGCCCTTTTGGCAGCCGAGGGCAGATTTGCCATTCATTTAAGTAGGCGTGCGAGATCTCTGCGATGGCTGGCAGCTAATCTAATGACAAATGTCTTCCCATCATTTTCAGAAGGAAGGGTTTTTCCAGAGTCCCCCCATTTTGCTGGAGCAGCACTATGCTTCACAAATGCCAGCTCCGGAGCGTCTGCACAATGCTTGAATTTGGTCAGATACTCATGAGAAGAGACACGCTGGTGATTCAGCAATGCCTCCGACACCACAGTGTGTCAGACAGCTGAAAAGGCAGCAGCTATCTTGTAACATCTTAAACAGAAGCAGGGCCAGGACTCTGGATCAGACAGACAGACGCCAAACTGGGCAAGAAACATGAGAAAGAAATTGGGATCTCTCATCCCATCTGCCTGGGCTTCCACCACCAAACAAACTCGAGCAAAATGCCCTTCCCCTTCTGCTCCCAAAGCTCAGGGCAGGTTGTCAGCGGGAAAAGGACAGAGCCCATTTAAATTCATCTAAAATCATTGTGTTGAAAAGTGACACAGTTCTCCCAAGGCTAAAGACTACAATCCAGGTTGTGCTCACAAATTAACACAGTCGTCTTGCCTTTCAAAGCCTACTCTCTACAGACATATTTTTCATTTGTGATGAGACATGGAACAACAATACAAGCCAGTCCCTACATCCTCCAGCCTCCTCCGCTGCTCCTTCTGCTGCTCAATCCGTTTCTGCCGCTCTGTCAGCAGCTGCTTCTTGTATTTCTCCTGGTCCTTCATCTGCTGCTGCTGGCGATGAGGGTCAGAACGGTTTTTGTTCTCCTGCTGCAGCCTCAGAAATTCACGGCGCAGAGTTGACTCCCCCGGGAGATTAACTATGGAGCTGAAACAAAGGGGAGGTTTCTACATGACTAAACATAACATTACAGAGAGAATACAAGGTGTATTGGGAATTGCTTGTTGTCCTGCGTTAGCAAATTAAGATGTTCCGATAAATCTCCAGCATGTTGACTATGCATCCGCACTTGCTGTGCTACAACACAGCCTGAAGCCGATCATTGGGTCCTTCATTTGAGAGTTTCCTCCCTAGGGCAGGGGAACTAAGAAGCAGCTTATTACAGACATTTTATACTCAGCAGTTGTATTTGATAGCTACAAAACAGTTAAAGCTACCGGAGCGAGTACAGGAGATAAGGGATTCAGAGCAAGTTAAGAAAGCCATTCTGGCTGAGGAGGGCTGCCTTCAATGATAACAGCTTGGGCAGTCAAATTTTCTGTTCCAGTAATAAAATTAACCTTGGTTCTCCTTCATCTTCATTCAGCTCATCATCTTCCTCCTCACTTCCACTGTAATCATAATCCGTTTCTTCTAAAAAAGAGAACAATAAACAAACCCCAGTGGAGGATGCTGTTATTTAAGATACGATCCTGAACTTTGTCTCTGAGCACTCAACCTGAACTACATGTAGCTCAGCAGGAATTTAAAAGCCACAGGTTGCACTGGGAGGCTGAGGGGAGGCAAGATACCCACGTACGTAATTCAAAATCTAGTTCAGATAATGTTTCAGGGCAGCCCCTTTACACACTCCCACCTTTTCCCTTGACTGACTGTATTGGTTTTGCAAAACTAACCTATTTCCATAATCTGAAATAAATTAGGCTAAACCCACAGAGAAATCCAACCCCCATAAATTCAGAAAGAAATTTAGATAGGACATGAAAGACTTGTACTGCCCTTCTCTGCTACTGTATACCTATTGTATGGCTAAGCTGAGGCCTTCAGTAAATCCAGGCTTCCTTTCGTATTAAAGTGAGTAATTAAAACAAGAAACAGGGATAATAAATTAACGCTAGTTTTAGCACAGGGGTTCAGAAGAAGCTGATCCACACTTTTAAAGTTCTCTTGAAGACTAACACAAAGGCAGCTTTTAAGGGGTAATTTCAAACTGGTCCTACTCTGCACTGCTGGCTATATGGCATGCTAAAGTGCGACTTCATTTTTGTTTTAAGTCTCTATTTTGAAGTGTATAGTCTGGCAATTTCACACTGTTCTCCCTTTCAGGGGAGCTTGATTAAAAATAGCACTTTTCAGGTCAAAATATAACTATCTATCAAGAAGTGACTGTTACCATTGCATTTCCCCTCCCCTCAAGGGCATTTGTGAGAAACTCTAGCTCGCTATCTTTCCATTCAAACGTGCTTTGAGATTTATAGCTGAAAGACAGCGGAAGACAGCAACTACTATTGGAGTCACTAAATCTACATTGCAACAGCAATTTCATTTTAGGCACAAATATTCCTGTTGTCAAATCAATACTTGGAGTTTATAAGTCATTTTCCAACTGTATAGTGCTTTCTGAGTTTGCTCTCATAGTCACTGATCCTCACAGTGCCCCTGCCAGTATAAAACACACAGAAGAGGAAGAGGGGAGAGAGGGCAGGGAAAATGGGTGATCAACAGCTACAGCTCTCACTCCGCTTCGCACAGCCCTTAGGCTGCTGTGCGCAGGCATTTATACAAGTATGATCCCCACTCCAGCACCGCTTCTTCCAGGTTTTGCTCTGGAGAGCAAGACTAGCATTTGGAACAAACTCAGATTCTCTCTTGTTCTTCAGCCACCCTGTGAAGTAGATGATTCATTATATCCATCTGTGTTTTGCTGGAGCTCGGAGGCCTTCTCCAGGTCTCTTTTGTGCACTCTACTGCAAAACGCTTAAAGAGCACTTCTGACCCCCAAAGAACTCACAAGCTAAAATTATATGGAGATGGAACAGGTAAATTAAATGGATCGGGGACAGGCACATGATCTGAGACACTAAGAAATGCCCGTTGAGTACTACTTAGACACTCGAGAAAGCAGGGACCTAGACTTTACTTGGACTCCTCGCTCACGTTTGCATTAGGGTTGCTCTCAGTGAATCAGGTTAGTCAGGCACCAAAGACTTAAACACCATTAAGGACCTGGGCTTTGGCAAAGAGATCTTCAAAATGGCCCCACCGCTATCAAGGACAACACTTTCTCGGTTTTCCTGGTTCTAGTATTTCAGCTGCATCTGCCTTATACTCTGCTGCCAAAACTGGAAGAGGACCTACTCTCTGCAGTGCCTTTTATTTCGTTTTTGCCACGTTACCCTTTTCTCCTTTTTTCTTCCTGGTCCTGTCCAGGTGGTCTTTCAGCATGATGCGCACTTGACGTTCATTCTGCATGTCTCGGATGAAAGAATGCTTAAGCAAGGTTTCAGTGGACGGACGATGCAAATAATTTTTTACAAGGCAGCTTTCAACAAAGTTTAGGAATTTCTTTGACCTGAAAAAGACAGAAAAGTGGAGGAAAACAATAATCCTTTTTAACTTGCGTGCCAAGCGCTACCCCTGAGTAATGGAAAGCACTGACTTTGCAAAGTTTCCTTTTGCACTGGAACTGCGCGAGACAATCTGAGTTTTGCCACCAGTTTGCCTCCTGAGACCGATACAGCGCTGAGGGTGAATGATGGGGAACTCCACCCTGACCACCCTCTCAGTGGAGTTACCCTGAATTTACATCCAGATGAACAAAACCACAATCTGGCCGACGCAACTCTTTCAAAAATGCCCTTACCCTTTTGATAGGGTGAAGATTTTCTTTATACACTTCATTTAAAAGACAAACTAATTCTCCGTAGCCTACGGTGACTGCCATTGGCCCCGCAATGTCCATGCAGTCTTCTGACGAAGCACTGACCCCAAGCAGCCCATCTAAGGCTTGCCTATACCGCAATTTCAGCCACCCGTGCTAAACTTTAGCAACTGCAATGACTGCCGCAGCTTAGGCAGAGTTCAAAAGAAAGGTATTGCTTCCCAAAGGTAAACTACATCTGCACCTGTGGCTTAACCCAGCACTAGAAACAGCCTAGGAAAGGCGTCACAGATTACTGTAGGATTTAACAAGATCATTGTCTTCCGACAAGAGATCTCAACATCCTGCTAAGCCCAATGCAGCAAGAATACAGGTTTTACACATCTCTTTACCATTTTCTGGATTTCAACTTTGGGGGTGGGTTCCGTGGGATGAGGAAGAGCGCTCTCATGGGGTGCATGTCGCACAGGGCTGCAAAGGAAACCACAAGCTATTGAAGGGTGCATGACCCCCCCCTCACACCGTGTCCCTCCCACAGCCTGACCACACTGACCCAGCCGGGCCAGGAGCCCGGTTCTCCTGACAGAGAGGAGCAGTCCTCCACAAACACAGCACCCGCCGCAGAACTGCACCGTCAGTCAACAAAATTCACACTACAGCCGAGAAATAAAGTCGCCGAGTACACAGAAATCTTTCATGACAATATGCTGTTATTGCCGGTTAAAAGAGATTTGAAAGAAAGGCTGCATAGCAAGAACAAGCACACCTTTCTCCATATTTTTTATGTATAAGGCTTCAGAAGGAACCAACGGGTGTTTTCACATAAACAGAAGCTGAAGTTGGGACTGAAATACTTACCGGTTTATTATGTCTGGCTTATGGTTCAGCTAAATGATAAGCTAGATTTTAACCAAACTCTTAGCTACATTGTTCGTGGCATAAAGAGAAACTGCAGGATGAAGAAAACCTGATGCGAAGCGGAGAGCTCATAAACTGTATCACTGCCCCAGAGCATAATGACTAAGCACACATTTCATCTGTTCTGTGTTTCGGGAGTGCGAGCACCATTACTAGACAATCTGCAACAGACTCTACTCATGCATTCAGACGCTGGTTTCTCTCCAGCTCACCGTACTTCTCTTTAGTGTTACCGTTGTGGAAAGTCGAAGCTACAAAGAACTCTGAGGAAAGTAAATACTGTCACATCTCATCTATCCCAGGCATTCTGTATGGAATTATGAGTGTGCTCCATCTGTCACAGAGAAATATCGAGGGTCAGAGGTCTTCTTTCGCAAAACAGAGCTACTGAATGACAACTGATAGGAACTACATGGAGGACGATTTCTTATGATATACAGGTGTTCAGCAGTGATTCTCTTTAACAGGAGTGGACTTACAGCATTACAGAACTAGTAAAAGTGAGGAGACTGTGGTCTGGTAAAACCTTCACTGCCTTCTATTAATTTCTCTCCCTGCATCCACCTGCTGTCGTTTCTCACATCTGGGTTCTGTTTTTGACTTTTTCCTTTGTATTTTCAATAGCACTTGATACAGTGGGGGTGGGGGATAGAAGAGGTCTGGTTTCTAGCTATGGGTCCCAGACACTGTTGTACTACAGTAAACAAAACACAATGCCACAGAATATAATCCACAGCATTTCCCCGCCAAAAGTAATGAAAACATCAAATACAAGTGGCATGAGGAACTAGCACGCAAAGCTACAAAGCCTCTCTCAAAAAAACCTCCCTACGGACTTACGTCTCGGGACTAAGCTTCGGCTAGGCTGAAGCACAGTGTCTGAAAGTGCTCCTGAACTCCAGCTGGCTCCCAAGCGCTGCTAAAAACCAAGCCTGACGGGAGAAGAGCCAAGCGTGTTTTTTAAAAACACAGCCTACGTGCGCTCAAGCTCAGGCCAGGGTATAACTTATCTCCCGTGCTCTCAGCAGTGACCGGATACCCCGTCACATCACACCTGCTTCGCGGGTGCTGGGGCAAAGCACGGTCCTCCGTGGAAACAAAACCGCACGAGGTCTTTGCACGCACGCTGCAGCCGCCGATCCCTGCCCGACGGCTGCAAGAGGCTGACCGGAGGAGGAAGAGGGACAGCTGGCAGGCGAGGGCAGGCTGTAAAACTACGGCAACCTGCTGTCCGGTTGAGAATGCGGTTATGGACCAAAGCCATTGTGTGAGCAAGTACAGTATTCATCCCAAAACCTGTGAGAATCAAGTCAGTCCCCGAGTAAAAAGATAACTTTTAGGCCTAGCTTCTCCCACTGTCTGGTTTGGTTTTTTTTTTTCAGTAATCTAAACCCAAAGCTACTCGTCAATTTTTTCTGCGAACATGTCAATCACCTCTGCTTAGCTGTACCCACAGGCAGTGATCAACGAAGTGATGCTAAGAAGAGCGCTAAGAAAAAAATTTTTGTTTCCCTAGAAAATGAAGGCAAGGAATCAAAATATAGACTTAAAGGATCGAAGAGGAAAGCAGAAGAGCCCAAATGAGAAAAAAAATCATAGCTTATTTTTAAAGATACAGCCGGAACCAGAATTTTGTACATCTGTGCATTAGCCAAGCATGAGTTACTTTAACACAGAGCATGTTCACAAAGCATAGACACCCCCACCTTTATACCAAATCACTTACGAGGAGCTCCTTCGGCCATTTCAATAGCAGTGATTCCCAGAGACCATAGGTCACTCTGCAGGAAAAGAAACATTGCACATTGCAACTTGCAGCATTCGAGCTTTTTTTTTTTTTTTGCTTTGTTTTGTTTTTACAGTTTCCCTAGATTTCTCCTGGATCAGGTCGTTTTAGTCGGAGTGACATACATTCTGCTCCCTCCCATTCCCTACTGAGCTTTTAGGAAACACGCTAATAGCCAGAAGCTTCCCATTTCCCATGCAACCATGAACAGCTGATTCATCATTTAAGCAGCCAGCCCCAAAATGCAGACCTTCTGCATTCAAAAAACAAGAGCCAGAATAGAGCAGGCACCATTTAAATATATGTCTTGAATCTTTTAAACTGTTTTCATGAGGAAGTGAGACACAGCAGTGCCTCATCCCCCTGCTCCTGGCCAAAAAAATTCTGGTCTTACTGCTTATTTCAGAGCAGTCATTGCTGAGTTTCTGCACTGATGGAACAGAAATTATAGTCAGGCCTTGGGGTCTGACTTTTTCTGTCTACAAAGTCTCCAGTCACATGGTGTTGGGCACATGAAAGGAAAGGAGAGCACATCATGCAGTCAGAATTACACCGCGATGTATGTTCAGCTCAGTTAACTTCAAACGGAGTTTCCTTTATCAACTTATCTGGATGTTAAGGGCCAGGTTTTGAGCACGGAAGGTAAATCGGAAACACCACCAGTGACTGTAAAAACTTCGCAGGTTTCCACTTGACTAATCATGTGCATTATTTTACTATTTTTTGTGTCTAAATATAGTCAAATGAGAGGCACGTGACCAAACCAACTTGCAGGGCTTCTCTAAAACTATTTTTTAAAAAAGGAGCAACAGAAGACAAACCTTCAAAGACTAGAAGCAGTATACCATTACATGAATAGCAGCTGATACCCAGCCTGGAACTCTAACTGCCTTTATCAACAGACCTTTCTCAGTCCAGCTGCTCTGAACTGCTTCACGCAAGCTGAAAACCAGTTTGCATCATAGTTTGTGGAGGGATTTGACAACAAAATTGGTGGGACCTTAACAGATTCAAGATCCTGACTTGTTATTAAGTAAATGAGTGAAAATTAGAGAGGTCTTCTAGGGGTAGTACCGCAGGTTTTGGGGACAATGGGAGAAACAACCAAGCTACAAAGAATTTTGGTTTGGAGTTTCAAAGCGCGAGAGGCAGACAGGTGAAAGGGAGGATGACAGCAGCGTTTGTAACGGTCAGTGTGCATATATACATATTTATGCATACATACTTTTTACGCATTCGTTATAATTTTTTTTTTTGGAACAGCAAGAAGTTACAGGGTGGCTTCCTGCTACTTTGCTCATCATATTAGCTATAAATCTCTGCAGAAAAGACCGGCCCCATGCCACCTTCTGAGACATAGCACTGTCTGCATAAGCGCTTCCAAAACCCTCCGCTGATCAGTTTTGAAGTACCATCCGCAGAATCTATTTTGAAGCAGACATATATGCACACAGATGAACTGTGATTATTACTGAAGGCAAAGAAATCTCAAGAATTAGAGGTGCACGTTCCTAATGCTTCTATCTTCTGAAAAATACACATTCTGAAAGGGAAATCGACTGGGGACAGGGAATGAAGACAAGAGATTAATTTCTTGAACGTTTCAGTAGAAGATTTACAAGGTATGAAAAATAAAACAAAACCCAAGAACATTCTTTGGTCATGACTGACACTCACACATCGTGACCTCACTCTGCCAGTGCAGCACAGAAGGTCTCAGCAAGGGAGAATCACAGCCTCTGAATTACTAGAAAATGGAAGCAATAACATGTTCTTCTAATAAGTATTTCTGAAGCCGCAATTAGGATGGGAGGTGCGAAGTGGCAACCAAGAGAGCACCTGAACCAAGAGAGTGACCGGCGGGTCACTCAGAAGATGGCTGCTCAGAAAGCCATCCCTGGAAAACATCCTGCATGGTAAGTGTAGGCAGACAAACGACAACACTGCTGGAAACAGGCCAGACAAGAATAAGCTTTGTAAGTCTCTTTGGAACAGCACCAGCATATTGTAAGAGTCAGGACGAGAACCAGAAAAAGTGCTTGATAGCTGTTCTTGGGCTCCCCAGTACAAGGAGGTCATGAGCATATTGGAGTGGGTGCAGCAAAGGGCGACAAAGCTGTTTAAGGGACTGGAGCTGGGAGGCTCTGGGCTGAGAGAGACGCAACTGCTCAGTCTGGAGAAGGGAAGGCTCAGGGGGATCTCGTACATGCGCACGTATTCCTGATGGGAAGGGAGTAAAGAAGACCAAGCCAGACTTCTGAGTGGTGCCCAGTGACAGGACAAGAGGCAACGGGCACAAACTGAAATACAAGCAATTCTGTGCCTTCTCACCTCAGCCACCCTGCGAATGACCAGAAACCATTCTGGGATGGGAAACCTCTTGCAGTCGCATGCTCATAAATGAGTGAAGTGATACGGATTATTGCGAATTAACTCAGGATTCACAGATGAGTACAGAGTAAAACAGCTCTATCGCAGAGGAGAGCAGTGACCTCTCATATTAGTATTACACTACTTCAGGTATTCCTTCCAAATTACCTCTTCCTTTCTCTTCTATCCTGACCTGCAACCTCCATATATCAGTTTGGGGTTTGGTGTTTGTTTTTTTTTTTTTTTGCACAGAAGTTCATGAAAGTGTATTTCATGTATTAACAATTCACCAAAAAATACTCATAATGAAACTCCACTCTTAAGAAGAGCCACCACCCACATATTACAAATACTTCTGTTTGTACAGTTATAATATTATTGCGGTTTAAAAGGAGGGCAGTTTGAACTTTTCAAATGCAGTACTTGAGCAGGATTTCAGCAATAACCTGCACATTTTGCTACCTTATGCAGACTTGTAACACTTACTCTGTAATCATATGTAGAGTCTGGGTTCTCCTCACAAGCAATGACCTCAGGCGCCATCCAATATGGTGTGCCAATAAATGTGTTTCTTCTCCCAATAGTCCTATCCAGTTGAGCGCTTACGCCAAAATCCACTGAAAAGCCAAGCAGAGGTAAAGAAATTAATAGAGAGTTGTATCCATGTGGCAGAGTGTTAGCTTGGTTACCTTCGTACTGGTTAGAATACCAAACCTTTGGGCTACAATGCATATCAAATCTGAGTTCCTCCAGTACATCTTGTCCAATAGTTGAAATTTAACTGCCCTTTTTATTTTTTTTTCTTTTTGACAGAAGGATCAAATCAACAGCATGCTAAATCTGCCAGGCAGGTTACAGCAGACATGAATGGCTCTAGGAAGACATTACAGAATCATTTATACTTAATCTAAATGCTACATTTAGTAGGACTCAAGATCTTTAGTATGTGAAAGGAAAAACAGAATCTATGGACAAGGCCAATTTAGATGTGTCTAATACGGCCATCTGTGAAAGCTGGAAAGAACTACCATATCACTTCATTCTGAGGCGTTTAGAATAACTCCTGCCCTATATTCATACGCTATCTTAGAACAAGCTGGAGAGTATACTAGTTTATTCTGATCTTAGACTCACTGTAATGAGAGAATCATGTGGTGCTTTTTGTGCTGAAAAGGGTGTTACTTTCATCAGGATTGTATAGCCAAATGGTTTTGTTCAGACATGAAGAAGGGCCCATACAACCAATAATTATGTGATTGTATTTTTCTTTGAACACACCTCTAAGATACACTAATTGGATCCACTGGGCATAGCACTCAAGTGCTATTCACAGAGAAGACAAAATAACAGGGAAAAGGACGGACTAAAAGGAGACAGCCCTATGGTTACCATTAAGGAGCAGATTTTCTCACTTACGTTACCTCATTGCAGATCACCCGCCAACCACAATCATTTGTACTGCTATAATTTAATGTGCCTGTCTAGCTAACCTTCTCCAACAGTAAGTTGGACCTGGCCTTTGGGATCACCACGCACTCTGCGCTTCTGATGGGAAATGTGCACATGTACACTGAAGTGGGATGGACCTGGACTGAGGACCTCTTGGGTTTCTAGCTTCTTTAAGACACACAAGCTAAATCTTTCTGGAAACAACTCCCGCCTGCCCCCCCCGGTTGTTGTACTTAGTAAGTCTGTTTCATCTTTACCCAGAGTTAGCAAAGTTT
>JAVKLA010000039.1:8424194-8470222 GCA_034782735.1 Sagittarius serpentarius | reverse complement strand
CTTGTCAACCATGTGAAGAACGGTGGGACTAGTAGATACACAAGACCGTAAACACACATGACCCCCCCCATCCTGCCAGTTTTAAGAGGGAAAAGTTGAAAACTAGCACGTATCTTTTAGAGACTTCAAGCAAAATCCTGCCTTCATTTAATACAACAGCAAAACTCCCTTTGACTTCAGTGATGCCAGGATTTCACCATAAAGTTAAACCATAATGAGATTTATTTATTTTTACTTGCTCCAGCCAAACATCCTGCCCCACATCCACAGGCCACATTTATTATTTTTGTTCTCCAACTCTGCAGTGAATTCTTTCAATTAAAGAGAGAGGGAGCATAAAGATCATCCCAAATAAAAGAAGTGTTCTCCTTGAGACTGTTCCTTTAAATCATTGCCTTGTGTTCTCTGTGATGTCTTCCCAAAACATGAAAGACATCCCCTCCTCAAGAGGGACAGGTACTTCAGTTTAGTCTTACGAAGTCAGAAGTTGTCATCACTGACACGTCACAGCTAGAAAAGGAAATAAGTAAACTCTCCAACATTTTTGAGAGATGGCTATTAGCGAGAGCTACTCTTCCGTGGCAGCCCTTACACGTGAGTAATTTCACCTATTCTCAGATTTATGAACATCTCTAAGACCACCCCCCCCTTACAGAAATGGATTAGCATAATTCCCTCAACTTTTTTATTCTGCAAGTCTTTGCACGCCAGAATCTGCTGTGAAGGCCTGATGGTGTTACGACTTACTAGACAGGTTCTGTGTTCGACTGTCCAGAAGTAGCTGTATTCCCCACAGGCTGTGAGTGACATCCTTGCAGAAATATCACATTTTCAGCTCTTTCTACATGACAGACACCTTATAAACATAAGCATTAATGCTACCTGGCATATTTGTTGCTCTTAGGTTACTGAAGGTTCTTTCAGAGACAAGATGGAAATCTTAAATTGTTACGAACAGGTTTCTGGCACACATTTAAGAAAACTTACCCAGTTTTACTTCTGCGTTTTCTGTGAGAAGAACATTTTGTCCTTTAATATCTCGATGGATGACATGGTGAGCGTGAAGATGTGCCAAGCCCTAAAAGAAAATCAGACCTTCCTTATTCTTTCTTCCTATCATTATCATGGGTGTGGCACTGTTGCCTGTTTACGCTTTTACTCTTCTCAGACTTTATTCATAGGGAAAGTCCTTTAGATATTATTAACAACAAGACCACCCCGGTTTCGGGGAGAAGCGAGGACAGCAACCGCAAGTTTGGTTGTTGTCTTTATCCACAGGCCTGAGAGCAGTGGAGCATCTCTGAAGTCAAGTGTGAAGAGAACAAGGTAGCAATATTTTAAACTTCTGTCTCAGAATCAAGGGATGCCTCCTTATACTATGTGTTAAAAGCAAACAAAAGAGAGAAAGAGCAATGCAGAATGCTCTGTACAAAGACCAGAGACAGCAGCTGGCTGGCCACACTGGCTTATATTCTGCATTCAGCAAAACCATGTTCAATGGTAAATAGATCACAGAAAGTTCAAAGTACCATGTCAGACCACTTTTTGAATGCAGCAAGTATTGTTTTCATTCAGCTAATATTTGCAGTATTCTGTCTCCTCCATTCCAAAATCGTCCATGGTTAAACTAGCATAGATATAAAGGAACACACTGAAATAATACATTATAGTAAGCCAGGGGACGTTTCACTCAAATTGCTTAGCCTCTGTTACATTAATGACGTCAAATAGAGCTTCCACCCAGCTTCTAATTTTTCCAGAAGGAAACATTGTCAGTCTATGTGCAACTGGGTCATTCTGTTTTAAAACAAGCAGGATTAAACCCAATTTCTTGGTTTACACCAGCACGCTGTTACGGTTTTCAATTGCATAAGCGTAAACCAAATGTTTTAACATAAATTGCTTTAATAGAGATATTACAGCCACACAAATGAAAAGCAACCTGACCAAATCATTAAGATTTTTCTTTTTTTTTTTCAGAAGAGCTCTCCCCATGCTCTCCAGCTATAGTTATTACTATCTGCAGTCTAATGTCAAACCCTTTCAAGATGGCCAATGTTCTCTACTGAGCACGCTTCTCAGCCCCTCTGCTCCAGCAGCTAAGATTTACCCCTATTCAAGCATAACTTTGGCAAGCCATTTGAATTCCAGCTCCCAGAATACACATTCGTCTTAACATTATTTAGAAAAGAAGTAAAACTCCATTACAAGGAAGATGGATCAGTAACGCTGTAATGGGTTTTGAATTTAGAATGACAAGTTCCAACATTTTTTTTTTTCCAGGCTAGTTCACTAGATTACTCTTGGGAATTGTTTTATCCTCTGTACTTTCCAGGAACAAACGAAGTGCCCTAAGCCTGCACAGAATGAAACACAACACCAAAAACTGTCTTGGGGAATATTGCCCCAGCAGAGCCACCTTTAAGATTTTAGAACGCTGTTTAGTCAACATTGCTTCTAATAGTGCAGAAAAGACGCCCCTGAGTGTGTGCGGGTAAAGGAATTATGAACAGAAAGATCTTACACAGCATGAACAGCTGAAGCAATGAGCAGTAAGATCTCCTGATGTGGAGGACAGACTTACTGAAAACAGAAAATTTATTTACTTTCCTAGATGTCCAGAATCTGGACTTTCAGAAGATGGCTATTTGCCATAGGAAACAGGAATCTCCTGTTCTTCATACAGAAAATGGGATTGACGACAATAACATGGGATGTCAAGCAGCCATCATGCTGGCTCTTTGGGCTCTTCTGAACTCGAGGACCACAGCCCATGAGCCCCTTGGATCAAAACCTTTAAACAATAATGCTCATTAGTGACCTATATTAGCGACCAAAGGCTTGGAAGGGCCTTTTTTTGCAAAGGAGCAACAAAGCTCTGTTGGCATGACTCACCCGGAGAACCTCTCTGCAGATGTACGCAATCCAGTCTTCCTTGAAACAGTTCCCTTTTGTCTTCTTCACCAGGTCAGTGACCGAGCCTGCACCGCAGTACTCCATCACCAACTGCAGGAAGACAGACGCAATACACCTTTACCACAGCACTGACAGGGTACCAGCAGAGACACCATGTGCAAACCCCCACTCCACCACAACCAAGGTGGGGCAAACTACACGCAACCATCCCGGATGCAAAGTCACATAAAATCTCATTTCCTGAATCATACACCTTGCTGAATAAATAAAAAACCTCAGTAGTGCTCCTCGCCTATTGCAGGTTATGGGTACTTTTTTTTTTTTTTTAGTAACTTCAAAATTAGAAAAACAAGAGCTAATAGCACTGAAAAACATGGGAATTTTTTCAAAATTTGAAATGTCTCATTTTGCTGCAGAGCTTCAAAAATCTGGCAGCCAAAAAAATTGGAGGATTAATATTTCTTCTTTGCTTTACTGCCAGTTCCTTTGTTCACCTTCTTATTTTCCAGCCGAAAAAAGGAAAGGAAAGCAACAAGAAAAAGGAGAGGAGAGGAAGAGGACAAGCTCTCTTTCACTTTCATTAAAAAAAAAAAAAAATTACAGAAACATTTAATTTGGGGGAAAAAAAAGCTCAAACAACAAATCAGAATGACAGCACAAGTCACAAGTATCATAACACATATTATGCCCATCCTCAAAGGAAATCATAGGGGATGGAAGACATCTAGGGAGGAGCAATTTTTCTCTTTTATATGTTATTCTTCAGAACAATGACTTCAGAGTTTCACTGAGACAGAGTCCAAGCCAAGCATGCTGGAGCTCTAAAGAAAGAAGCTGTAAATCTTATTAACAGAAACAACACAAAACACTTACCCAGAGTTGATCATCTTGGCCTGCAGGACTTTTCTTTACAAATGCGCCATAATATGTAGCAATATTCCGGTGATGGGAGTACTTTTTTAGCATGTTTATCTCCAGCTTGATTTCCTCCTCTTCATTCTGTAGCAAAAGAGAGCAGAAGGCTCCTTACGTGACCAGAGATCACTGAGCTCCAGGGCAATCCCTGTCTTTGGAGGCTTTCAACACCCAGCTGGAACCAGCCCTCAGCAGCCTGGTTTGATCCCATAGCTGACCCCAGTTGAGCAGGAGGCTGGACCAAAGACCTCCTGAGGCTCCCTCCAACCTGACTTATCCCGTGATTATGAGACGGCAACTGAAGGACAGGCTTTTAAACCGACGACTGAATCGCCCTGATCCATCGGCCTAAAACAATGAATAGCTAGTGTCTGACCTAAAGAATCAAAAATGTCCTGATTTGGGTATAACAATCACATATTGTCTCCTCAGGGGGCTTAGACAGGACCTATTTATTACTATTATTACTCCCCCATTGGAGGTTTCTGTATGCAGTAATTTAGACTTGGAGAGATTAACCCAACTGAAACAAAAATAAAAATATTCCTAACACTCCATCACTTAAAGACTTGGAAAAGCACTTAGTGCACACACCAGCCAATTTGTCTTCTCAGTCCCATGGAGGGTCTTGCTGGGAAAATATCAAAGCCAAGAAGGAGGCGACTAGGCACAAATCAAACTCCAGAGCCAGCGCAGGGTTAGGATCTGCTCCTCCCTTACAGTTGTGAGGCTACCCCACCCGGACCGTGGAGTTCCCCGCCCCCCCGCCCCCCCAACACTATGCCATCAGTGAAGTCTCGGGCGTGCTGGGGGCTAGCTCACCCCTAGACATCTCCTTCCAGGCGCTAGTAGCTCTGTTTTCCCACTGTCTTTGTTTCAGCCTCTTCGGGGCAGACGCTCTCTTCTGCCCAGTACAGCATCACGCACAGTGAGACAACTAATGGAAACACGGGTTTTGATAATTACCTCAGAAGGAAATACCCTTTTTTTCAGAGAGAACTGCCTGATCTGAAGAGGTCCTCTCAGAGCTAGCCTGTTTGCTATGTTGCCACCAAGAGAAATGATGCACAATACCCGGTGAAATGCATGTAGATTTTGCTGTCTCATTTGCTTTAATAGGAAATGAGTGGTGCTGCAAGGTATCCTTGTATCAGTTAAAAGGAGCACGACGAAGCTGAAAATTAATTTACCTTGCTGCAAAACACCCCAGTCAGCACTTACTAGCTGAAGGGGAAAGAAAGATGCAGGAAGAACAGCCCAGCCCCACAGGACATTTTTCTGCACTTTTCCATTATTCTCCAGTAGCTTTGCCATCGAAGCATTCCTTTAACCATCACAACAGACTGCTTACAAAACCAGCTGCATTGTCCTTTCTACCTGTAGCAAAACATTAAAGCCTGACAGGCTGAAGCCAAATTCCCTCAAGCATACGCATATGATGCGTCTTATTAAACCCGACCACACAAAAATCGTTCCCGACAGAACAGAAGGGACCAGTAAGTTTTCTCCAGTAACATCAATCCACAGGAGACACGTTACCAGACCAAAGCTTAATTGTCTTACGCTTTAGGAAACGAGAAATGTAAAATAACTCCACCTGAAGCAAAATGAACGATTTCAGGTTTCAGAAGAGCCCCTTCGCTGAACACAGGCTCTCAAGCTGCACACATTACAGTAGATATTTATCTTTTGTTTGCAATTAAGGAGAAAGGAGGACCCTTAATGCTCGGCTTGGTACAGCCCTGGACGTTGTATGACTTAATTAGGGAGGGTACGGAGGAGCCCGGTGCAGCACCTGGAGTCTCCAAGAGAAATCAGAGCTGACTCCCAGACAGCATGCAGGAAATCCTCCACGAGCAAGGCCCTATTTCTCTCTGCACGTGGCCAGGGCACACTCAAAGGGAGCTCAGAGCTTCTGCCGATGCTTTCTGGGAGGGGAAACAAGGCTCTGCTCCCTTTGGGACTCCAGATAGTGCACCTGAAAGGGTGGAAACAGGCAGGTGAAGAGAAGGAGGCAGAGAATAAGGACATGGGAACTGCCATCCTGGACCTGACCACAAGGGTCCTGTTGCTGATACAAGTTTCTGGTAATGGATCTTTAGGGAAGAAAGACAGAAAGCAGGACAAACAGGGAGGACGCCTTTCCCCCCCTGCTGCTGTCCCTCCTGCATCCTGCCCACTCCTTCTGCTAGGGCAACCAAACATGCGCAGGGGCAACATTTATCTTTGGTAAAGGCCTTCCCCAAATTACTTAAGATCTCTTCAGGTCTTAAGGTCTTAGGGATTTTTAACTCTGCCCATCTGCACGAACTTTGCCCGGGTGGAGCCTGACAGAAAAGCTTCCCCGCTATGCCCCCAGCACCAGCCTGCAGCTTTCACAGAGTTCCCCTCGGGGAGCTGGCAGATGTCAACCACTTCCTCAGGGCTGTTGCCACTTTTTCAGCTCTTCTTCCTCTGCCCAATTAATCTGCTGGATGTTGGAACCATGCTGGCACAGCTCTTACCCGAATACTTCCTATTCCTCTGCAATCTCGCCTCCATGTTTTTAAAACAAAGATAAGCACATGCCTGTTTGTGAACACAGCCGGAATACCAGGTAGGATCTTCCACACCCACTGGCTGGAGCGCAGAGTCGCTGCACATGTGTAATGCTCCTTCCTCGTTACCAGCAAGATGATCCAATTCCTGCTGATGATCTCATGTCCTTATCTATTTACCCGGAAGGCTGGAACCTGCTCCCTCCCTGCACCCACCTCTTCCTCCCTTGCCTATCCTTGCCCGTGGAGGCAGTTACCTGTGCTCACACACTGCTGTACGGTGCTCAGGTACAGGATGGGTGCCTTGGGAGGACACCGCTTAGACTGGACAGCAGGCTCCTCTGCTGAGCCCCACCGCTGCTGAGCAGGAACCCTCTGAGCCAAACTCTTGCATCCTCCACAGACAGAGAAGTGACTTGAAGTCTCAGTCAGTCTATAAGGTAAAGGGCTATACAGACAGCAGGTGGGCATTTCACAGACAAAAAGTACTCTGTCTTCCCAGCGCTTGAGTGAGTTTTGGAAAAATTACTCCATTTCACATGGAGAAACCAAGGCAGAAGAGTAAATGTGAGCGATTCTGTCCCATGGGCCATGTCTGAGGCCCAGCCAGGAACTGAAGCTGGACTTGCCAAGTCTTAGTGCTACACACATCCTTCAAGCAGGGTGACTGGGGACAAAAGTGCCCTCAACTTTTCACTGCGTGCACATGCTCAAGATTTCCACTTTCCGCCACCCCTCTTGTCAGTGTTACCATCAGCCACAACTCCCAGGGGTCTAGAAACGTGCTCATAAATCATGCTGCTTAAGAAAAGGAAACAAGCTCGCAGATCTGCAGGTGCAAAAAGCTGTTTGCTTTCACAAACCAATGTGTTTCTGGTCACAGATGGCTGCATGCACAAAGATGACATGTTCACGATCAAAGGCTATTTTTGAAGATGTGGGCCTATCTGCAATGACATTAGGAAGCAAAGAACTAGAAAGCACACGCCTCTGACCTCAAATGGAAACAAGATCATCAGCTGATAAATATTCCAGCAAGAGACCCCTTAGTACTGGGGCAGTTCTAATGACAAGTTTCTCATTTTTATGTTATTTTGCTACCTGGAAAGACTGAAAGCAAGGACAGACCGAGAACAACCTGCTGCAGAAGAGCTCTTTGATCACCTGCACCCACAGCTGAAGAGCAAAGCAGCAAAAATCCAATCTCTTTGCAAGCACTCTGCTCGCTTGGCACCGTCACGTCACAGGAAGCAGAGCCTGCGTGGAGAGGCACATGAGTGCACATTGCCATCAGCTCCCCTTCAACCATTTCAAAGGGCTCCCCCCGCTCCCCCCGCAGCATGACACGGCTGCACTTCCCGACAGATGTCCAGAGGATCCCACAATGACCACAAGTATCCTGCTGCCACTCTCTTAAGAAACCGGCCCGGGGCTGCAGCTCATGACAGCGAAGGGGAGATTTGCTCAGGTCTTGGTGTGCCCCAGATCTTAGGGCTGAACAATCACAGATGGAGCTGGTCAGGGAATTTCAGATGAAATGATTTCTTGCTGGGGAAAAAAAAAAATCCATAGATTTGGTGAAACAGAATCTTTTGGCAGAAATGTACGGGTTATGATGAAACATTCGCTGAGAGAATTCTTAGGTTGAATTTTCTAGCGATGAAAACATTTTGCTGGGGGAGAGAAACCCACTGCAGAATATCCAAGTAGCAAGGAAGCAGCTCACACCCCTAGGATAGGAGATATCCTTGCTCAGTCCTATCCTCTCCCAAGTCGGACAACACTGGCCTATTACTGAGCAGGTTAGTGACCAAACCACCACCAGCCTACACTGGCATGGGGCTCTGTCAAACTCAGACACTGGAATTGTCCCACTTGGAATGACAGAGATCTACTGGAGGCTTGAACTGGGGAGTCGCCTAAGCAGGTAGACAAATCACAAGGTCACTCCAGGCATTTGGCTCTTCTCCACTTTTTTGGAGATGGGTGAAGGGAAAAAGACTGCATTTGTTTTGGGTTTTTTTTTCATCTTTCTGTTTTCTACCACATGAAAATTTCAATCCTTAAGAAAACTGTTCCCTGTGCAGCACTAGGGCTAGGAGCCTTCCGTCTCATTCAAGCAGGTTTACTATGACAGCTTCCATTTCTCACAAGCCAAACTCCATGTGAGATGTTGCTCTCAGGTGCAATTTATAGGCAGGACATTGGAAATAAGGTTTTCAATATTTTAAAGACTTATTTAATGCCTCAAGCTAGCTTTTCAAGACCAAAGGATCAGAAAATAACTTAAACTTGAGCAGACTAACAATGCAAGAGAAATACTGAATCCTTGACAGGCTCTGAATTTATGACACTGAAATTCTGGAGACTGAAAGGATTTCTACATTACAGTTAGGACCCACTACTGCTGGGAGAGGCTTCAGTAACAAAATTCTATGAAGCAGAGAAAAGCTATTGCTATTTTACAGGAGAACTGAGCTTCAGAGATGCCCTGGACACGTACAGCATCAGCCCCAGCCACACCCATGCTTCTACCTACTGCAACCGCAGAGCAGAAATACATTGGCTTCAACCGCTCTAGCTGCTCTGCACTAGAAGAGACCGGCAGCACGGTGCCTGGCCAGACGGGTCAGGTCGGGAGGCCAGCAGTAACCCCACTTCTTGCAGCCGCGTGGCTCACCCCAGGCGGTCTGGGAATTTGCAGCGAGGTGTCTGAAGGGCTCGGTCGGGACCGCAGCTGCCAGCCCCACCCTGCCGCTGCACGCGGCCATCCACCGCCTGCTGCGCGGAAAGCAATCGGGGTTTACCGTAACACACCGAGCTGTGCGACGTGGTGGCTGAGGAAAGGACAACCCCAGGGCAGAGGAGACAGCTGCAGGAGGAACCGGCAGCTACTGGCAGCAACCACCGGAATCACTCCTGCACTGGTCTCCCAACACCTCGCAAGGGCACCACCGAGGGCCTGGAGGAAACCGGTTATAAAGCGGAGGACTGCGTCCAGGTCTGCCAGCCTGTGCCGGAGCAGCGGGAACACAGCCAACCCCGCATTAAGAAAGTGGAAATAACAACAGAAAGCCTTGCGCTCACCCTGCACCAAGGTCAGAAAGCAGAAACACTCAAGTACAGCTGAACTGGATTTGTTCAAGGTTTTGTGGGGGAACAGCACCAGGGAAAACCCCTCCAGGTGGCTGCACCAGCATGCTCACCACTCAACTCTCAAACCGTCACAACTGCTTTCGTATTAAGTGACTCAATACGAAAGCAGCATGATCTGTTATCGTTGCCCCTCAAGCGACGGGACAGGTTCCCCAGTATGATACTGGCTCTCTAGCCTGAAAGGAAGCAGCAAATCAGACCTAAACAGCTGGTTTTTGCTCCCAGAACCATGCGGATCTATCGACGTGAATTCCTGAAGCTGGACCACAAGGTCGTCCTCCATTTAAATTTTGTTTCCAAGAAAGCAGGCATTACTGGATGCTACAGTTTGTTGCTTACATACAAAGGAGACCCATGTTATGTATAGCAAAGGGAAGGAAAGCTTTCCAAGGTTCCCTCCCTACAGTTTTTTGCTTCAATTGTTCCATCAAGGAAGGGACTGTCGCTGCTGTTAACGTGACAGCCCACAAGTGACATCTTTGGCCACCCCTCACACACTGTGTACTGTCCCAGCAAAGTGTGAAAGCAGTCCATACAGAAGCTCTGGATCACTTCTCAGCTCCTGCCAAGATCTGTCCTGTCAGCTCCTCTGTCAAAGCACGGAGGTGCTCTGATCACAGGAATCTGTCTGCGACCCAAACCCTACCCCCTCTCCCTTCCAAAATCCAGCAGCCTCATGTCTGGCGACTGCCATTTTTTAAAGCCAAAGCACCTGATGATACAAGTGCCTACAGAGTTATAAGCAAAAATCCCACCAATCTAATGTAGCACTCATGTAAAAAATGCACCCTCCTCTGTGCACAGAGAAGAGCAAAACTGGCAATTCAACTAGGCATGCGTATTTTACAAGGTAGCACCCATAGCCAAACCAACCCTTAGATATGCTTTGTAAAAGCATTACAGTAGCATCTAAGTTCAAAAAACCAATGTGCAATTGGGACTACTCGCTGCTCAGGCCTGGATTTCGACACCATCAGAAGACAGAACTGTCCTGGACGTGCTCTACGAGACAAGGTCCACACGGACACCAACTTGTTCCGCTGTCTTCAAGACAAACAAAAGACATACGAAAGTGCAGGCAAGGCTTGCTTGTGCTTGCCCAAAACACCACGTGTAGATGTACCACTGGCAGACCTGGCCCAGAGGACTTGGCCCTGTTTTTTATTTCAGGCGATAACCCTTCCACAGTATCGCAAGAGGACTCTATCTTGGAGTTTTCTATTTGGTATCCACACTGCCACGGTGACAGAATGGGAAGCTGGTCTTCAGTGAGACTAGGTGCATCCTACCAAACCACAGACTTCCAGTAAACTCAAGAAGAGGAAGCAGGGAGTCTCCCCAGCCTCTCTGGGGCTCAGGCTAATACCGTCTCAAGGAGGCAAGCCGCGTCACTACCGGCTGCCCTCTTAAATGGAGAAACAAAAACTAATACTTAGCAACTTTTTCAACACCCTGTTCCAGCACTGACACCACTTTATAAATGTGAGCAGGGACAGAGCCAATTAAACTGTCTCCTTCTCTCATCTGTCAAATAACAATTAAAAAGTGCTACATTTGCATTTTTAACTTGTTCCTGCTTGCTAGCTGTCAGGGTAGCTACTCTGAGGAATGGCTGGCATGCGAGGGGAGAGGATGTGATGAAACACAGTAGGGGCAGTGCAGAGCTACAGGAAATCTTTTACTTGCTACCTCTGGAAACAGATAATCAACTAGAAATAAGCAGGAAGAGAGTTCTCCTCTTTGTTACTATAGACCATCAAAATATATGGCAATGCATTCACTTACTGCTTTGTCACCACTGGTCAGGTACAATTGAAAAATCTGGTTGTATAAACACCTCTCAGCACTTTATAAAACACAAACCGGTGCTCAGCACCCACCATTTATACCGCTGGATTGTCTTTTATAGGCTACCCGCCTTCTCATGATCTGATTATTTATCTTCCCTTGCACCTCGATAACAACTTCTTTATTTTTAGTTTTGCACTCACCTCTGTAACATTCATCACTTTGATTGCTGCAAGCTGCCCAGTCTTAACATGGCGACCCTGTTAAAATAACAAAAGACTGTAAGTAAAGCACATATGCAAACCACGTATACAGTAACAAATCAGGCATAGAACAACTCGGCTCGAGTACTTGCTTTCAATCACGTATCAACAACCTTTCAGTGATACAAAACTACCCAAGTAGAGTTTGGTGACGAGTTACCTCTGCAGGGCTGAATTGCCCCCTTTAGCACAAAGCAGGCAGCAACGCTGGGAGACCCTTGCTGCCAGAGCACAACACGGCATGAGGTTATGGGTCTCCACCCAACTCCTGTTCAACAGGCGTTGCTGCCCCCGCAACCTCCTGTTCCAGGAAATCTCCGCACCGGCCCAGGGTGACCGAACCAGAACAACCTTCTTGTCCTGCAATCCAGGGCTGGCGCGTGCTGGGGAAGCAAGGCGCTGGGCAGCTGGCACTGTCCCCACCTCCCCACCCCACATGCTCTGGCTCGCTTCGGGATAAAGAGAAAAGTCTGGGTTTCAGTACATCAATCTGGCAACCTGCACGTGGCTGCCCAGAATCTAAAGCGGTATGTACTTTCTTGGGTTGGTTTTTTTTTTTTTTTTAAAAAAGGCTTTTTACTGTGAAATGCTTAGTTTTCAAAAGTCTTACTGCAGCTGAGTTAACTTTATCTCAGCTACCTCCCAAAAGCACGCAGAGGCTTTGTATTTAAAATGTAATCTTCTATGGTGGTGGGGAGGAACCCTCTCAGGGCTCTGTCTGCGTGCGTGCCTACATACGTACACATGCTTCACTAGTGAAATGCCCACACCCCCACAGTCATTACTAAGCCACAGATAACTGGTAATTTTAGACTAGGCAAGTGGCTAGTTTTTGAAAACAAAGCTAGGAAAAGAGAGGTAATAGGGAACAAAGCTATTAAAAGAGAAAACTTGAGACTGAGACTGACAAAATGTGGTTCTCAAGAATGTATACTAGAAACACAACCAGGAATCTTGCTGTAAATTGCACAGTTTCTTGGCTTGGTTAGATCAAGTTGCTCAACAGATGCCATAGGTGCAGTGTTTTACCATGATAACCAACACTAATCTCATACTGGAGGACAGTATCAAAAGATTTGTATGAACAGTGGATTGGCTACACGTCCTACCTCCTCACTTCCATCAAATGTTCAGAAATGGGTTTGAAGCTTTGAGACTGCAATTTTGTTCCTGAAATAGTAGTGCCTGCAAACCTGTATGTCGAAATAACTAACTGACACCAGTTAAGTAAGCCACAGGAAATCAGGAAATCAAATACGAAATGCTGCAGTTTGCAGACAAAATGATTTGCAGGTGCAATTTACACCTGCGAAATTAAAAGCTAGGTTGATGTCATTTTAAAACCCTGGTCCTATCTGCACCAAACTGCATACTAGTGTTATTTCTAAGACTAAGCAATTTTGCATCAAAGAAAAATGATTCCTTGTGCTCAGGCGATACGTCGCAGTCATGTTTTCTTTTACAGAAAACTAAATCTTGCTGAGTTTTTGTATATTTATAAGTGTCCTCTTTCCGTGGAAGCACTCCTGGGATTGCAAAGCTTTTCCCCATAAACTAGAATGATAGGATTTATATATTATCGCAGACCTCAGGAGGAAGACAAATGGGACACACCCTCACCAGGCCCACGACACACGCCGCGGCTGAGAGCAGACGGGCAGTGAGGAGTGCTAGCCCAACAGACGCTGGTGTTTGGTCAGCATCCATCCCAGCTGACGTCAATCCCGGTTAGCGAGCTTCCTCTGCACAGCCACGGCTCCTTTGTCGGAGGCCATTGTTTGCAAATGTTTCCAGGCATTGAATGTCTTGGCAGTATAGCGAGAGAGGGCCTTCCACAAAATACAGTCATGCTAGACACGCTGGCACCCTGGCTTAACTCTAAAGTTTGTCTGGAGTCAAGTACACTGATAATTCCATGTCTCTGGCCACCACACACAGCAGGCGACCAACCCATCGAAACGGTGAGTCTCTCCCGGGCTGCTGTACGTTCTGCAAAGGACCATGTCAAGAATCAACACCGATTTTCATAATTACAATGAAGCATGGAGTTGTGCTTCTTCACTGAAAAAAAATATATCCATCCATCAATCAATCAACACTAGGCTAGCATTGCACTTGATATTGAATAGTCTTCAGAATAAGAAAGGGGGAAAAGCTTGTCATTCAGTTTTGATTTCAAAGCATGATACCTGGTCAAACTGTCCCTCTGTATAACAAACATCTGTTATTTGGCAGGCACAGTTATTTCCACTGCATGCAAACCTGCTGCTCTCACTCACATTTGCCATTATAAACCAGAATACTAAATCCCCCCCAAAAGGTTTGGAAAAATTAGCATTTACAGGAAAGCAAACAGCAAGCCCTTTTTGTTTTGTGCGTCATGATTCACCTTTGCACAACAAACTTTGCACTGTTAACTGAGATGCACAAGTCAATCCTGCTCCCGCATTCCTAAAAGCTCCCATGTCTGCAGCTGGGCTGACTGCTGGACGAGAGGAGCTTAGTCTGTGCAGTGAGGGCAGGATCATGCCCTCTGCCTTGTCTCAGTGCCCCATCTTCCTCACACCATGCAAAGTTACTACTCGCCTGAGGGGAAATGCATAGGGTCCCATCCAACCATCCCTCTGCACAGGCTCACCTGCAATAAATACTCTCTGACCAGGTAAAGCAGCCTTTACATGGAAGTCAAAGCTGTTAACTACACGCACTTCATGCCTTTGTGTTCTTTTAGGCCTCTTTATCCTGGAGCAAAACAGAGAGCGGTTCGATAAACCAGAGAATCTGAACCCTTCTCAAGAGGCCAAAAGGAAAGGAACAGTAAAAACTCACTCCTGTTGGTTTGCTCGAATTGTCAACTCAAACCAATTTATTTTCAACAACTGCTCTCACACCTTTTGGAAAGAGTCTTCCACGTTTCTTGGTTGCATTAAGCTGAAGAACCTCATCTTCCCCCACCAGCACAAGTTTGTGGAGGGTAATGCAGAGGGTTTCAGGTTAACCTCACGAAAAGGTGTAAACATACCTATATATTTACATCTGCCTTTCATCAATTATCTAAAAGGGATGAGTAAGTTTAAAAGTGTGTATAAAAAAAAAAAGTATCTTAGAGATTGTAGCTAAATATGTATCTACAGCTATATATCTATATAAAAACATTTTCATCATGAGATACTAATTTTACTGCCATCTCGGCAGATTTATTTTTGATTACAGTTGTATATTTTTCCAAAGTAAAGGATTCATCATTATCGTAGAGCAATACATCTCAAAAGTCTCTGCACCTGCTAATGTATGCAATAAACAATGTGGCAGAATTACATAGCACACACCATCATTTGTCCTCACCGCTGACATCATCCCAACATACGCAAATAAAACCTTTCCTTTAAATATTGCCAAAGGAAAAGGTTCAGCCAGTGGAGACAAAATAATCAGAGAACCTAAATTTTATTCCTTCTCCTCCCCAGAACTTCACTGTCTATTCAGTTAGTTTCGGAAAAAAAAAGGGGCTGAAGCAAAGCCACCCAAGAGCTCACCCGAACACCAGCAGTCCCTGTGAGCAGAGGCTGCACACGGGCACCCTACTGAACGCAGCACCACCACCCAAAAAAGCGAGGGGGCTACTGCAAGACTCCACGCTAAGAGGGCTGAAGCTGTCAGAGGATATGCGTGTTCACGTGGAGAAGAACCTTGCCTTTGCAGCTTATCTGAGCAGGGTAACACACTCCACATTGTACTCTGTGCATTAAAGCAAGTGTAACTGTGCTGGCAGTTCGGATCAAAAATCACAGGTTTCTCTCCTCTACATTGGTTTTTCAAACTGTTTCGAGTTCATTTTCCTGGACATCTCTAAAAGCAATAAACATCCTGAACCCAGCCCTGGGCTTCTTGTTAACACACTGACACCAGTGCCTAAGTAAGGAAAGGTTTCAGGGCCTGGCCCCTTATTTTTTTCATTTATCAATAAATCTCTGAGGTTAGCCAGAGTTCATGGGAACTCACACACTGCTATTTCTGCTGAAGCCACAAGGTTGAGCATGTTTGAATTGTTTTGAGAAAGGTGGTGTTTTGATTTTTGTTTAAAGCTGGTAGGAGCAACTGGCTGTTTTAACTGTTTCCCAACCAAATGAAATCAATAGATTCACTTACTTCCAGTGATGAGACATGCAGAAGTTCGTCCTTTTTTATTTAATCCAAAACGGGAGGAAGAACAAGGGGCATTGCCCTCCCAGCCCTCTCGGCAATCCGCCGCTGCCGATCCTTTCCAGATCGTTAAAGGGAATCAGCCTGTTGTGAGTCAAAATCCTCCATTGCACATTTCCTCAGAAACTGGGCAGAGGGCAGGAATGGTCTGTGGGCCCATTTCTCTAACAAAAGGTTTCGTCTTTCACCCAAATGCTCTGTTTGAGAGCAGGTTTCAACTCTGGAGAATGCAGCCAAAACATCCAACAGCCATCTGCAAGTCACCCATACTCCTACCCAAGAATATAACATTAAATACTATCAAGCTCATACCGAGCTTAGACACGAACAATTCCGAAGCTCAATGACTTTTTAAAATTGAAGCTCCTGCCCACATTCTGATGAGGTTTCCAAGCTGGAAGAAATTCTACCATTAGCTTTGAGTCCAGCTAAATTCCTTGTCTCCTCCAGAAAATATTTCCGCATAAAGTCTGCTGCAGTTGCCAGTTAGTCACTACAGTAACATTCAGCAAACCTGGAGCCAGCATACAAATTTTTCAAATCTGCATACCGCTCACTGCAGCCACATTTGTGGAAGGTGCTTTATGCCAAAGATCTGGTTCTGATGAGCTCCAGCCATGCATTATCTCTGCAGGGAGATATACATGGAACAGGACAGATTGCTCAGTGTTATTTCTATTGGAGGTATATTTACCTTTTTAGCTCATTTAGATAAAGGAACCACTTATCTATGCCCTCTACTGAGGGTCAAGACATGTATTTTTCTATTTACATCAAACAAGAGTATCAGCATTAGCGGTCAAGCTATTAGCTGATAAAGGGGCTTTACATGAATTAAGTATATTTACAAAACGATGCAGTCAGTCACCTACAACACTTTTTCCTGTTAGGTCCAAACAAAAATTTCGGGCAGTCCCTGGCTCGGGCCACGATTACAAACAAAGACCCAAGGTCCCAGTGACACACACACCTGAGATTGTAAGGCTGCGGGTCACACGCAGAGAACTTGGTTTGGCATCTTCCCTCCCAGATCCTGCACAGACCTCTCTTTTGTAAGGGTGGCAAACAGCTCCCATCAGCTTCCCTCCGCACTTGCAATCCCACAGATTTGCAGCGGACAATTGCAAGTCCAGACGACACAACCCAGCTGTCCTGTTACAGTGCCGCGCACCATGCCAAGGCAGCCCACGGCAGTCCCATCACACGCTTCCTTTTTGGCAACACGCGCTCATTAACGTCCACGTGCTTCTGGGTCTGTCTGACGTAGCTGTCCTCATTTAACCGCAGCTGGAAAAAGTGCACGTGAAGGGCAGGGATTGCCTGCTGCAGGATACCGAGGCAGCACGAAGCTGGTGGTTTTGACTATGCAAAAGTCCCCATCTGTGTCCATGTCCCATCTGCAACTAGAAGCATGACCTCACTTTTCTCTGCCTTAAAAAGCAGCGTTTCTGGCGAGGCTGTGAGGTGCCTACGTGCAGGGATACCTCCCAAACACCAGAAGCCTTGGACATTTGCCAGTTTGCACCTTTGTGCCCATGCAGAGGGCAATCTCACATCAGACACACTCTGCCATCAGGCATGCACATGGGCAGCGCACTTACGCTGTGCACAGACACAAATAGCTCGCAACATCTGCACAAGGCTGCAGGACTCCTGGGTGACCGACCCTTCGCGGCACTGCCTGCCCGTGCAACCCAGAAAGCTGCTAAATACCACAAACTTAACTCTTGGGACCTTCTCTGAATATGGAAGGTTTGTATTTGAAAGCAAGATCTGGCTGTTGGAGGTGGAGGACTTTTGAGGCCAGAGGACTTTCTCACCCAGAAGCATTTATTACGGGATAACCAACGCAGGCTGCAGCCACCGGCCCTTTGGGAGGAAGGTGAAGGCACAGCTGTTTCGCTGCAAGGCAACTTCAGCAAGCAGGTTTCCTGTTCAAAACCCACTTAGGAACTTTGAAGTTTGAGCCCATCTCGGGTAAATCTGTGTGGCCCTGCGGTTGCTGGTAGACTGCCAGCTCAGCCTTCTGTGCCCTGAAGGATGGGACCCCACCCTTTTGCCCCTCTCCTCTCCACCCTTTCCATCCTGGTAACACAAGGAAAGCCTTTAAGAGATTATGCATCAAGTGAACAATGCCCTGCATAGGGATCCAGGAAACCCTATGTCCTATTCCACATGACCTTAACAAAGTCATGATCCTTCTGTTTCCCTTTCCACCTACATAGGACTTTTCTACTTAGACCCAGCTCTTTAGAAGAGACGAGCAACCTCTGCTGTCACCGGCCCCAGAGCCAGCCTGGGAACACCAGCTTTCCTTGCTCACACCGCAGGCAGGCAAGCGCAGCAGGGAGGAGGACCCCAAGAACACAAAACCTGCAGATACGCTGCTCTTGCACTGCAGTCTAGACACAGCCGCTGTTTTACAGCATATGGCTGCTCACGACGGACATCCTGCTGTCCCTTGGCGTCTTGACTAATGTAAACAAGTGGACAGGGTTTGCACATCTGGAGCTGTCATGTTTTGGTGCTGAGAAGTCTCACCCGATAAGACGGTTTATAGGAGAGCCCTATCAGGAAGATCAGCCTATAATCCTCCTCTCAGCAACTGCTACCACGTGAGACAACTCACTGTAGTCATGGTTGGAGCTCTTCAGCTAAAAATACAGCAGTAAGGCAAAACTTGAAACGGGACAGGAATAAATTCCAAGGAAGAAGTTATTAAGAGTTTGGAAGCTTATAGCTTGTTTTTGCTAGTTAACGGTCTGAGGCAGAGCTCAGGGTCAATCGTGCACTGAATACTAGCGCTGGATTTCAGAAACGATCCATTTCGTTGTAAACTATAACACCTAATCCACATCAATTCTGATAGTTTAAAAAACAAACAAACAAACAAAACCAAACACAAAAAACACCACACATCAGCCTTGGGCAAATAATTACCAGTTTCAGAAGCTCTGTCTTTTTTTTTTTTTTTTTTTTTCTTTTTTTTTTTTTTTTTTTTTTAAAAACCTCCATGAAGAATTCTGGACACCAGCCAGGTGGGAATGCGGCTATAACTTTGATTACAGCTTCATCCTTTTAATCATGCAACTCAGGCTGCAGAAAGCCTACTTTGATTGACATTATAAAGTTTTGGTGGCACTTCTGTCCCAGTGTCTCTGGGTATCTGTTGTATGTTGGGGCTGTAAATCAAAGAATTGTATTCCCCTAGAGCATTTCTTCTCTTCTTGGCGACACTGGGAGATGGTGAGATTTGGAAGCCTGGGCCTTGTTCCAGGTCACCTCTGGGGTAGCCCTCAGCTCCATCTCCCAGCTGGAGCACACCCTCCTTTCTTTGCAAGTGCGTGCTTTCATGCCAGCAGTGCAGGACGCAGGACTTCCTTAAAACCACAACCCAGCTGCTTTGCCTAAACACTGACCGTGCGGATGCAACACATTTGCCCTTTTACCCCCACATTTGGCACCCAATTTCCAGGCAGACCTAGGTCTCACCCAGAAACACTCGGCCAGCATAGCCAAACGTTGCATTTCCCCTTCCCTATCCTCCATAAACACCCTCTTTCAGCAGGAACCGGACAGCTTTCTCTACCAGTAACTCTGCGCTATTGAGAAGAAGAGCACACAGCAGACTGCAGCATCAGAACGAGCTCCTGAGATCACTGCTGCAGCAACACAGAGGTCCTCCGTTGCGCTCAGACTATCCAACATTAGACATCGCCAGTCAGTCCCTGCGGTTGTAATGGGACTGCTTGATTGACTTAGACTTAACGTTGCCTTCAGAACCAACCACAGATGTCTTCCTACCAGGGAAGGTAAAGCGTGTCACCTAAGCACTACAAAATACGATCACGCTTGTCCACAGCTGGTCAGAGCAGCGAACAACATAAATACACTGTAAATAATCAAGACATGCTCTTCAATGTCTATGGTTTTTTTTTTCTCCTGTATGCTATATTCCCCCTCTACTTTATGATCACGTATGTTCCAAGAAGTTAGCTAAGATTTATCACTTTCGGTATAAACCACATCATGAAGTTGAACACTATTTAGTATGCCCCAGAGCTTGGGTTGTAAAACATTAATAGTGAAATCTAATGTGTCTGCATGTAGATGTATAAAGAACGAAAGTTAATTAATAACATTTAGTGCACTTTAAGAAAAGAGCATGTTACATTAATGAAGAAATATTACGGATACATACTATTTATAAAGAAATGAAAAATTATTCAAAAATAAAAATGTTACACGCATTCCAAATGAAAAAGGATAATTTCGTAAAGGTTAGCGAATTTATATAGCAAAAACTACTTGAATATTCAGTGAAAAACAAGTTCCTTTCCTAGCAAACACCAATGCCCTATTTCTGTGCAGAACAGGTCATTCTATCCCTCTCATTGCTTCTTTCTCTCCCCCCTCATCTCTGAAGCGGGTAAGTATTCTCCACTTGGAGTGAAAATATTAAGTTTTATAAAGCTTTTTTAAATGAAGTTTTAGACTTTTCAGGGGTAAGATGTTAAAAAAATAATAAAAAGAGGAATTTCTCTCAGGGCCCCTGTTTGTGTCACATGCTTAAACAAACAAAAATATCACTGTAACTCGTAACACTATGGAAGACAACTAAGTTGGCAGTGGTACAGGAGGACTTCCCATATACGAAAATAGCAACACACTAGCCAAGAGAAGAGATTAGAACATGTAACTTCTATCAATCACTTAAAATTCTACCCCAGTCCACACTGGCTAGAAAAGAAGGATGGATAGGGGTCATTTCAATGGTACCAGGTCAAACAACCTTGATCTCTGGAAGAAAAGGACACCCCTACTGCAAGCATCTGTACCACAGCCCCCATGAACTGTAAAACCCAAGAGGCACCAGAAGCAGTTTTTCTGTCCAGTTTTGTGGGTTTTTTTATCCGTTCAGTTCCTATTTCCTCCCATTGTACAAGTGGAAACGCAGATTGTTTGCTTTGCCTGTTTGTCTGTGTCTGACTGCAGACCAGCGGGAAAAGAAAATGAAAGAAATTAATAAATTCAAGCCCTTTTGCAAACACCTATTCGAGTTTTTGCAATATCAGTACGTTCAGCTGATCAGATTACCATCCTTATGCAAAACACAAACCACTCAAGGCTACTGCATGCTTGGTATAAAACTGGACTAGAGACTGATCTTTTGGGATTTTGCTCTGAAAGAGGTCACTCACATTGCAATCAGCAAGATCAAGCAAAGCACTAAGCACCTTTGAAAATAACATGCCAGCCATAATAGGAAGGCAGGAGTTTTGTCCTCTACTTATTTGAAATGGGTGGTGTCTGCAGCAGAACATCCCATGTAATCTTCTGCAGCTTCGTGCTCATTTGGAGGAAAGTACCCATTCCTGCGGCTTCTCCTTACTCAGCTAACGTGCAGGCACGATGCTTTAGATATCCTACCGCTATCTGAAGTTACTGAACAACGTGAACAACGCGAGAGAAGGAAGAGCGGCAGCATTCCTCCAGGGGCAGGTAAAAAGAGGGCAGCCCTTGGTGGGTAACAGCAAAATCGAGAGCTGCAGCACACAGCACGGCGCGCAGCTCGGCAAGCTAACTTCACAGACGGCTGCGACTGGGGATACGCAGGGTTACCAAAGGCGTAGCTACTCCCGGTGAAGGACCAGACTCCCACCGACTTTAATCTGCCCAATCTGTTTTGTATCTGGAGATACTTCAGGAGGGTCTGAGGGGAAGACAGACACTGAAGCTCTATCTGTCCTCAGTTCAGAGAGTCATCCACATGCTTGACTTTAGAGGTAACTGCAAGCCCCTGAATGGAAGCTGTTACCAGCGAGGAAAGAAAAGCAACGTTTTGGGAACATACGGGGGTCAAGAAAGCAACTCAAACAGCAGCACAGTGAATGGGAGGAGAGGTCTGAAAAGCAGGCTGTGCAGTTACCCGCTTTTCCTCACACTCCATTTATTGGGACATAAAACCCAATTCCTTTGAGCCTAAATTTCAGTATTTGCACAAATAACAGTTTCAACAGCCTTGCCATTCATCCTGGTCTCTGGCATTCGTCACACCTCTTAACGTCTGTCGAAACACGCTAATGGGTTTGCCGCCTCGAAGCCCATCACGGCTTGCTACCCCTGCCATGGGCACGGAGGCTTTGTGGACACAACGGCCGTTCCGCCTTGGGGACGCCTGGGCTGGCGGGCCTGCAGGCAGGCAGGCAGGCAGGCAGGCAGGCAGCAGCAGGGATGCCGGCTGCCCAAGCGGAGGGCGGCAGGGATGGGGGGACGCAGGCTGTTTGCCGCCCCGCGGCTCCTCTTGCTGTGGGCGAGAGAGTCGCAACAGCCCTGGCACGGAGCCCGCCCCGCTCAGCGCTCAGGGAGCCCAGCAGTGATTTATGACAGCAAAGGTCTGCTGCGCCGAAAGGCTATTCATCCAGAAAAATAAACAGTTTAGGAAAAAAGCGTCAGCCTTTGGAGGGCTCTCACTCTGCAGACCAGGGGCCATTGAGAGGCTAAGTCTAGGGAGAGGTAGAAATCCCTCCATCCCAGTGAATTTTCACTGGCTGACTCATGTGCATCCGTTTACAGAAAAACAGGGCGCTAGAGAAAATCTATACACAGCACATCTCTGCTGGATGAAGTCACAAGCAGTTAAACATGTCCCACCGGCCGCATCCTGCTGAAAGGAAGTCAGAGCTGGACTGCAGGAGGTCAGAGCTGGACTGCAGGAGGTCAGCTGATGGGTGGCCGGACTTTCAGAGCAGGAATCCCTCAAAGGAAGGTTTTTTGGCTCACCATCACTATGAAGCTCTGAAGGTCAGGCTGCACACAGCAATTACAAACCTCATGTTAGGAGAGTCATGTTTCAACTTTTTAAGCAAGGCAGCCCTCCTAGACACATGCTAATAAAGAAAGGCCTTATTAGCCTTCTATCCCACCTGAAGGTAACTTTGCGTGCACATTAAGCTCTCAGCTATCTATCACGGAATTCTTAAAAATCCTTCAGCATTCTTGTGAACAGTAAGTGTAACGTAGTCAAATTTTCTCTTGCATATAATGCAGAACACGGACAAGGTTCTGCATGGGTTAATACTGTGTTGCTGGGGTTTTTTTTAAAAGGCTTTAGGGCAGGCAAGGCACACAGCTCAGACTGCAAGTTCCAGCCTAGATGATGAGAGCTGCAACAACCATAAAGGCGATTTACTTTTTCGTTCCAGTTCTGCTGGTGTTTTTCTCGCACCGATGGCAATACCATGCGGGTGTGCATCTCTGCAGATGACTCTGTGCGACAGTACAGGTAGCACTGCACAGGACAGCCCAGCACTAACAACTGGCATTAAATGGGTTTCTCTTGGGGTCTCTGAGCCTTTCCTTTGGTACTTCACGGCAAATACCCTCCCTACAACTCTCTTCACCTGAGGTGAATCCTGGAGTCAAAAAACTCTACGGGGTACCACTGCCGAGTTCACAAGATCTGAGGTTTGCCTAGGGAAAAGGTCATCTTTTTCACACACATACAAAAGTCTTCACAGACCATTTAACTGAGGAAAAGAGAGCGTCTACTCTCACTGCCTTTTCATTTGGCTCTACTTGACGCATCCTCTCCAAAAATAAAAAGGGAGTTAATAGACACAATTAGTCTGTGAGAAAATACATTGGTCTCCAGATTTCTGAATGAGCTCTGCAAGAGACGAACTACATGGCACTGATCTCGCAGCAGCAGTCAATTCCTATTTCCTTCCAAAATCCTATTGGCCAGATGGTCCACAAAACTCAAGGGAAAATTACTTAAATGTTTGGAAAGGATTTCAGTACTAAGTTGGTCTCCAAAATGAAACCAGACTACCCTTCTAATTATTCCTAAAAGTAAAGTATACTTCACTTTTCTAATTAAATTAAGAAGGAGCAGTGCTTCCAAGTTCACTTTCCTAAAGAAAAAATCTGAATTCGAGATGAGCTTTGGTGTTATTTTTTTTCTAAACTGATCTAATCAGCTTCTTACAGCAGAAGCCTGGCTGGCAAAGGTTCTCCTCTCGAGCAAACTATAGGTCAGATGTGCAGTAATAGTTCCTGAACAGCTACAAGCAGTTACCATTCAATGCTGTATCTTCCAATTTTCTGTATTACTTGTAGAGATCAAAGTCAATCACAGCAGAGAGAGAAATGAACAGTGAACTCTTGAGAGGAGAAAAAAAAAATACCCCTGCAGAATAATTTCAAGAAAATGGCTAAACCCATTACGGCTGAAGAACCACAGAGCCTTAAGCAATGTAGACTAGCATAATTACCAGCACGTATGAAGCAAAAGCAGCAGCTAACCATTGGAAGAACTGGTCACAAACCAGACCAAGAGTTTGCTGCAATTAACCACTGAACAGCTTTACCAGATTTTGAAACTCTCATCTCTGCCTTGCCCTGTTTAAACAACCCAAGTTCATTTTGTACAGCGTAAGGTGAAGTAGCACGCTATATAATGAACTATGCATTTGGGTAAAACAAACGCAGAGCCCCAGCGCAGGCTGGGGACCCCCCTGCCCCCCTCTGAAGCATTGCTGGCTACGCTTCCAAGGGGTTCCCTGCAGGACTTCCCACCGACAGCTATTGATGGCTTCTGCTAACGCTTGGGTTCTTGCATGCAGTTCTGGCACCACTGATGTCCATGGAATTTCTGCTGCTGAATTTATTGGATCTGAATTTGCCCCACAAAAGGTTAAATTGCTCAAACAAAACAAATCCCACTTTGCACCAATTTTTCCACTGGAAAAGCATGTATATTCAACGCTTTCTCTGTTGGAGAAGGTGTGTTCACACTGATCCCGTCACAGGTTTGAGCCAGAATCTGTGACGGAATAAATTAACTTACGCCATCACTGCACTGTCTCCATTTGCGTACAGGTGTCTGACAACCAACTGCGCTGCTACTACCCAAAGTTCACTGCCTATTGGAAGTTAGTCTCTTCATAAAGCTGCAGATGAAGGCCAGACGGAAACAAAGAACACTTGCTATTCTGATTGACTACACATACATTTACATTCACAGGCATATAGATTTGACCGGATTTCTCTCCTTCTCGATTTGTCAGTTGGTATGCCACGCGAAGCTTTCCCAGGCACCAACGGCATCTCTGTAAACTTGTACAACACCAAATACAACGGGGCCCAAGGCATTACGGACAAAGGTGCACGCACGCGCACACGAGCACATATATAAAGTATTCAAAACTGTAAGACTGAAATCCACCGACCCAGCCCGTGAAACCTCAGGTGTCAATGATGCTGCACCAGAACCCTTCTCATGAAAACAGTCCCAAACCCAGTTCTTATTTTCCAAGCTCTGAACCCTATCTGCTTCCTTTACCTTGTAATGGCAATAGCCTGTCCAACCAGCTGCATCACATCACAAAGCAGCTGTCAAGAAAGAAAAAACAAAACAGCAAAACAGCTTAAACATTCCACAAGGCATCCAGCTAATTCCAGCAGCTTGCTGGAGAAATGTGGAGTAGCAAGTATCTGAAGTCTGGTTTACACGTATAATACAAGCTCTAAAAACTACCACCTGTGCTTTAACATCATCTTCTAATTGTATTCACTTTAAAATTTACTCTAAAAGCTTAACCATCCACGAGTTTCAGAACAACTTCCTTTTTCAGCTTCTCTGCCTATTCCGTCATCCACATCCAGATGCCAAAATACACCACTGACAGCTCATTGCTCCTTAGGATAAATCTGCTAATACGTGCCAGAGCAAAATTTCGCAGGGTCAGCTAAAACTCTCCAGCATTGCCAATGCACACATTTAAATAACAGAAATTTAAATAACTAGGTCTCTATTTACAACAGAAGTGTCTTAAAAAAAAATAACAATCAAAGAGCATATGAAAACACCACACCAGAAAACCTACCTCCCGAGCGCTTTGTATTGCCTTCTGGTTTCTGAACCTTTAGGTTCAGGGAGGGACATGGGATTACAGGGAACTGCAAGCTTTCCTCCACTATCAAAGACAGAGGCTTAGCCAGGTTTCTTAAGAAAACAAGGCGTACGTGATTGTGCTGCCCTTGCATCCAACCATGTTTTAACGTGTCAGCCCATTTCAACCAAAACCGACAGACAGAAGCCTCAAAGACGATTCAGATTCCTGCGTGCTTTGTGAAAATCGGAGACGGAGACAAACTCCCTTCCTCCAGAGAGGAAGGCTCCGGAGTGGGCTCCGCGGTTTCCTTCCCTGCCAGCCGGCCAGCCAGGGAGCACGTAGCAGTCTGCAGCCGGCCGTAGCAGGTAGCCACAAGCGGCAGCTGCTGAAGCGTCAGAGCAGAGGGGGTGGCCAAGGAGTAAGCGGGGGCCACCGGTGTATGTGCTGGCAGAGATCCTCAGGGACTCAACAAAGGAGCTGGGACTGCTGAGGTCGGAGGTGGAGGACAGGATAAGAAAGGACAAATTTGCAAGCAATGCGTTTTGCTAGTTTTACTATTTAGTTTTTCCTCAAAACCCAGGCAGTTCAAACTTCAGAAGTTACCTTGATACATAAACCCATCTCTCCTCTAGTCTTAGCATTAACATTGCAAAAGTGTTTTCATGTTTGCACTTCTGAGGCCTACAGAACATACGTATTTTTGACATGTTTGCACAAGAAAATAATACTGAATAACAGAAGGGTTACAGAAAACCAAACAGCTGACAAGAAGGGGCTCTGAAATTAGTCACTGAGCCACCTTTAGGAACTGTCTCCCCAGCACTGATGCGTGTTTGCCATTTACTCTGTAATCATGAGTGCGAGGCGAGCACAAAGCACTAGCATGCCACTGTTCGCATTTTATATCCACTGTGAATAGGTAACACAAATGACATCATGTGCAAAGGACTGGAAGAAACGAGGTTCCAAATAATTATTTTTAAAGACCTGGTTTACACAGATGGTTTGACCCAGTTTAATTAGAAACGTATTTCCAGCCCAGTTTTGTTAAGCGTGGACATGCTTACTGGTCTGCATTGCATTTGTTCGTCATTTCCTTTTCATTGATCCAGCCACAATGGACGTCATTTTCCAAAGTGCTCATCTTTTGCGTAACTCCATCTCTGTCCGTGCAGAAGAATAGGGAGATGAATGCTGAGTTCTTTGGAAATTCCCATTTATTTCTGTTACCAGCTTTTTCTTCTTTTTGAAAGAATTTGGTTTAGGAAAGTCAGCAATTAACACCGATTAGGAGGCTGACTGGTGTAAGCAACTTAATACTCCTATGTCTCGTGATCCAGTGAGAACAGGGGTTTTATCACCAACTGGCACAGCAAATGTTGGCCGCAGTCAGGGGCGGGTCCAGCTGGTGGCTTTGCCCTCGCAGCAGTCATATGCGAGAACATGTTTCTGTGGCAAGGCAACAACCTTCTACCTGCTAATGCTTCCTTTTGTTTTTGCCAAGGGGGAAAAAGAAAAAAAAAAAAAAAGTCGTCAAGAATAATAATGTAAGAGACTATTTTCTGCCAAACCTCAAGAGAGCTGTTGTTCTGCTTCATCACCAGCGCCAGGCACACGCCCCGTTACGGAGCGACACCAGCATCCGTGCAACCCAGTCCAGAGCACGCGGGTTAGGAACGCTAAACCTCAGAAGCACACCCGCAGAAACGAACGGCTACGCTGACGGCAAACGTGGATATGGCAAACGCAATGCGGGCAGAGGGAGGGATAAAAAAAACCTGCAGATACGAAGCCCTCTGCGTCGTCTCGCATGTGTCAACCACTGCTTGCTAATAAAGGTTCCATCAGCCAGGGCTGACGCACAAACATGGATGTCCTCCTCGGCAGCCAAGTCCCGAGCCAGACCTGGCTTATCAGATCACAACCAACTCCTGGAAACACACCTAGGGAACCGCAGTCAGCAGCCTGCCCCGGGGCAGGGAAAAACGCAGCAGCAGCAGCAGCAGCAGCAGCTTCCCCATTTCTCTTTCTGATCATGCTCCCAGTTTTATAAGGAGATCCCTGGGAATGAAAATGCATCATGCACTCTCTGGGGGCTTTTCATATCACGCAATGACTATCGACAGCGAACAGCTTAGATAACAGGGCACTGTATAATGACATTCATGCCACTTGCTTGGCAATAAAGGAAGCCAGAAAGGAAGGAAAACCCACTGTTGGCAGGCGCTCCCGTACTCCAAGGGAACAACCCCTCTGGAAGTTCAGGCAGTGTTTACACACAACAGGATTCAACCAGCCAGGCTCCCCATTAATAATCACAGTTTATACAGCACAGTGTCATCTCCATCCTAAACTCCACTGGCACCTACGACCCCCGCCCGGCCCCGGCCCAGCTCCCACGGGAAGGCTCAGCACCGCCTCCGTCGCAAGGGCAGCAGAGGAGCCCGGAGCCCCACAGTCAAGCCTGTCACAGCTGGACTAGAAGGCCTTCTCTGCAACATAAAGAATTACTCCGTTTTAGGATTAACAACATCAAAAAGGAAGAGGTCTGCCAGAACTCTGTAATGTAAACAATGCAGGATACAGCAAGCACAAAAGCTCAGAAAGCCAAGTTGTCTTTAATCTACTCACTATGACATTTGAAACCCATCTGTGTGACAGATAGGACAAGTGCCACGCAGGCTCCAAGCATCACCCAGGGCTGATAAGACCGTTTTCTTTCGTTCCTGGTCAGAGAACTGTGAATTTGGCAGAAGCAAGAAGCCGAATGACATTACACAACACAACCAGGAATTCGTTGTGACTATTTGAACAGCCCCATGAATGCACTAGGTGCTTTGCAAACAAACGCAGAAACCTGATCACTGGTGCATGTCTGTACATGCAGATTCCTGTGCCAACATGGAAATACTCCAACTCCAACATGCAAGCCAGGGATACAGGCCATGCAAAGTCTTCCACCAGGTGGGTACCAGGATGCAAAGAAAGGAAGAGAGGAACAAAGGAAAGGGTAAATCCTAAATCCTCTCTAACCTTTACTCTCCAACCTGTAGGATCAGAGACCTGAGTTTCCAGCCTTTGTTTTGTGACTTCCTCGATTCAAAACAATTCTGACTGAAATCTTTCAAGTGTCCAAAAGAAAGGAAAGTTAGTGCACCTCTTTATTCCTTTGTCCTTTCTCCATTTTCAGGCGTATTTATGGAGAGCAGGCTACAATACATGTAGCTTCTCCAGATGTAACCTCTTTTTCTGCCAAGGAAACTGTCCCAGTTGAGCATCCAGCAATCTGCTATGCCCTATGCACGTGCACACCTACTCAACAGCATGTGAGCCGGGAGCTCAACACAGTTGGGAAACGTCAGACCTACTTAGGCTGATCTGCACACGCACAAAAAGCCCAGCGTATCCTGAGCGCACCACATTTACTGGCACGTACCACCTCTGCGACGTCCAAGCTGTCCCAGGCTTCGCAACTGCTGGGTTCACTGGGCGCATCCTACGCCTCGCGTGTTAATGTGCCTGCCTGCGAAATCTGGCAATCTTCCACCGGGAGAGATGACAAAATGTATTCTAATGTCTCTGGAAACAAATCACCCTTCATCAAAAAGGAATCCCACAGGAGGAATGGTCTGGTGCACCGAAATCAAGTACTGGTACTGCCCGTCCTCTTCTGCAGGTCAACACGCTCACACAGGACCAGCTCCCGCTGCCAGCAAATGATAAAGGAGTGGAAGACTTCACCATAGCAATTTGATTTTCACAGCAGCAGGGATGTGCCGGTCCACAACGCCCAACTCTAGCCTCTGATATTAACAAAAGGCAATTGGGTATCTGCCGATATAATTTGGCTTCTGGGGGCAGAATGCCTGCAAGAAGCCTGCTACAATAAATATTTCATGTTAGTCTGGAAAAAGGAAATATTAAAGAAAAAACATTTTTTTCCTGGCTCTTCCCTTTTTCCATATAACGAGACAACATCATGGACAATCTGTGTAAATAATACATTTGAGAGTCCATTATCTAAGCCATACGCATATATATTTTATGTTGGTTTTGTTGCATATTTTAGTATAATTGTTCATAGGTTTAAAGCCAAGAGTAAAACAAGAGTAGACAAATCTACTACAGCAGAAATAACGAGTAAATTGGTTATTCCAATATATAATACTAGGAAAAATCCATGCTAAAATTTAGCATAATAAACAAGAAAGAAAATTTCTCAAGTTCAGCAAAATAAATACTTTCAGCCACCACACATTTCTCTGAAGCCCTTTTCCACAAAATGTTTCTACTTTTAACAACAGAAATACAGAAAAAATTGCATCAAAAATGCCGATATCAGATGTAGCAACCGCACCACTGTAGTCAGAAAATGGAATTTAGTCAATCCCAGTACTCAGTAAACCTCAACAAAATGTCAGTATTTTGCCAACTGGTCTCACTTTCAGTTGTAAACACTCCTCACAGAATGGAAAGTCAGAAGAATTCACATTAATATTCACGTTTATTTTGGTAATGCCAAATTATGTCAGTATGATTGTACCTTTTTTCGAGTATGCAGTACTAAAGACAATCTATGAAATATTAAACATCCTGCTAAATTAAAACGTATGTTCAAACGAAGCAAATGAAATGCAATGTTTTGACGTTTCTGAAACAAAGTTTGAAAATGAAAGCCAACTCATTTCTTAAAATTTTCCCACTAACATTTTTGTTGAACTCAACATGTCTTTATTCAAGTGAAACTGTTTTCAAACACCACGTTGTTCAGTAAGTGGCTGCTAACCAACTCTCACAAATCACCTCCGTAAGTACACTAATTCCTCTTAACCAGAATCCCAAGACGCTTTACAAAAACAAGGACTGCCTCCATTTTAACAGCTACAGTCATAAGGAGAGCTCCATTTCCAGCGAATCCATGTATTCTCGAGCAACGATGAGAGGCAGAGGCAAGGAAAAAAGCTAGATCTCCTGGACCGCAGCTGCTCCATGTCTACTCCTCTCTTACCTTTATGAAAAAGCATATTTCTTACGTGATGGGAGCACCCAAAAGCACTGCCACAGACCACATGCTAGCTATTACATATTAGCTAATAACACTACTTGTGCAGGGCACTGAAAAGGCCACAGTTTGCTACCAAGTACGTCTTCTGGATTGTTCCCTCCCTAGGATCTCAGGAGTCACTAAAAAGTTTCATGTTTTCATGGGGAGAAAGAAGGGGCTGGGGAAGATATGACCTTTGAAAAGGTGCTTCTAAAGCAAATCTTAAAAACCTTTCAAGAATCCCACAAAGTCAGTAGGTTACGAGGGCAGGCTTATAACACACAAGGGCTTTAAAAAATGAAAAAGTATACTACAAACAGCTGAAAAATAGTTTCTTCTTTAATTTTATTCCCAAGATCCATATTCACAGATCTGCGCAGGCCAAGAAAATTACCGCGGGCCAGCAGCCTGAGAACAGCTGAATACCAGACAGCAGAAGCACAATTTTATCACATTTACGGATTTTACAACTGAAATTGGACATTACAATTTGAAATTACTTACTGGAAATTTCATTACGATGGGACAAGGGGGCTGACCTGCACCTGCATCTACGGACCAAGCAAGCCGGCTGACCCCAGCTGACAATGAAAACTGGCTTTTAAACTCCATTTCCCCACAAATGCCTTGGAAGGGCAGGATCAACAATTGTCCCACCAGATTTTGCTGCTGTCCCATCCAGGCAGCTGCAGCCTGAATAGCCAGGCTCCCACCAGACCCAGCCGTGCTTGGCATTAAAGCCAGCAGGAAGATCACGGCAGGCTCAAACACTGCTTTCCTCCAGAGCACCGGAGCTGCGATGCCCCCAAGAAACTCACAGCAGCTTTGTCACAGAGCCCTTCGTGAATCCACGTGGCACTGGGAGACATCCCCAGATGGGCTCTCCGGAGGAGCTCCTCCCAGCAGCAAGCACAAGGACCACGTCGTCAGCGGCACCGGTTCTGCCGCCAGCTACGCTGGCCAGTCGTCCTAATCGCCCATCTTCCCCTACACCCCGCACCTCGCGTAGCTGCTGGCCCGTACGGTGCCGGCCTCTGTTACTTGTCGGGTAATTCAGACCGCGTGGAAGAGGAGCTGCGGCAATTGTCCGCAGCAGCCGACCGTGCCAGGGTAAAGCTGTGGGAACGTCCGTCATGTTTCAGCGCTTCCCATCCCCAGTGCTAAAAGTCTCGCTGCCTGACTTGGCAGACTTCTGTGCAACCTTTACACAGACATAAATCAGCATGTGGTTTGCAGGACAGCAAATTGCCAGGCTCACAACTTCATCTGAATAACAAACAAAAACAATTCTTTAATGCTATTTACTTCTGTTTGCTCCAGAAAAGCAACACAACAAAGGGCTTGCGACTGCCAGAAGTCAGCTCCGGTCCTATCCCAAGCACTGCCCTACACTCAAGTAGTGAGCACATACGAAACCTTTCTTGCACAAGCATTGTATTTGCTTTTAACTGCTCCCAGATGGCCTTCGCAGGGCAAAAGTTACATCTTTACAGCCACAGCTCAGCTGCTGCTAATACAATCGCTTCTTACAGCGGTATTTCATGACGTGCCTGCTCTCACACACGTCAGCCTGACTAGGCGTTAAAGCAAGCTCACCTCTGTAGCAAGGATACCTAACTGAGGGCAGAATGAACTATAGATGCATTTTGCAGTTCAAGCAAATGAACACCCATTCTACTTAGAGGAGGAAAAACCCCACCAGAGAGACCGATCAGGTACTGGGGAAGACAGAAAAAGGTGAGGGTGGGGAAGTCGGAGGTCGGACAGAGCTCAGCCAGGCCCAAGCTCCTGGCGATGGTGCCAATGCAGCAGAGGCCCTAGCAGGAGATTTCGGAGCTCAGGTTGCTGAAGTGAAACAGGAGCTAAAGCGAACAGCTTTGCAACAGTCCCACTGTGTGCAATCACTGGTCTGTGCATCCTGGACACGCTGCACTATGTCCAACCTGTGGAAAATATTGATCCATTACAGACCTCAGCAGAAGATTTTGCCTCTTTGTGGACTGACATGTCTGCTGCTGGATTTTACAGTGACACCCACAGCAAAGCACTACGGCTACAGGATTACTGAAGACCCCACTCAACGCGTAGGTAAAAAGCCTCCTTCAGAACAGGATCGCAATTTAGATTTGTAAAGATCTCACCCTGCAGGACTTGACTATTTGGCTCAACATAACAAACACTGAATACTCGAAGAGCCAACTATAAAGCACCAATACAGATGATTCTTGTACAAAAATACGGGTTCCTCAGGCATAAACAAATTCGAACACATTCTTATGAAAAAACACCTGAAGACTGGGCATGAAACTTAAGAGAATATTTACTGCTGGTGAAGACAATGGTGACGTCTTGTCTATGCAGACAACGGGAAGGGACAGAAGAGCAGCACACGCTCCACACAGTTCTTTAGACCAATTCATCACACTGCCACGTTTAAAGCACCAAATGCTGGATAACTCCATGAAATACACGTAACAATAGTAATAACAAAAAAGACAAGCAGGCTATCAATATTTTTAGGAAACCGGCTGATACATTCCTTTTATTACGCTCTACTAGGTATAGCCCACAGGTATCAAAGAGGGACTTGCAAAAAAGTGTACATGCATCCTCCAGGTCATTAAAGCAGACCTGGAAAGTACCGTTCAGAAGGAGCTATAAGAAGGAATCAGAGACAGAGAGATAAGGCAATGTGTGCTTGCAAGGCACTAAAGTTCTGCGATTCATTCAGAAAAAGGCACAGTTACTAAAGCTAACCTGCAATGGGAGTCATCTCAAACATCTATAAGTAACACGATATATTTTCTGCTGTTTAAAATTAATGAATGAATGATAGGCTATTACTTAACTCCAATAGCTCATTGTATGTCTGGGAGGTTTTATGGACTGCAAATAAACAATTTCTTACAAGTTTTCCCCCAGCCCCACTGATTTATTTTGAAGGAGAGATAAGATAGACAATGAAATACTTCTGAGTAGGTCAGATATTGTAAAACCTGGGCATGCAAAGTGCTGGTCACTCTGACGCGTATCCTGCCACGTAGGCACAATTCTGGATGCTGCTGAGCAGTCAGGAGTACTGAAATCAATGTCACTAGTGAGGTGCTTAAAGCGTAGCAAAGTGCTTGAGTGGGGAATTAAAAGCTTGAACTATTTCCTACTGTGCTCACATTATCACCAGTGCATTTTTAGCATGTTCTCTTACCTTCAAAATAACATGTCCCAGTACCAAGATCTGAAGCGTTATGCAACATGAGCACAAAATCCCACCAGTTTAGGATGAAAATGCATTGCACTCTCCCATATGGACATTCAGGTCCAAAACACGGAGGAGCTGGAAGTGGCAGGCCTGCCAACAAATTATGTGCAAGGATTTTACTACTCTCTAATGGCTGATATGGCACATCTAATTATTGTACCTGGCTCTGCTCAGTGAAAAAGCCTTTATTGTATAGAAGCACTCCACAGCTGAGAGGTTTTTTCACATCCTTGCTCTTCTATTTTTGATAAACTAGTCCTACACTTAAGAATCTTAATTGAATTCCTCTGAAATATTCACTAACTAGAACCAGGACTCCACAATTTGCTAATTAATTTCGCATGTATGATCCATTATTTTAAGTTCCAGTGCTGAATATAGTTTGGCACTGCCATGCAAATAAGCAGGGAAGCCAAGATTTAAAAACAAACAACAACAACAACAAAAAAACCCCACACACTATGGGAAAAAAAAATGCTCCTAGCTCTGACAACTAAATACACACGATACACTACCTATTTTATATATTTATTTCAAACAAAAGTCATTCCCTCTGTTTTTTTTGTATTCTCCAAGTCAGTCATTTACAGTCTCACAGGCTGGATTGATAGTAGTTATGTTCCGTCCACTGAGATTCACATGTCCTGTACTCAAATCAAGACTGGAAAAAAGACCTCTGGGAACATATGGTCCCACCTTCTGTTGAAACAGGGCCTTCAGTTAGGTTACCCAAGACAACGTCAAGCAGCCCTGGACACTTCCAGCAAGGGTAACTCCACCAGCACCCCAAGAAACCTATTCCAATGTTGACTTGTTCTCACAGTAAAGAATTTTTTTCTTACATCCAGATGTACTTTCCCCTGAGCAACCTGCACCTGGTTCCTCTTGCCCTGTGCATCCCTGTACTTGCACCTTCTTTACAAACCATCGTTGAAGCACTTGAAGACTGTGACTAGACTGCCCTCAGCCTTCTCCTCCCCAGGTTGAAAAAAATTCCAGTTCCTTCAGGCTTTCCTTCTTCATGAGTAAAGTTCTTCAACCCTCTAAATGTTTTGGTGCCCCTCTGTTGGACCCCTTCCAGTTTCCCAGTGTCTCTCTGGAACTGGGGGAGCAAAGATGGGACACGGTATTCCAGGTGTGGCCTAACAAGAGCAGGGGAAGTAATCACATCCCCGCATTTGCTTGCTACACTCTTGCTGACACAGCCCAAGGCAGTTTGCCCTCCTTGCTGCAAGGGTGCACTGACAGCACCACGTCCTTTCTGATGACGGATGAAAAGGACCAACATGGTGGTGTGGAAGCCTTAAGAAAAGCATGCAGACACGTATGAGAGTGTATTTAGGAGCTGCAGGCAACTGAGAGAAGAGGAAGAAACACATCTAGCAGTATGCGAACTTCACAGGCATTAACTAAAAATCAGAGGCATAAAGAAGTTAAATACCGAAATACCAAACTACGTCTCTCTAGTGTATTAATGGTATTACAGCCATACACACTAAGCTTTCAAGGCAACCCGTTCCTCAGCATCATAGCATTTCAGATCTTATTACAATGGCAGAAGGACAAATGAAGCTCAGACTTATTCCTGAAAGAGATTCCGGTTGCCAGGATCAGCAGACAATCTCCATTATTTGTCTGCACTACTGAACCAACCAAGGATCTACAAAATGAGCTGTTGACTCCATCCAGTACACCGCAGCAATACTTCTTTAAATGCTGCTGCGTACAATAATTAACTAGTTTTTCATGTGGACAAGATAATCAGCTCTGCTACTAAAAACCCAAATAAAGAAAATTAATAGACAAACAAGCACTTCTACCAACTGCTAGTGAAACAGAAAGTAGCATTTTGTCATTTCTATAAAGAACAACTGATTTCCCTACTTGAGTCATCAAAATCTCAGTGACTTGAAGGCTACGATTGGCTTGAAGACTGTAACTGACCACAAATGATAACAAAATACCCCAAGACAACATGACATTTTTAACGTCTCTGCAGCAGTTCGGAGACTCTGAAATTGCCCCAAGACCCATCCTTCAGAAGGTGGCTACTTCTGACCCACCCCAAGAAGGGACGGTTGTGAAGTTTCCAGCTTCTGGACTGCACCAAACATAACTAATGTTTCTCACATTTAACCTTCCAGTAACTGCCCGAGGTGCAATTCAGGTTTTCAATTAAGGTCTTCAATACAGTCCACAGACTTTAACACTTCATAACTTAGCATGGTCTTGTGATTCTTTCCACGCAGTACGAAGTCTCAAAAAAACCATGTTGCTTCCCCCTGCCCCTCCCAACTTGGTCTCAATTACTCCAGCCAGTTATTCAATGAAACGAATTATGAAGAACTTAGCAGAGTTTCAAATTGCTTAAGACAAACTGAAAAGTCATATTTATGCTTCAATACACTCCTGCCACCGTACATCAACAGCAGAATAACTCATAACTCATGTCAACAATTGAAGCATGATTCAATGCCAAGAAGCAGCTGTATCTAAAAAAGAAGAAAAAAAAAAAAACCCAACAAACCAAAACACTTCCTTACTCAGACCCGCTTCCTTTTTGTGTCCAGAGTCATATGTGACTACACAGAAATAAAAGTATCAGCTGTGCAGAGCCACTACAGGAAGGCAGGGTTGCTTCCCCCCTCCGCTAAGCCTCAGCAACAGCACTGCTTCGTTTTGGCTTCATTTGTTGCATTACTGGGAAGCCACTTCTTTTCTTTTGGTTCTCACAGTCCCAAACCAGAGCACCTGTCTCAAGTTCCCTGTGCCCTCACACTCCACTGAAGATACAACCATTTTGCACACACAGCAGCTGCAAGTCTGTCACGGTTTATCATCAGCCTGCAAAGATCATCCTCCAAAAAACATCAGCCCCTGGAACTCGCCAAAGACACTGACCTCTCATTCCCTAGGCCACTCAAAAATGCTGACCCCAGGAGAGGGCTAATCCACATCATTAAAACAAAGGAAGTCAAAAGCCGCAGTCAGGTGCTTCTCGACATCGCAAAACAAGCAGATTGCACAGATGCTGCTGATGACCTCATGTGGCCCGTGAAAACTTTTTTAGAAGGATGAGGACTCTCAGAGCACAGCTGAATGAGCAGGATTAGGAGCAACTCCTCTTTATCTTGATAACTAAAAAACCAAAGCAGCTATAAACTCAGAGTCACACAGTCTCTTCCAGAGCTCAAGAGTAATTGTCTGACCCAAACACTTCAAAAACGGCCCCCACTTCAGTTGCCCCATGTCTCCCTTTTGCCATTCACCCATCAGGAAAATGACCCTGCACTGAAAATTAAAAGATAGAAAATGCATTAACAGGCTCCTACTGAAGACATACCACTTATCAAAGAATATGAAACTAACAGCTGAAGTCTTCGCAAAAAAATTATTTCACCCCCCTGAACTTAGAGTTTAGTTATTACCAAATGCACAAGCACAGACCAAGATAAAACTGTTCTATATCAAGGGTGATACAAGATCACTATCCAGCTCTTCACAGCAATAAGTCCAACCGTGGAAGGAAAACAAGGCATCCATATAATTAAACTTCTGGAGGTAACGGGAGTAGGCAAAGAATTAACTCAAATCACAACACTGTCGGTCTCCACAGCCATACCTACATTGCAAGATACAGCCTCACGCACGCTAAGAGCAGCCCACATAGCCACCACCTTTAATGGCGCACCATGTCACAATAACGTAGCAACTACTAGAAAGTAAAAAAAGATCGTGTTTATAAATCTCCTACATCATTTTCTGCAGTATTCCTGCCATCCCAAACAACACCCGATTCAAGCTTTCCCAGGCCGCCTGCGCGAAGGGCTTCCGAGGCACCGCGGCTGCAGCCCAGGGAGGACACAAAACCCAAGAACTTGCGGGTGACACCTTCAGCAATCTCGCTTCCGCCCAGATGACACCAACAGTTACACAATGTGAAACATTGTTCTGCCCTGTCTGAAGGTCCTAACCGATCAGCAGCTCTCAAAAACCCCCCAAACGCTGGCCCTCATACTTTGGATAGCAACCCCACGTCCCCTGCACAGTGTCTGTGGTTCCTGGCCTCAATAGGTCCCAGGAAGACGGACAGCCCTTGCAAAAAACAGTGCATGGGAAGTTCAGAAACTTCTCTTTCCTATATGCATTCAGTGGAGATGGTGCAGAGACTGGACACAAGCTGACCTTCAGCACTTCAAAGTTCAGGAAACAAAGGCATGCAAGAGTAAATACTCATCCTTCTCCGACCACCAGCAAATGCGCTACTTCCCGCCGCCTTCAGAGAAGGCTCTCTGCCACCACCTTCCACGACATTATTCAGAATCGCCTCTTACACAGTATCGTCCTTCAGGTTTCAGCTCCCGGAAGGCAGCAATTAACTGAAAAAACTCATCTGTCATTTCAAGAGATAACAAAGCCTAAAGTCTCATGATTTCTTGGTACCATCTGATTTTTTAATATCTAATTCATACTTTCCAAAAGGCTGAAGTTGCCAGTACTGGCGTATTTACGTCCTACTACTTCATAAGTTGTCAAAAAATCTGCTAGCTTTTAGTCAGTTATTATATGCAAATCCCAACTTTATAACATTTCTAGACAGCTCAAGCATTATCATGGGTACAATTTATACCTCTTCCATTTCATTTAAAAAGACACTGAACTGGAACTGGTGTGGAATAGTTCAGTATGAACAATACTCTCCTTCAATAAATCTGTTAAACATTGTTTTCCAAATCTAATCATGAATCCTCTAAATTTTATTTTCCTTTTTATGGAGCTGCATATATTAAAACATACAGCCTTATGAATCACCTTCACAGCGAACCAAGCAATTTAGTAATCTTGGACACAGTTTATTTATCCTGAAATAAGCTTTGCTTTGATTATGTGCAAACTACTATGTGTAGTTTCTGAATGTATGGAAGATTCTGACACCTCTGGAGAATAAAAACATGCTCTAATGACATGAGTACATTATGCGGATAACTGAGATTACGTTATAACTTAAATATTTATGATCACAAGCCTGCCTTAGACAAACTACAAAATGATTCCAGCATTCCCTAATTCACTCCATCGGCCCTAGGACTGCACAGATCAAAGGACCTATTACACAGCAGTGAAAAAGAAAAGTGAATACCGTAGCCTGACTTTTCACGGTCACCTCGGAAGCCGTTGTGCCATTCCAGCTGCCCTCCTTCAGACAAAACAGACGTTCGCCCTGCTTGCAAGGCCAGCACCAGGGAGGCACCACCTGAGGACATGCCGCTGGTGCTCAGCATCTTCTGCAGAGGTATTTCCAAACACACCGGAGCTTTGGACTCTGTGAAAACCTTTCCCAACAGAGACCGAGCTGACTGCCTGCAGTCTGGAGCATGCACTTCGTATCTGTCCACCTCGGCTCTCATCGCCCGTCTTCTTCAGCTGCGCGGCTCACTGTCATCCTCCCGCAAAGAGCGGCTCCATCCCCTAAGCAAGCCTCAGCAGAACACCCCACATCCAGCGATCACACGTATTTATAGGAACAAAGCCTTTGTTACAGGTGTGCTTGCACAGAGCCAGGGTTACACGCAGTCCATCATCTCTGCATCGCGTGATGCACGTGCACAAAGCTTCCCCTCAGCACCCTCGGCCCTCCCTCTCAGTGCCTTGCTTAGATGTTGGACCTAGTCCAAGGGCAGAGTGGGCCGAGATTCAAATCACCCACTATCCAGAGCCGTCAGACCCTGGTCTCTTGTGTGCTCAGTGGAGAGCAGCCTCCGGGTACAATTTTTAATTGTCACTGTCAATATTTCTTACTCGTTTTGGCAACTGAACATTCTAGTGAACCACACGATAGCTCCGAACAACGATGTTGCTCTTTCCTGTTTTCCGCCATGATTAAGCAGCTGATTCATTCTCAACATCATTACAAGATGACTAGATTGAAATTTTTTCTTTCCCAATACAAAATAAATCCAGGCATGAAAAGAAAAGCAACTATTTCGAAGGCCATGTGGGAGCTTTAGGATCTTTTTACAGGTAGAAAACTCTGTGATTACACTGACAACAGCACCCCTGAATGTCTCCTGGCTTCTAACCTGTCCATGCGAACCCCTGAGCCTCTACTTTTAATTTAGTATTACTGACCTCGGTACCTGAATGACAGTCTCGGAAAAACACAGACTTAATCACAGCAACAGAGAGTTACATGAGAAAGATCCTGCTTCTGACATAAAAATAAATTAAAAAAACGTAGTACGGGAAAACAGAAACTCCCCAGAACTGCTTCTGTAGAGGATTTTCCAGCATCTTTGAAAGAGTGTCTATACCTTCAAAGGGAAACCAAAATGCAGTCACAGCCGGTCTGCCACCAGAGGATGGACACCGAAACGTAACACACATTCAATGCGCTGGAATCAGAAAAAGACGGAACAGTCCTGGATTTCTACATCGGGCTCCCCTTCTGCATTCCTCCTGCAACAGGGGATCAATGCAGAAAGAGCCTGCACCGATACAAAGGCTTGTCACGCAGGAGCTTGTCGGCGGTGGGATCGGAGGGAGAAGCAAGACGAGACAGCTTCCTCCAGCGCCGTTACTCTTCTGACGTCCCTCCAAGGGTTCAGCAGCACGGCCTTTTCCTTCCTCTGTCTTCTTTCTCCAAATGGGAATGACGCAGACTTGGTTCCCTATTTTATCATGTCTATTTTCTCTTCTTAGATCATTCTTAGGCAAGGCTTCACAGTGAAAGAACGCTGTTCTACGCTAGTTCTTGTAACTAAAAGCGTGCATTGCATAGTGTACATAGCATATTATGGCAGACAACGTTTAATTGCTGTAGTTTCTTGACTGGTAGTTCTGCTTTGATATCGCAGTGACAAAGGTAACAAACTGAAATCAAAAACTTCATAGCCTGTCTGCAGAGCACGGTTAATTGACACCTCTGCCTTGAAGGGTACTGCTGTTTTAGTCTCGGCTGAGCTCTCCACTCAATCCAGGCCAAATTTAGCCATCACTGATGTTAACTCGTGCCAGCCACTTACTAAATAACTTTGAAAAAGAGAAAGCAACCACAGGACAGAAAACACAGGGCAGAGGAAAGTCAGTACAAAAGCCAACACACTTATCTGACCTGTGGCAGCAGAGAGACATGAAAACATGACAGAAGGAAGGGACACGGAATGTCACAGGTGACACCATTTTGCATTACACAGAAAAGACAGCAAGATAAAGGAGGCTATTGCTGTAACAACATTGACCATCTTCTTAAATGGTGCTCATTTCTGCTTTAGGAAAAACAGCTTTATCAAGAACAGCATCATAAATTAAAGAGGCATCCAAACCTTATAGACTTGTCCGTATGTCCCATTTCCAACAACCTGCACCAGTTCAAATATTCCCGCAGGGTCCTGCAAAAAGCAGAAGAAATAACATTATCGGCAGCGAAGTACCCACTTCATAACGGAGCGTAACTGTACATAACCAAAGTGAAAACGTCTGTGGCACATCTCCTAATGATCTGTATTACACACTAAAGGGGAAATAGCCAAATAACAGTAGAAGAAATACATTAATATTCAAGTTTGCCCTCAAGTTGCTCAAAACTCTATACACAAAACAACTCAGTGAAGATTTGTAGCATGGCAATACGGCAGACACTACAAATAAATGGAGATGTGTGAAGAATACAAGAATTCAACTGATTCAGCTTAGCAGTAGAATAAGGAAAAAACTCCAGGCTTCCTAAGCCTTAAAACACTGAACTAGCCTAGAGGTTGAGCTGCCGTCTTCTGCTACGAAACACTTAGCACTAGCAATGTAACAAAGGAAAGAACCTAAATAATAGAATTGAAAAAATACTATGAAAAGCACCTGAGCCCAATTTGCTTACAAAAGGGAAGTGTACCATGCCAGGCAAACTTAACACTACAGGTAGGCTGAGGACGCTCAATTGTCCTGTTCTGCAAACACAAGGTGAATTCGACTGATGTATGGAAGTCTCGGCTTTGAACCCAAACTAGATCGCTGTTCATTTACATGAAAGATTCAGGTGTCAGGTGATCAGCACACCACACCACACGAACCAACTTTCGTCCTACTGGTTTAGCACCAGTTGCTCTAAAACCAACCACTGCAGCAGGTGTCCTTCTCCAGTAATGAGACGTTGCAGCCTTTCAGACACAGGAAGACCATCTTGTTGCAAGGCACAGGCAAGTAAATGTTTGCTCCTACATGACTGAGCGCATTAAGAAATCTGTTGCTTCAGTTAAAACTCACTTGAGAGATTTACGTAAAAACATTAAGAACTCAAGAGACCAGTTTCTTGGTTTCTGGCTGAGCCATTTATCAGTCCGCTCATTTCTTGGGATGATGTAACTGAGAGATTTATATAAAATATTAGTAGCTCCATGTGTCAGTTTTACCACATCTGTTTCAGCAATCTGTCATGTCAGTTGATGACTATTGGTACTGCTGAGCGATGCGATACAGAAAAACACCATCTCAGAAGTACAATTTCTATGACCCCAGTTGCAAAATATCCTTTTTTTAAGGTATCAAGCTACTTTCCATGCCACTTATATGTTATTCTTTTAATATAAATAATGCTTTCTTCACATGTGAGCTGGAAATGTTTACCTCAGCAAAATCCCAGTGGAAACATACAGGCAGATTCTGCCTTTACTGGGACAAGTGTCATGATAAATGGCCATAGCTTTCACTGTCAGAGCAACACAGCACAGATTTCCACAACTGAAAGTACTAATGAGTTCATTTGGTTTTGCCTTTAGGTTAAATGAGTTTTAATCTTGTACTTCCTGGAGTGTCAGCCTCACAAGACTTTTTTTTTTAAAAAAAAAAACCAACACCCTAATTAACAATGCATAGACCAGATCAAATCACTTTTGACCCATGCACAGGCTAGTCTGTGTCATTTCTTTTCTGTCACTTATTTTTAAGACAAGGTAGTAAGGCATGGCTTTCAAGACTTAAACCCCAATTCCGAAAGTCCTCACACAAAAGGAAATCAGCGGGACCACTCGTGTATGGAGCTAAGCACAGGCATAAGAATGCTTGCAATATTAGGATCTTTGTAAAGTGCTTTGCTTCCTTCTCATTTCACTTCTCTTTTCCACTAATCTTGGATATAAACAAGCCATACACTTTGCTTCAGCAGAGCTAAAGTCAGCAATAACCCATTGCCGCTGCTGAAGCAACAGGTGGGTGGTACAAATCTCTGCTTCATGCGTGACCTTCCCACAGAGCTGTGCTGTGGGTTGCACGCGGTCCGTGCAGTAAAATGCACGGCAGCTCTCTGAGGAACTCTTCCAGATAAGGGCCTCCATGCACAGTATCTACCATACCCCTCCGCGGGAAGCATGAGCAGCACCCCACTTCTACACCTCTTCTGCAGAAAGTAGCGCTGCTGAATTAAGAGGTGTTCCTACTGCGCAGAAACCTAGACGAACCTAAACTGCATTTTCAGCTCGGAGTTTGCAACCATCCCTCTCACTTAAATGCATGCTCTGCCCTCACTCTTCTTCTCCAAACCTATTTATTATGCAAACATAATAATTTAACGTGCCTCAAAATCAGCTTCCCTCTCTCCCTCCAATCAATTTCATTCTGATTTATCATCCTAATAGCTTGCTCCTAAAGGTTTCAGACGCTCTAGGAAAAACCCAAACAATTATCTAAATAAATATTAGCATTAACTTTAATACAGCGAAAAACCTACCCTGTCCTTGCTAGCCAATTGAGCATTAACGTCTCAAGCCTCCGCAGCTCTAAGTGCAGCCAAAACACTTGGCCATCTCTCCTCTTTTAATCAGGACACCGTAGTGAACCGAGCCTTGTTAAGAGTCATAAAGGATATTAATCTGGGCTCTGACTTTGTCCTTGGATTGCCCTTGTTTGCTTGGATATTGGCACTGCGTCGTTCGCTGGCATTCTTCACAACGGGCTACCTTCTTAATTATCTTGGAGTCAGGTATCATCTTTGATGTAGTGCTTCCTCTCAGCTACCATTTAAGCCCCATGGTCCATCTAACCCTTCACCAGCCAGCACCTGCCAAATTGCTAGGTTCACTTTGACAGATGCCAAAATCCTGGCCTGAACATTCATCACGTTAAGGTTAATTACTGTAATGCACTATTCCATATGGTGGCCTTCTTGCTTTCCTGCAAGTCATCTGCAGAGCGCTCAAAAGGCAAGAGCAAGACTGCTGACCCAGAGGCACCCAGGCCACATCCATCTCTGCAAGGCAGAATGAAAAACAACGCACACAGCAAGAGCCCGACTGAAACGCGCTTTTCACAATCTCTGCAGCTAAACAAGACGCAGGTGTCTGAAGCTCAAGTTCTTCTACAGGGCCTCAGCACGTAATGCAGAAATCAAAGGCTGTTTAACCACCTGACCGCCCTGATAGACCCAGGGCAAGAAGCACCCCAACAAGATGCTCCGGCAACATTTGGGAACCACAGCCCAAACCACCTCTTTCCAGGAGAAGGGGAAAGTCCTGGCGAGCACCCGTTCAGAGGGGAGCAAGGCCAGCTCGTGCAGTTTGAAAACGATCCAAATCACCGGTGTGCCTCGCCGCCGGACTCCCTGACCGCAGCGAGGCCGGCGGGAGCACGGCACCAGGCAGCTCCCACCGGCCCTGCGGACACCTAAGACAAGGCAAAGGCAAATAAAGCACCTGTCTACACAGTTTCTACAGCCCAGCCTCACCCGCCTCCCATTCCCTGCTAAGCGCAAACCCCAACCTAAGGCTGCTGGCGTGCTGCAAAGGTTTCCTCTGAAAGGACACATTCGCCCTCTCCCCTGCCAAGGCTGAAACCTGCAGTGCTTACAGCCTCTGGGAGGTTTCTGCATTGGACGGTTTTGACACAAAGCCTGCTGTCTGGTTTGCAGCACTGCCCTTTTTCAAACTTAAATTGGTTTCTTATCATTTATTTAAGGAGATAAGATTTATCTGCTAAAGCTCTAAAGAAGAACTTCCATTGTTTTGTCTTACTCCCCTGAGCAGAGCCAGGTTAAACTTCTGCTTCCCTAGCCAGGAGCCTTGTGCCATCTTCACAAACTTTACTGTCTCTGCTGCCTTTCTTCGTTCTGCCTCTTGTCTGGAACACCCTCCTCGCCATGCGATTATTGCGAAGGCTTCTCCCAGACCTCTTTTTTATTTTTCCTGCTATTTTTAGTAGCAAAGTAGCTTGCTTTGGTTTCACTGTCTGGGGCTGACTGCTTTATGCCACAACTGAACTCTTCCCTCTTCTTCTGTGGAGAGGGCTCCAGAAAAAAAAACTGCCTTGGTTGGACTGGGGTGGTCAGCTCCTATGTAAAAAAGCAAAGTGGAACCAAGGGGCATTGTACGCAACCCTGTTAACTGTGGATGTGAAACACTAACAGTGTGGCTTTTAATGTGGCCAAAGTTTAGATTACGTTTTAGAAAAACCTAAAAACACAAGAGCATAATGATAAAAATTCATGGCAAACGAGGTGAATGCTGACTTTTTTAGCTTTGGGGAGGGGGGGGGGAAAAAGCCCAAACCTCAACAAAAAAAAAAGCCAAAACCCCACGCACATACTTTCTTCCAGAAAATCCTCATTTCTCCAGTGTTTCCTCTCCACCGCTTCGCAGCATTCACCTCACCCTTGGGAGTGTCAGCAGGAGTTACTGGTACCCTGGGTCCGCTGAAACGCTCCCGGCCGGGCAGGGCAGCGCTCCCGTGGGAGGCTCCGGCCCGCGAAGGGAACGCCGCCTCCCCAGCCCGCAGGCGACGGGGCAGGGCCAGCCCGGAGCTGGCGGAGAGAAGCCCAGCTCCGCTGGCCCCGGAGCCTCTCCAGCCCGCCGCACCGCCGCAGCCCCTCGCCCCGCACCCCAGCCCGCTTCCGCCACCCCGGCGCTCCGGGCACGACGGGCACGGACGGCATCGCCCCGGCCACGCCGGTGGGGACGCGGCCGGCGCCACCCCCACGGCCGCCCCACGGCCGCCCCACGGCTGTCCCACGGCCGCCGAAGCGCCAGCGCCTCTCCCCGCGCGCGGCGGACCGAAATCCCCTCCCCTAAG
>JAVKLA010000039.1:8371703-8423541 GCA_034782735.1 Sagittarius serpentarius | reverse complement strand
ACAACACCAAAACCCCCCCCCCCCCCCCCCCCCCGACCCCCTCCCTAAGGTGAGGAGCGCTGCAAGCCCGAGCCCGCGGAGGCGGCGGCGGCGGCGACGCTGCTCACAGCGCCGAGCTCGGAGCCATCGCGGCGGGCAGCGCAGCCCCGGCCACGGGCGGGGGGGGCGGGGGCAGGGGCGAGCCCGGCCCCACCGTCCCACCCGCGACACCCGGGAGCAACCGGCAGCGGCCCATCCGTCGCGGTGCGGAGCCGGGCGGCGGGGCCCCCGGCAGCCGGTCCCGCAGGGCTGCGGCCAGCTCCAGGGAAGGCGCGTTACTATAAACTCTGCTGCTCATTACGGTCTCGTTCACCCTGTAATTACGACCGCAGAAAGAACAGAGTGTGCGACTGGATTGTAGTGGAGAGGAACGACTCGTGGGTATTTTGGGGCCCCGTATTTACAGGCAAAAGTCAGTGGAAATGCACGTTTCTGAGATAAAGTCCTTAAACGTTCCTGAACGATGCTCGGGGCTGGGACGTCGCCCCCTCGCAGACAGCGGGCAAAGGGGCCCGGATTCCAAATCACTATTTTCACAGTCACCGGCGTGAAATCAAGACAAAGCCGTCAAAGCATCTTTGGTGCCTGTTAGCACGCCACGGCGGACGCAATGCCAGCGGCGGAGTGGCAGTGTTGTAATAAAGACATTTGGCAATTTCCTTGAAAGAAATGCTGACGCATCGTTCAACTTCAAAGTATTTTAAAACAGCCCACGCCGGGTACATGATCTGCTAAAGCGACCCTGGCTTTTTGCTCTCCGTCTGTCTGTAGGCCAGCATACTGATGCACCGCTAACAGATTTGAGGCCGATTGCTGCATTAAAGCGTAAGTTTGTCAAAGAATCACGCAGCTCTGCACAAGAGGGGCAGAAAGCCGCACGCAGTGACAGCCCAGCCCAAGCCCCTCTCCGTGCCCAGCCCAACACCCCCACCCCCACTCTCCCCTGGGCAGCTTTTGGAAAGTTCTGGCCCTCACGTCACCTTTGACAAAGTTAAGACGCAGTTTGCTCCCCATTATAGCCTTCCTGCCTTACATAAATCCATCATTAGCCTTTTTGCTTGTGTTATTCCTCACAATCCCTCTTTATCTCTTCTCTAACCTTCGGGCTGTCCTTTGTCTCCTGCCACTTTCCACTTCCTTCCTGCTTCCCTGGTGAGAACTGGTGTGAAACTCCCGGCTGTTGTTTACCAAATGCCCTCTCTCTTGCACCATCTCTTAGATTCTTTGCCAAAATTAATCCTACCTGCCTTGCTCGCCTGTGGTGAGTGCTCCAACCTGAGGATTAATTTCCACTTCACAGAAAGCTCTACCCAAAAATGACAGGAAAATCTGGGTTTAGAAGTATAATATGACTTGTAGTATTTCTGCAGGTATGTCTCAGCATCCCTTTGCTACACGCTTCTATCACCACCTTTCACTGTCTTCCCTCCACTGAACCCTGCTGCTGGTAGAGTTTCTGTGGACGCTCCAGTCCCACTCACGCCACTGCGGGCAGAACTTCACAAGCAATTCTTCCCTTGCTGCCGGAGAAGGCAGCGCACCTTTTCCTCCTAAAGGCCTTGCAGGTCTAACAGAGGCAACACCTGGTTTTGTCACTGATATTCACAGCAGCGGAGGGTGAAAATACCACCAGGACAAGGCTCCTTTTCAGAACAGAACCAGATTTACAAGCCCCGCGTTCTTCACCACCAGCCTGCTGACACGTTCTGCAGAAACAGAAACCGTGCTCCAAGCGTCCCCCGCGGCCTCGTGCCCTGCTTCTGCTCCAGCCCTCCCCACAGCGCTGCGCAGACAGGGCATTCGTGCTATTGCTGACTTGCAAGCAGGCTGTCACACCTTGCTCTTCTGCATGAAGCCACGTGGCAGAGTAACTCTCAGGAATCAGGAAAATCAATGCCTTAGCGCAACCTGACTCTTAATAAACTAGAAACCCACATTCAGCTTATCAATAATAAAAAATGAATAGGATCCCTGAAGAATAAATTCAATTTAAAAAAAAAACAAAAACAAAACACAACAAACACAAGAGGCAATTAATTGCTATCAGTACAGCTTTCCTCTCCAACAGCTGTCGTCAAACCCCTGCAGCCAAATTCAGCAACCACAGACCTGAACATAAAAAACTTTCAAATGTCTACGTGCATGCAAAGGATGTTTTGTATTAAAAGGGAAGTGCAGGCACGAAGGGGGAAGAACTTCCTTTGTTTCAGCAAAGGAAATGCCGTTGTACCCCAGAAGTACGGGGCTAATCCTGAGCTCTTCTGTCTGCATCCTCCCTGCCCGCCCTCCTCCCCCCACCCCGCCAATTCAGATTTGGGTCCATAATAATATTACTAACAGTAATTGCCCCTGCCAGACGTGACACTCAGCAAAGGAAGAGAGTGTTTAAAGTTGAGGCTTTAATTGACATGCTGGCTTGTTTCTTTTAGCTTTGCCTACGCTGGGGTCTCAGCTACAGGTGTGAAGTTGGCAGAGAAAAAAAACAAGAAGATAACTCGTATGAGAACAGGATTTCCGGTCTGCAGGAAATAAACAGCTTCTTAAAATGTGGTTTCAGTCTGAATTGGACAAACTGACTCTTTTCAGCGTTTCTTAGTTCTCTGAACTGTAAATTCAGAGGAATTACCCTTCAGAAAACACTCAGACACACAGGATCTTCTTGAAATAAGCCCCCTGATGCTGCTCAGGGAACGGACATCGCTGCCACTTCCACGGCTGCGGGAACAGCCAGGCTCAGCAGCTCACGCCACGTCTGTGACTCCAGAGCCAACCCTCTGCATATACTTCCCAGCATTTTCAGGATCCAAATCCTAGCTGTACAACAGGGAGCTCAGAAACCCCAAGGCTCACGTTAGGCTCTCTGCTATGGAGGCAGGAAGCAAATCCCTCTTTGAGCTTCTTGGTTCCCCTGCTCCCAGCTTCATGGCAGAGAGCCAGAGCCCAACCCTAGCGTGCTCCTCTCGGCAATGGATCCAGAGTCACATAGGATCCCTGTGAACACCAGCTTTCCTTGGCACCAAAACATTCCCCGAGAGATTTATTTTGCTGGAAGTGTTCTTACCTTCTGTAAGGAAACTGCATTCTGCCAGTGCCAGCGGTGCCTGATCGGACTGATGCAAACTAACGCTCAGACATCAGCACCTCTCTCCCAGAACAGGAATCCTTTACAAAATTCCCCATGGCTTACATGAACTAGGGATTTTAGACATCTCTTACTGTTTCTTTAGAGCACAACCCTGAGCTGAGAGGCTGAGCGAAGTGACACAAAAGCCCATGAAATCTGCTTGTAACTGTGGACTTCACCCTCCCCTTCCAGAAACTCTCTCCAGGTTACTTGAAAAGGAAGGCCAATCTTTTTGCCTAATGCTTTCAGAAAACATTTTATCCTTGTTTGGTTGCACCAGAACCAGAAGATTACCAGCTGTTAAATGCCGATTACAGGAGAGTCAATGGGTGGCAAGGGCCAGCATGGTATTAAGCCCAACGTTTATCCATGAGTTGGCATTCATCTCTTGGCTGCTACTTGAATTCATTACCATTTACAGCATCATTCTGGAAGTGATTTACTGTTACTAATGGTTTTTATGAAGTCCTGGAGTACAAAAAAATCTTGATTTATTAGGGCAGCCACTAACTTTAAAGTTGTTCCCTTCCGTTTCCAATTACAACATGGTTTAGTACTGTGGGTGGCTTTGCTAGACTGTCAGGAACAAGATTACACATTAAAAAAGCCGTCTAGGATTGTGTACAGCCTGGGTATGTCTTCATGCTAGCTTGGTGGCAGTCACGCGATGCTATGAGTACTATTTGAGGAACACAGAAAAGCAGAGAACGCTTCCATCAGGGCGCACCTTGGAAAATACCAGTACCACTTAGCGCAGCTGCTGCAAAAATTCTTTGGATCGCAGGGGAAAGATTTAAGTTTCAGGCCATGGACACCCAGTTCCATTCCAATTTAGTTAAAAGATTCTACAAGAGGTGAACCACCAACCCCTCCCCCAACCCAATCCACTTCATAACTTCAGTATTTCTGTGGCCCATCCCTGCAGTGCTCAGAAATCACAGTAAGATGTCTTTGTTTTCAATGGATTGTTGGATCAGGCTCTGAATATTTCTCATGCTTTCTCCTATTTGAACTAAAGAAAATTCTACTTCATTCCAAACACATTAAGGCTGGGCCAGAAAGTCATATTTAAACCTGAACCTGTCTTCAGATTTGCACTTTGCTGAGGCTGCTGCATCAGGACTGAGAGACAAGGTTACTGCCTTGAGTAAACTGGGAGTACCAGAAGTCAAGCCAAACCAACCAAAACAGTCATTTCCCATGTAATACTCAGTAGCACATACAGTAGTTTTCAGCTCTTTAAAAATTAAAGAACTTTTTTCAGTTCCTGGCAGCCGTGCTAGTTCAGTTTCACAGGATATCCAAAATGAGACCAAACAGCTTCCTTCCCAAGGGATTCCCGAGCGGACAGGCTAACTGGAAAAAGTACCTCTCACTACTGTAATCACAGCCAGGATGTCCACCTCATTTCCCAGGGTAAAACTTTAGATATAGGTCTCCCACAAAACTTGCGTTAGCCCGAACGCTGCTCACTGGGACTCTTGCAAAAATTTATTTTCTTTTCAATTGCACACAAACGAGCCTGCCTGAGCAAAGCGTGTCCCAGTACGTGGCACTCAGCGAGCACGAGGAACCCTCTCCTTGCAGGACCGATAACCCTCTTTCACTGCGTGACCCATGACTTCACAGCATTGTTTCAGCACAGCACTTTGGAGTTTCTCAAGCAAGAATGCTGCTGCTGGAAGTTTCCCATTTCCCATCAGCCCAGCACACATCCCTGCTAACCCTGACAACAGCCACACAAAACACTTTCAGGGAGAAGAGTCGTGTTTTCTGGAATGATGATACTTTGCACTTCTGGCTTTTGGGCTTTCAGTTCCAGCGCCAGCTGAATTCTCAACTGTGAGTCTGTGCAGCAATACACGAATCATACAGATAACTCTTTCGCGGTGCAAAAGCTGTCTCTATTACACTGTCTCCCCATGAGATTTTTTCCTACTCTGATTTTCTTTTCTTTCCTACATCACCGGGTATTTCACTTTGACTGTATGCCTAGTATCTGAGTACCAACGCAGTACCTGCATGCTACGGTAATACTGGTGCACAAAGGCTGGCTGGCAATTTTGCAAAATTAAGAGCAAGATGATTTACTGAAATAAATTGAACTCATACATTTTATACTACTATTGTATATTACTGTTGTACAGCCATCTGCCTAGCTATAAGTTTTTCCCCTCCCTCCCATCTTCTGCAAAGTTATTTCTTCATTCAAAGTGGCAACCATTTTAAACGCTTTGCAAGGAACAGTAGCTCTGTTACTGGGTCATCAGATCCCAGTGGGGTTTATGAATACCATAATGAATTTCAGCCCAACATCTGTCTGCTCTCTGAAACAGATGCAATTATGGGAAAAAATAGCTGCTGCCTCTTCACAGGCAGATTTCCGAGCAAAAAAAACCCAAATACAAAGAAAACTGACATAGCGTAGTTTAATTGCTACCACATTAATTTTATCAGTCAAAATATCATGCGGCACGCACTTTTTTTGTGAAAGTAAGACAAGTTGTGGTAACTTTTCTGGCAGACAGGCAGAGGTTTTTTGACTTTTAGAAAATCTTACAGGCATGGTTTTGGTGTTGCCAACCAAATGCTAACCTTGGATGACTCAGACCACAGTTCCCTTTTATCCAAACCACTGAAGTTTGGTGGTTAGCTAAGAAGGAACTGGTATCTGAATCACCCTTGGTTTGGAGGAATTGTCAGATAAAGGTCTTGGGTGTGGGGTTTTGGGGGCAGGGTGTTGGTTGGGTTTTTTGTCCCCCTCTTCCCCAAAGGAAAGAAAAAGGTTCGACAACTTTAAAAGTGGGGACACCTTTCAGTGTACTTTAAAAAATTTAAAAAATCAACTTTACCCTTTCTTTCTAACCTTTTCAATGTCACATGTCAGTCTGGGTACATTCACAGTAAATTAAACAGATTTTTTCAGTCATGTTGCAAGCCTAACCTGTGCCTCACAAAATTACATAATTTTAAGCTCGTCTTTAACTACAAAAAAAGCCTACCTCATTGCTCAAGCTGCAGTTACGTATCTGCAGTTCCCAGGCCCCCTGCTTCTCCTTTTCTTAGAGGAGGGGAAAAAAAAAAGGCAAAAGAGGAACTGTAATTTATGAGCCCCCATCCAGCCCTCTGGAACAAACCCTGCTCTCTGTGACCTATTAAACATCTTCAGGGAAGCCTCCTCTATTCTCACTCCAATTTCTATTTAGTTCCAAGTTGCTTTTCATCTTGGTAGTTTGTCAACTTTGACCATTTCAAACGCACTTGGGTGCCGCAGCGCAGTGCCTGAGCCTTTTAAATCCTCCTCTTTTCCTCAAGGGAAATGTATCCCGTCTTTGGGATGCTGGGGTGGGGTGGGGGGGTTGGTGAGAGAGAGAGACAGACAGACAGACTGCTGGATGGAAGCTCATTTGAGCCCTGAGCAGCAGAGTCCTCTTCCAACACTAACTCATGAATAAGTCTATGCCTTTTCCTGTAGATCCTTGCCAGTCATATCGAAACATTCTCTATCTTTGTATATTAATAACCAGCATATAACTTCCAGCCAAGTTTCAATTACATCCGTAACACCATGCTCCGTCTGGTAACAGGCAACACGGCTCTCATGAGGGTCTGTCAGTATTCTCACTGCACTTTACAGCGTATCTGGGAAAGCAGTGGGTAGGTGCACTCGCCTGGATGTCGCTGCTGCACAGTGCAGCTGTCAGCTGAGACTGTAAACATTTTAAAAATTAAATTTGACAAGTTGTTTAGTGGCATGGGAAGAACGGGAAGTCTCTGTACATCTGCCAGTCATTCACCAATATTTAGTCATGGAAGTTTTGCGGGCAAGGAATATGTTTGCACAGGTCCGAGACCGGGTGTGTTCACTGTTTTTATTGACAACCTGGAAACAAATACCAAATAGTCGCTGCTTAGTTCACAGAGGGCACAAAGAGGCAATGTGGCAAGTGGTGCAGGGCTGCACTAGATAGCATGTGTGGCTCAGTAACCTAAATCCATGTAAACAATATATAATAGCATCTTAATAGCAGCAGCTCACGCCAGGTTACGTGCAAGCCCAGTTGGCATGCAGTGGGGTGGAAGGGCTGTGGCACAGACCCTCCTTCCCACGTCGGGCTGGCTGCAGCCAGCACAGCCTGGAGCACTGAATCCGAGAGGCACTTGCAAACGGTATCGAACAGAGCGAATCTGTGGGAACGCCTTGGTCCAATACTGTGGCAAAAGGGCTGCTGGGGTCATGGCTGCATAAAGAGAGAAGAAAGAGCAGGGAAGGGACTTTACCTCCCGTACAGCTTTGCTGAGGTGGCTGCTGGAACAGCAGCTCCAGCATCTTTCCGATAAAGCGCAGAGCAGAAACGAAGACTGGGATTCAGTGCAAGGAAGAGGCACAAAAATTAACAACCGAGGACAAAACGGCTTACTGTGTCCATCTTGAATAGCTAAAGCTCTTACCTTACTAAAAAGGGAAGTGACTTTATATTTTCTCCCAAGGAGAAAACAGTAGGCATTTTAATCACAAAAGACATAACAAGAGCCAGTAGCTGAAGCAGGAACCAGACAATAAAAAAACCAAAACAAAACACACACAAAACCCAACAAAGCAGAAACAAAGGCACCACATGTTAACAGACCCAGTCATGGGTCTCTCGCTTTCTGGTTCCTGGGGTAAGTGAAAGAGTGCTCAGACGTCCCCAAATTACAGCTGCTTTCAGCAGCCTCTCCGGCTGTTTCACTAGTCCAGGTAACCGGTGAACAAGATGTTCTGACCATAGCAGCTTCTGTGCCACCCAGGAAATCCGTCAGCTCCGGAGGGCTGCCGGGCTGTGTTACAGTAGCTGAGTCGCAGCCAAGCCCGGACCTGGCACTCCGTAGCGCACTTGGGCTTAGCCGTCCAGCATGGAGAACAGGGGATTTAAACCAGCTTCCCTTTTCACAGCAGCTTAAGTTCTTTAAGGAGTTTATCTCCATAAACCAATTAAGCATCTTTAAGTCCTTGAGCTCTCATACCTTCTCCGAGCAGTTTGCATGCTTACATGGCTTTAAAGGGCGAAAGCTGATTTCATCTAGCTGAGACCCGAGCATCTTACAGGGTCACGGGGCAAGCAATCGTGAGCAGAGTCGGCAAGTCTGGAATCCTCTGCAGACCAAATCTGGGGTGCTGCACTCCCATGGCCTCATTTCTGCAAGCAAATTCTTACAGGTTTAGAAAAGGCCAACTTCACCTTTAATTTTTTGCTTTCCAGAAGCCCCAGTTCTGGGTTATAAAGTAATAGATGGCCCATGAGCTCATAAATTTTACGTGCTAAGAGTGGGAGTAAAACAGCTATTACCCGCATTTACACATCCGCTGTGGCAGTGCAGGCAGACATAACTGGTGTGTCACCCCCTTGAGTCCCATCCCAACGCCTTATCTGCCCTTCCTGTCTTTTTCCTTTGGATTGGTTAACACTAAAAGCAGAACACTAACACAGTCATTTGACATTTGGATATGAAAGCTTACAACCAAGTCTCTGAAGTACTGTTTGGGGCTTTTTTTTTTTTTTTTTAAATAGACAAATCAGCAGTATCTTGAAAACCACATCATAAAATGTTATGTGACTCTATCATCAGGTCCCTTTGTTTCTTGTAGGACATACCCCGCATACCTAGATGTATTTATATATCAAGTATATAGATTTGCATTATACATACATAAATCAAATTACTGCTCCTCTCCTAAATGCTGCAGTTTTCATAGATGCTCTTTTTAAGTCAGCTAATAACCACACACCATTATGTTGTGTTAAAGTACAGTTTTTCGCTCCTGCACAGGAAAAACGACATGCTGCGGTAACAATGTGATTCTGTAAACAGTTGTGGATTAACATTCAGTGACCACTGAATCTTCTCTGTGATTAAAACTCCCCACCAGCTGCCCAATCTGCTTTTGTCAGTAAACGCTCCATCATTTTATAGCAATAAAAATACAGTTCGCCCACTCACTTGAGGTCAGTCATGTGCTTATGCCTGAAAAGGAGCATTTACATGGGCGTTACGTGAAGGGCAGACCTGCTCCATTGCTCTGGAGCTGCTACTGCCGTGGCTCGCTTACAAGGTCGCCACCTCTGTTTCTCCTAAACCAGTGACAAATCATCCCGGAAAACACCCCATCCATCAGCTCTGCCTGCTCCGCACCCAGGTAGTGCCCTCTGCATTAGGGTCCCCTGAGGAGGACACGGCACTGAGGCACAGCCCCTGGACCCTGAAGCAGATCTGGAGGTGCTGGATCTTTGTGTGGAATTTCCAAGATGAGCCCTGACCCAGTAGGGCACTTTGCACAATTCATTACCCGAACCCAACTCGTCAACAGGTCCAACTGTAGCTCTAGCCATGAAACTTCCCAGCCTAACCCACCCCCCCAAACAGGAGGGGGCATCTCAGCAGTTCCTCCCTCCCTGCAAACACCAGTGTTTCCTGCAAACACAGATGGTTACTTCAGACATTTACCTCACCTTCCATTCAAAATTCCCCAAGGCCACACACCTCCTACTAAAGCATTTCTGGCATAACTGTACCTGCCAGCTCAGGCTGTGCATCCCTCATCCCGTAGCCAGCAGCACTCTCCCAGCGCGTCCAGCTCCAGGGGTGGGAACACACAACCACCTGCCCCAAACTGAGCTCCCTCATCAGGCAGGGACCCAGCTGCCAGTAATTACAGCTGGTAGAGAAGGTGAACACAAGTGTGGCTGGTTTGCACTGATTTTAGATTCTGCCTCTTTGAGAAAACCTTTACACGGGCCCCTTCCTTGCAGAGACAAAGTGGGGGTGTCTTTGTACAACTTGGGGACCTACAGCAGTTGTAGCTTTTGCTTGCATTTTGCAACGCACTCGGTCTGCTGCAGCCCAGCAGGAGTCACGGCCTCGCACAGCAACGCCCTCCACCACGGTCCATCACGCTTCCTCCAAAGCTTTCCCCTCCACTAGTTTTAGGGTACCCAGCTGTAACTCGGAGGACAGCCCTGGCCAGCTGGTTTCTCTTCCTCCGTGCGAGCACGCAGCTCCTGCACCCTTACTGCCCTGCGCAGGAGGCTTGTGCTCACCCTGAGCGACCAGAGCAGGAATACAGCCCTAAGCACTCCCAGCCTGCAGCCACGCCGCACTCTGCACGTGCCCCCGTTCAGGCACTAGTGCCCGCGGGGAGCTGCACACCCCTCTGCCTTTGCAGAGCCTGCCCTGGGCTGTCCACCTTCCTCTTCCATCCGCAGGCCACCACCACAGCTCCCACTGCCCCGTGCGTGGCAAGCCCGGGCCAGAGCCACCTCCTTCACCCGCTCGCGCTTCGGAGCAAGCAGCCCCCACCAACGCCGCGTGTGCTCCCGTCCCACACGGGGATAAATCCCCGCAGAGACAGGTAGTCGCGCAGCAGACTGCGACGCAGCGGTGGGAGGGTAGTGACAAGTTATTCTGTGGTTTTAGCCAGCCCAGCACCGTTCCCCTTTGGCCTTGACCCCAGCTGTGCTGAGCCGTCTAGGTCGCAGCGGAGGCTGGTGGACCAGCCTGGCTGTGCTGTAGACTTCCCCTGGCAGAGACTAACACCCCTGTGCTGTGCACTTTCTCTTCTTGAATCTGCTCTCTAAACCCAGAGATGTTCTTTGTGGTGACTGGGAGTACACACGCGTGTGCTGCGGGTACTCACACACCTATTCTGAGCTGCATGCTTTATACCACCTCTTTCTTGCTTTGAAGCAGCAATAGCACTTCCATTTTTTTCCCAGGTGTTTTTTTCTTTAATTAAAAAAAAACAACCCACAACCAAACAGAAAATCTTTCAGTTTAATTCTGCAATACTTGAACACTTTTGTTCTTTTTGCTGGACTTAGGTTACCCCACAGAGATCAATTGTTTTCTTTCTTGTGCAGACACGTCTTCCTGCTCAGCCAGATAACAATTTGCTTTACTTCTGTGTGGCTGTATGGATCTGTGTTTTCCCTTGACATTTCTGTGATCAATGTAGCAAAGGTCGGTGTTGCGTAACCCCATTCCCTTTCTCTTTTTGGCTTATTTTGACGATTCTCCCATACTGATGCTAGCTGGTTTTCCAGTCATATTTAACCCCCTTTGTGGCCACCTCCACTTTTCCAGTGCACAGGCTGGCATTAAATTGCCTGTTACCCTGTCCTAATTTCCATGTTACAGCTGCTGGGAGGATAATCATAATTTATCTATTTTTTTCTCTTTGCTGTGTCCCTTTGTATTGTTTATTCTTCATCTCGATTGAGAAGGCCTGCGAGTCTCCTTTCATGACTGTTATTTTTTCCACATGTCCAAGCTCAAACTGAGAATTAGAAAGCTTCCAGGGCTGATCCTTACTTGGCCAGCATTTCTATTGCATTTTTCTTTTTAACCTTTTGAGAGCATTTTCTGCCGTTTTGCCTTCCCAGCTGATCAGATAGGAAACCAGAGGCGGCAGGGAGGGCTCAGCGGGGGCCAGCCCCCAGGGTGGCTCTGCCCTGGAGATGTGCTGAGGCCCTTCGCAGAGGCGCAGGCTAGGAGAAAGGTAACTAACTGAATTTTAGTCGAGCTGAAACCTGTTTGCCATTGGGGTCGGGAGGGACAATTTTGGCCTCTGGGCAACATTAACTTTATGCTGCAACTTTTTTGGTCTTTTACAGTACAGCTGACTCTGGGAGAGTTTGGTTGGTTTGAGGGGGGGAGTGTGGTTTCAGCTCACTTCTTAAAATTTGGTGCAGTACTTGATGTCTTACCCATGTAAAACTGGAAGGGGGGGGGGAAGGCATGGTTTTGTACTTCAGAAGGCAAACTGAAAATGCATCTGGTAACTCCCCTCCGTATTAGAAGGAAACACAAGTTCTGCCAAGCCACATCACATTGACTAGTCTAGTTACAAAAGCACACACCCCGTAACTCACAGGTCTTTTTTTTGTCCCCAGTAGAAGCTGTCGGATCAACTGAAGCCAGATGCTCAGCATTACTACAATCTTCCTTTTAAGCTGCTCAGATTAATAGAATAAATTCTCATTCAGAGAAATCAGGTACAGACCCCTAGCAACTACACTGATTTGACTCTGGCTTTTGAGTAGTACAAATTACAGCAGAATATCAATATTAATTTCAGCTGTCCCCTGTTCTGGCAGATTATCATTCATCTCCCAAAATCGGTATCTCACCTGGAGACCTTTATTTTATCATCTTAGTGTAAAAAATCCCCACTGCTTCCTCCCTCCAAATTAGCAGTTGATGATTTCCCTGGGGAAGTCTGTCTTAGGTGTAGTGCTATGACTTATGGTTGACTAATATCACCAAGACTAGACAGGGCACCAGCGCATTTTTACCTTCCAACACATACCTGAAATCTCTCACCAGGTCCATGACTGCCTGCTCACGAGTTAGTCACTTCCTCCACAGCCTGTAGGGAAGACAGCAAAGTTAAAGAAACGCTGCTCCATTCTAACAAAGCTTGTCATCAGTGGCTCACCACTCACATGTACGCTGAATTCATCTTACTCTGTACGAAAACTGCCCAGGCTGCAGGCTAGGGTCTGATCGCGGTGTCATTAGAGCCTTCTCCTGCTTTCTTGGTCTTACCTGGTAAGCTCCTGAACTAACCAAGTACCATAAAATGTAATTTCTAAACATTATAGTGAACCTCACTGCCCCAGTGCTGCATTTCAAGGTGCCTGTAAGGAGCTTTTCCCTTCCCTTAGCCAGGGAATTGTCTCACACAGCTCAGTGCAAAGTACAAGTTAAACATGGAAAATGGTGTAGTGTCTGTGCAGGGTGGCTGACGGGTCAGCAGTGATACCCCCAGCGCACGGTAAACCTGGGGAAAAGCAGAGTGGGCTGGGGCAAGCGAGGTCAGCCCAGGGGGAGGTTTCCTTCCCAGTGGTGCCAGGCAAAGCCGTACAGACACGCTGAGGCTGATGATTACCTGAGCTTGTTCTGCTTCAGCTACTTTGTGAAAACACGGCTTCCACCTTACAATTTTTAAGTCCTATTTAAGAAGCTAGTAACTTCAGTAGTAACCAGTAACTTCAGCTAGTAACCAGTTAAACTGGTCCTAAGTTACCTGGTGATACTTTAGTCTCACTCTGACACCGTAACTTTGCCACCAGTGCTATTCCTGTGGTTTTTGCAGGCTCAGGGGGAGCAAGTATTAGAAATCAGACACTTTGGTGAGGTTTCAGGGCCAGTGAGGCCTGGCAGACATGTGTACTGAAATGCTGTTGCACCTCCTGCTGAGGAAGTGACAGCAACTGAACCCCTATGCCCTGGATGCTAGCCCCAGACGGGCGTCCCCGTGCCACCCCTTGCAAACCATTCCCCTGCCCTGCCGACACTGGACAATAATACGCTCTTTGGGCTCGCTCTAGCCTCAGCCTCCTTGCCGAGTGAAGGGAAAAGGCTGCGAAAGGAGAGGTCCAGGCTGGCCTCTAGAAACCGCCCCAAGATCAGCAGCTAGCATCACAGGGAAGCGACCGTCGGATGGCAGCAGCTTTGGGCGGTCAGCCCGTGGCAGGGCGACAGGCGCTGCATTTCCCCATTGTACCAAGGCTGCCGGCTCCATCCTTGCAGGGCACCATGTGAGATTAGTGTCAGCCATCTCACATGGACACACTGGTTTCTGCCCTTCTGCCCACTCCTGCCTCAACTTCTGTCATCATCCAGCACAAACCACTGCACTTCCCCCTGGCTCTCTTGGGGAGAGCTTGTGCTTTACAGTCTTTCTGTAAAATAACAAGAATCAAGCTTCTAAAATCAGGAAGTTTCTCTAACAGGCTTCTGTGCTTTTGCTATAATCGCTCCAGATGCTCCTCTGACAATTTCTGTGACCTTATTTCTCAAAAAAAAACCCCCAAAACCCAAGAAAAGACAACTCCCATCATCCCTCAAGTCTCAGTAGAGCTCTCCACACACTAAAGAAGCAGAGGCTGCCAGCTCTCAACTGGAGCTCTTCTTACGTGTTTGTTAACCCTCGGGGTACAATGGATGCTGAGAATCACTCTTTCATAACATTTGTTTGGCTGCCAAAAAGGAAAAATGATTAGCAGCTCAAAGGTTACATCGCTGCATTTTGCAAGAGAAGCCCTTGTCACGGGCTACCTCTGTTTTGCTGACTGTGGACGCAACGCCACGATGCTTGGCTGCCTGCAGGGCACTGGGGTACTCTGCCCGTTGGGCTGCGCTGCTCCAGCTCTCCGTCCTGGTGCTTTTGGTGCAGTGTTGGAGATTTCCACTGCTGCCCTGCAGACGCGTGTCCTCTCCTCCTCCCACGGACAGCAGTGCCCAGACCTCGCAAGTCGTGCACGGACCTTGCAAGTGGCTACCTAAGGCCTTGTCTCCCACTTCGTCTGTATGACTGTGACCAGCTTTATACTGCACATAAAACACTCCCTGCTACAGGCAATGCTATTTCCATACCCTCTCCAGGGACTTCAGTATCTTAAAGACAAGTAACAAAGATGATGAGTTTATAAGATATAGTTAATGGTTTAAGAAAGGGATTTAAAACAGATTGCTGAATTAATGACTACTGTTATTGTTTCCTTTATTAGCCCCTTATTAGCCTGTTTCCTGGGGGGGCAGAGCTGTTGGGTAGGATTTACCTCTCTTTGGACCCTGGGGAGCTCAGGAACTGGGTACCATAAATAGTTTTGGAAGCCCTCTCGTGGGTCTCCGAGAAGGCTGCAGTGACCACGAGATGCTGACGCCATTGTGTCCAAGCAGTGCCCATACCCTACGCATCCCCACCAGCTGCCGGCACGGCCATATCTTCTAGGCAGGCAGTGGTGGGCTCCAGCCCCTCATCCGCTCAGCTCCTGCCTCTCTCTGCCCCAAATCACCACTCCGTAGCGCCTCTTGGATACACTCACCCAGCCCGACTGCCTCTGCCACGTCACTCTTCTTACAGGGCACTCATGCTTGTATTTCATAGCTGGGGGAGTCTGCCAAGGTCCATCAAGCTCATGAACATCCCCCTTTATTTTGCTGTCTCAGGCTCCTCTCTTTTGTTCCACAATATAGGGGCTGCTTTGACTTGTCTGTACACTAAGATACACCTATACCTGCATTGGTCTGGGCATTTTGCAAGGAGGAATTGTTCAGAAGGGTAACTGAAAAGTTCTGGCCCTGGACTGAAGCCTTCCTCGCAGACTGGCACTGTCATATCACAGATGCTTACTCTGTTCATTATGTTGATGGGTGTTAGCAATGAAGTTTGAACTTTGTTCAGTTTTTCCCCCGAGTTTGGCAGTGTAAAAGCCAGAGCTCTGATATGGGTTCAGGCTGGTTGTTAGGTACAAATTAACTGTCAGTCCAATTTTTTCCCCCGCTGTCTCCTTCTGCCAATAATTTGCTACAGCACAAAGATTTCTTGTCATCTCATCTTGTCAGTCTGCATCCTTCCAAAGTCACTTCACTGCCGATGATTAGCTTCTGTCTTTTCACATGAGCTGCTGATGCCACAGGGAAGTGTCACAATTCGCTCTGGGAGAGCTCTCCCGTGCCCGCCAGAACAGCCGCCGTGTGACCCACTTAGGGAACATTCAGAGGTTGTTCACGCAGACTAGAACCATCTTTTTCTGTTGGTCGAGATGATGCGGCCACAGAGCCAGGCTGAGGCAATCCACCGTGAAGCTGCCAGTCCGGTCCAGGGAATATTATCTACTGGTCAGAGCTCTGGACTGGGAGACTGTGGGCATGGCCCCAGCTCTGCCTTTGGGTTTTTGGTAGGATCTCGGGCAAAATGGATCCTAACCCTCTTTTCCATTTGCTAAAAGGAGGATGAAAACATTTCCCCAGTGGAGTTAGGTGTTAGATTAATTGTTTCATGATCATAAAGCCTTTGATATCCTTTAATCAAAGAGCTGTTAAGGGTTTTAAAGGTTGTTATGATTTGTGGAATAGATGTTAATTTTCTGTGCGCAGTCTACACAGAATATGGAGTCTCTAATGTTATTTGGGGACTAAGTATTAAATGCTCCCTTTTAGGTGCTGACAGAAGTTACTTTTAAGCCACATACACACATTGATTAGAGTATATTGTACTTTAAAAGCTTCTTCACATCTCATTAGACCTTCTCTTCTTGAGTCACCTCATAAGAGGCTAATTTACATTAAGTCTAGGCCATGTCAGGGTCTGGATTTCTCATGAAAATATGTCTTGGTAGTAAAAGCAAAGACCCTTGTGCTCTCTGCATAAGAATCACTAATTCTGTCCTCCACATCATAAATCCCAGGGCATGCTCTGAATCCCAAATAATTTGGATTTCAAAGGAAACGAAGCGCACAATGCTTCCTTTGAGTTTTCATTTCCACCTTGGCTTGCCTACGTTTCTCCATTAAAAGAGGGCACCAGAGACTTTGCAAATCCCTCTATACAGTATGAGCACAGTCTGAACTGGTGCTATATTCTCTAGGCATTGCCCAGCCAAACACTTGAGCCCAGCCTGTCAGGCGTGACCATGGTGGGTACCCCACCGCACTCAAATGTAGCCCTGTTGGTCTACTAGCTCTGGTGGGTTCAGCAGGAGCTGTTGGTGCTCTCACTCCAGCGAACCACTTTGCTTGCCCATAGCGGAAACTTGCAGCCAGGAAAACATTTACCACCCACTGCTGTGTACAAAGGAATTATTTTACAGTCTTAAAAGAAATTGCAAAACTCATCTGGTATAAAATACATTTTTTTGTCTTTGTATTTGTCTTGAAGAGAGGAAAGCTCTTAAAACCTTGTAAAGCCAATTACGCTCTATCAAAATGAATTAAAGGAGTTGTTTATAGAATACCTACCGTGAGAATCTGGCTCAGCTTGACAAACTGTATTTTTGTTATTATTATTTATTTGCTTTACTGCTTGGTCTGTAGCTGTGCAATGATATTGCAATGAAGAGAAAATGCTGACAGGTCATGTTCTGCTTCTATTGGCAGTGCTACTGTTTTATATTTAAACGACAAATATCCTGGCAAAGCTCGGTAACTTTTACTTTATGTTTCCTTTTTTTAAGACATTGTTTTATACGTCTTTGGAGCAGCCTTATTAACCTCTGCATTTCTCCAGTGGCACTGAAATGATCAAGTGGCTTCTTGCAGTAAGCATTGCAAAGCCGTCCTTCCTTCACCACTACAAACACTTCATGTCATTTCTTTAGGGAAGCAAAGTACATTTTGGAACATTGCTCTTTGTGTTTGCAAGAACGTGACATGCCATTACTTTCTGTTTTCAAATTTTGCTTTCTTCCTGTAACAAAGTATTCAAAAATCCCGTATTTTTAACATTTGCTGTGCTAACTAGTGCCAAAATGGAACTGTTTTAATCACTACTATTTACGACATTTCAAAAGCTTAAATACTTTCATGACCATAGAGGAAGGTACTTTTATGTCTTTTTCATTATTTTGTAAGCAAATAGATCAATGTTGATTACGTTAAATGATCATCATAATGTTCAGGTACCCATTTTCATCCTGACCTGCGTGACGAAGGGTGCGTTGGCTCATCGCCGCTGTGGTGCGGCTTTTCCAGCTCTGCTGCTCTGAGCAAGTCATTATTTCTCACAGTCCTAACTAACTAACATTTGTAATACAAGAACTGAGGACCAGGACTAATTCCCATGGACTTTTGATAAGATCTGACTCCTGTGTGGCTTAATTGCTTTGGAAAAACCGGCTCTGGCTGTGATTGCACTGCTCAGCAGACTGCAAGACTGAGACCCCTGGGGACAGTACCGACGCAAACTGATAGAACACCCAGGAACTACATGTTGCAAGAGCTGCAGAACTGCTGCTGGGACAGTCCTAAACAGCAATATTTGGTACCCACTTTCCTTCTAACTCTGGGCCACGCTTACTGGAAATGTACTTCTGGTAGAATGGGGCCAGGGCAAAAGTGAGCAGTTCGGTTTGCTGAAATGCCAGAGCTCCAGCGATGGGATCTACTGCACCGCAAAAACCAGTCACCTCATCCACCGCACCAGAGGTGATCCAGTAACACTTCTGGCACTACACCTGAGTTTCAAACCCACAGGACCAGCAGCAACCATGAGTTTTCACTTTGTGGGGAATTTCCAAAAACGTAAAGCAGCAGCTTTTTTTTTTTTTTTTTTTTCTGTGAGAGAAACCAAGAAAGTTTCCCATCCAACAGGAAACTGAAATTTAATTTTAAAACTACCAAGACAAGGGTTCTGAAGCAAATGAGCTGGCAAGAAATGGTATTTTTCTGGGGAACTCTGCCCAGCATCCACCGAACAGTGGACAAACATGATGCATTTGTGCAAGAGCTGTCATTGTGCTATACTGAATCAGTGTTTCTGCCTGGAAAACCCTTGGACTCTGACTGCTCTCTTCTTCCTCTCTCTTCTTCTCACTCTCCACTTATTTCTTAGTGTCCCAGTAACTTTGCAGTCCCAGCATGAACCTCACAGGGTGCACAAAAGAAGGGTGCACAAGAGAAGCTGCACAAAATGCTGCACGGAGATAGTGGTTTCTTGCAAATAGTATTTCTATCCAAGCCGTCCCATGGCTGCTGCCCATGGGGTAAGCTCCCAGTTGCCCAACTGGGACACAATGAAAAAAGCCCTTGTTGTCCCAGCTACCACTGAGTTCCCAGGGAGATATCACTGCCAGGCTAGCAAATACTGAAGACTTTCTCTCTTGTAACCAGGACTGTAAGACCTGACAGCTGTTCTGCCATAACACTCGCATCCATTCAGAGACTGAAATCGGAAAAAGCTGCTCGGAGGCTCTCCATAAGGGCACAATTCTGAAGGCTGCTAAATGCTGTGATTTCTGGCACTGAACTACTCTTCCAGGCCCCTGCTCAGTGAAGTATTTCTCACTGAATTAAGGGGAATTTAAGTATGTGCGTATACATTTGGACGAACAGAGAAAGCCTGTTGAATCAAAGGAACTACTGAGAGCAAACTAGAAGTCCTTAAAAATCGTGCTTTTTTTCCCCCTAAAAGTATCTGTTAGTTATTCCCATGTCCTTATCTTGTTTATAACAAAGAATGAACAAAATTCCTTTCCCAAGGCTGGATAGTTCTGGAGCATATCCGCACCGAAGAGGGACAAAAATAAGCTTGATTTTAGGCAGATTAAATAAGCAAATGCTTCTTAGTCTCCTGACTTCTTTCTCTCCCTTTGTCTTTTTTATTCCTCTGTATACAGTACGCCTTATCCAACGTCTGCTGAATATGTTGGAACTCCTTCTGTTGGCTTGAATGGGTTTTGGAGCAGACCTGTAGGCAGAGTATGACAATATCTTTACACAGGTTTCTTATCCACTGTCTAGAGAAAGGAATATTAATTATTAAAACACTTCTCCAGCATACAGTCCCCAAGAACTATCAATATTCACTCTCCTTTGTTACTTAATTTAAAATTACCCTGTCTTCTCTCTGAACTTTCTTTAGGAACATAAAATCTGTAGAGGCTGAGTATGTTTCCAATTTCTAGCTCATTTTATGAACAACCTTCAAACCATAATTCCTTCTGAAGCACATCACACACAAAGGTAAGTATACAAACAGTAGGTTTCCAAACAGTATAATAAATCATCTTTAAAATGAACATGCCCCAAATCCTAAGCCCCACGTGGCTGCAACAAGGACGTTTGCTGCTGGCGATTTTGTTGCTGGGGAAGGCACAGCCTGACAAGGCAGGGCTGGTGAGGGCTGCACAGTCGCACAAGCCAGATGCAGCACCAAGCACTGTCAGAGTAGCGCCCTGGCCTCTTCCCGATAAATCCAGCTGGATAAGTACACGGCTTTGGTGAGACAGAGGAATGCAAAATGCCCTTATGCCCTCCTATTTCAGCTAATGAAGTTCACATGAATGACCTAGAACATTTTTGCCACCAAGGCCCTGATCCAGCTGTCACAGCCGCCATGAGGGACCTCGCTGGAGCATTGCTACAGAGATGATTTTCACAGTGGGAGAAGCTCCCGGTCTCTGTGCCACCCAAGTCCCACCGATGGATGCATTTCACTGTTTGACAGTGTTTTTCCAGACCCTTAAGTGCTACCTACGGAAACACTTGGCCTCTAGCATGTCACAGTGGTATTACGTGAAACTGAGTCAACGAGAAGCCTCCTGAGCTCAGGTCCCCATCCCCATACTAAAAGCAGAGGGGTACAGGTGGTTCTGATTCATGTATATATTGTTGTAGTACTCAATACACACTTTGAAATCTTAAAGCAGATTTGTGACTTGTCGTCTATAACTAAAAGATATCGATACACAGACACACAATGTGCTTTTGCAAAATGACAGAAAAACTGTTCTTTTCATGTTACCTCAATGCAAACATGACTGCATTTTGCTTTTGAATAGCTACTGCTCTAAGAGACATATTATCATCAGGTAAATGAATTTGCTACCCAGATTTAGTCATTGTAAATAAAAGAAGCAGACCAACCTGCATATGTTTTTTTTTTTTTCTTTTTTTTGGAGTTTGCATGCTTAATATAGAACTAGTAGGTTTAAAATCTCACTGAACATTCTATGTGAATTAATCAGATTCTAGAGTAATGTGGAAAGGAAAATAATGAAAAGTACAGCTTTTCATTTAAACATATGCAGCTTTTTTCATGCAGGGTTTTCTTTTAGTTCTTTTTTCCTTTTTTTAAATTACACTTTGCATTAAAGAACATAGCCAGTGTAAACACAGTCTGTAACACTTACAAAACAGTGCAAATTTTGTAAATTTCTGGGAGGCTGAAATACATATATTTATAATGGAGGTAAAATCACTTTCTTTCTCAGTAGAAAAATATGTATATTAAACACCTACATGTTTGGAACTTAACTTCACAAAAGAGCAAGTTATAGTCCTATACTGTGTAATAAATTAATATATTTTCTAGATTTCCATTTTCGGTGTTAGTGTCAAATGCATAATAATGCTAGAAAAACTAAGAGAAACATGTATTATTTAGAAACGAATGAAAATCTTACAGATAATAACTGGTGTAAGAGGGCACAGAATAAAAAACTGGGGAAAGAAGCAATGGAAAAATACCGACCTCTATGAATTATTGCACATTTGAGATCATTCTCATGGCCTTTGGGCCAATTCTGGATACTTTTAAGTCTTAGGTCAGTGTTTGTTTCCATTTGACTGTAGGGTACAATTTAGGAGCCACTGCAAAATGTCAAGGATTTACCGAACTTGTTTGCTGATGAAACCACAGGCAGCTGAGTGCAGAGTGCTAACTTTTATTCATGCAATCAAAGAGAACAACGCTAAAAACATACCAAAATACAGGCAAGGTTGCCTGCCATAAAAATATTTTTGGGAGCTTGGTCCAGCAGATCTTACTGAGACAAAACTCTCATGTCTACTGTGTTTTCATTAAAGCCGTGCCAAAAACTGCAAAACTGGCTTCTGCCTTCATTATTTAGAGCTTTTTCCTTGAATACTGTTGTCTCCATGGTCTGACTCTGCAACCCTTAATCAACTGAGTGTGGAAATCTCCATGAAACATACTGGTCCAAAGAAAACTCAACTGACTGGGTAGTAACGCCTGATGCTGAGTACCTGTGTAACACTTCTCATCCACAAGCAGCAAGAATGCCTTCCATGAAAGATAAATGACAGTATCGTATTTGATGGGATCACTCACATAAGTGAGAAATGCAAGATCTTACCAGCTGTTTAAAAATGTCACTTTTCACTAGTTGCACAGAGAGCAGAAATATTCCTGCTTCAGCTGTATTTAAAAGGTACGTAAATTGACAGGTAGACAAACAGAGAGAGAACTGTCTCAGGTGATTATCACTGCAATTGAAGCCAGACTGCTAGTAAACCTGAATAATTTAGCACTTCATCTCTGAATATTGCTGTAGTAATTATCTTCTATTGCTGATGTTTCACAAAAAGGTTAATTTCAAACTGTGACTACTGATTTTGGAAAAAAAATCCTATGTAAAATTACACTGCTTTTACTACAAATCTTAAAAGAGCTCAAGAGATCTTAAGAAATTTCAAATTAATGAATTGACTGACAGACAAATTTATACTTAAACTGTTTAAAAAAAGTCATTAAAAATCTGCAAAAAATTGTGAAATACTCTATAATTGACAGAAAAATTGTTTAAAATCCTCCTAAACATCTTCCAATATTCTAGTAAGTTGTTTAATAAAACCACATTGCTAACCATTGACTAGGAATACAACATGCCTCAATAATAAAATGAAGAGATGCTGATGTGAGCAGGTGATTTATTCTGCAGTAACTGTTACTATGCATTTTATTGATCAAGCTTCATCTGCATTGTTTCAGCTGGTCATCTTCTAAAATGTACTTGCGAGACAGTGTTACCGGGAAGGTTTCCTCCTCCTTCCTTTTGAGAATGATCCACCCCTTGTGGTCTGTGCAGGAGATAATAATTTTCGTAGCGTGATTAGAATTTCAAACTGTACTGAAGTCTATATGAAAAACCCAACAACTTCCGTGTATTTCAAATACTATTACTTAAATATGTATGGATGTTGGAGATCATATACAGTGACCTTTTATCCATCCCAGATTGTAAACCTACTGTAAAATGATGGGATTTTTTTTTTCTATCTCCCCCTCCTTTGTAAAGAAGCAATAAAACTGTACATTAAAAGACAGGAAGGACATTACTGAGTTACAAAAGAACGCCCCCTTTGTCAATAATTTGTAAATGTAAACAAAAAAGTTCAAGTAGAAAAGCAAACAAGTGTGCCGCTGCTTCAAATATGTTTTCTCACCCCATGGGGTTAGGGCAAAGTTCTTTAAAAACGTGTCTTCATGGCGGTCATGAAGCATCTCAAAAGAGTCCTGATCTTCGCTACCAAATATCACTGGTGAAGCTAAGCTCCTTTGCTGATAAAGGTAGCAACGGGTTGTTCCTGTGAAACTCTTGGGGATCCTTCATGGTATTGTTAAGAGGTAGCTGTCCATTTAGTAGTGTCAAAGGTATGTTACAGTATGTGTGATGGTTGCTTATGGAAGCTATTGGCAATGTTGCTGCTGACACATCATATTCATATCCTCTGCAATAATGTCTCATTTGCACCGAGTCTGCTTGATGGTAATCAGTTAAATCAGCCCGCGATTCTACCAACGTGGCAGAAGTGCCTGTGACAGCAAGAGAAGGTACGGTCTGGAGGTCTCCAAAAAGGCCCTGCTCTGCAGAATCCAGGACCTGATGCCGAGACACCACCTCCTTTTTCTTCCCTGGCATTTCAAAGACTAGGCGCTTCCAAAACTTAGAATTCAGTTTGCTGCTTTTTGGTCCTTTCCACTTGACCACTGAGAGAAGTTTGATGGTGTGCTTTAAAGATTCCACTTCATGATAATTCACTTTCCCTTTTAATTCAGTACACTCAATCAAAATAACTTTGATTTCTCCACTGACTAGCATGTTATGGAGTCTGTTTTCCATCTCAAAAATACTCCATCCTCTCCTGAGAACATAGTCTGGAGTTAACACGATAATGAGTCTTCTGCTTTGTTCAACACATCTTGTAAGATCTTCAATGTAGGCTACAAATTATAGAAAAAGAGAAAGAGTAAAGAATAAAGAAGTCTATTGAATCAAAACATCAGGCTTGCAATCAAGTATAACAAAATCCTACACCTTCCTGATCCACACCATTTAAGACAAGGGGCATTTCACAATATAGTCCAACAAAAATAGGATTGTGTATCACAGCATATTTCTATTTATGGAGTACATATAGAAAACTCCTTAATAACACCCTCCATCCTTTACTGTTTTTCTCTGTTCATCTCAACAGAATGACATTTACATGATATCCTCACTGTGTAGATGCATTTGTGACTAAAAATACACAGTTCACTTACTGAAAAAATATAGGTCAAGATCAATGTAATGTTTGTGTAAATTTTAACAATAACGCCGGTTATGATTAACATCGCATTGAGGGAAGCACACTCTGGGAAGCAGTTCTTGTGTTTCAGATGCAAGGACATGAGGGTGCTGCAGGGTGTATGAACTGTAACTTGCTCAAAAAGAAATCAACCCTCATCACATGCAGAACCTGTGCTATTGCATAGAAGCATCATGGCAGCTTTTTCTTCTTTAGGTATTGACCACAAAAGCACAATAACATTCTTTGTGGCCCAATGGTCTGTTTTAATATCACAAACCTATGCTTCTATGTACCCCAAGGTATTAACAGAAACTTCACAAGTGACAGGAACAAATGGAAAATTTAAACGTATTGGAGGTATTTATTTGTTGAGACATCAGTGACAAAGAAAATAGTATTCTTCTTTTATTCATGCATGCCAAGTAGTTGCAAACGATCAGTGTAAGCAGAAATGCCAGCCCCATCATTAGCTCCATGGTGTCAGTTTACTGAACCACAAAATATTCTTGAAGTTGGACTTAGATCTCTGAGTTTCTACTTGTCCCAAGGATGGTAGGGAAGAGAAGCCAATTACACTGGTCTGACATGGAACAGGATGGGAAAGAGATCTACTTACAGACCTGATCCAAAACCCATTCAAATGAACAGATTTCAACAAATTTCAATGGGTTTTGGGTCAAGACCAGAAAAATGAAATCACTTGAAAAAAAATCACTAAGGTCAGAAAAGTGTTCATTGGTTGCATAGTGTTATGATTGCAAGCTTAGAGACAGGATATATACTTTTTTTAAACTACATGAACCTCTTGACCATGCTACTCAGAATGTGCCACCTGACAACAGAGGAGAAGCATGCGTTATAAATGAAGACTTGGACACAAGAGCTGCACAGAACAGATCTTTACTCAGCACAGGGCAGGGCCTCTCTTACACACACTGCCCTCTAGCAGGAACAATTACAAGTAACATCATTAATCAACATCTGTTACTGCAAGACTTATTTTTATAGTCCCAGGCACCATACCACAGCATGCTTATTCACACCACTTCCAGTAAAGTAAATAGCTACAAAATAGGCCAACAGGAACATTCTAAAATTGCTTATTTTCATGAGACTGAAGGCATAGTTAGCATCAAATCTGCCTTTACCAATGTTTTATTTCACCACTTAGCAGCAAGAAGAATTTCTTTCACAAAAGGAAAAAAGAGGCAATTGCAAACATCCCACAGACACACAAAAATTTAAGACATACACATACATTACAAATGTCTATGCAACAATCCTGACTTTTAGCTAATGTTTTATGACTCTTTAATCATGCAGCATTTACAGTTTGGGTTTTTTTTCCTTAAAATATTTTATGAGGAAAACCCCCACATTGCTCTGCGTAAAATAGTTACTCATTAATGAAAAAAATTCAACATTAAAATCCATGGGAGAGGCAGCGGAGAGGGGAGAGAATCAGCAACAATGAGAAAATGATAAGCAGAACTGGTGAAACAAAACTTAAGGAAAGGTAGAAATGTTCAATACAATGGAAAGAGATTATCCCAATGTATCAACAGCTCAGACTCTTCATTTTCTTCCTTTCTTTCTGCTCCCAAAAAGAAAGAATTTAGGTGGGAAGCTTCATCATTAGAGGTTGAATCTGCAAGATACAGTAAAACAACAAACTATCATGCATCTTTCCTGAGACATATTCATCCCTCCTTCAAACAACTCAGAACACTGCTATGTACAAGACAATTCTCTGCAGGACACAATACCAGTCAGTACCACATATCCAGGTTAGTGCTAAGCACAGCCATGCATATCCTATATGCATCCAATTTAAAAAAAAAACAAACAAGCCAACAAAACAAACTAAAAATCACTCCACTTCCATCTCTTCAAATATCCAGCAGCAATAATTTCAATAGCAACAACCCAGCAATAATCCATTATACCATCTCAATCAAAAACTCACCAGACTTTGCTTTAGTCAAACAGGGAACGAGGTGGGAAGAAGACAGGAAAAATTTCCCTGTTTTCTCAGATGGATACTTATCCCCTCTGTGCCTCTCCCATACTTTGGCATGCCCACCTTACTTACTGGGTATTGCAACAAGTCAGAGCTCTTTCTACAGATGACTAAACAGACACCTTCACAAATGACTACTAGGTGCTCCTTCAAATTCCAAGTTTGCAGCTGGTTCACCGATAGACATGGCCAATGTACAGGGGTCTGTTGGTGCACTGAGGATAAAATACACTGTATTACAGGAAACTGGAAATCCAAATGAAAAGGCAAATGCATTTTCCAGCCATCTGGTCCAGAATTACTTAGCACTTCCAGTAACTTCAGGTTGGAACTACTACTAAAGGTACGTGACAACTTCCCTGAAGCATGTGGTCCCATTGGGTGCACTCTACAACATGTCCAACATGCACAACTTAAACATTGCTGCAAGGAAAAGCATAGGGGGACAGACTATTGTCTGTGGAAAATCAAGCTTTATTTTTTCCAGTGGTACCAGATTGACTGCATAAACCTGTGAGCTGCTAAATCACCTGCTCTCCTTTCACTTCAGAGTTAAGAGACAGCTCAAAATACCGCAGGTTCAGTTGTCTGTCTTAAGTGTTCAGTTCATTAGAAGGTATTAAATCCAAGCCATTTATATTGCAATGTAGGATGGAGAAAGGGTTGTTTTTGCCTTTCCAATGAGCTAAGAAGTAATTGGCAGGCAATGGCTCTGTTTCACTTTCAAGAAAAAAAACTGAGCAGGGATTTCAGGAATGACATCACCAACTAAGATCAACTGCAAGATTCCGGACCAACGTATTTCCATCAGATAAATATAATTTTGCTGAAACTTCACTTTCACTGCAGGAGGTCTCAACTTCAGTGACATTTCATTGTGAGGGGAGAAAAAAATCATCTTGACAAAATCAGTATGGAATTATTAATTTTTAATTCCCAAAGACCGTATTTTATCATAAACTAGAACGTAAAAATAAAATGTCAGCATTAGAATTAACCCACTTGATTTTTTTGAAAAAGAACATTTTAAATTTTGACCCTTGTTTCCCCCCTTGAAACACCATTTTGCAACACAGCACAAAAACTGTTTTCAAAATGCTAGCATTTCTCATAGGTCAAAAAAATAATTATGAGTAGCTCTAGCAGTAACTTACTTGCATCATGTCCAATGCAATGCCCAAGGAAGTATGGACAGTAAGAACTTTTAGACGCATAAACAAACATAGTTTTTGCATGGTTGCCCTTTAGTAATGAAGACAGATCACCTGACAGCAAATATGTGCTCACTGAACACCGTCAACATGTAATGATGCCAAACTGTAGTTTGAAGCAGTGAAGAAGAGAAGTCCAAGACATGCATCCCATTTGCAATTAAATCATGTGTAACTGCCTTCTGAATCTTGAATGAGCTACGCTAACCACAGGCTGGAAGGAAACCCAACCTAATATGCAAGCAGGCTAAGAGAGCAAGGAATTAACGAACACCATGGACACAGAGTTGCTTACACAAAGAAATGACTGACTAAGCATGTTCAGACGATTTGCCACAGCATTTGAGGGAGAGGGAAAGAACACCAGAAATCATATCAAGTCCTACAGATATTTTTGGGAAGCATGGTCTGCAGCACCACAAACCCCCATACTGGCTGGCTCCTGGCACTCTGAAAATAACCAGCCTTTCTGCATTTGGCAATGTGACTATCACTTGAGAAAGTTATTTATAGAAGAATAATTCAGTCCTGTTTTCCTAACTGAATAGTTCCCAAACCCTAACTCTGATTATTATAACAAAAATGACTGCATGCCTTGCTTTTCCTATTTTATTAAATAGCTGTTTCTTCTGTTAGCTCAGACCAGAACAGCAATGCACTGAAACAGAGCGGAGTGATGGCCCCTCCCCAGAGAGAGCCCAATCCCAGTATAAGCTAAGGGACAGATGATGAGTTCAACATAAAGAAACAGGTAATGCAGATCAGCATGACACACTGCCCTCGCAGCATACCGCTCCCTTAGCCATTGTCAGACTTTCTGTATTTGACATGGCAAATGAAGGAGGGATTAAGAAGGAAACGATGGCAGCTCTGGGGATGTCTCCTTGCAGACTAAAGTGTCTGAAGGGGGTGATTTTGGTGAAATTGTTTTGCCCATAGATGTTAGAATCAAAATTCTGCATATTTAGAAACAAGGATTCATAGACTCATACAGGTTAGAAGGGGGCTCTGGAGGTCTCCAGGTCAATACCCTGCCCAAAGCAGGACCAGCTAAGATTGTTCAGGGCCTTGTCCAGTACAGTTTTGAAGACCTCCAAGGCTGGAGGTTTCTTCTCAGTGTCTCTGAGTTCTGTTCCACTGTCTGACCACACTCATGGTGAGGAAAATTTTCCAAATGTTTAAATGGAAATTTCAGTGTTGCAACTCGTGCCTGTGGCCTCTTGTTCAACAAATGTGTACCTCTGAGAAGGGTCTCTCTCCATCTTTGTGCTTTCCACTGGAAAGACAACAATAAGATTCCTCCTTGACTTTGTCTTTGTTGGCTTTTTCTTCAAGAAATACAGTTCTTTTGGGCTCCCCTCTTATACTGTGTGCTCCAGCTCCCTGGCCACCTTGGTGGCCTTCAATGGGCTGTTACAGGGTAGCCAGCCTTTCTGGCTTTTGTTCATATTTCTTCCACTTTCAACTGTCATTCCTCTGTATCCCTGCTACCCCGCCCACACCTGGCATTAAGTGTAAGATTCATACAGAGTAGACAACCAGGGACTTCTGAAAGGAGTTTGCGGAGCTGGGTATTCTATTCCCATTCCACATAAATGGTGTCCCATACTGAATTAAGGCTCCTTGGGAACGCCAGGCACACAGTCCAACTGGGTTTTCTTCATCCAGGAACCCAGGAAGCTGGAATTCACCAGGCAAACCCCACACAGATGGGTAGACAAAACTACAAAGTGCCAGAACCGCAATACTGACTGTTGGGTGCATTTTATCACATGCCTTAGGCACTCTCCCGTTGTGCTGACAACCTCTTATTTTTTTCAGTAAAAGCAAAGATTTTTATTCCATCACCGTTGTTCTTTTCAGTGCCTGATCTCTATACCCTGGTCTGAACTGGAGTGATTTGGTGTTTTTTCAACCCTGTCAAGATCAAATGTACATATGCTTAGAGAGCAACTAGACGGTGCTCTAAGAGATTTATATTGCTGGTATTAAAAATCCAACTTGACAGTTTTGACCTCTTCACAATCAGGGTTTAAAAAAATTTGCAGAAACCATGTGAGAAAAATACCTTCCTCTGATATAGTCCCAATTTTAGAAGAGTCAAACGCAAATAGATCTTTCTGTAGACACATCATCCTTAGCAAGACAGAAAATGGCTTAGGTAAAAACTTAACTACTCGGATTTCCACCCTCCCCCCAACTATTCAGTCTCCTCAAGTCTCCTAACACTGACTTAAAAAACTCACAGGACTTGAGAGTGCTTGCTGTGGGAAAGGGTTTGTTAAAAAAGCCCTGAAGACTAATAGGGTGGAAAAAATGATAACTGTTGAGAAACTTTAGTAAAAACTGCAGCTGTATCTTAGAGTTCACAGTCTCCTTACACAGGCTAACATGTTCAATTATGCCTTAGTTATCTAGGCAGAAAGGTATATGTGCTGTCAGATTTGACAGAATGAAGAACACTCACTGTTAAGACCAACGAATATTCTTTAAGAAAGAATAGCTGCTATAGTACTTTCTATAACACGCAACTCAAATCCTGGGTTACAAACTTGGCCTTGCTGCTTACACAGCTCACTGCACGTCATGTTTCCCTGCCAAGTCACCCCTCTCACCTTCCAGCCTGCATGGCCACGCAGGCTTCTGCATAAGCGAGAGCAGAGAGGTGGTGGCTGCCTGAGCTGCTTTTCAACCTCACCAGTTCGGGGAGCCGGGTCCATCCGTGGTGCTCTTGGGCAGCACCAAAAGTCATCGCAAAGGTCCTTGCTAGCCACCGTGTGGTGGGCATCACCGAGGCCCTTGGCATCCTTCACGGTGGCTCTCCCACTAGGACAAAACACTCCACTGAGATAACATTTGTATCCCGGCAGGGGACAGAAACCAGCACCTACTGCAATATATGACTCAGCTCCATCTGACCTGAACTCTGGATGCCAGGGATCTGTGTCCCAACAGTAAAGAGGTGGCCTCAGTCCCCACAGCCATCACCTCTGTCCTCCTAGGGACAGCAACAGTTGCTCCACGGGCATCCCTGAAACAGACGGTCTTCAGCCCAGAGCTGAAACACAGAGCTCAGAGATGCAGCGCAAAGGAACTCGCTGCTGGGTGCGTGCATCCTGGGTAAGGCACATCTGGCTGTAATCTCTCCCTTGGCTGCCCAGGGACATGCAGAGCCTATCATAGCTTTTCCCCAGAGGTTAGAGATGAACCAGCTGGACAAAAACATAATCAGACTTGTCCCTGAATTTTTCTAAAGTCAGCTTTTTAGTTTATTCAGAGAAGCGTACAAGAAAGTTACTGAAATACTATTTAACACATTATTTTTTGCTTGCTCTCAAATCCAAGTAGTAGCTGTATGTATTGCTTCATGCCAGGAAGGAAGCGCAATAATGCACACCCTCCTGTGGCAGCACCTTAAAATTGCAGAGATTATATGAAACAACCAGCCTTACAAAACACAGCTTATTCGCTGTACTAGTGAAATGGCACACATTTAAGTACACAAGCTATAGAAGGAAACACATTAGAATGGAGAGTGGGAAAGCATTACATTACACTGAAAGTCATTTACACCGAAAGACGAGGAAATGCAGTACATGTGAGAAGAGATATTTCCTAAAATAAAAAAGATAACTGTGATCAAACCCCCATTTTCGTATAGAAATCTACCCTGAAGAGCTATATAATTTGTCATATCTGCCACTTTTTTGAGATAGTCACTCTAAAATTTATGTTTACCTCTGAAGTTTCTGGAAGATCCATACCACACCACACTGCTTCTCTTCCCTAAGCACTGCAAGTCCTTGTAAGATTGGTGAGCATTAGGCAGAACACAGCCATGTTCCACTTCTCCAGCGCATGTGGGGAGCTTACAAATAGAGGAGTCTGAGTCTTCTCTCCTTCCCTGTCACCTCTCCCTCCCTCTTACCCCCTCAAAATAAAGTGCCTTCCTCCATATCTTTTTCAAAGCTAAAGCATGCAAATCACACTCACTGCAGTTCCACTTTTTATTCTGCATTGTCATTTCATCTGATTAAGCGTTCTTAAAGCTCCATGTGTTAGAATCAGGCCCTTTCATAATACTGAAGAAGTGAGTTTGAGAGAGAAAAGAGGTATTAAATCTGTGAACATTCGTAAATGAGAACTGACATTTTCAGGTACCCTACATTTTCAGGAAAGGTTTAATGAATACCCAAAGTGATGACAAGTATTTGCTGAGTGTCTGACTGACAAAACCAGACAAAAATAAAATAGCATGCTGGCTGGTACAGCAATTGCAAAGAAGAATCTCATTTCAGATTAATCTGTGCTTTAGTATAGTTAGCTTTAAACTCTTTAATTCACTTGCATAATAGCTATGTATAACTCTGCTGTATTGTTGGATATGACACAGTTACAACTGTTCTGTTCTGCGATTTTTAACACAAAAAGGTCTATTTTCTCTTAATAATATAAAAAAAATTCAGTACTACTTGCTTGTACTGCCAGAAATAAGACGGCTATGAGCCAAGTCCCCTTTCTGGAATATGTTGGTAAGGGAGTAAAACTCACACCTTGCAGGGGTAGAGCAAACGGAATAAGGGAAGCAGCTCTAGCCTAGGAGCTGCAAATGCACATCATAAATTCAAGCCACTACACGGGACTTTGCATGATCTCTGCCTACGCTCTGACTCCTCTTCCCCAGTGGTACAGGATTCAGAGCTCTGTTTCCAGCTCTCTCAAATGTCAGGGAAGAAGTAGGCTCCAACTTCTGGGGCAGGCATTGGGGTTTGGCAGCAGGAAGGCAGCAGTTTCAAGCCTTTGGCAGGCAGGTTGCTAATGCAGCTATTTTCTAGCTGTTTCATGTTTGGGGACATCTGTTCCAGCACAGCCTTTCCTGTGAAAATGTTCATATTTCCTATATAGTAGCATACACAGAGAGAAGTTCATATTCTCTTCTAATATTTTTCATGCAACTGATTTGCAGACAGAATTTGTAAAAGAAGCTTATTTTTCACAAGGGTAGCATTTCAAATAAATGTGATATTAAAGCAAACATACTGTGCATTAAAAGTCATCAACATGATGCATATGATTCAGGGTCTTTTTTGACTTGTCCAAAAATGAATCTGGAAGAAGAGATGCCATAACTACAGCTAGGAGGCATTAACTGTTGGTACAGACTTCCAAAGGTGCTGCTGAGTCTTCAGACAAGGCAGCAAAACTGATTTGAAATGCACAACTGTATTTCACCGTCAGCATGGAAAACAGCATGGGATCCTTGGGCTACACATAGTCCTCTGAAGAATCAGTATTACTTACACAATACCAATTACTTACACAATACCAACACTGCTCAGAAATGCAACACTTGGTCAAAACTCTACTGAAAAAACTGTACCTATACCATTAACTGGGAAACTATTGTAGCTATTTATGAGGCTTCAAAGTTAGGAAATAAAACAAAAGACAATGGGAAAGATGACTTTTACTTGTAAAGCTGCTGTAGACAAATAATTACTGGAAAAAAATAACAATCCCATTTTCAGCGATAAAACAGAGACTACAAAATATTTTTTGGAAGTTTCCTGCTTAGCTACCTGTGTCCGATGTAGACATTTTGGACTACCATATTGCTTGCAGTGCTGCAGCCTTCCCTGTAGGAAGGTCCAGCTCCTGTCCTGCCTCCACTGAAATCAGTGGCAGTTCCCTCTGATTTCAGCAGTGCAGGAACAAGCTCTAACTTAGAGCTCAAATTTGCAGTACTGAGGAAACTTTTCCAGTCCTCACAACCACTTCACAAAGAGAGGTGTCCTGTACTTATTGCATAGTCCAGGCCTTCATGACGCATCAGAGAGAATGAAAACTGAAAGGTTGGAAATACTTACTTCCACTAGGGATCAGGTCCCTATCCGGAATGAAGAGCTTATATCCATAGTGCTTTTCTAGAACATCAGGCAGAATTTCAAGTGCAAACTGCTCCTCTTCGTTATTATCACAATCTAACGCATCAGGATCCACTTTGGTGTATGAAAGATACGCATCATATTCCTTGTTGTCTGTGAGAAAACAAATTCATGTTCAGCCTGCTGTTTGCAAGAGCACTAGAAAAAATACAGGAAAGTACTAGGAAATTGTATTATTCCTTGAAACGATCAAGCATTTCTCAACAAAAAGGGACTTTTCACAGGAACATATAAGCTGGCTTCCACAGAGAAATTTTTCAGATTCAGACAAAGGATATCCTTTCTGTGTTCTTGTGCATGCTGAGCAAGTTAGTAACTCTGCTTCGTGTGGCCAGTGTACACATTTCACATCTGAAAAGATCATGGGCAAAATTTTGATACAAATACTAAAGCTGGAACTTTTTATTTTAATGCTTTACATATTGCTAAATGGAAATCTTTCAACTCCTGTGCCTCAAGAGTGCTGTGATTACGCAAAAGTTTTGAGCTTGGAAAAGTTTTTGAGCCTGGAAAGTTTGGAAAGTTTTGAGCAAGGAAAGCTTCCTTGCACAAGCAATTGTGAGAAAATATACGACCTAACTCAAATTAATACCTATTATGCAGAAAATACTGACAAACAGTTCAAAGCATTTTTTCAGAAAATTTTGTCATTTTTAAAACCAATACCATAATTTTAGAGGTCACCTGACCCAGGACATTTTAAATACTTGGGGCTCACAGTGTGAGAGACAGAAATAACTCCAAGAGCAAATGGGGCGCAGGGGGAGACTTGCCCCTCCATTCTGCCTGCAGCTTAGGAGTGGAGGCAAAGCCTCATCAAAAGGTGGAGGCAGGCAGTGGGTGACAGAGGGGACACAAGGACAGCGCGACTGCAACACGGTGGTTTGGCTAGAAAAGGCCACACACCTCCTTCTCCTTCTGCACCACACTGGGGCTTGTCTCCAGCTCTCTACATCTGAAACATGGAGCTAAGAACTGGTGACTGTGCTAGGAACAGAAATGGCACCACTATTGAGCTTGGGATCCATGCTGGGATCAGACTATCTTAGTGACATTTCTTCTTTGCAATTCCTCTGCAGTAATGGAAAAAAGTATATTGAAAAAGTCAACCTTCAGCAATTCAGTCTCCAGGGAAGAGCACAGCTACCATTATTTACAGAAAATGAAAAATCAAATAGTTAATGTTGTGAGGACAAAACTGCATGAATGGAGGATTGCTGAGTACCAATTATCTGTAAAGAACAGCACACATGAAAGATAATTAAAGCAGTTAAAATTCATCAATATATTCTGATAAAAAGAAAAAATAGCTAATTGTAATGCAACACATTCCTTGATGACCTTGAAATGATGGTTACTTTCTTATAATTCTTGACACAAAGCCAGACCCATGAGGGTCAGGGCTTCAGACAAAGCATGCGAATAATTATATGTTTGTGAAAGGCAATTTGCCTAGTGTCACCATAGCTGTATGGGAGGGTGTCCACCTGGCTTGCTGATACTTCTCTGAAATCAACAGCATACAAAAATAGTAGTTACTGATGGAAAGATGACAGAAGAACAAACAGCAAAGAAATAAAGGCCAGTCAGCTTTGGGGGCCTGTCCAAAACCTGCTGCCCTGTCTGTAATGAAGCCTGCCAAAACCTTTTAAGAGTAGGCAGCCACCAAGTGATCCAGGAGGCAAACATCCCTGCAAACATCTGAGAGCTCTGCAAAGGCAGCAAAGCAAACCCCAGAGCACTGACGTGCCTGGTTATAAAGCAGCGTGGAAGCCATGCACAGATTGTGTGCAAGCAGTCCCTCAGCTTCCTGCCCCTTCCAGCTACGTGGGTACAACTGCCCTCTCCAGTCACCTCCGTTCACAATATAAGTAAGCAAGATGTCGACAGAACCAGTTTCCCCAGGCTACTGTGAGTCCGTACGCTTGTTACATCTCTATGATTTCAACTCCCTCTTCACAAGCTTCACATACACAGGACATAACAGAAGGACCTATCCATGCTTGCCCACCGCTTGCTCTGTGTGCTTTGAATGCAGCACTGTTTGGAGCCATTTTCTAAATGGCTTCCCTTAATCCTCAGTATCATTTTCTCTAAAAACAATGCTATGCAAAACACGGGAAATGAATGCACCCAACACTGCTTACATAGGATATTTTTAGAAATAGGAATAAAGCAAATCTGTTGATCCAAATCTTCTCTTTTAAAGAAATACATGTATAAATGGAAAAGGATCCTGCAATTGCATCTATACAGCTGACTGCTTATGGGAGCTCTGTATGTCCTCACTATAGCCTACATGAGTAGAAAGAGATCCCTGTATACGCTTTGACTTCAGCAACATTCTGCCTCCACCCTTCATTCTGCAGGATCAGTGTATTGGGTTTGCGGGGCAAGGTTTCGGTAGTGGGGGGGCTACAGGGGTGGCTCTTGTGAGAAGCTGCTAGAAGCTTCTGCTACATCCAACAGAGCCAATGCCAGCTGGCTCCGAGACAGACCTGTCGCTGGCCAAGGCCGAGCCCATCAGTGACGGTGGCAGCACCTCTGGGATAACATGTTTAAGAAGGGGGAAAACTGCTGCACAACAGCCGTTGGGAGAGAGGAGTGAGAAGATGTGAGAGAAACAACAATGCAGACACCAAGGTCAGTGAAGAAGGAGGGGGAGGGGGTGCTCCGGAGGAAGTGACATCCCTGCAGCCCAGGGAGGTCCACACTGGAGCAGATGCCCACCTGCAGCCCAGGGAGGGCCCCACGCCAGAGCAGGTGGCTGCCCCCATAGATGGCCATGACTCCATGGGAAAGCCCGCGCTGGAGCAGCCAGTGCCTGAAGAACTGCAGCCTGTGGGAAGGACCCATGCTGGAGAAGTTCGTGGAGGACTGTCTCCCGTGGGAGGGATTCCATGCTGCAGCAAGGGAAGAGTGAGGATTCCTGCCCCTGAGGAGGAAGGAGTGGCAGAAACAACGTTTGATGAACTGACCACAACTTCCATTCCTCATCTCCCTGTGCCGCTACAGGGGAGGAGGTAGAGAAAATCAGGAGTGGAGTTGAGCCTGGGACGAAGGGAGGGGTGGGGGGAAGGTGTTTTAAGATTTGGTTTTATTTCTCATTACCCTGCTTTAATTGGATTGGTAATAAATGAAACTAATTTTCCCCAAGTTGAGTCTGTTTTGCCCGTGACAGTAATTGGTGAGTGATGTCTCCCTGTCCTCATCTTGACCCACGAGCCTTTCATTATATTTTCTCTCCCTCGTCCAGCTGAGGTGGAAAGTGATAGAGAAGCTTTGTTGGTCAGCTGGTGTCTAGCCAGGGTCAACCCACCACAATCAGAAAGAAACACAAAGCTGCAATAGTTCTAAAATCATGCACTGGAAAAATAAAAGGTGGTTTTCAGAATTAACATGTACACAAAATCCTCTATGCATTTATGGGGCTTCCTCTAAACAGCTAGAAAAGAATACCTTTTCATAAATTAAAAAGCGATTGAACCAAGGAAGTTACATGACTGAAAATGCAGCAGCTTCACACTGAAAATGGAAGATAAATAAATCAAAGCAATCTGGAGGAAGTTACCACTTTGGGTCATTTTTTGTTTGTGTGAACCAGGGATGTTATGTTGGTAGAATCCCAGGGTGTTAGATGTAAATTAATTCCAAACCCACATAATCTCACCCTTCACTTTCTCCTAGGTATCAGTATAAATATTGTGCAGTATTGTATAGTATTAAAAAAGCATCATTTTAGGTTTTCCCACTCACACATGAAGATTGAGAAAGAGGAGGTTTCCTGACCTCTATTCCTGCTATTTATCATTCCACATTCTAAAATCCCCTGGATGTCATTCCACCCATTCCCCAAAATTCCCGTAGATTTCACTGGAGCGAAACATTTTCACACCGTATCTATGCACTGTTAAACAGAAACATTTATTATTTTGATAACAGTAATGCTAACTGCAGAAAGTAACATGTCTGTGCAACTGTACGTTGTTTTGGCACAACAGGGGAAATGTGTTCCCTGCTCTTTTTTCAAATACGTTATTGTTTCTAGATATACCATTGCAGACTGCCTACATGAGTCGTAAGTGTTGCAGTGGGATATGAAACGTACCTGTACTTGAATACTGCACTTCAGATATTTAGCAGGTACTAGTTATATGCATATTAATAACATATTAATTATGCTATAATAGAAGTGTTAAGAATATAATAATAGGATTTAAAGCACTTGGATTTAGTTTACTAGGGCCTACTCCAGCTTCATAGCAGCAGGAATGTTCTATATTCAGGAGAATTAAAGCTTCAATGTAAAAATACATGTTTAGCTTTAGGCACCAAACAGAATATATGCTAGTGAGAGGGAAGCGGGGGAAGAACAGTGAAAAACAGCCTAGTTTGTTCCTAAACACACTCTTGAGGCAAGGTGGCACTTCCAATAAGTTGTTTACAGTCTCCCAATTAACTGAGGTAACTAGTTAGCCTCAGTAAGAATCACCTCTCACTAGTTACTGGAGTTAGTTGGCAGCCTGCAGAAAATTCAACAGGAATGTTTAATGAAAAATACCTGGTGAAAGGGCTGCCCACATACAGTATGGATCTCAGGAGAAGTGATCCTGGGCATATGTGGCACTGGGACATGTGAAAGTGAAGAGTTCTCCTGAGGAATCAGCTCACAAATGACATTCAAGACTCTGTTACAGACTCATGAACAATTCTTCTGACTCCCATTTGCTTATGGCATGGCCCAGTGACATTTCAGTGAAAAGACTCATTGATTTCAGGGGGCTTTGGGAGAAAGTCTTAGGGCTTAGTAGTTTGGTGCTTAGTAGTTTGATCTTAAACTGGCAGCAGGTATCTTTTGGGATTCATTTCAATCTAGAAGCTTCATTACTTTGGGTCTCTGAAATATTTCCATTGCATATATTGAGTTTCGTGAGCAACTGCTTACCATCAGCTGCTTCATCTCCTCCAAAGTTCTGTCTGTAGAACAGCATTAACTCTATGTTGTAGCACTTATAGATGGTCACGAGCAAAATAAGCAGAAGAAGGATGGCTCCCAGTCCTCCAGCAAGCTCTATTTTGTAGATCAAATCTAAAATTAGCAAGGAAAGGCAAAAAGGTTATGATCTTTCCGAGTTTTATTTGCTCTAATCTACTGTACAATTCCACATAAAACTGTGCAGCTTCCCATTATAACCACTGTAACATTAAGGGTGCCTACCTTTTTGTTCATTACCTATTACTTAAATTTACCCATTTACTCTATCTACTGCCCATCTGAAATCACCATGCAGAATGCATTTCAGGCTATAATCGTAATTCTTCCACAAGGGAATTATATAGTGATTTTACACAGAGGATTAATCAACTTTTAATGAGCTTGTGGAGTTTGAAACTTCTGTCTTGGCAGAGTGCATCAAATGCTGTATGCAGCATGTGAGAATAGATATAGTAGATATATTGTACTTCATTTGGGAGGCTCTAGTCCCCCCCAAATTATTAAACTTTGGTTTTATATTTGAGAAGCCAGTGGATTAGCTGATGTGAGCTGCCAAGCCAGCACTTCAACTGGAGAATGAATTGAGCATCCAGAATGCCCAAGATAATGTCAGAAGCCAGGAGCACACATCAGGCTGCTAAGAGCCACTTTGTTTGAGTTGTGACGGCTACTAACGGAGTTCTCACGTTTGTTTAGTACACATTATACTTTAATGGGAACTAGTGCGAGTTAAAATTTCCTACTGGGATGCTTTTGTTAGGCAACATCACAAGCAGTCTGCCTTGAAGAACTTTATAAATTAATCCAAACGCAATTATCCATCTTTTACAGCTGGGGAAACAGAGGCATGGAAAAGTGAAGCAACATGCAAGGTCATTCAGCAAACCAATGCCAGAATGGAATAAAAAACCTTGAATACCAGTCCAGCGCTCTACCTGATGTAAGACACTAATTTTAACAGTACTGCTCTTTAGCCTGAAATGTCCTCTGAACACAATGTTTGTTGCTCATAACACTAGTTGGCATATTACTTAGCCATAAAAGACAAAAGATGACAATTTAACAATAGCTACCTCTAACAGCCGGTATTAGTTTAGGTAAGACATCACGAAGATACTTGCTGCTGTGATAAAAACAACACGAAAATGTAAAAACTGTAATATAGGCAAGACTAAGTTCTTGTGATCTTTACACTTCTAAAACTTAGGTCAGAAAAAATTACTGGTATGTCATTTGTGTCATTTTCAAGATAAAAAGCAAATTAGTTGCATATCTTTGGGGGTTATTTTTGCCTTGCCATGCCTTGTATTCCAATAATTAACATCAGATGTCAAGCTGTTCCCAGTTTACAGTATCTCTGATGTCTGTCTGGTAAGAAGTCATGGAATAATAGATGGGAAAAGTCTATTATAATAGCTATTTAATCTCTCTGAGAACACAGGGAATTCATGGGACTTTTATTACATTGTATGATAAAGCTAGCATGTGCTCTGGGGATAAATCTGGTCAAGTAGAAAACAGAGTTAGTTAAAATCACTTTTCAGGGAAAAAATGATTTTTTTTTTGTTGTACTGAATCTTTTTTGCTAGGAAAGTGAGAGGATGGCAAAGCTGCCAGCTTGGAAGGAGAGAAAACGCTGAGCCTTGATCACTTGCAGCCCACACAGGAGCACAGACTTGTGTCCACTTGCTGGGGGAATGGCAGGTATCGAGCAAAACCACAAAACGCAGCTCAAAAAGCAGAATCGAGCTGCTTTTGCATGTCCTGTACTTATCCTGCTGCCCCATAAACTCTCCTAGAGTCCAGACATAAGAAGGCAGAAAGCCAAGGCTTTTGGGCTCCTTATTTCCATTCCAAGGTGGAGGCAATGGAGAAAACCCCAGAACGTTCAGTTTTCTTGCCTGCTCCAGCTCTTAGGCTCTGCCTCTGATCAATGCCTTACTCCTCAAGTGGTCCTCACTGAGGTCAGTAGGGAAGGCAGCATGCCCAACATTAGGAAAGAAGATGAATCTTGGCTTTGTGCTATAACAGTGACTGAAAATTAGTAAATAACAATATTCTGATAGTTTCTAATGTAAAATAATGTAGAAGGACCTCACCACAACGTATCACAGAGGATTATGGTCTTTAAAATACTGTAAGTCTCATAAACACCCAATAAATGAGAGACAAATATATTCTAGAAGGTTCCTCATCACTTAGTACTATATCAGTATCAAAAAAACCCCAGAAGTTAGTTTCCTGCCTGTCTTGAATAAAGGCAGCCTCCTTGGAATAAATGGGGAGCAAGCATCCTTATAATAGTTACTTTTATCTAAATTCACTGCTGCTTTCCACTAAAAGCATGGCTTGATTTTATTCTGCAGTTCCTGACAAGTTGTTCATGTTCAAGGACAATTATATTATAGACTATATAGACTTCAATCACTAAAATACTGGACTGTTTTCAAATTCATTTGAAGGGAATCCTGAACTATTTCCACAGCTAAGGGACAAGTGAGTGTATATTGTGTTTCCATGTCATCTGAGCACCAAACACGCTAGGTGAAAAAAAGAAAAGAAAACCCAGGACTGTACAGAATTTATTTTTTAACTACTTGAAAGCAAATAAACCATGTGGTCTTGAATTAAGTCAGTAAAGAAGAACAGTGGTATTCAGGTCTCAGGAGCATGCCTGATTCTGTCTTTGCATTGGTAGCTTTGGGTGTTTGAAACTGGATTTGGTACTTTTTCAGTCAAAAAAAAAAAAAAAATCCCAAATGATGATGCATGCTCTGGGGCTATCAGTACAGTGGTGCTGTACAGACAGCACTCCTGTATTCTTCAGAAGCATTTGTGAGGACCCTACCACTAATACAGCAAAAGACTTCAGCATATTCTACCTTAAATATTTGAACAGTTCCTTTTTATTCCCTAAAGGAAAGAATGTACTTTAAAATAACCACCTGATGTCAAAACAAGAACTAACTCCAGAAACTCTTATATTACAGCTATAACTTGGATTTGGGGTTTATTCCTGTTTTTTTTAACCAAAACTTCCTAGTTTAGCAGGACTCATGACTTATGCTAGCTTGTATACACCTGATGTGCTGCAATCACACCTTTGAACAGAGGGCAGACGTAACCTATAGCACTGTGACAACCTTGAGACAAAAACGGAGCTACTAACACCTTTTGCTGAACAGGGATAAGGCAGCCCTTAGCAAGTAAGACTTTGGAGGGAGGGGGATTTCTCTGGCTGAAAGATCTGTGCTTCCTCTTCACGTTTCCCAAGTGCCTCAGCATCTGGAAAGCTGCAGCACATTACAGTAGGAATCCACGATCCCTACTTCGACACACATAAAGGATGCTGGTCAACAGCTTTCTACCCATCCTGCCCTAAGTCTTGCCACAGGTCAGTAAATACAGTAGTGTTTCCTGGCTCATGAATACTCTACAGTCAAATCCAAGCTGGGGAAAGCTCAGATAGGAAGTAATTATATCAAGTTGCAGAAAGGAAAAGTTTGGTCAAGTATTCGTAAGAACTTAATAAATAACAAACAGGACAATGGGACAGACAGTCGAAGGACACAGTGAAAATAGTGTGCTTATTTTAAATGACACTTTAATAGCTTGAAAATCAACTACTGAGAATGCCTGAGAGGAATATAAGCTTTCTACAGCCACAGTGCAGACAGAAATGAAATAGTAGCTGAGAACCGATCCTTTCCACCTCCAAATTCTGTATTCAGCAGTGCTTCTTCCATAATTTCCGCAGAACTCTGAAATATCTGCATTTTCGTGTTATAAATAAACCTAGCTTGTTATTCTAATATATGCAACACAGCTGAATGTTTAACAGTGTCAACATAGATATACTTACTACCAGTTGTATATTTATGAGTTTCAGTGGATGGAAAGGTAGAATGCTTTTTGCACTAAATTGGCTAATCCTTCATCATGATGACCAGATTCCTTAATTAAAGTTGTGACATCCTGCCAGTTTAGATGTTGAATATACATGCCTGTGTGTTCCACAGCACAGCTGCGGGCCTTTGTTTCTCAGAGTGGTTTGCACCTTCCATATTGTGTTTTATCCTTATCACTTAGCATAAAATATAACCTATGTTATGCCCTTCTTTCTGGGAGGACATAAAACTCTTATGTATAGAGGAAACTATGTAAGCAGGACTTGATTCATCTGATTTTAACAGGACTGCATACTGTACTTTCACACATATAACCTGTGTATCACATGAAAGAACAGCAAAAAAGGAGGACACTGACCCAAAAGTTTCCTCTCCCTAGTAGCCCTTTTTTGTTCCAATACCACCCCTCCCTCACCTTTCCTTTTATACAGATCACAGCCACAAAACACAGCACTTAGCATCCAGCACACCTTTAGGTGAACTGATGACTATGGATGTTTTCTGAAACTGTGGTGCCCCATCTAGAGAGGCCTTGTCTGGTCTTCCTGTTCTTCCACCTGGCTCTTAGTTCATTTGTCCCATGGCGATGTCTACCCTAGGCTCAGAGGTCAATCTGCAGCACGCTCAGGTACTAATAGTCTATTTAAACCTTCTCCAAATGGTGACGCTTTTGTGGGATTTTGCTGCAACTGTGACGATGGAGAGCACTCGCTTTTTTAACCAACACTAATGCTACAATCCACAAACTGGGGAGAAGCATGTCCTTTGCCTTAAGTGGTCTGAAAGTGCAGGAAGGACTGGAACAGCACTTGCAGGTGTGCCTTGTGAAAACATTTATTCTTCTCCTCTTTTCGTAAATTAATTTACAGCCAAGAATAAAGGCAGAGGTCTGGACAATGTATTAACTCTTTAGTCAGTCTCTGTGCTGATGGCTCTGTGGTTTCACATTACATCTTTATCCCTAGTGTGTAACCTTCCTTTGCTTTCCCGACAGTTACTGTCTTACAGCTTTTGTACTACCTAATACACACTGTATCTGAGAGACACCACCATCAAATTTAAAGGTCACTCTACTTAGGAACAGGAGAGGTGATTGAACAAACAGTGTAAGAACTGTAATGAGATACTCTTACATTCCGTATGATAATGACTTCTACAAACAGCAGAGCATAGTAGCACCTTTTTATTTGGAACTTCAAACTCAAATGGTTTTCTTTCTCCTACAGATAACTTGTTGTTAGTGGTATTCCCAAATACAGGTACAGTACCAAGCAAAGGAACCATGATGGGGTAATTCTCCCTTGATTTGTAGCTCCCATTGCAATGTTTTCATTCCCAGTGCAGTTGGAAATCAAAACGCATGGCAACTATTTAAAGCTTTCAATTTAAACAGCAAAGCCAGGAAGTGGAGAAATACGTGAACATCGTACCTCACTGCTGAGGTACCTATTCCAGGAAATGCACATTTTAACTTCATCACACAATTACCTCTGATCTCTGGGTCAAATTCATAGGTTGCTTAGACCAAAATACTTCCACTGATTATATTGGTGCTTTACAGGTGACTCTATTCCAGGCAAGTATACCACCTGCAAGGCTGATTCACTAGAGACTAAAGAACAATTCATGATTTTTTTTCACAAATGGTAAACTGACGCTGTAACACAAACATACTTCAGCTCCAAGTGGGCACACAGGAGTTCAGCCTGGCTCAGAGAGGTCAGCAGGACCTTCACTGTTGGCTGACCTGTTGCTGCTGAGGCAGGCGAGAGTGCAGATAATTAAATAAAGGGAATTACCTTTCTTGCGCAAAAGAACACTGGCATGTTTCCGTCCGTTTCTGTTTTCCACATGACACGTATAGTTAGCCAGGTCTGCCTCCTCTACAGCATCAAAGATCAATGTCAATTCAACTTCTTTTTCTCCAAGATGTTCTCTGAGGAGTCTGAAAGGAAGGATACAGTCTGCACTTAACTGAATTAATACAGGCAGAAGATTCCCAAAAGAACCATGATTTCTCAGCACAAGATACATAGTGTTTCTGGCCTCCTTCACTCCTGGAGAAGGAATTAGAAGGAGACTCAAGTTTCCTGAAAGAGACTTCACAGAGGCATCTTTCATGACAAACAAAAGCCTTTTTCTACCGCCATGTCTGTAGGGAGGAGCTGAATCAAGTGCAGGAAGAGCGGCAAGGAGTGCAATGGTTGCATGTGGCTTGTTTACCTTGGCTCCACCAGAATTAAATGCTAAAAACAATGTTTCTTTTAAAAGAAGTAATAAGTACTCACTTTCCAGAGAAGTAAATATGCACTACTAAGCCACTGCTGAGCAAATATTTTGGTAATATTTTGAAGGCTGGGTATTGTGATACATTTTAACGCAGTCTGGAAAACCAATGAAAGGAGCTGTGCTACTCCACGGAATTTTCCTCTGTTTTGGGTGGCTAGATCCTGACTTTAAGAGTGTCAAGAACAAGAGCTCTCTGCTCCTTTGAGAGGACAGAGGAGACGTGCAAAATCCCCACAAAGGGAACAGAAAGTTCTAGCAGACTTTCAGGCCGGAGGTAGAGTCTTTTCATGTCCTCCTTCTAATGTGAACATTAAAAAGAATGCAAAGTAAATGGAGTGTTTTCTGATGCCTGTTCTCTCAAAAGGCTTCTTATCAGTTGCTCAAGAAAATGTTACTGGTCCTTTGAACAAGGAAATGTAATGTCAAGTAAAATCTACCAGATTCATTTGATCCTGTTAGCGTACTGCTGCGTAATGTGTAAGGGCGTAAACATAAAATGTGTGATGCCCTTGCAGTTGCCTGTGAACTCACCATTGCACATAGTACTTCAGTGAGTCTTTTCTCTGAAAAGATAGTGTATGGCACTAAGAGGTAAAGGTATAAATAAGATTGAGGTTCAAGAAAAAAGAAATATTTTCTCCAGAGACTAAAGGGAGGCAATTTGGCACAAAGTAATTAACCAGAGTGCTGTCTGTACTGGATGGAAACTGCTTCTGGAAAGCTTAAAACTTCTCAGTAACAACAAATCTCAAACTTCTCTGTTACGAACCAAAGGTGTTTTGGGGTTTCCAATCCACACACACATTTTCTTACATACATAATTCCATATAACAAGTATGGAACTCCGAATCTGAAAGCAAAGGACAAGTGAAGTATGAGAGCATTGCACTAGACAATAAAAAATGCAAGCCTGACTGCTATAAATCACATGTTTACAGTAAGATTTCATACAGCACATCGCCTTCAAAGGCTTGTGTGATCTGAAGGAAATCAGAAGACATACCAGAGCATCCACAACAATTCAGCCTCTTTCACTATGGTTGCATAACTTGCAAAAAAGCAAGTGGAAAAACATTAGTTTAAGAGCAGGTATGTGTGTTGCATTTGGAACTTGGATTGCATCTTTTTTGCAAATTCATTCTCATTTATTGTGTATTTTTGCTTTTTTTTTTAATTCTGGCTCTGAATCCAAGTGCTGAAAATAATGCAAGAAAGGTTGAATTTGCATCGTTTCTGGCCAGAAAAGAAAGCTCCCAAAAGAGCCCTGATTTGTTTGCAGATTCAAATCAGTCTAAATCACTGGGGGGTCACAGAAATCAATTCTCATTTACCTATTAATATTGCATATGTATATATAGCAAAATATTTTAAGCTCAGGAAAGTCTTTCTTCTCTGTTGGTAGACAGTATGTTGCACAAATTTTGGCCTACAAATGATGCTGCAAGGAACAAATAAAATCATTAACAAAGAAGATATCTGGGACACTAACCTGGAGAACTCTGTGAATGTTCAGATTGTCTTGTGTTTATTATAATCAGCATTTTTTACACAGAAAAAAATGAAGACAGATTACAATTAAGATAAAATAAACTATTATTCTGAATCTATTTAAAATAAAATAATTGACCCTTAACGTAAATTTAAATAATACATGATAAGCTAAAAAGGAGCTTTCATAAAAAAGAAGATGCATTTGGACTGAGAATTTTTTTCCACTTTTTTTCATGTTAATTGCAATCTTTAGGAAGAGAACTCTTTAGAATGGGATATATCATGAAAATGCTGACAGATACTTAAGCATTATGCTAGTAGCAAAGTGTAGAAAGCTCTTAGTGGTGTTAAACCTTTCATTCCTGCTTTTTTTTTTTTTTTGCTTTTTTTCTTCTTTTAACTAGTACTCTACAGCTAATGATTCATTATTGCCACAGAAATACACAGTTGGTCACCTACATTTTTTTAATATGTGTGCAGACTTTAATTGATAGCATTTTGTAGTTGGTTCAGAGAACAATTAGCGCAATATTTTTGGGTTAAGAAAGGAATAAAGTAGCAACAAGTTAAGACTTAAAGCTGCAACAGTATTTGCTGCACACCGAGAAGATGAAGCTCTCTCCCTATCTGAGTCGGTAGAAACTTTTCCAGCAACACTGCCAACACATGTCAGCCCCCACAAGTTCAGAAAATAATAGCTCTTCTTTCTGGTTTGATGAACAAACTGTAAGAGTAATTACATCATTCAATACATAGATAAATCAATGGCACTTGACAATTCACAACAAACAGGATGGAGGGAGAGAGAGAAGAGGTGGGTGAAGTAAAAAAAAATACCCAATGCTTTCTTTTTGTTCAAGCTTCCTTTCTTTTTGTTCAAGCTGAAGCATTTTATTTGATCTGAAACAAAACATTTTTTCTACTGATTATTTTTCAGTTAAGAAAATATGAATTAAAAACCAAAGCGCCATTTCAGAATACAAACATTTTCTTTGAAAAATATCCCATATTTTGGATTCTTCAAATGTTTTGTCATATTTTTCCAGTGCATTCATGCACTAAGTTGAATCTGAAGTTAAAATACTTTTCCTTTGAAAACACATTTTCCTAAAATTTTCAGGCTTTGTATGATCACAGATGTAAAGGCCGTAAGAAAGCTTCACCTGGGTCTCTTTGCAAGACCAAGGCATTAATTCCAAACCTTTACTAACCTGCACGCGAGTTGGGACTTACCGAAAAGGAAACTTTTACTCTTTATACAGTTGAGGATCTGGACTGTGAACAAGGATACGAACATCTACTAGTCTGTAGGTGAAAGGACAGATCTGTCTGTACATAAGTACCTCTCCAAAGAAAAGTAGCTCAACTAACAACATGGCACAGCAATCGTCCCTCTCACTTTCCTGCATCTTGTTTCTTATTCCCTGCCCAGAAATTGTCTACTTGAATAGTATAAGCTTTTCAGGAGAGGGCTGTCATTTCCATACTTCTCTGCAAAGTACTCAGACATTAGCCAGGCAGTGATGGTAGTTCTGCCTCCCTCCCTCAGCATCCCCTCCTAACAGAATGCAACATCCTCATCTTGTCTGAGCATTTTGCAACCATCAGTTGACTTCTGTGGGTGAAAAGGCAGAATGTTAACTTAATCAGCAGTAAGAAATAAGGCTGCCATTCAGAATGTCTCCATTCACTTCTTTTCATGACTCTAGAACGAGTAAAACTACTTCCACTTTAAAAAAGAAGAGAGGGAAAAAAAGGGCAAACATGCTCTGCAAGTTGAGCATTATGAGGCACCTGCAAACTCTTCTGCAGTGTTGCTTGAAGAAGAAAAAGAAGCAATTCATAGGTGGCTGGAGAGTAAGATTTATGCCTGAAAATACTTCTTTGCCATGGCAGAGAGACGGTGTTGAAATTTGCTGTGGGCTCCTTTGATAATTAGGTACAACTGACAACTCTGCAGGCAGGCTTAAAGACTCTGATTCCTTCTTTAATAGCCCTGGTTCAATTTACATGACATTTTTATTACCACTGTGAAAAATCCACCTGGCAAGCAAAGTCTCTTTCTCCTTTTCCCCCATGCATGTCTAACATTTGGGGATCTTAATTCAAGGGAAGGCAAGGAGGCATGTTAGGGAGGGAGTCCTTGCCTCTGAGTCCTGTAATGCTGATCAGTTACTTTTTATTATGATGCTCTGTAACAAGGTCTAAAAATGAACGAGAAGTCCAGAGCTATACATATATTACTCACGGTGAAGTCTGCTTACCAGAAAACCAGTTCCACGGGTTGGATTTTAACAGAAATGCTCAGGTCACATGCATCCTTATTTCAGTGCTTTCATAGCAGCACACTAACTGACTGGTAACTATGCATGCTAGAGGATGCAAACTAGGGATGGATGTTTTGTACTCCCACACTGCATTGATCTGCAAACCTGAACTCTCATCATACGCAGCAAATCCAGGGACACAATGGATAGGTACAGTCCAGGGTAAGGACAGCAACAAAAATTCAGTGTTACTGAAGTTGTGAACTAATTTAAGATACGGGACGCAGAGTTAAAATGTTAGATATTTGCCAAAGGAACAATCCATGGAGTATCTTGGTCTGGTTGTAACAATTCCCAATGACTTGTAGTTTCTCAGCATTAACAGAAATGTGCTGATAATATCATACAGAAGCAAACTGATGGGAAAAGCATCTAACCAGCAAGTTCACCTTGGCTCATCAAATTTGAAATATACATGACATTTTTTGAAATACATCAATAAATACAACTGGGTGGAAGATGTGGGCTGGCTTAGGGCACTGACAGAACAGTTAGGGCTGCTTAGTTTCCGGGAAGCAGCATACTGTAACGGGACACATAAACAAGAGCTGTTACTGTGAAAAAATCATTTGAAAAAAGTTACTACTGCAGTTACCATAGCTACTTCTAAATGAAAAAAGGGATGGACTGTGGCACTGCCGGTAATGATGCAGAAGGTTTTGGTAAATGCTATGTTTCTAATGCTGGCTGTGATGCACAGGAGATTAGGTACGTGATAAGTAGCTTTGTTGAAGAGAAGATTCACTGAATTGTGACGGGTCTGTAAACTGAGTCAAAGCATTTTAGCAGAGTAAGAAAAGGGAGTTGTCACAAAATTAATTTGAAACGTGAATGTGTAATGAGGTGGCACAACGAAGGACAAATACAGCTTTTTCAAACTCAATTTCACTAACAAATGCACATAAAGGAAAAGTTTTGAACTGTGCTAGAGCTGGAGAGCTCTTTAAATACAAACCTCAAATTGTCTTTCTCATGCAGAGGAAGAACATGACCAAAATCACTCTGTTCATATATATACACTGGAGAGGACACAATGTTGTTACATGCTGATTAACTGAAAAGGCAGAAGTTTCCAGTAATTGTATTTTGTGGTCAGAAGCCCAAAAGGGGATTGTACGCTTCATACACTTAGAGTCATTCTGGCGATATATGATAAATTTCATCTGTTGCAATTGAGGTGCAATGTTAGGTCAGTTATTTTAGTATATCTTAATAACTAGTGGCTAAATGGCTGAACTTCAAATTATTGATTAAGTAATAAAGCAAAGGAATCTCTCTTCTCTGCCTGTTCTTTAAAATCACTTTTACAAGAAACAAACAACTCAGAAATAGGATGAAAAAAATGTGCAATGGAAGGTGCAAAGACCTTGGCTTTCTTTATAATCTATATTCATTGTGCCTACAGGAGCTGGGACCACCTTGTCCAGAGTATAACCATAGCTTAGTCTTTGCTCAGAGCTACTAAGCAGGTAATTAATAAACAAGGAAGACAAGAAGATGCTGTTAGGTGTAAATTCCATGAAAGTTCATGGGAATACAAGTGTTTATTTTCTTTACTGTTGGTATGCAAATGATAACCAGCATGTGGAACAAGCCACGCACAAGTTGGATACTGGACATCCTCACACAGTGACTGCCTTCTCTCCCTTAATTGTTCAACGATGCTCTTTGAAAGCCCTGGTTAAGGCAGACTGAGAGCTATATCACAGGCAGGCAACACATTCAGTAGGAGAGAAAAAGTATGGTGACTTTGACAGGAGACCACTCATCTTTAAGATTTACACCGATGCTGAAATGAATGTCATCTTGCCAAGGACTGCCACAAGGGGCAGCTGCAGTGGACAGTATCATTTCCATGCAGGGCTAAAATCAAACCCCCAAAACACTCAAGAGACAGTTCAGCTGCCATCAGGGGAACTGGATAACAGATTTTCAGGCACATAGGTAGCTACTATGTCTTTAGAGTTTATTCACAAGAAAGGAGAGGGAGCAACTCACACTGCCCTGGTTCCAAGTCATTCATCACTCCTTAGACAGAAAACTATTTCTACTTCCAATTAAAAGCCTGTTTAAAAAAACCCAACAGGCCTTTGGGACATACCATGTTTTTAACAGTAAATATTCCAAAAAGTACCTGACTTCGCCTTCTCTAATGTGACCTTCTAATTCTTCTATGAATTTTTCCCCTTTCATCCAGTAGATCATGGGGCCCGATTCTCCACTGAATCCAAAGAAAGCTTTGCAGGCCACAGTCAGCGGGTTTCCTGAGAACAAGAAGAAAAGGGAGGGTTAGACACTTCATCACAGCTGCTAGTGAGAGAATGATTATGAGAAATCTCAACACTCAGATAAACCTCCCCATTTAAAATTGGAGGGAAAAAAAAAAAAAGAAGGAATAACTATAAACCACTGGAAAAAGGGTGACTTTGATGTGCATCTACAGGAAATAGCTGTGAAATGAAACTCCGCATCATTTCATTTTTCCCAGAAAGATACTACATGAACAATAACAAGGTATGGAAATGGTGGCAACATAAGGTGATGTCAGATTGACTGTCAAAAAGAAAGAGATGACTTCTTTGTCAGACTCCTGGGATCTCTACCAGGACTGGGGAGTGTGCCCTAAGAGGCAGGTAAAGCACTGAACTTGCTTACTGCTGCCTATCCACCTGCGAAAATGACATAGTAATAATTTCTTCCTCACTTAGAAATCAAATGTTAATGAAGTCTTGGTAAGTTGTTCAGAGAGCTTTTAAAGATCCCCAAGTAATACGTGATACCAGTGAGCACCAACAACACTCATGTTACTGTCAACAGGCTTTTGGCAAAGGACCAAACTTCAAAGCATTATTCAAGCAATAAAGTAAAGAACTATCCCTTTTCAGCTCTGCAAAAATACTTCCAAAAGAAAGAAAATAAAACTTGGAAACTAATCAGATTTATCTTCTCTCCAAGAATTCAGCATTTAGATGGGTTTTTGTTTGGCTACAGCTTTAGCTGTACTAAATAGTCCAGGACTGTACTTACACTGCCAGGACAGATGGTCGTCTGCCTGCAGAAGACAAAAAAAAAAAGGAACAAAAAATCCCCCCGAACGAGCCAGGAAATTCAGGAGAAACATGCCCATTCCCTTAGTATGCAAATACAGCTGCTGCACCCACTTCTCTTTGCCTGTCTTAAACAGCATAGGTGGTCCAGGTTACAAAGCAGCTGTAGAGTCACCAACTTACATGGGAGGACAGACCTCATTTAACGTCAATGGAGACTCCTGCTGAATCTTCCAGGACTTCGATCAAGCATGGAAAGTCCAAATAACGCATTTTACTGTATTTGGAAGAAATGTTTTATTGTATCAGCTGTTCTCAGTGCCAGCAGGAGACTCTCTTGATGCTGAAATAGAACAGGCTTACACTTTTCAAGAAGGGCTAGTAATTTGGAGCACATCACTTGGTTGAGCATGGGCTAATGGTTTCACATGATTGACTTACTGTTCCTTAATGAGTTACCTCCTGTCTGCTGTCCTGGCTTCAGCTGGCATAGAGTTAATTGTCCTTCTAGTAGCTGGTACAGTGCTGTGTTTTGGGTTTAGTATGAGAAGAATGTTGATAACACCCTGATGTTTTCAGTTG
>JAVKLA010000039.1:8306722-8371603 GCA_034782735.1 Sagittarius serpentarius | reverse complement strand
AGGACTTTTCAGCTTCTCAGGCCCAGCCAGCAAGAAGGCTGGAGGGGCACAAGAGAGTTGGGAGGGGACACAGCCAGAACAGCTGACCCAAACCGGCCAAAGGGGTATTCCATAGCACGGGACATCATGCCCAGTATATAAATGGGGGGAATTGGCCAGGGAAGGAGCGCTGCTCGGGAACTAACTGGGCATCGGTCAGCGAGTGCTGAGCAGTTGCACTGTGCATCACTTGTCTTGTGTATTCCAGTCCTTTTATTAATATTGTCACTTTATTGTTGTTATTAGCGTCATTGTTAGTTTCTTCCTTTCTGTTCTAATAAACTGTTCTTATCTCAACCCAGGAGCTTTACCTTTTTTTTTCTGATTCTCTCCCCCATCCCACTGGATGGGGGGGAAGTGAGTGAGCGGCTGCGTGGTGCTGGGTTGCTGGCTGGGGTTAAACCACGACACTGCTCAGCACTGATAACTCACTGTGTGCATAATCAGAATGTATCAGAGCTGTGTGTTAAAGCATCTTTGCCTAAAACCCCACAGAGCTGTCCTAAGTCAACTGTTTGCACTTGTTTATCCATTATTTCAGTGCCCAATTTAAGACATGTCAAAAGAGTCTGATTAGTCAGGAAGTGCAGCACTCCCAGCCACTGAAAATCAGACGCCTTTACATTGTTTCCAAGTCAAGATCCGAAATTACGAGTCCTTTTGAAACATTAGGATACAGCAAGAAAACGTTTAAAGACTGCACTTCAGTCTCTGTTTCTCAAATAGCAAAAGACAAAAATGGAAAATGTTTATCCTGAAAATGTTTTACAGAATATTTCATTATCTCCATATTCACTATGAACTCTGGTACCACAGCTGGCCACTGAACATGTGCTGATGCTGACAGCTTATATACAACCAGCTCAAACTTCCAAATTATAGGAAGAGGTGGATATTCACAGTTACCTGTACATCCCACAGCATTGACCACCATCATAAGAAAGTTCCAAACTTCATTAACTAATGAAGGGTCAGGAACACTTCTAGGCAGACATTTAATTCCGCTACAAGACAATATCAGAGCAGTCTGTTTCCTTCTGCTCCTAACTTGTTCACCCAGCCCTGAAAGGTGCTGCATGCCCTCCATGGGTGGAGGGAAGAATTGGAGCCTCTGGCTATATCCATCTCATGTTTTCCTGACATGCTGAATGCCTGTGCAGTGTGAGGTCTTTTGTGCCACTTGCCTCAGAGTCAGGATATGCATCTATTTAAATACCACCTAGTGATTCCTAGCATGTGGCTGCTCAGTCCGTGTTTGATTTTAATGGAAAAAGACAATTGTAGCAATGTGAAAAAGAAAAGGGCTATATGTGGCCTATCAGCATTGACAATATATGCCCTTTCCTTGGCACACCATGCTGGGCATTAAGTGTTACAGGCAAAATATATTACAGGCGAAATATATTACAGGGTGTGCTTTTCCTCAAACCAGCAGATTTTTACTTAAAAAACAAACCCAGAAGAAATGAAAATATTCCAAGGTAAGTCTAAGATTTCTATACATACAGAATAAATATCCTGAGGTAATATGTCTGGTCTGAAGAAATAACAAGTTTTCTATACAAATAGGAAAACCTAAAAAAACTAGCTTTTGGTACACAGCTCCTGTAATAAGCAAACCCAATATAAAGCATGAGTAGCCTTTACTGTGACAGCCTGCATGTTCTGAAGATGCCCGGGCAGATCTATTTCCCAGCTTTCCCACCAGGAAAAAACATCAGAATAAACTAATACCATCAATGGCAAACTTTAGAGTGAATTAGTATTTTCAGCTCAAAATCTGGGACTGGCCACACCTGAAAAAAACCATGGTCCACCTCATCTGCAAATCCATCACTGATCAGAGGTAGGTATAAGCAACTCTTTCCTGTGGAACAAGTAATTTTTATCTCAGTAGCAGAATGATGCACATCTGGGCTGAGCTGATCTGCCATGGGATGGAAAGAGCTTGGGGCTTGATGACACCTCAAGGTCCCATCCAAACCCAAACTCTCACACACTGTTCTACTCCTCTAGCTGGTAAGGACACCTCGCTCTTCTCTGAAGCAGCTTCTGGTTTATAACTCTCATCGCTCCTTTGTGGCTCTGGAAGCAGGACAAAGTCAGAAAAGCTAACATTGGTTTCCCCTCTCCTGCTGCGTTAAGACACAGCTGGCCACAGCAGCAGCCTGTTACTACTGGTTTTCAGGGAACTCCAACCAATTCCCATCAAGAAAAGAACGCGGCATATCTCACTGCATTTCTCCCCTCCGACTGAGATCATAAAACTGCAGCTGAATTCCCTGATTCTTAAATGTACCCCTGAATGTGGGGAGAAACAGGCACTAAGCATGGAAAGTGCCTTTTGCAGGTCCTGATTTTGGGACTGGCTTCAAGCCATGTGGTATCACACTGAGTCAGTTCCAGGCAGAAGGAACTAACAGGCAGTTTGTAACTCCAGCAACTCATCTTGTGTAAGGCCCAAACTTTTGCATATCATTACTGTTAGTCTGCATAACACTAAGTAGTTCTACTACCAAGTGTTCTTATTAAGAAAAATTCCCCTTGCATCATTTAATTAACAACATCAAAGTTCCTAGCATGAATGGTATTTTAAAATTTTTCCATTTATAAATGTTTTCTGTTTAAATCAGACATTTCAGTTGCAATTTTAATTAATAATTTGCTGAGAAACAGAGAAAATGATTAGTGAGATTTCTAATGAGTCAACACTTAAGAGAATGTTTTAAGAAACAAGAGAAGAAAGTTGAAAAGCCTGCTTGTAGACATCACTGAGTCTACTGCTTTGCTAGGGTCACCTTGCTATGGGAAAGCCTCAGGTTCCAGCAGAAGTCTCTGCTTCAGCCTTTTTCCCTACTCTGTCAATCACGTGGGCTTGTTGCAAACTCCCAGCTGATAAGACACAACTGCTGGCAATAGGAATGACTTCTATTGCTAAATGTTACTGTACATTTCTCACCTGACCATTTTCACTATAAATCTGCGTGAACTCTACCACATATTTTAGCAATTTTTTTCTGAAAATAAGAATTCCACAGAAATGCAAATATTCAAGCAAAATAGCTGCCTGATGGCGGTAGGAGTACTGGCTAAAGATGGAAAAAGGGTCTGCAAAAGAATTTAGCCAGGCATGATTCTGAACATGCTTACTGCAGGTCCAACATGCTTTGAAAGAGAATGACAAATCCTGCAGCACAGTCTCTCTTGAATGAGGCATGCTCCAAGCCTCAAGTAAACGAAGCTTAAAATACCCAAAAGTTGTTCCGTCTTTTAAAAACTTACATGCCAAGGCTAGATGACTGACCAGCACGGAAGACAAAAGCTGTTTACAGATCATAAGATTTGGCTTATGCCAAGGCATTTTTTTGAAAACACAGATTGATTATTTGTTCTTTTTCACTCATTTTGCACAAGTAGGTGTATTTTGTGGCTTATTTGTGAGCATCCATTCAAGGGTGTAACACAGAATCCACATTCTCTGATGTCCACATTCTGCTGGTCCTGCTGTTCCAGCAAATCGGGCTTTCACTCCCGGAGCAAATCATCCCAGAGCAACCCCAAACAGCGAAAGTCATCTGTGAATCCTTGGGTGCTTTTTTTTTTCCCCCCCTATGGCTTGAAACACTAGTGTTTTTTCCAATTCTTTCACATTTTTGTGCCAGATACAACACCACTCTTAACAAGCCTGAACTGAACCAGATGATCCTTCCAAGCTAGTGGTCGAACTGACTGAAAGTGCCAAAGGAAGACCTCTTTTTGTACCAAGTAACATCAAAAGTCAATCCTGCACACGTTGCTAGCTGGATTTACATCTTTAGCTCCACCTGCATATTAATACCACTGCCTGTAATATCATTGCTTTTATCTCTTTCAGGGCTGGATGCTGTATACACGTAGAAGGGAAGACAAGTGCACTGCTGCCACCAAAAAATCATTCCATCACTCCAAGTCTCTCTTATCAATGCATATGCACCATGTAGCTCCTCTCTGATAATGGTGCCTGTGTCTCTTTCCCTATAAGACTGACAGAAAGAAGTGTTTGCAAATGAGCAGCTTTCCCACTCTTGACACATGCAGATATTATGCAGACATTTCACGGGCTTTGTTTCTTCAGTTTTCTGAGACAGGGGACAAGAAAGGCAGGTTACTTATCACCTCTCAATAAGTGTATTCTACAGGCTGTCTGCAGAATCAAATCTGACTTTCCAGGCTGTGAGGTTTGCAAGGCAAATCACCATGTCACTGACAAGAACATTATTGTTCTAATGTGCTTTACAAGTGCTAGAAACTGGCCAAAGAGCAGCAGAGTGATTTAAATTCCCCTGGCAAGGCAGGCTGGATTGTATACAACCGTGAAGTAAAGAACACATTTCCTTTTCCTTCAGAAGGACATCCTGGATAAGAAGATATGGGAGATAGAGCTTATGCCTGCAATTTATCTACGAAACAAATGCCAGGGGCAACACAGACCTTGACTCATGAAAAACAATCTCTGTGTGCGGTAGGTTCTATCTAGTCTGCAGAGAATGTCAATTTTCTCTAAGTCCCTTGCAAGGACATCCTCTTAGCTGTTCTCCTGTGCTCAGCAATAACAGGCAGGACCCAGAAGCCCAATGAGGTGGTGTAGCCCAAGCCAAACCATGGGTTTGGCTCAGCTGGCTGATGCTGAACGTTGGGCTTAGCTGCTGTTGGGGATTCAAGGATGGCAAGGGTAGCAAATGGTGCCCACTTGAGGCCACTCTTGCAATCTGAGAGCCAAACCCTGCAGCTGAGCTGCTGAGCCCTAGACCTCTGCGTAGGGCTCATCTGCAACGGGATAACCTCCTGAAGAAGTCAGGAGGCATTTGGCAGAGGCAGCTGAGGATAGACTTGGGTTTTGCTCGTCACCCAGCACAGCTGATCATCTGTGTTTCCCCATCCCCTCTCTGCGCAGATCAAGGGACTGCAGTACCACTTCACAACATCAGGGTCTTCAGCATCTGTTCCTATAATCTGCTAAGGCGGCACTGCAGTTCTTCACAGATTTATCTACTACTGAATTTAGACAAAGCTACAAAAACCTCAGGTACATTATTACCTCCCTCCTTTATTTTTCCCTGGCCATTTCCCAGCATTACTTGATCAAAGGTTCCATGTTTTCTTCAGTACAACAAGATTTATAAAGTCAGTGCTAATTAGTCTACCTGGGCTTCTTTTTCCTTCTGTTTTACTTGGCTATTATACAGAATACCAGCCTAGCCGTGTGCTAAAACTTGTTACCCCTATTTAGGTAAAAGTCTCAGGGAGTTCAGTTTGAGCATTACTGGATCCAGTGAAAATAAAACATACTCTAAACAAATTATTTTCCCTGACCAAAGAGAAAAAAATATTTACAGAAAATCCTACAATGTTTCAAATCTCTATTCCAGCAGCCAGTAGATTCATGACTGGATATGATCCTTCCAAACATTTGCATAATTAAAGATCAGCCAGGAATTAATGAAGTGAAAGCATTTTAAACAAAATTAAGAAACCTGCTTTGGGTACTGATATTAATTGCTTTAACAAGGTAAATTTATAGTGAAATCAAACCTAACTAGCCTCCAGACATTTCAAATCAGTTTAAGAACATTTAAAAACTCACACATTTTTTATAACTAGATTGTTTTATTCTCCATGTTTCTACAAAGAAACAGACTTAAGGAGGTGCTCTTCCCTTGAGTAAGGCCCCATGTTATGAACAGCACATGCTAGCCACTAAAATAATATTCTGGTAGCTGTATCTATATGTAGGAAAAATAAATGGCAGCGGTATGTGACATACATTAATTTGGCTCTTCACTCATATAACAACTCTTTGACTAAGGCAAGTCTTTGGCAGTAAGAGCGAGCCCAGTAAAAACTTTGACAAGAAAAATGCAAAAGATCTTTAGGTCTTATTTTGTCCTCTGTAGTTTATGATCTTAATTCTAACTTTCTTTGTTGCTCTGCTCCTATTTCTTATGCCCTAAGACATCACAAAATGCACAACCATGAAATATTTGTGCTTCTCTGTCTCAGAGCAAATGGCATATATAAATAGCATAAAAATAACACTAACAGCAAGCAGCAAAACCCCAAACATGAAACAAAGCAACTAAGCCTCTAGACAGCTTGTTGCCAAGATCACAAGTCAGTGCATTTGCTGTCATTCCATGCAGCCCCAACCATTTCTAATTTAAACACCACAATCATGACCCACTGCAAGTGCTGCTTGTAGGCTTGGTTATTGACCATGGCTCTCACAAGAAGAGAAAAACAAAACTAAAATACACACAAGGCTGAAATGTTGCTGATAAAAATTTATTGGATGTTGCAAAAATGAATCAATCAAGGCAAAATCTCCTAGAGCAACGCTCTTTCAAAAACACACCCTGAAAAAACATCCCAATCCTGTCGCTGCCCCCCGCCAAAGTAACCCTCACCTAAATCCTGTAAAATCCTTTATCCCATTTTCAGAACTGCCTTGGAGTCAGAATTTGAAGTCTTAGTCATTGAGAGCTCAGGTGTAACAAAGTGAAGGATTTCAGCTTTTCAGTCATTCACGTACAATGAAGACAGATACTTAGTGGGACTTCCAGAAGCAGCTTGACAGCTGCCTTGTGCTGACTTTTAACTTGTGCTCAATGCTGAGGTCCTTCTGAAAATCTCATTTCTGTGCATTTTGAGGCACAGAAATATTATTTAAGAGAAATGCCCTGTAGGTACTTAAACAATGTCCCCTTGGTAGTAGGGTTCCCAACGGCAGCAGAGTAGTGACATCCAGACTAAGGTGAACTAAGCAGGGAGTGAGATGGAACAAATCACCTTGCTATGGCCAGGGCAGGGCCCCATGCTGTCACAGCAATCATTTCTCTCTATTCTGATATCTTTTTTTAGCATGGACAAAATAGGTGGCAACACACAGGTGTGTTGCTCCGAGAGAAGAGCAGGAGGGAAAAATTATTCAGGGGGGACACTTGCTTCCTTAGATCACCGTCCCACGGTGAGAAGGGCAAACAGCCATCTGTTTATTTGAGCTACAAACAGATGGACCACAAAGAGATGCTTCTGCCTCCACCCAGTGATCTGCTGGCTCAAGGGGAAGGCAGGGTCTTATCCCACATATTGCAGGCTTCTTGCGAGCTTCAGGACTTTCCAACTCTCCAACCTGCCCTGGCATAAAATTTTCTATGGACATTCATGTCTTACATTTCAGTTTCCTGAACAAGTACATCTTGATCTTTTCTCTCAGGGGAGAAAGAGGATGAAACCCACCATCTTTCTACAGAGTAATCTGTGAAGAAAGTGGGTGGAGGGACCAACCTGACCAAGTTCTGCTACCATCAATGTGGCCAAATTCTGAACCTTATGCACATGAGTATGTAATGGGTATCCAGTTCTATGTCTCAGTGGGTTCCCATTTAGTATGCAGAGGGTACATTCAAGGTTGCTACGGAAACCAGCTGCAGGCTGCAACAGACTGAAGAAATGACGCTAAATCTCTTCCAACTTCTGTGTTGATTTTTAAACAAATGATAGAACTTCTTAAGACAATGGCTATAGAATGGATAATTCTTCTTCACTTAGAAAGGACAAAGCAAATGTGAACTTATGCTTCATGCTATGGATGTCCTGCCCTATAAAAAAGGTGAGACTCTTTGAAATACATGTACGCTTGAATCTAAGGAGTCAACTGGGGTATTTTCATACTCAGTTTATGACTGTTCATTCAACTCCTGCTTAGGTTTTGGCTAACCCAGCTCATGCTAAAGCCTCATGTATGCTGGGAGCAGTGCCATTAGGTCAAAGCAAGAGCATGACATAGGCAGGAGAGGTGGCCAGACAGAGCTAAAGGGCCACCATGCACCATTATCACCTGCAAATTGCTGTCTCCAGCAGCCAGTATCTTTTGTCTGGTAGTTTCCTCAGAATCCACTAACTTACGGAAATGGCATAGACCAAATCTCCAAGCTGGAGGGTATAAAACATCAGTTTACCTAAAAAGCTTTTGAAGCGGGTGCAACAGCAGCTGGCCTGCTGAGGCTTTCGTGCTTCCTGGTGTGATACAGGGGACACCTGCAACTTAGAGGAGGATGAGCACTCTCACTGTTGGCTAGGTAACTAATTCTTTTCTTTTGCTCATAGGTGCATGATATTAAGAGTTACGGGTTATAAGTTCTGAAACTTTATGACTTGAATGGTGAATAAGTGAATTCACATGGTGGATTAGTCTTGGCAAAATGTGACTGAGCCCGTGTGTCATGTTTGTTTATTATATGTCTTAATTAGCTCATGAAATAAAGTTTAAATCACAGAGTACGTTGCCCTGTGAAACTGAAAGATCTAAACAAACTGTGGCATCAGTTTTGTAACAAAGATGTCAGTGAAAAACCTAATTCTCCCTGAACAGCTTGCTAATATCTCCATAGTGCCCTGCAGCAGGCATGTAGGTCCAGAAATGTTAGTGTGGTTAACAAGGTCCAGAATATCACCTTGATGCATGTATTTTGATGTTAGCTAAGTCCTATCCTCTGTCTGCTGCCGTGCTCCTGACACAGTGCAGGAGAACAGGATGGGAGGGCTAAGAAAAGGGGCCAGACACAAGAGGCAGTAACTGCTGCAACCTTCTTATTTCTCCAGCTTTCCCAGCCTTCCTAAAATAAAACAAATGCAGTGCTGGGTCCTGGTCAGGGGGATGAAAAGACAGATGTCAGTCACCTCTGATAATGAATGTAACCACAACTGTCACCTCACTTGGCCTCAGTTATGCAGGTGGCCTCTCACAGGGGACCGGACTTGCCATGGCTCGTGATAAGATGACGCAAGTTCCTACTTCCCCTACACAAAGGGACCAACAGGGACACAGCTACCAAGATCAGCTTGTACTCAAATGAGAATCCAACTGACTGATGTGCTTAAAACTCAGCAAATGCTCAAACATTTTGCTGAATAGGGAGAGGGTTCCCTGCTGATTAAATTTAAGCACATATTTAAGTGCTATGCTGAGTAAGGGCAAGAGTGAGTTTTAAGGACTGTATCCATGAAAAAGATTCAAAAAGAAAAACAACAGCCACAGAGCAACATTTTCTCCAAGCTAACTCCAGTAAATAATTCCCATTTACTATTTACTTACATTGAGAGATAATGCTCAGGGAGAGTAGGAACGTAAAACATAGTTCAATAAATACAACCTGTATTTTGCTCATTGAGTGAATCAATATTTTTCACCATTTGTCCAACAAAGAATTTACAGGGAAGTTTAATCTCTTCTAATTTGTCAAAATTAAAAGAAACATTTTTATTTGCCCTTCTTATTGTTAAAAAAAAAGTCATGATTAAAAAAAGCAAGTAACATTAAGATGGATAGTATTTAAAAAAAAAGTCAATCACACAGACAATTCTCACTGTTCTACATCATTTTTTTTTCTGTTCCCCCCACCCCCCAAAATCTTGGGTTAAGAATCTTTTAACCAAGATACAAGACCTAAAACAGGGACTTGTATCTTGGGTGCAAGAATTTAGCAAGGATTTAAAGATATGACGGTCATAAGAAATTTTATAAACTCAGACAACTTCTCAGAGTTAAAACTACTATTTCCTAAAGAGATACAGTGGCATCCCCTTGTGCTCAGTAATTTGAGCCATAATCTATCAGTTCAGGTAAGTGCCACGTTGAAAATGGCCTTGTTTTTTTTCTCTGACAGACATGATTTACAGAAGTCAATAGACTAATTGCCCTTAGCCTATTAGCAGTGAGGACTTAGATTTACCCTAAGTCTCTTGCCTTGCCTTCAGTTGACAGCATTCACATTAACCACACATGAAATGTAATTTTAGTTGCACAGGAATCTAATCATCTCAGTTTTCCCTAGGTGAGTGCCAAACCATGAAGTCTGTAACTCAAAAGTCCTAAATTCTGCCCCATCACTTTTTTTCACCTGGATCTTTACACACAGTGAAGACATAGCCTGTGGTTTCACCTTCCCCAAATCCACTTAATTAATCCTTATTCTCAACACTGCTGACTGACAATGATTAAAACCACTCCAAAAATCAAAAAAACACTTCGCTGGCCCAAGCAGAAACTCCTGCAAAGGGGAAGTACACTGGTCAAATTCACGGTGATGAGACATGACGTGTTTGCAGAAGAGCGGGAATTTCAAGACTTTGCAGGGAAATCATCGCAAAACTCCACTGGGTAAACAGGGAAGGAAAGATGTCTTTGCAAGGACTAACATTGGCCTTCTCCAGATCATAGCAGAGCACCCTTGAAGGAGGGTAATACTGCCTTTGGCTCACAGCATCAGAGGAGCAGGAGTCAGCTTTTGTGGACTTCTGTTCCAGGTTTGAAGGGGAGCACCTGTTACCACAGTAAGCTATAGATACAGACCTCTCTGGATGGTACCAGCTTTACCCTACTTGCCACCAGCATGGGATGCAGCAAAGCCATCTCGTGTGCCTGTGGGACTACACTGGGAAAGGGGGAGCATTAATTCACCCTAAGGTGGTCCCATTGCCTTGGATTTTCCAGGTGGCCACATCGCTTGGCTGTGGATTCCCCACAGCTAAGGCAAATGGCACAAACAGGTCATACTGTAAGAGGAAAGTGGGCTCAGAGCAAAAGATCCTCAGACCTCGGTGATACGGAAAGCAAATGCAAGGATAAGAAACCAGATCGTCCACCTTAAAATGAAAGGAAAGAATGAATATTTTTGCTAGACGCAAGTTGGTAACCAGTCAGCCACTTCCTTGGCAAGGAACTGAGCCTTGAAGTTCATCTGCAGCTTAAAACATTGTGCCCCCAAAATCTGGGTAAAGACTCAATATAGCTGGAGAAGACTCTTTTTGAAAGAATAAAAAACTCAAACCATAATAATAAATAAATAAAAGACCTTTATCCCCGCCCCTCCCCCCCCCACCTTGGGGAGAGGGATGTCAGGTCTTCTCAAGACTTACAATGAATTTGAATCTGAAAATATTGAGAAGAGGAAAGCTGTATTGCCCTGCTGTGGGGAACTCAGCGTGAATTCCTTACATCTGGGAGACCCATGTTATGAGTTAATTCAGAGCAACCTCCTGAGAATTTCGTGTGAACCTATGTGGTTGATCTTAGAAAAAACATTTGTTATTCTAAAATAAAGAGGAATCAGGAAATAGGAACCCTTCCTCTACCATGTGGGCAGGGCTGTCTGTCCTGTTATGCACAGCAGGCAAAGCATGAGTGAGCTACTACTATCTGGCCCAGGTAAGAGCTCAAGCCTGCCCTTTACTTCAGCATGCTGTGAGCAGCCAAGCAAGAGCACTCAGCACACAAAGCTGGCCCCCACAGAAAGCAACTTTGATTTCACACAGTCCTGGAGCCTCAGAATAACCCACCTCGTATTTTGCCCACAGTGGTGTTTGGATATAAGGCAGTATTTTAGGAGCTCAGAGCAGGATCTTAAAAATCCCTCCGGAGAGAAAAGCTTTGCTCTTCTTTATTGCTTATCTCTTTTCTTAGCTCTGCTAGCGCCAAGAAGGAAATTAAGCCGCTCCCTGCAAGATCTAATGTGAAACCGTGGCCACTAAAGTGTCAAGATTGTTATTTGAGCTTTTTTCTAGTGCCAGAAACCTTTATGTGGCCTTCACCTCTAAATTAACCAGAGAAGGTTACAGACTTGCTCTTCCCTCCCTTGGGAAAGTTCCTGCCACCATCCAAAATGAACCAAGAACCCAGGTAATTGTGATCATATCTGGAAGTGTGATGGTCTAATCACACACAGATGTGCAGGAGCAAGACCAAAGGACTGGCCTTTAAAGATGTGCATCTGCTACCTCGCAGAGCACTAAACAAAGCTGTCCCTGCATCTGATAACAGGCTGATGCAAATGCCTGCCCCCAAAGTCTTGTGGATGTTTTAAGGATATTTAAAAGGATGCTGCATATGTTCTTGAAAACTCACGCAGCAATACAAAATAGAGACAAATAAAACAGAATAAACCTGCTGTAGTCCAGAATGGATTTTTAAATTCAGGAAAGCCACTATTGCCCCATGCACAGGGCGCTGTGAACATGGCAGTACTTTGCTGTTATTTCCCACAACACTGAGACGAATACTGTCAGAGGGCACTCAGCACTGAGTGATTCCGGTGAAGAGTTGTTAGCTGCCCTGAGGGGGCTGTTGCAATTTGAAATCAGAGAAGTTTTTCTCTAGGTCTTTTTCTGCTGACTCCGCTCAGTATTAGAGACAGAAAAGGCCGGGTAAAATGTTCCCTCTCTTTGAATAATTATCTTCTGTGCTACCTTGTTGAGAACCAATGTGTCTGAAATAATTTCCTTCATTTCTCTGTCAAAAACATAATTATTTCCTTAGCTGATTCATTCTTCCTTGGGCTAGGGCTCAGAAAAAGAAAGTAAGTCAGGTCAGTTTGTCAGGAATCATCTTGACTGAACTCTCCTCCGCTCAACCCTCAGCTCCAGAGTCAGCCTTCCTAAAGCCTGAATCTCCACCACTACATCTGTGTTGACTCGGTGACGGATAGAAAGCTTTTCTTGGGTATGGTTTATGGACTCTGGGATTTCACTGGAGGCCTCTAATATTTTGCCTTATATGCTACTGCTGCTGCATTTCAGCCTAGTATTTCTCAGCAACATTTCTCTCTGCTGAGTTGTGCAGATAATGGGCAAGATGCACTTCTTAGCTCTGCCAGGTGGACTTGTCTCTGACGGAAAGCCTGCCTGGAGGGAAACGGGGCTGGATGTAGCATCTGAAAAATCCTTCCCGCATTGCAAAACTCAAACTGTGGGCAGGGCTGCCTAAAGAGCGGGGGAGTTGGGGCAGTGAGGAAAGCGGCTGAATCTTCACAGGTAAAAGAAGGGTGCTGTCGGCTCTGGTCATGGGGAACAGGGCTGACTAGTGGCTTGTTGGGGAGAGCCAGAAAGGAGCACTCCCTTGGGAAGGCTAGGACAGCTCTGTGCTCTGTGTTACCTATACCTGCGTCATTTCTCATTTCCCACTAAGGATAAGCTTACAACCTGGCTCAGAGAACGAGCACAGACCCCTGCAGAACATTGTACTTTGTGCTTCGCAGTGTCCTGAAAAACAGGATCCCTTGGTTAGTTATTAGGCAAACAGACCAAACAATACTCACTATTCCCAAATGCCAAACAAATTAGCTACACAGACACTCCCATCTCCCTTCAGTCCCCCTAATGAAACCCACTTCAGAAGTCAGCTCCACACAGAAACATAGCTCTATTTGATAACAAGTTGGTTTTTTTCTTTCTTTTCCAGTGAGTTGCTGAATGTTTCTCATTTTCCCAACAGACAGAAAAGACATTAAATACTTCTGTACTGACTCCTGTAGCAATAGTTTTTCAGCCTCTTTAGATTTACTGACCCCTACAAATTTTCTGTTGGAGCTGCTGACCTTCCCAGAGAGCCCTTGCCCCCACTGACATAAAGGTACAGCCTAACTACCTTTCAGAGCCCCGAGGAAAGATCTGCCACACTCCAGATTTCCCAGCCACTACCCTGTGAAGTTACCTGACAGCAGTACATACCGAGCTGTGTTCGCCGAGATTACAGAGTACATGTAGCAGCTTACTGGGGATAGCTGTGGAAGGCAAAGAGCAATCTCCCTTTCAGAAGACTGCTTCAGAGACACAGCTTCAAATGGGAGAGTAGTAAAAGGGCATTTCAATGAAAGGAGAAATTAAATCTCAGTATAGGCAAACGTTTCCCTTGTATCTGGCACAGGTACGTGAGGGGACAGGGAATGAGCCTTTTGGGCAGTGAAAGACCCAACTGGGAGAATACAAGTGACAGGCTGTGGCCTCCCTAAAGATGTGACAGGAGGGCTCCTAGCACAGCCACGCTGGCACTACACCTGCCATGCCTGAACAGCAGCGTTGCCATTCCCAAGGCGCAGGACTGCCACAGTGGAGGTCCTTGCCTGTGCTTCACCAAAATAGTCTCAAGTACAGTTTCAGCAGTGCAAGGGATAGTATTAATGGAGGTCTGGGCTCCCTAGAGAGGCTGGCAGGGGAGGGTTTCTCTTCAGCTGCTGGAGAAAGGTGACAGCAAGGTGTTGTTTCATAGGAGAAAAAGAGAAGTAAAATCTGCCCACTTGCCAATGGAAATGCAAACACATGGCTGGCAGTGTGCTCACTCTGTGCTGGGCCTGCAAGGGAAGATACAGCCAGGGACACCCAGATGTCACTGCCTGGCAAAATTAGTCAGGCAATGGCAGCAGCGTGCTTGTCCCCTTGGGGCTGGCATCTCGGTCTCTGCTGCCCACAAGCTCGGAGCAGCCTGGGGTGGTGGATGGTCCTTGGTCCAGCCACCATCTCCTGCCTCCTGTCTTCACAGCTAGCACTGCCCAGCCCATGGATCCTAGACCACCTGTGCTGCTGCCATGCTTGGCAGGCACTCGAGCTAACATGGCTTTTCTAAGGGGGTTAAAGAAACCTCAGCACCACGGTGTACAACCACTGCTAAAGTAGGCCTGCCCCACTGGGAGAAGGGGTCTGCAGGACCTGTGGGGTCCCAACCAGCCTCACTCCCTGAAACTGCCTGGCCCACTTTTTTGGTTGGCTTTAGATGCAAAGAAGAGGACAATGTGACAGGCAGTTTGTGGGAGGTACTGCTTGCTGGCACCCTGCACTTTGCTTTTGTCATGTCGAGTCATCTGCAAGCTGCTCAGAGCCTATGTGACGGTGCTTTTTGCTTGCTCAAATGGAAATGAAGTAAAAGCCAGGGTGACATGCACTACCGTGCAGAGAAACAAATGCAAAGCCACAGAGTAGCACTTCCACCTAATTTGAGGCCATGAGCTTCACCAGTGCCTGGGGAAAGTCTGTTTCACAGAAAGGAATTTCACTTTGGACTAAATGAAGACAAGGTTTACGTAACCTCAAACCCAAAAGCAATCAAAGGAGTGTGAGTGGTCCCACAGAAGGCTGCTGGCCTGCTTTTGCCTGTGTTTTTCCTCCAGCTCCTGGCCACCCTGAAGCGCTTCTGGGGGCTTGTTTACTATGCAGAGCTCACCAGCCCTGACGGTCACCTGCGTCTTGTGTGAGCCAGCCCTGGTGCAGCGGCTCTGACCATGTGCAGTGAAACCTGCGCACGTGGCAGGGTGTAAGCAGGGCTTATCTGCTGGGCTGACAGCTTTGCCAATGGCTGGTGGGCTGCAACGAAGCTGCACCCAGCTGCAGCAGGTACCGCAGACACCTGGTAGTGTGTATCCATCCATGCAGACATGCCCAGCCCCTGTCCCTCCATCTCTTTCTTTGTCTACCCTGATGTAAATGGAAGGTGACTTTTTGCACAGTTGTTCTAAAACATCCTTCAACCTATGAAATACGGGCTGGGGCAACTGAGAAACATCAGAAGCACAAGGATACTACAAGTGACTTCAGAGCATGATGTGACCCATTTTAGCTCAATCAAAAATACCTTAACTCCCCCACAGCCTCATAAATCTTTTCATTTTCAATATGCTAAATTTCTGGAAAAGTCTAGTTTTTCAGTGATCGCAAAGTATTTTCTTAATAAAATTAAAATATATGTTTACTCCCGAACAGCAAAATACACTGTTTGCACTTTGGGACCACAGCTGAAGAGAAAAGAAGTCTTATGAGGACAGTTGAGGCAACAAAGCTTTTGGTTGCAAATGGACTTTGAATGGTAAGATCTCAAAACCATGATCACACTTTCAGTGGATTCGACTCCACATAAAAACCTGAGTAGTGAGACCTGCTGTGATCACAGGTGACAGATGGAACTGCCGTGAGTCATACTAGTAGTTCACTTCCCATCACAGACACATAGATGCAGTCAGCAATTGATATTGGGTCCTTCCCAAATGAAAATATGCTCAGATGTCTCCATCTTGAAAAACTGAATAATAATAATTTCCCAAATACACTCATTTAAAACAGAAATGATTCAATTTTCTTTTGTTTTATACCAGATGTGCTCCAGACATGTCAATTTGGTCTCTAGACTTTGCTGCCTACGATGGTCTCCTCTTCTAATACTCATCAAAGCACCCTGGGTAAAAATTTCCTTCCTCCACTTCACTAGTCACCAACGCGACCTTGTCATTTCAATTTCTCACACCTCTTCTTTTCCCCTGCCCTATATCTCTGCAAAGTCTCATTTCTACAGCTTATTGCCATTGGCTACTAATGTAGAACAAAGCGTTCCCAATTTCAAACATAATGAAAAGAAAAATCAGTAACACAAAAGAGAAAATTAAAGACAGAAACCACTGTCCCAGGGCTGGCCAGGTTCTTTAGGTTCAACACCTGAATCTGCTTTACAGAAGCACACAGACTCCCCTGCTGTTGCTGTTCTTCATTTCCTCTGGAGTTTGTTCCATCAAACAATCTGCTCCCAAAGAGAGAGGATGAGCATTGGGGGGGGTGGTGGTGGTGGTGGTGGCATGTGTGCCAACTTCAGAGCCCCCCCGGCACCCTTCTGAACAGCGCAAAAGCACTATTCTGCCCCCAAGATCTTCCTCGGGTATACACACAGGCACAACTTTATACCCCTCCAGCAGCCCAAGATCTGTTTTACAACAAGCCATGATTAGGAGACATGAATCATCCCCTCAATTTTTTTCTGTTACATGCACATGAGATGCACCTCTTTCCCCTGTGTCTGCTGGAACTCCAGCAAGCTGCTCTCCTACCAGATTTTCACTTCAAAAAGCAATTTGTCAGTACAAGTGATGCTTAAATTTTAAAAGGCAGTGACTAGTGCTGGGATTTGGAATCTCAGTCCTGATCCAGGCAGACCAAACCAAGACGCTGCCTTCTTGAATTCAGGGTTGCTAGCCAAAACTCCATTTTACGCCAATTGCTAGTATTTAAAATTTTAAAGTGTTAAAAATAGCATCTCAGGATGTGGTCTGAAGACAAAGCCTGTGTTCAAGGGCACTTATGAAAGCACCAAAGCACACGACATCTGATTCATCCCTACAGCCATTTGGCTATGGGACAGAGACGGAAGATAAAAGCAAGCAGGCTGTCTTGTGGGACACTGCCTCTACTTTACCCAATGTTTCTACATCTCCTTACTTTTCACTGGAGACCTTCCTCCTTCAAACTGTTGACAAAGTTTTGGAAGGGTTCCCCAAAGTGTCTCAGCAGGCAGGCAAGGATTTTTTTACAAGCCACAGCCTGAGGAAGTGATTATTGGAGAGGAGTTCAGGTAGGCATCCGAAAGCTGTGAAAGAACCAGTCTCCAAGGACCGGACATATCCAGGCTTGGAAGCACATGGTAAACACTCTTAACCATAAACCAAGAGGTGACAAAGAGACTTAGGATCAATGATTCTTGTTTAAAAATTCTATCAAGCAAGAAGAAAGGAGGCCAGGGTACTGCAGAAAACAGTGACTTCAAGAGCTGTGGAAACAGATCTTTAAGTCACTGGAGACTAGAGAAGATCAAGCAAACTACTGAAGTACCAGCGCATTATCACCACTGCTGGTTCATCTTATCACATTCCTTGATGCCCAAGAAACGATCTGGCATGGACTTGCATGGCCAACTGTATCAGTAGTCCCAGAGGGCTGCTCCTTACCTCTCATCCACGCAGAAGAGCAAAGAAGGGGAAAATTCTGGGCTCTGCATCAAAGAGAGAAACAATTGTCTAGCTCCATTGGTCCACAGACTGCTTCTAACAGCTGCTTTAAAAGCCAGTGAGGAAAAGCAAGTTCCGGCAGCACTGTGGGAACTTTTGCAACTATTACTTTCCAATGGAATTCCACCTACTCTGTGAAATGTACTGTCTCCTTAGAGCAAGAGGTGCAGCCTCAGAGGACCTGGCCTTGTACTTCTGTCTTAATCTTGCAGAACAATGCACCATTCTTTATTTATGGTCCCAAATAAACTCACGTTTTTATCCCAGAGCAGTACACAGTTAGTAGACTTAGCTAGTAAATCCCTCAATTCTTTAAATGATGTTTTGCATTAAATCATCTTTTTATCAAAAAAAAAAAGGATAAAATTACAAGAGAAAAGTCTCACTCCAGCTGATACTCATAAAGTAAATGCTACACGCTTCAGAAGATTTGAAGATTACCTTCAAAGACAGGTATTTGGCAGATTAGGGTGCTAGATACTATAGTGCTTTATGACTTTGAAAAAACACTTAGTGATTTATTTATTCACCTTGTATTTTGCAAGAAAACACGCATTTGAGCTTTATTTATGCAAATACTGGGGTGTTCTGCACGTTCCCAATGTCAGCAGTGCTAGGACACTCACTGGTGTTGCATGTTGCCCGGCTCATTTCCTTCAACAACTGCAGATAGAGCAACCCTATTACTGCTGCACTTTGTAAGACACTGGCCTGAATTTTCCGTACATTGTGGTGTAAAATGGGAATAACAGCAAGAGTCTGTGAAATTACACAATGGGTAGAGAAGAGAATTGAGCATACTGATGCTCAAGTTGATTCAAAAAAAGAATCCTGGAAATCTGCAGGAGCCTACCACATGGTATGCTGCCTCTCTAAGCCAATATGATTCAAGCTGAAAATTGAACCTCTCTCTTGCTATTTGATCTGTGTTGGTTTACTAACAAATGGGAGTTCACTTGTTTAATGCCGGTTTGCTCCTCCGTTAGCTTTCTGCAGGCATCATAGATTTTTAAGTCCAGAATGGGTCATCAAGACTCTTTCTCCCTATCCCTGCCCATAATGGTGTTCTTGCTGATCCTTACACTATGCCCATTAACTCGTGCTTTGGTGAGAGTGCATTTGGAAAGAGGCCGAGTATCTGTGTGTCTGGGAATGGGAAATGCTCTGTAATCTTTGATCCACTGCTCAGAAAAGCTGTGGTGTAAAACTGAAGACACAAACAGAGCAGAGTGTGCCCTCAGCAGCTATCCCTCCTCCTCCTCTGTGGACTGGTTTGATAGCCTTGTGCACCCCTTGGCACCACTACAGAGATAAGCACCTGTTTTCAGCCCTACGACTCCTCATTTTAGCAAGCTTGCAAGTAATGCATCTGCACCAACCTCTCCAGGACTTGCAGATTTTTTAAGTGCTGGTTATGGATACACTGAATTTTTTAAAAGTGGAAAGACAACACCAGATTAATAAGGTAATCAAATGCAAACCTACTAGCTTATTTTATCTGTTCCTGGAGAAAATACTACTGTGACAAAGTTATATTTTCGAAGTAGTGATTAGGAAGATATAAGCTATCCGCAGTCCCTGTATTTGATAGTAAATATACTTTGGAAAAGAGGTACAGCTACATACTCGGACATCTAGTATCACAAAGACCCTGTCCAGTCCCCAGCAGAGATTTGTAAATCTGGCAAATCTCAGCACAGCTGGCAGGCTCTGCTCAAGAGAGAACATAGCGGTGACAGGAAGGCTTCTGTCAGGATCAATTTACTTTGGCAAAATGTGTTTAAGAAGCCTTGCAGAAAATATTGTCCTGTTATAGATAGCTCTGGCTATGCCAGAAAGACTCTTGCATATACTTCCCCCAAGGCAAGAAGGGTTTATGGCTTCTTTGTCCTCAGTATGATAAAAATCGTACCCAACATCATTCTCTTCTCTCTTTTAGCACCCACTCCTTCTGTACAGTACCCCTAACCCACCTTAAAAAAGAACTTCAGTAGAGTCATCTATCACTTTGAATATAAGAGCAGATATTTCATGAAACTTAATAGAGTAATACCCGTTATTCTTCACCCAAACATAAAACATGATAGATATGGATTGGTTGCCATTTTTTATGAATCTGCTTAGAGTGCTAGTGGATATAAATTATGGTAAAGGGCAAACTGCAAGTTCTTCATGACTTGGCTTGTAGTAATGAGAAACCAATCCCGCACATAGCGTGTCACCAGATGACAGACTGTCCTGGTTTCAGCTGGGATAGAGTTAATTTTCTTCCTAGTAGCTGGTACAGTGCTGTATTTTGGGTTTAGTATGAGAAGAATGTTGGTAACACCCTGATGTTTTCACTTGTTGCTAAGTTGTATTTAGACCAAGTCAAGGACTTTTCAGTGTCTCACACCCAGCCAGCAAGAAGGCTGGAGGGGCACAAGAAAGTTGGAAGGAGGGGACACAGCCAGGAGAGCTGACCCAAACCAGCCAAAGGGCTATTCCATACCATGGGACATCATGCCCAGTATATAAACTGGGGGGAGTTTGCCGGGGGCACAGATCACGGCTCAGGAACTAACTGGGCATCAGTTGGCGAGTGGTGAGAATTGCATTGTGCATCACTTGGTTTGTATATTCCAATTATTTTATTATTATTGTAATTTTTAAATTATTATCATTATTATTTTCTTCCTTTCTGTCCTATTAAACTGTCATTATCTCGACCCATGAGTTCTACTTCCCCCCCCCCCGCCAATTCTCTCCCCCAACCCACTGGGCAGGGGGGAAGTCAGCGAGTGGCTTCATGGTGCTTAGATGCTGGCTGGAGTTAAACCACGGCACAGACTATTTTTTGTAGTTGTTGTTAGTATCCATTAACTTCTTGTTGGGAGAATTTTCCACATATTTAGCTATTCCTGTTTGTCAGACCCCTTGTTAACAATTCAAGCAGTTGCGGTTGTGAGGTTGTTCAGTCAAAATTGAGGGCCAGTGACCAGTTATAATGATCCTTGGTTTTTTGAAACCTAATTTGCTTTTAAGGAAGGAAGAAAAAGGGAAAAGAAAAGGGTCTTACTGCTTTTGCAGTATGTCTAATTTCTATTATTCTAGAATTTCCCAGAGGTAGGTCTTTAAGTCCAAGGAAGTTAGCTTTGTCTTTCTTGATGCATTCATGCCTTCTGTAATATACGGCTGCAACATTTCTATCATAATGAGTCAGAATGCCAGGCTCTGATTCTATAACTGGGTGCTGGTGCAGGATGTGCAGAAGCCTAATACAGCCTCATCTAGAAGTTAAAAAGACAAGCAGAAAAAAATATTCTCATTTAGAGCGAACATGGCCTATGTGCAAATCGCCACCGCTTTGAGAGTTCCTCCTCTTTGCACGACATTGAGGAAAACAAGCTATTTCAATATGTTTTGACCCACTTTAGTCTTACCTCCCTGTCATGAGCACATGGCTGTTATTTAACCACTTCAGGAAGCTAGCAGAGAGTCAATGCATTACTACCATGTTCTTCATAGCTGGTGCAAACTTTTCACATAGACTCTCCTCAGCAGGGACCTTCCACCTGGGAGCAGGTGGGGGCATTTCCCATATGGGGCATTTCAACCTCTCTGTTATGGGATTGGTTTTGGACCCAAATCTCCACAGTGCTGACCCCAAGAGGACAAGTGCAAGTGGTATACTGAGGTAAGCAAAACATGATTAAATCTCTTGGCTTCAGCAAGGTTATTCAAATGACAGAAAGGATTAAAAGGGATAGCAGCAGTCAGTCAATCAGGCAGTGGTAGCAAAGCACACGCTGCTGCTAAGGTTACTTTGTGACCTCAGGGGGCAGAAGGCTGCTCAGCATACAACTGCCTATCGCTTATGTCAATGATATCAGCCAAAATGCACACTGGCTTTTGATATTTACTACAAGAAAGACACAAGGCAGAAGAACTTCAAAGGGGACTGAAAAAAACAAGTGGAGACCAAGAGTCAAGATCCTGTCCTAAGTGCACCCCAAAGCTTCCCTCTCAAACCAGAAGAACTTTCTGCTACAAGAAGTGTCTGACTGAGTTTATACTGTAGTTTGTGATTAATAAGAGCACACAGGGCAGGCTGGAGTAATTTCTCCATTTGAAAATCTTACTGAACTTCTCCCATTAGTTGAAAAACAAACCATTGTGTTCAAAGCAGAGAACAAGGGGAAGAGGCAGGCTGGGACAGCACCGTACCCAGATCCTCCCTTAGTGCTCTTGGGTACCTCAGACATGCACCCTTCTCCTTCACCCACCTCACCGACCCAGCCAGACCTGGGGACAAGCTCAAGTTGAAGGGCAGAATCAGGTTTGCTTTAAATCATATTCTCTGCTGAGCAGCCGATGACACTGAAGCTTCAGAAGATGGAAAAGTGCCAATGCCCCCTCTTGCAATTGTATTATGGGACCCTGCTGTATAAGGTTTTGCATAGATTGGTGCTCTAAAACTTTGCCTCCTTGCAGCATGGATCTAGAGGAGAATGCTACATTTTATCCTGATGGTTATACAGAAAACTGAAGTTAAATGATCTAATTCCAGTATGATGAAGTGCCCAACAATGCCTGAAGACCATCCTGGCATTTATATATATTTTAAAACTATCTCATGTATTTTTGGAGCCTGACTTCTGTTTTCTTTTAACTCTTTGGGTTGGCAATGGTAGAAAAGAATAATACATGTTTCACCTTCCTTCAAGGAAGTACAATTGCCACAGAATTAGATCAGGTGCTCTCAGCTTGGGGTTGGGGAATGGGTCTGAGGAAGAAATCGTGACTGATCCCTCTCTCTTCATTGCCAGACTGGATGGCTGAGGATGAGGAAGTGCTAGGGGGATTCATGCAAAGACAGGGCTGGTTGGGAAGATTACCACAAACAACCCACACTGAAGTGTAATGCAATTTACTATCTAATCCAAACTGGAATGTGTGGGGTTTTTTGAACATATTTCATTAGAATTCCCACAAAGCTGTTTTCCTAAAAGACTCTAGTTCTTAACTACAGGCACTGTATTTCTTACATGCCCAGGGAAAAGCAACAACTCTACAGGGACCAGATGGATACATGCGAGGTCAGAGAAGGAAAAGAGGCCCCTTCTTTCTGCGCTTTCAGAAAAGCTCCTGCAGTGCATATAGCTTCTATGGGACATACAGCTTCTTCCAAGAGGTATCACTAAAGCACTGTTTGGGAATGTATTGATCCGTGGACATATATGATGTTGTCAGTCCCAGACAAGATAACCTAAGATCAATTATTATATTGGGTACTGCTTACAAATGTCAGAGGCATTACTCAGGAAATTGATCTTGACTTTATGCAATTTAAAGATCAATAGAAACCAGAAAACAATTAGCAGGCTATTAGTAAGAGTGCACCGACACTCTTATTGACAGTTCCCTTGGAATTAATGCACTCACAGACACACATACCTAGCATCTACGGGCTATCTGTACCCTCAACCAGTGTACAAAGCTCACACTGACTTGCACAGCTGCTCCAGAGTCCCATCACTCCTGTGATTTGGGCCCATTATTATCTCTGTACCATCACAAGCTTGTACATGTTCTCCCTGGAATACAGAGGGATGCACCAGCAGCACACAGCAGCTGTCTTTCTTAACAAGTGCTTCAGGAGCCAATTTATTAAGAAAATTCATAAAGTCAATCATGAGGAGACAAAAGAAAAAGAGAATTCTGAATTGCTGTTTTTCCAAAACACAAAATAATACCAAGTAAGTTTGTGTTACTGTCCTGAACTAATTCTTCTGAAGTATGAAGGAATCTAGGAAGGCTCAGCATTTCTCATTCAATTGTGTTTGCATCTTCAGAACTGACCTTTGCAATCAGAACCCTACCACGGGGGTTTTTTGTCACGTACCTTACAAGTGTCATTTTAAACTCCTGTTGCCTCCCTGGCAGGAAGGGTTTGAGTAAGCATGAAGCTGTCCATGAGATTACCTGTATTTTCTTCCAGTCTGGCTACTTGTTAGCTTGTAACTGCTTTCCTATTTCTAAACTGCTAGTACTTTGAAAATTCTGCATTTCATCGGGGTCTTACTCTAAGACTAGAAACCTCAAAAGGATTTAAGAATGCAGAAAATGTAGCTTGATTTCCTTTTCTTCTCAAAAAAAGGCACTCATTAGCTAGCTTAGCTGCCAGTGTTTTGAAAGCAGATAATGACTGTCCAGTTGCAGGTGAACAGAAACCTAATAAGCAAACCTCTGAACCGTGTTTAGAACCCCTTGCTTCCCTTTTGGTTGTCAAAACTCTGCAGGTCCCAAGAGTGAGCGAACAAGATAAAAGATCTCCCATGATTATTTATAGTTGTGTAAGACACCTGCTCAGTCACCTCATTCCCTCCCCATCTTCTTCCATGTAAGCGCTTCAGTTTTAGTCTGAATAGCCTGGAGGAGGTTTGCAGAATAGTGAATGCCCATGGATACTGAAGATCATCAGAAATTCTGCCTGGGGTTTAACTGCAAGTGCTCTGCATTGCTAGCTTGAGAGTGGCTTGAAGTGACAGAGATAAGAAAGGATTTAGAAAATCTTCCTTATTGCCTTTCATATCCAAAGCAGAAACACAGACAAGAAACTCCTCCATTAGGCCTATTCTCACTTTCAGGGTTATGCTTTAGAGATATCAAAGAAAGCCAACAGAAGCACAGGTGAGAAGCCCTACTTGGAGACAAAAGTGGCTAAGGGGAGGAACAGGGGTGCTTTTTAGGACAGAGTCTCTGAAAAACAAATGTCAAATCAAGTGACTGAAGCAAAAATACCACTGTTGCCTTACAGGCTATAGAGTCTTCCCATTTCCTGGCTGATTTGTCAGAAAAGCATTAATGTTGAAGGACAGAAGATGAACCTCTAATGTACATAACCCAAATACACAAAGTCATTTTGGGGGTCTTCAGAAGGGGGGAAAACCCCACACTTCTTGGGGTAGAACAGAGAGCTGAAGATTCAAAACTCAACAAGGACTTTGACTTTCTCACTTCCAACTTATTTCTGCAAAGCTACAGCCACTTATTCTCTTTCCTTGTCATTGACATTGCAACTGTCAAATGAATAAATAGCGATGTTTCAAAGGAACATCACACATTGGGAAGAGGGCATCAAGGAAATTAGAATGCTGAGCAGGAGCCCGACTGTCACAGGAGGCACGTCAAGAAATGACTTTGTAACTCTGCCTGTGAATGCAGCTGTGCGGTCAGTAAATACTGGCACAGCCTTTTCATTTTATTCCTACCGGTACAGCTGCCAAAGGAAGAGCTGCTAATTTAACAGATTCCTGCCAAGTACAGTAAGGGGAATAGCCTCATTTGTGGTGTCTGAGGATTTTGTTAGATGGCACCATGCTTTAAAGCCCCCAAAGATCTGTCTAATAATGAAGCCTACACACTCAGATGTTGGTATTGGCAAGTTCTTTGATTTAAGTGTACTTGCCCCTTTGTTGAGCTACAGTAAACAAGCTGTGCTTTTGCATTTTTGATGTGTGTGTAAAAGTAATGTGATACGACATCAAAGCAGCTCCCATAGCATTGCCCACAATCTCTCTTGAAAGAGAAGCAGAAGGCATTATCACCACCTGGGAATAAATAAGAAAGAATCCTGCTGATGTGATCTACCCTGTGCTGAAAAAGTTAACTTTCCTAGAGATTAAGCACTCAATGATGTGACTCAGTGATTACATTTCACAAGTTGTGTGCAATTTCTTCGTATGCCAAATGTGGACTGGCTGACTGCAGCAAATTTAACTAAACTACTTGGCAGCATCCAGTGCTGAACAACACTTCTCTTTATGCCTGTGCAAAGGCACAGTCCAGCTCCCATTGTATCCAACAGGAATTCACAGTCAATGCTATTTTACCTACTTAGCCAAATCCTCGATTTACCATGTTTGGTCACGATTCTGTGAAAATTTCCTTAATTTTTCCTTAACTAACGCAGCTAGTTCTGTTACAGTCACTGAGTCTTGAGATGTTGGTCTTGCCACTATCTGAGAAAAGGATGCAGGCAGAACCCATGGGAGGGCCAGGGACAGGCCTTAGAGGAAGAATTCAAGTACCAGTATGTTGAGTTTGTCAATAAGAGGATTGAAAAGTGCCTGCACTACAGTGTCCAAGGATTTCACTGGCAAGAAATGCAAGAAAGTGGAAGATTTCTTCGTAGACCAGAAAAGGCATTTCAAGAACTGAAAGGGGAAGCCAGAAAAGTTTTAATTGCAAATAAAACACCGATTTGAAATAGTGAATCTAAACAGCAATTTGAAGAGGCAACTCTGGGAAACAGTGAATTCTCCAGCTCTCAACACCTTGAGATCAAGGCAAGCAGTCTTCATGAACTATATGGGTTTTTAAAATACACTGTGGTAGGCTCAACACAGGGGCTAACTAAAAATTTAACTGCCCATAATGCACCTGAGATGAAATCAGGTGAACTAACAATCCTGTCTCTTGAAGCTCTGTGAGTCTATGGACTAATGTTGATGGGATTACTTGCATGAAAAATACTCGAATAAATGAGAATTTGCATGACTGGGTCAATTTCTAGTGAAAACTGCTTCCAACACGTATCATCTATGTGATATACTCCATCTCAATGATGCAAGATGACTTACATCTCAATTTAGAGGGAAACAGTAAAACCCAGGGGTGTGAAAGGCTTCCCACCCAGGTGTGACGACTTTTAGCAAAAAGTTTGTGGGTGTGTTCCCCCCCCCCCCCCGCAAATAATTTCTTAGTTGTTCAGGGTTCTTTTTGTTTTCTGCAGACCTGACTACTGAAGTGCTCTTGTCCAAATCTAATCTCAGCACATTTTTCATCTTTAGAATTTCACAAATCTAATGAGATCTTCTTTCTCATGACTCTGCACACGTCGTTTGATTTTTTTCCTGTTTTATGGATAGGAAGAAACCCTATTACCCCTTAAATGCAGAGGCCACTAATTGGATTTAGGGAAAGGTCATTTTAGCAATTTCTCTGCAGAAGAGAAGGTATTCAAAATACCAAACATGAAATTCCTTAAATTAGTTTCAGGTTGAGAAGAGAAACAAATAAATACAGAAGCGATCCCCAGGCTTGAACAAAAACCTGCTTATCTGTAAACTGGCCCTTTTTCAGCGTTCTCTTGGCAGTTTTGACCTGAGGGAAGGTCTAGAATGATATGGCTGCTTCCTTAGTAGAGCAATAAGATTAATGGGACAGATTCTCATTCACTGTATATAGACAGTTCTCTGGGACTTACACTGTCTGAGGGTCTAGACTAATATAATTTCGCAAATCTGGATTTCACATAGATGGACCAATTCTTAAAGGGGAGGGTTACATTTTAAAAGGCTGTGCAATATTAAAGCATCATTTTGGTTGGTAATGCTAAAAATGGACATTTCCCTATCCTTCTCCTAGCAGCAGAAGGTAGTGGACATTTTGTGATTCATTTCTAATTCTGCAGTTCATCTGAGTCTGCTGTACTGCTCTAAGAATGTTGGCCCAACTTACACTGGCAATTATTCTGAACCAAGAGGACATCTTTAACGAGCCAGGACTCTATTGCTGACCTGTTTCCAACTCATTAATGCTTTTTAAGTCTTTGCCATCTTTCACTTCCACATCAGCTTCTTCACAGATGCACTTACCAGTACACATGGCACTTTGCTAACAAATGATACAGCACACAGCTCTCAGCCTGGAGAGATCTTACTCCAAAATTAAAGCTACACTTTAAAAGTGCATTTGGAGTGACAGTGAACTCCATCAGGTCTTGACTGCTTATTAAATCAGCAGCACCTCAGTCAAAACCTGTGCAGTTGTCCGAGTCTATTACCATTTTTCACTGATGCTATACTATTCTAAAGACTTTCTTCTTTGCTTTTGAATAATTAACAACATCCTTGCAACGTAAAAACAGCCATACTGGATCAGGCCAGAAGTTCATCTATCTTCCCATCTTTTCTCTGACAGTGACTGGGATGAATGCCAAAGGAAAACAACAATCCTTCCCCTGAAACACACTTTTTCCTTTCAGCAATCAGCATTCCAAGGACTTCCTGAGCTGCAGGTTGCATTGCATTTCACAGCTGCTGACGGTCATACCCTACCAGTCTCTGTCCCAACCTGTTCTGACATGCTGAGCCTCTTCATAATAGTGTCTAGGAGCGGAATAATTTTACCACCTGAGATTGTGACCAATCAATTGCACATAAATGCCAATAACAGCATATATTATCACACAATTGAAACTAGCTTTGACAATGATCGTTGTCCCTGCTTATATAATAGATGTGTAATAATTACCAAAATATTTCTGATCTTGTCACACACAAAGGTCAGCTTGTGACAAGACAGCAATAAGCTTTTCCTGGTGGTTTAAAATTTATTTACATACTAATCTCCCTTGTTATCATCTATTCAATTGTGCTAAAATTTATTAGACTCTAATTATTTGCAAAAAGACGAAGAGTCATGCTTTCTTCAGAGCCTAAATCCAGGTATCTTTGATAAGTGTTTTGCTGTCTGAAAGAATACTAAGTTTTGTTTCATATTTTTCCTGTATGTTGTAAAGTTGGTATCTTCAGCCTTCTGCAGGACAGGCACTCCTGGAGCTGTGGGCTATTACACAGGTAATCGCTCCTGGACTGTGTAAATGGTCACATACTGGTGGCACCGTCACACTGATGGGGCTGCTGAATTCCTGCAGTGCTGAGCCAGAGCTACCAGAGCTCTGGCTCAGTGTGAATCCAGGGGCTAGGTAAAAACTGCTTAGGCCTCATCCTCTGTAAATGTAGCTTTAAAGCTAAGGCTTGTGTGCTGCCTGAACAGACAGTAGCACTCTAGAAAAACATGTCTCCCTTGAGGAATAGTTGGGATGGACACAGTGTCCCTTGCTGGGAGCTCTGCCACGCAACGTACCTCCTCAGAGACTGACCTTGCACTGGGGAAGAATAGAGCACCCCAGGCAGCCTCAAAAGGGAAGGAGCTGGTTGAGGGCAAAACCCTGGGACAAAGTGGGGTTAGGTTATCCTGTGTGGGTCCTGTGGTTCCTCTAAATCATGCCATGAATCTAGGACACCTTCCCCAACAAGCCAAGGATGAGGGGAGTGAGTGCTGCTTCCCCTCGCCTCCCCTCCAGCTTCCTGCGTGCCTGCTTGGAGGAGGGCGAGAGACAGGAGGGGCATGTGTGAGTGATGAGGGAATAAGAAGAGAAGCAGTTCTTCCCTACAGCCTAAACAGATTACACGCAATCAGAGTGCTAAAGCTGTCACAAAGCAAATGTGCATTGGTTAAGATGTAAATTGTCTGCAGAGAGTTACTTACAATAACAATAACTCACCAAGCAGGCGGGTGCAGCTGAAGGTGGAAACCATGCTAGCACCAAAGCTTGCCTGTCTCTCGGGGCTTTTACTGCCTGGATTTTGATGGCATTGCTACGCTGACATGGCTGGTGCTCTACAATGGAGACATGCTTTGTGAGAAGATTAATGGCATATTTATCCAAGAAGTGTCCCAGTAGCCGTCAGTGGCAAGTCTCTCATTCATCATGCTGTCCTCTGTCATAAGGGGAAGTTCATCTATCCCACGATACATTCTGATAACCTAGAAGTACTTTCAGCGTGCACTCTACCTATTGGAAATCATCAGCGAAAGACAGGTTTGTTGCCTCTTACCTCCATCAGCAGAGAGCTGCCATCGCTTGCCTTCAACTTAATCTGCATGTCATTTGCAATACTCGGAGCCTAAGCGACCGAGGACAGAGCAGTTCCCGCAGAGAAACACGCTCCCGCTGCTCTCTCTGCAGGCTGACAGCTGCTATGTGTTTAGCTCTGCATTCTTGACATAGGACATACTGCTGTGCTAAAGTGGCTTCTGTGGAGAGCCCATACAGTCCCAGGTGCTGTTCCTCATTTTCTTCCTTGAAATGCAGGCCATTTATTATGTCTACACTAAGACCTAAAATTCTTAAACGATGCCGCATCCCAAAACGAAGCCTTCCTACCATCAGATACCAAGGGCAGCACCCAGTTTGCACAAAGTCAGAATGCTATTCAGTCTAAAAGCCCAAACACTCTGATGAAGACCTTCCCAGGGCCAAACACTATCAAAAAACAGAAATGCCTTGAAAGTTGTAAATGCTTTTGCTGATACATTCTCTTCAGGGTTTCACATGATTTCTATTCCATACAAGAACAGCTTTCCCTGAAGTCCCTGTTCACCAGAGTGCTTAAAAGTGTGTAAATTTAAGTGCCAACATCAATGGAGTACTTGCATACTTAAAAGTCCTGCTAAACAGAGGCCTTGGGCTATGCCTCACTGCAAAAACAGGTCTCCCTCTACATCAAGACTCCTGTGTCAGGCCAGTTGCTTCAACATAAACACTAGTGGTGATACAGTCCAGGAATTCTCACACTACTGTAATGAACTGAGGTCACCTTATTTCTGGACATGGGTTACACCGCAACTATCTGGATTGAAGTAAAAGAAAGCATCAGCTCTGGTGGGATTTTGCATGGACACTACTACAAAAGGACAGTTCCCAGTTGTAGCAGGGTTGCAGTGTATCGTTATTTCTTTTTGAGGTGAGAATGGCACTCACTAGAGAAAGACGACAGAGTAGCTAAAAATGTCTGTCACTGATGTAACAAGGGAAGAAATGTGCCACAATCAAAAGTCTGTCAAAAAGTTTCTCCTCCAGAAATAAAAAATAAGAAATTACATCAGTAGGGAATTTTACAGATCTCCTCTGTATTACAGTAGGATCACAGACATGTATAAAGTGAAACAGCAGTGAAAAAGACAGAAAACAGGATAAGAAAGCTGGGAGCTCCTCCCTCCCAATCAGAATGAAAATCTTCTCTTTAACTGTAGGTAGAGATTGATGAATTTTCCCCATCGGAAAAATAAAGCTGAAACTATTAATGAAATCCACGTGACTTTACCGGCTTAGTCATCACCTGAAATCTAAATAAAACTAACTTTATTTTCATTGGAATTCTGTAAGAGAAAAGCAAGTCTTTTCACCAAACAGCAAGGAATGCACACGAGGAGGAAGCACACCATTCACCCTGCAAATCAGTACAAGAGAGCACCATGGACACGCATGGAGGTTTCTGTTGCCTTCTATGGACACATGACCCTGAAGCAGCACCCACCCATCCTGGCTGCTTCACGAACGAGGCCATGCCTGTGCACCCACATCCTCCTCACTGCCACTTCTGTGACAGTCTTGTCTACTGTGCCTCCTCCTGCTCTGTGTACAAACATCTCAGTGTCCAAAATGAGATCTGTCATTTAGGCTTTAATATAGCTGCCTGTGAAACAAAGCTTTCCAAGGGTTTCCTTTTCCCTTCTTTCATGAACCTAAAAAAATACAGTCACTGAATTTGAGATGAAATTAATTCCTTTTGTCTTTTGCTTTGACTACTAACCTTAAAAAAAGATTAAAATTATTTGGTCAGTTCTTTGTGGTGGACAGCATCTTCTTATGTATTTGGACAATACCTTTTGTAATTGGATCTTGATTCATTTTATAGAAGAGCTTCCAGATACTCCCACAACACATACTAAACAAAGTCACAGAAAGCATCACCAAAAAACAAAGGGTGGAAAGTCAAGTGTTTGAAAGCTAGAAATTATCTGCAACCTTAATACAGCCTCCTTGTGCAACTGCAGCACCAGACAGCCTAAATACATGTACACATCATATTTTTTCCACAGAGCCATTGCCTCATGCATTGCACAGGATGAATGCTGTCCACGTAAAGAGCAGATATTCAACATTTTGCTTTCTACCGTTTGTTCATTGTGAGGTCCCATGTTTTATTTACTTCACATCATTCAAAGACTACTCTAAGACAGAATTATTAATTTCCTCCTCATCTTTTCTATGGAGTTAATCTCTGCAGTTTCTAATGGCTTCACAAGCAAGAACAAATCTAATTTTCACAGCAACTCTGAGAAGCAGGGGGTGTGTGCACTGAACTTGGTCCACTTAAAATTACCATGCGTTATGCAGAAGATCACTGCATGTTGGATTGAAAACTGCTTGGGCAGTGACTTTTCCTTTTCATGGTAAACCGTCATGTGTATCAATAAATCCATACAGAGCAGCTGTAACATTACAAGATGTCTTAGTTTTTCTGAACACCATGCCACAAAACCCTGCCTGAATGCCATTTAAAAAATACCTCCTAGAAATGAGAAATGTTACTTACATGGGGTACAGACAAGTCGATGGAGATGGGCTAGGTAGTAATGCACAGCCAAGAAGGGCCAGGGCCGGACCCAAATCCCACTAAAGTGCAAGGAATGCCTGCTCTCTGGAGGACTGACTGATCAGGCCCTAACAGCTAATGTTGCAGGTTTTATTGAAAAGAGGCAAACTCTTTTTCATAAGTGTGTTTTCCACTAGTGAAGAGGTCTAGAGGCTTCTTTACGCAGGATAGCCTGGTGTTCTCTGTTTTGAAATCTTTTTTGCAAGCCATGTAGAAATGATGCTGTAGATTGCCAGGGATTTATAAATATCAGTGGTGTTAGCACAGTTTTAATCACAGGATAAATGTGGTGCAAAACAGGATTTTTAGTTAACAGTCTGTATTCTGGATGAATGTTACAGGCAAACTTCTCAGCAGAGTGATTTTGTAACCTCTTTGCAGAAACCATTTACAGTGTTTGATATATTTATATACAGTACCTCAGAGAACATTTTTTAGTGTCAGAGGAGAAAATCTTTTGCAGAGGGCTTGAGATACTGGTCAAACCTTGTTAATTAGTCAGGCTGTCAGCTTGTCCGATGAATTATATGGATTTGCAGGTAATAGCTCATTAACAAGAAATAGCTACTGCTAATTATAACAAGGTCATGAAAGCAATATCATTCCAAATTTATGAAGGAATTAAAAATAATAAGGCAAGTGTCTTTTCATCTGAATGTGGCTTAAATGATTAGTAAATGTCTTTTCTCAGTATAAAGTGGTTGGTTCTGGTAGTTGAAGCTATAGCTAGGTATCACTTTTACTGGAAGATGAGATTAAATTAGAGAGGCCCCACTAATTTAACTTCACCTGTTGTTTAACCACACATTGATTCACAACAAGTACTACTCAGCCATTACTAGTTCTCCTCTTAATATTATTTTCTATGCCAAGACCTTTGTAAACAACCATGTGTGCAACTGTAGAATTTTGTTTTCCAGATTAGCTGGTAAATGAGTTCAACTGCCACAAAATATCGTGTTTGTAACAAATGACTCTACTCTGCAATTTAGTTTAGCCTAAGGTAATGACAAATGTAACTTCTTTTGAACAAACAATTTACAATTTGTACACAGGATAATGTTTGTGTATTTAAATACTCCTGGAAGTCTCTGACATTCTGGAACTACCAATACTGACATAGCACATAAAGGATGAAGCACCTGTATGGGGACGCTCTGGCAGATGTTACTACCCTGGTAACAGAGATGATGGAATAGGTGGCAAGTCTGTGATTCTCCATCCCATTTTACAGCCTGGCATTTAACTTTCACTCGCCACCAGCGTCCCTTTACTTTAATAGAACAGGCTGTGAACTGCACGGGCTTGCTGTGGGCTCTGTCTCCAGCACTGGAGAGTTCTGATGGCCCAGCATCAACAGCCAAAACTCACAATTCGACAAACAAAGCTCTAATTCTCACTCGTGAACCAAGCAGCAAGCCATGCCTCGAACCACACCCGTTGGCAGAAGAGAAGTAGGGCAGTGAATTAGAAAGACTGATACACAGCATAGAAAATTTTGGTCCCCAAAACAGTCACTGGCTTTTTTTCTACCAGACCTAGCTGTGGGCAATGCTTTCTTCCTGGTGGCTAGTATGGGCAGAGAGGGAATTGATAAAGCATCTTCAGAAGCAGTTTGTAATAATGCCTCAGTGACAAATTCCAGCAGAATTAGCACAACAAAAGGCAGCTGTTATATGTATTTCCACTACTGAACACAATGTGAAGCAGCAAATTGGGACTTTCATTTTGCCTCATGGTTAAGGAAATTTCACTGCAATCTCCTGTACCTGAAGGTCGTCTACTATATTGCCAAAACCCAAAGACAACACATTCCCTCTGATATGTAAACATAAAGCAGCTCAAAATCTGGCCTGAAGTTCCAAACTGTAATATTTTTAACGATCCCTGCTGAACACAGAACGGTTTCCCTGCCAAGGAACTCTGCAGGGCAACAAAGCAAAAGAATAGCTTGTTTTGTATAAAAATGGTAACGTTTTTAGAATATGGAAGCCTACTGGATAACTTTCCATGAGGATTAAAATGTCTGTTTGGAACATACAAGCCTCTCTAAAATGTTTCTCACAGTAGCTGTAATAATTGTTCATTTCTGTTGCTTTGGTGGGAAGTATTCCCATTGAACTGAGTCTTAAATGCTAAAACAAAGAAAGCTCACAAGCACAGTAGAAAAACAGGCAGTGCATGGATTTAAAAAACAAAATCAGAACTCACTTTACCTCTTAGGAAAAGCTTTGTAGAAATGCACTTAGTACAAGTTGCAAAAAATTACAACTATGCCAGCATTAGCAGCCAAGAAAGCCTCATTACTTTTAAAGATGAAAAGGCAGAGCCAATTTCAAATTACACTTGTTGCAGTATAACATACATAACAAATAAAGAAAAAGCAAGGGATTGAAGTCATCCCTGGACACCACACACAGTGCACATTTCCAAAGTGCTTTTGTATGTATAACAAAACATCCTCTATTTATCCAGCTGCATTTCAGTTGTTTGAAAGGCTACATGGTTTTGTAAGCTACTAAAACAGACAATAAGCACTAATGTTCTCTGCTAGTGATGATCTCCAGTGCAACTGAGCACACAAATCAAATTGGGAAATTATTGTTTCTCCTGGTTATGAATCATGCTTCTTAAAGAAATTCAGTGCTTTACCTGCAAACCTTTGTTACATTTGAAGAATTATTCTCTGGGTAACTTTTTCCATCACTACCTACCAAAAGTTATGTAACCTGAAGCAATACCAATAAAATGAAAATACATGCTTTCCTTCTGCACTGCAGACCTACCATGGGGCATATCTTGTCAAAGTTGCACAAACTCCACAAAGCCTTATCACTTATTCTGCTTATGGACCTATCTGCATCATGACTGACAGACCACCACCGCTGAGGTCTAAATGTTCTCCAGGGCCAAACTGACTTTTTTGTGGGTACCTCAAAGAAGCTGAGGAGCTCATCTTAAAGGAATTCACTGTCTGGATTTCACCCCAAACTGCTGAGCACTGGAATCCCACTTTAGGCTAAACACTGTGTGTTTTGGGTTGGGCAACCAACAGCCAAAAGGTAAAAAGAAATAGGGAAAAATTTCTTTCAACATAAATATTTGAGGCTTTTCCATTTCTTTGAGTACCAGCTTCTTGAGAGCGTACCACTTCTGTCAACCAACAGCTCACAAATGCCTTCCTGCATCCCTCAGTGCCCTCCTCATGCCCGGGGAGGACCTTGCAATTTGCCTACAAAAGCAGAGCTCTGTTTCCAGCCAGAATCCCCCCAAAAGAGGGTTAAAGGAGAGAGGCTGTCTATATTGGAAGTCAGATTAGGACAATGCTCTTGGTTTTTCATCTAATCAGTTTTACAGTATAAATAGTAACATATTTATCATTGCTTTTATCACAATCTGTCAAACTACCCCATACCTACTAAAAACTGCTGTAGCACTGTGAAGTGGAATGACTAGAAATAATTCTAGGTTTATTACTAAGTGAGGGTTTTGTTTACACTTAAAGTCTCAGTCTCAGTTTTGTAACAGTCAGAAGCCTGAAGCCATCAAATATGTGGCAATTAAACATTTTTGGGAACAAAGGCGAATGTAAATCAGAGATTGAAGGAGACGTTTGTAGAAAACATGGTGAGTTCCTAGGGATTTCTATTTGCTCTGGAATTTTTCATCTCAGCAGGACTGTAAGCACCAAAAGTTTTAATGAACATTAACAAACTATAATTCATGTCTCCGTTTCATCTGCACAGCCCTACTTCACATGAGATTTGGCAACTGAGTCCCAGTCTTGGCACCAATCTACCACGTGCTCTCTGCTCCGTACACTGCTCACCATCTGTCCAAGCAACAGCCGGAGAAGCTCCCCTGTCACAGTCCTATAGTGCTCTGAATTATGCATGCTGCTTGCAGCTGCCCCCAACACGCTGGGACAAGGCGAGCAGAGGCCAGCGCTGACCTGAACCAAACAGCTGGCTGGTCCATCTTGCACGTTTCCTGCAAGAGTGTGGCTGGACCAAGCCACTGCTGCATTGCTGCTGGGAAGCCATGACTTTTTATTTAATGGCTGATTACTTAAAACATTAAATGTGATGAAAGGAGGACTTGTGTACCCCAAAAGGGAAGTGGGACATATGACTTTGAACGAAGTTATAATGAATATTCCCAGGACCATCTTGCCAATTTAAGAAATCCCCCATTAAGCATTTAATTTCACTTTTTTTTTTCCTGGAAAATGCAACTCCAGTAAAGATTTGATGTTTCCTTTAATTTATAACTTTATTTTGTACAGATACTACATTGTGCTAGTATACCCACATAACTAGATGTGCAATAGATTGTGGGGGTACACACTGACACTCAAGGGGCAGGGGGAAGGAAGGGAAACTCAATCATGAGAGTTACAACCAGCTGACAAAAGGACCACCAATGTATAAATGTAGACTAAATTAGTGGTAAGGATTTATCTGAAATGGCTCTGCCTGTGAAAGGTTGTAATAAATAATACAAACACCTGAATACGTGTACGTTTTATCTGAGAAATTCACAATCCACTAACATTGGCGATTATTTTTCCCACTTAAGAAAGGACACAAACAAAGCACAGAAGGATGATCAATGTGTCTCATGGCCTAATGGATAAAACAAGACAGAGTGATGGAAATCTGGGTTTTACTCGTAGCTCTACCACCTGCCTGCTGCGTGTCCTTGGACGAGGTTGTGGGTGCCAGTTTCCCCATCTGTAAAGCAGGCTCCTTGGTATCAAGCTTTGAGCTGGAGACACTGGAGCAGATTTACCCTGAGCCAACTTATCTCTAGCGCAGCTGGTGCTGAGCTGGAACCATGACGTCCATCTGGATTTTTCTTGCCCTTGCAGAATTGCCTGACTATCCCTGTGCCCTGCTCTGCAAGGCTCCCAGCAGAAGACGTAGTATTTTGCGGGCTGAGCAATACAGAACTGCAAGACCAGCTTGAGTCTGGTGCTGCTCCCAAGCCAGAAAGCTCTTCTTGAAGCCTGGACGGTTAGGGAGCAAATACATTAACATCTGGATGGGATTATTAGCTCAGACTCTGTATGGACCATCCCAAAATCTGCACTGCCCCCAGCAGAAGCATTCAGTGTGTCCACTCTAGACTTCTGCAGGCTCTTCACTGAGGGACCGCAGCACAGAAAAGCCCTAGGCTGGGTCACCACATGCCTCGGCTCTGTGCTGCACAAAAGCAGCGAGACTGCATCCTGCTCAGGCAAACCAGAGACGCAGCTCCATTCCTCTGCCTCCCTGCCACACAGATAAATGGCAGCGAATGTGTTATTATTTACCTCCCCCTGCTGAGCCCTACAAATGCTATCAGAGAGAAGATGCATAGGTTTGAATTACTATATTGGAGGAAGGAACCTCTTTTCGGTGTCTTGGAACCCGAGTATTGTACACTACATCTAAATGTACTCTGTCAAAGCCTTCTTGCTTATTCATACTAGCGGTCCCATGGAAATCAATAAGGCAGACAAGATTTGGCCTGCTGTTACTGAGCTGGAAGCAAAGAGAGTGTCATTTTCAAGGACTATATTCACTGACTACAACAAATTAGTCTCCAGTGAACCTGCATACATTTGGGTATTTTGTTTTATTGATGGCTTTAGAAGTTGTTAAACACCTAGCTCTTGCTACCTAAAAAGATTTCAAACAGAATATTTATGGAGAAAAATAAATGATCATATGGATGAGTGGGGCCTTTGTGTGCTGAGTAAAAGTTTAAGCACTTACAGAACTTAGCTGCAAACCTCCTACTAACTTCAGGGCTTAAACCTGTAGGGATATGGCACAGAAACTCAGCATGGCCTTACCAGCCAAGTTTTTATTTCTTAATTTCTTCTTCCTGCCTGCATAGTTTCCTTGACCAAATTTTCAGCTTGTACTTTGTACATGCGGAGTTCCCGTTCTGCTTCAAACCTTAATGAATATCACTAACAAAAAGAATTACTATATCAATAAAAATGGACATTTTAAAGAAAATCATAATATGTTCTCCTTAATCAATTGATTTCTAACTGACTTTGGTTTATATTTAGGTGGACTCTCCAAACACATAAAGGGTAGCCAACCCTTCCTTAAAGATCACCGTGATTTAGGATCACGTGTTTCAGATGCTTTGAAAGTTTATTCTTCTTTTTAAATATTCAATAGCATGTCTCTAGGAACATTTTTCACTTGGTTATATTAACATGCTCTGACAAGTGAATATAATAATGAGATTAACAGTCCAGCTGGGAAACAAAACTCTTAAATTTAACTTCTGCCAGATGAGCAGTTATTTTTTGGCAGGTTTGGTGAGCTGCTTTGGCTTGTCCATTATCCACTTATCCTCCTGCAACAGGAATATGAGGACTCTTCAAAGACCACAAGACATGTCTGTCTATTCATGTCACTGTGAAGAGCCTGCGCCCCAAACTCACGAGTCTCTGAAGATCTGGACTTTGACTATTTCCTCTCAGTAAAATTTAAAAGCTAAGAGCAAAACCTCAATATGAAAGAACTCTTTACTCATTTACAACATGTAGACAGAGCTGTATAAATCATAGGGCAAGGGGATGCCAACTATGGCCATGAATGCTTTGGCAGCTAGGAATGAGCCTTAAGAGAGGGTGCTCCATAGGAGGGGTTGCAAAGATGAATACTCATGCTACTCTATGTTTTCATCAATGACCTGGAACCAAACACAAGATCACTTGCTGACACATCTGCAGGTGACAAACTGTGGCTCAGTGATACACTGTGAGGACGACAAGCCAGTGAAAATGATGGGAATCATTGGCAAGCCATGCCCAGTCAAATTAAGTACATTTTAATTTAGCCAAATGCAAGGCCTTTAGGAACAAGAAACGCAAATCTTCTTGCAGGTAGGGGAACGCCTCTGCAATTCCAGAAAGGATCTGCATTATTGTGAAGAACTGCACACAGATGCCTACACATACACACCAGTTCCCAGTATTATCTTAGCTGTATGAAAATGCTAATTTATTCCTTAAATTTGAATACTGAAGGGCAACAAGAAAAAGTGTATGCACTACTTGTGAGACCTTGTGTTAGCACACAGCGTGTTTATGTCTTGTCTTAGAGAAAACTGGAGAGCCTCAAAACCTCTACTACATGGACTATATGGAAGAATCCATGGGACTACAGATATCTCAATACATTTAGTTTATAAAAAAGAAGACTGACAAGTGACTAGTTTATGCAGCGTAAGCACTTTCCCAGGAACAAACACTGTGTACTTACAGCCTCTCTTGTCTAGCAGGGAAATTATACAAGAAGAACTAAGGGCTGGGAACTGAAGCCAGACAAATTCATTTGGGAAACAAGGCATTACTTCTGAATGCTGAGCCAAGCAATACAGAGAGTTCTCCATTTCTTTTCAGTTGGAGGATGCCTTCGGAGAATAAGCATTGCACAGACACAAGTTCTTAGGCTCAGTCTGAGAGTACCAGGGTAAGCTCACATACAGGGGATCAAATACAATGATCTTCCAGTTGTTTCTGACCGTAAAGTAAATAAAATTATCCATGTACAGAGACCTTTTGCAACTGCCAAAGAGATGTAATAGTTTCCTTTAATCATCAAACACTGCAGTGCAGCAATGGGGACCCATTAACACTAATGACAAATTTGCTGCTAACAGGTAGCGACACCATTCACGATAACCAGACGTGAAAACGGTCTGCCACCACTGCTGCTAAGGGAACAGGTTATATTAGTAAACTTTTAATATTATGCTGTGAAGGACAGCTCATTTAGTATTATTAGTTCCTCCCTGGTGATATTTCCCACAACATCTCACTGGCAATTTCATACTCTTCTCTGAACTGGATCTAGTTCTCCTTAGGAGCCTTTAAGCGGCTTCCCAAAGCTGTTCAGTTCACTTTTAGCATACCAGAAGTCTTGCAATACTACTCTAGTCTGGCTCCATTGTCAAGCAGCAACAGACACGATCCTGCAAAGCGCAGACAAGATCTACAGCACGCCATTGTAGAAAAGAAGGAAATCCTAAGCCTAAAAGCTCAACAAATTATACTGGGAAAACCTGCTTAAGCGCTTCAGGCTACTTGGGTAGCCTGTCAGTAGCAAACACTATAAAAGATCCAAAAAGACAGACTTGTGTCTGCATATATATTAGGTAGCACCTCACTGTGTTGGGAACCCTTTTAACTCATATCTATGCTGCTTTTGTAAATGACTAGGGAAGTCCCCAAATTACCTCTCTTGAACAATTTTAATTTCTCCAATGAAATCCTTATGGGCTTAAAGGTTATTTTACATAAGTGAAAAATCCAGACAGATTTTGGAACAGTCCTTGAAATAGGAAACGTCCACTCATTTTTGTATGAGGCACTGCAAAAAGAGAAAAGAAATTAAATGAAACAGCATTGCCTCTGCAACATAAAACAGGTTCTCATGTTCCAGCTATGGTCATGTCTCCTGATTTCACCTGAATTAGCTCGGGGGCGGGGGGAAGAAAAAAAAAAAGAAAAAAAGAATTGTAACAAGCTGGCATGAGAGATCTGTAAAGCAAGCCGAGAGTTTGCTTACTCATTTTGCCGTATTAATATGTATAAAACCTGAAGGGGGGAGGTGCTCAAACATGCCTTAGACATTTCTCTGTCTACTATGCCCATATCAGCTGCTGGTAAGCAGAGTCACTGCAGTACAGTGGTATGGCATGCTTCTCCATTCCCGGATTACTGCAGCATGTTTTGCCATGAAATTCCTGAGAAGTGCTTACATTCCCCTGGATGAAGTGCCTGAACAAAGCCTAACATGTCCCATGCCAACTCCCCAAACTGCATTTCAGTGATGCACGGGGTCTGGGCAGGCCAACAGCATGTGCCCGGTGGAAATCCCTCACACCTTACGTGCATAGGAAGGGTGTCACTGAGGATACAACCACAGGACCTAACAAAGTTTGGTCTCTCACAACACACTTGTCATTGCAGCACCTGAGAGTGACACTGAAGAACTCCTCTACACTATGCAGCTCCTGGATCGTAAACTCTCATGATCCTGGTGCTCACTAACTACTGGGACAACTGAATGAAATGATGTCCTGGTTTCAGCTGGGATAGACTTAGTTTTCTTCCCAGTAGCTGGTACAGTGCTACGTTTTGGGTTTAGTATGAGAAGAATGTTGATAACACCCTGACATTTTCACTTGTTGCTAAGTCGTGTTTAGACCAAGTCAAGGACTTTTCAGCTTCTCAGGCCCAGCCAGCAAGAAGGCTGGTGGGGCAACAAGAAAGTTGGGAGGGGACACAGCTGGGACAGCTGACCCAAACTGGCCAAAGGGGTATTCCACACCATGGGACGTCATGCCGAGCTGGGTTGGGGGCAGGGAGGAGCGCTGCTCAGGCATCAGTCGGCCAGTGGTGAGCAACTGCATTGTGCACCGCATGTTTTGTGTATTCCAATCCCTTTATTATTATTGTCACTTATTGTTGTTATTAGTGTCATTGTTAGTTTCTTCCTTTCTGTTCTATTAAACTGTTCTTAGCTCAACTCATAAGCTTTACTTCATTTTCTGATTCTCTCCCCCATTCCACTGGGTGGGGGGAAAGTGAGTGAGTGGCTGCGTGGTGCTGAGTTGCTGGCTGGGGTTAAACCATGACAGATGACAAGAACCAGAATGATGGTGTTCTGTACTAATTTAATATTTCTTCCTCTCTCCCTCAAGCAGAGCAGAATTAGCCTTTTGTTACAGACACCAAAGCTATTTATTTAACTAAAGTAAGATGAAGAGCACTCTACAGCAAACATGACCTAGCGCTCTAAATGGAGAAGTACTCCTTCAACACAAGGTACTATAGGCACCTGCAGACTCTCTCTGTCGAAGATAACCTTAGCATATGAGTTTTTGGAAAGCAGTAGGCTGTTTATTTAAAAAGATAGGTTTCTAGTGAAATTATATTTTTTAAAAAGCCAAATTTATTTTTATACAAATAGGTTTCCAAACAAGAGGTTAGTCTACAGTTCATGAAACAAATTAACAGATTTTTAAGTGCTGAAGCTAACCATCACTAACATCATCCAGTCTGGCCTCTGGTGTAACATAATGGTAAGATTTGGAAATGGAAAACACATACTCATTAGGGAAACTGCAACAAGAAAAAAACTACTCCACCTTCTGGGGGCTAAAGCACAAGCAGTGGAAGCTCCTCTTGCATGAGAGGAAGGTTGCAGCCCTGAAAAGCTGTGGGTTTGGTTGGTTGATTGTCAGAAAGAGCTTATGTTTCCATGAAGTTAACATGGGATTGCAAGGCCAGACTTCTGCAGGAAGTCCCCTCCTTGTGGGTACACACATGTCTCAGTCCCCACCCAGACCTCGACAATTACGGCCCACTGAAGGATTAGTAGCAGTAGGCAAAATCCTTATGGTGTCTCAAAGCCCTGACTGGAGATGACGGTGTTTTGTATTCAAGACCTCAAATTAGCTCTCCAGCTCTATTCAGCAAAGCACAAATGTGCAGGTAGCAACAGAAAGAAGGCCCAGATTTGATGCCTACCAGGGAATATAAGCATATGCTCAAGTATTTAGCAATGGACTTTAGCACAACCTTTGCCAAACTGAGACTTATAATTTCAAGTTTTACTGACTCTGTCATTACAGCAAAGAGCTAACGCATTGCCTAACGCATCACACACACCACACACACCTCCAGCGGTCTGCTCACAGTCGCTCCTTACCCGCACAACTATGTGATTTCTAGGTAACTGGAAATTATCAATGCCTGGTACTTGGGGGGGGCAGGAAAAGGATTGGTTTTGAAAATAGGTGATAATCAGAACTAGCATTCCAAGCTGGTTTTACTAGAACAGAACAAGAGGATTTGACTTGAGCTGTTTCACTGGCACTAACTCTCAGAGGGAGTAGATAAAACAACAGATGTCCCCACAGAGCTACAAAATGATCGGTACTTCCACTACCCCCAAGCAATAATAGGATGTTATTTTTCCTCTGGAGGAATTAGGGTTGCAAACTAGCACTCAGATGGTTAAAAAGTAGTTGGAGTAAAGAAAGTGAGTTTCAGAAATTCCTGGAGTAGGCAGATAAATTTAGCAACTACAATTCAAATAGCCATTGATTTCAGCAGGACAAGAATTAAAACTCCCTGGTCACTGCCATCATATTTTCCTCATCATTTTCACTGCCCTTTAAAAGCTGAATTTTGCCATGTGTGCAATGGCCAGGGCAATAGTGAAAAGTGGTTCAGTGCTGTGACCTCAGATGGTCCATTCTGGCAGTGACAGGAAGGTAGAGCTGCTATTTCTGACTTCTTTTCAAACATGTCCCTAAAGTAGTATAATTTCTTTGGCTTCAGAGGTAGCAAAGGAAAAGATTAGATTAGATTAGACTGACTGCTGCTATTTCATTTATTTAATGTTGCTGGTATAATGTCTCTACCCATTTTGTGACGAGTTCTTATTTATGCTTGTGCTTAACATTTTATATTATTATAGAAATAAGCTTCTTTTAAATGTTCTGATATTTTTTTATTTATTTTTATTAGAAAATGCAAATCCTCAGTGGCTTAGTTTCCAAGTGAACACATTGACTCTCAACCCCTTTTTACTTCTAAAATAATGGTTTTATTGTCTGTGGCATTTTGCAAGTTGTGTTTTTCTTACAGCCTGGTCTTTTGGGATTAATTGTAATGTGCCATCTCAAACTGCCTTACTGGTCACTCAGGAAGATGAATTCAGCAATTACAGGATTTGTAATTAGTAGACAGGCACTTTTGAACCACCTCTTTAATTACATACCAGAGTTACCAGTGCTCTGTCCTCTGCTAAGGCACCACATTGATGCAGAAGATCACAAATAGCACCTGAATTCCTGTTCCTGCATCCTGTTGCAGGGGAAGTACTACTGATGCCCAGCCACTGACTTTACCTCACAGCCCTGTTCACATAAGCACAGCACATGATTCTCCAGCACCCTCTGGTCTGAAGCACACACAAATGCATTAGAAGAACATAACCTGGCCCAACAGAATAATTGGTTTAAATTGGATTTCGGTTCCTCTCTAGCAGAGGGAAGCAAATGCAGAATGACCAACTGCTCTGGCTATAGGATGTGATTGTGCACCATGTAAAACCAGGGAAAGGGTTTATTTTAACTGCCATTAGGATCAGATCAAGCCCACCATAGTCTGTCTTCAGGTCACTTCCTGCTTTTACTTTTGCCAAAAAGGGGTCAGTGCCTTATTTCCCAAGAACAGCGAGATGTTACCAAACGAGTTCTTGAAAAGACCCTACTTCCAAAGCTATTCTTTTTCTTCTTTTCAGCAACTTCTGAATCAAACACGAGCTCTTCAGTTCTCCCTTAAACTCTGGCAACAGGCTATATCCCTCAATCTCTATCTCTGAGGAAATTATTTTTGTATAGCATTAGCTCCGTTCTCCCTCCAGCCCTTTGAATAGCAAACCATAGTTACTGTCTATATAAGAAATATTTTTTCTAGCTGTTGAAGGCTGCAGCTCACCGTTCCTCTTTCTTAGGACTACTTTTTTAGCAGCTTTCTTCTACTGACAGATTTCTTCTTTAAGATTATTCATATTTTTCTCTAGGGCGAATGATTTCAGAGGAGCTGTTCTTGACAGGAGAACAAATGTTTAAGACCTGAACCCATTAATTCTACATTCCTGGCAAGAATAAGAATTCATAGTCACCTTTTGTAAAGTAAGAACTGTAATCTGACTTTAAAAAAGTAGAAAAGATGTTAGAAAAGAAGAAAAAGCCAGGAAGGATGCTTTTTCCTCTTTAATCTCCTTATTCATTTAACTACAGAGCATCTCAACGCTTTTGAGATAAATTTTGGCAGCATCAAAACTCAAGCTCCCAGAATCCCTAATTTGCAAAACAGTGACGCACTACATGGACAAACTGGAATTATGGAGTGCCACCAGCCAGCACAGTAGGAATTCATTTATATTACTCTAACATGAATTTAAATTAAGCAACACCTGACTATGGACATCCCAGTACACAATATTAATGCAGCGCTATTAATAAGGTTTGGGCCAGCCTAATTCTAAGGTTCATCATAACAAAACAGAGCATATTGAACAACTCCAGGGTACATTTGTGAAAGGTATCCGAGTGAATTAGTACTTGGTGTTCTATTGATTTTTCCCACAGATATCTAAATCACTAATGTATATTGCCAAACACCATGTGGCTAACACATCCCAACACTGAGTAAAACACCAGGCACCCAGTTAGTCCTTTCAATTCAAGCAGCTGAGAGTGACTGATTTTAAATCTGTTTGAGGACAGAAGTTAAACACATGCTGACAACCTTTGTTGCACAGGGAAGTACCTTCCTGACTGTCAGGGAGTCCCTCTGGATACGTTAGAAAGAACACATAAAACGGGAGGGAAGTCAGGTCACACATGCAATCCCAAAGGAGGTGAAACACTTAATTTGAGGGCATAGGGGTTTTATGGCATTTTGGTAAAATAACAATTTTATCATGTTTGCATATATCAATGCATACTCAACTTGGGATTGCCTATGTTCTTATCCCCAAAATATGAACTGTGTCAGAAGGATGACTAATACTGGGTCGAGCATCTGACTTGATATTTGAAGGTCTTCCAAAACCAGAAATGAGGTGCCAGCTGCCTTCCCCTCTGATTCTGTACTAGATAGTAGAGACAAAGGATGCTCTACTACCTTCTCCAAGCTGTCCTGCCTTCTGGGAGCCTGAGCTGAACCGAGTGATGAGCTCTGCCCTGGGAGCAGTTTGTGACTGCTGTCAGTCTTTTGTGACAACAGCTGGTGAGGTCCTTCCCTGCCGACAGGATATAATGGCAAATTCTTCTAGTGGAGATGCAAATTTTATTTGCAAATGCCCAGTAGTAAATGTACCCAGTATTTCACATTAGAACCACCCAGAACAGATAAGCTACTCCATAGCAGTAAAGGATACTTTTCAGAATAATCAGACCTAGTTTACGGCTTCCACTAGTACAAAAACATATTGCAATGTAGCAACCAAATCAGTCACTTCTTCACGTCTTCCTCCACCAACACCTTTCTAACTGTCAAAATTTTTGGCACACACCTGACTTTCTCTGGGCAGCATTTTTTACATATTAGAAATCTGCTACAAGAGATCTTGGACTCAGTATCTCTTCTTTTTATTACAGCAGTGGTGAGAGAGCCATCTAAAGCCTTTTCATATCAGCAATTGTGTCAGTCTGTGTAGTTTTTATCTCCCCAGACAATTGCCACCACTAGAAAAAGAGGCTCAGGAAAGATGACACTCATTCTTTAAAGCTGACAGCTGTAAAACAAGGTTCTTAGGACTGCAAAGAGAAAGACACCTCAAAGATTGATGCACCCTGGTAATCAAGTGAGTTGCATGTTTCTTTTTAATTCTCAGCTGTCTGTAGGCTTTTTCCTTTCCCAACACTGCATCTGACAGCTGACTGATAGAGATTAGGTGCCACTCACAATTAAAGCTGCAGGAAAACCATAAAGATCATGTTTCTTTTGATGCCTCTCTCTCATTCTCTGAGCTTGCAATCAAAAGCCCATTTAGTAGGTTACAAATATCTAGACAATGATGATAGCTTACCAAAAGCTTCACCTTGTTGGGATTTAGCATGAGGTGAAAGCCTGTAAGTAAGAAGGTTCAGATCCTCCTCTGTTGTACTTTACAAAATGCTGAAGTGCTCTCTGCATACATGTACCTCTTGACTCTGGCCTGTTTGCTCCGTTTTCTCCATGGCCTTGCCCTTTAAATGGTGACAAGTATCAGGAGGACTGAGCAAAGACATCCTATGCGCCAAGCACCAGCCTGTGACTAAGATGAAGGGCAAAGCCCAGGCGTGTCTGATGAAGCATCCTCCCAGCAAGCTGACCGCTGGCTGCCTTTCACTTCACGTTGAAACTTCAAGAGAGGAGGGAGCTGGGAGTCTGCAGACAAGCTGGGGAATGGCAGTGTGGCAGGAGAATGGGGCACTTCAGGGAGCTGGGGTGCGGGGGCTGAGCTGTGGGGAAGGAAGATCAAGTCAGGACTGGAGTCGCTGTTAAAGAGTGGGCCCAAAACCACTCTTGAGAACTGCAAGGGTATGGAAAGGGTACAGCAGTGCACTTGCTCTTGCTACTGAGACACACACTTATGACAGTGGCAGCTGTGCCATTTTTATTGTTTTCCAGAGTCCGACACCTCTGATTTTGAGCGGCATCCAATCTCTCCCAAATCCCCACTGGCAGCAGTTCCCACTTCAGCATGTTCACGGCAAAGTATCATCTTCATGTGAAAGTGGAGACTCTGTGAGGCTCAGATGCTCAAAATGCTATTGCAGAGGTGGAGCCATCCCCAAGGAGGGAACGAAGAGGAGCAAGGAGAAAGCAGAGACCTAGTCCGGACCTGTGCAAGCCAAGGGGAGCTTTTTTCATCAACTTCCTCAAGAGCAGGCTCTGGCACGGCAGATGAAGGACACAGAGTTGTGAAATTGGCTTGAAAATTTCCCGCTTGCACTATTTTCCTAATTGCACTGTTTCCAGCTACTTTTTATTAGTCACTCTCAGATGACACATCCAAGTCTATTTTGTTTTATGATTCTCTTGGGATGATCTAATCGCATAAAAAATAGGGAGGTTGTTCATGTCTCATCAGATGGCTGTGTGATTAACTCATTCACAAGCATTTTAAAGGCAATTTTATAAATGCATGTAAAGGCCTTTGTCTCCAAACTTGAAAAGTCTATTTCAGTGTGTGTACACAGTCAGGCTGAGTCACTCCCTTTCTGCTAGTCAGCGAAAAGATATCCTATTATAGGACACTGAACTCTTATCTATTTGCTGGTTACATTTATAGTTCAGAAAGACTCCGATTATTTATTTATTTTTGCCCGCTGCACAGATTTAGAGCCTGGGGACAAACGAGGTAGGTGACACCAGTGTCAGGCCTGCCCAGAAACTATTTTTAAAACCCAAGCTTTTAAACCCAACTTCCTCCTGTATAGAGGAGGCAGCATTGCACAGTAACATCAAGAACTGGGGAGGCCTTGTTCCGAAGTGCAGGAGCTCAGGAAGAACAGATGCAGAGCCCAATCATGCCTTGTATCACAAAATCCTGTGCCTCTCCTATAAAATAGAGAGGGCAGCAGTTTCTCTGCCCTCGTCCATGTGTATGTGCCGTACTCTGCCTGCTGGCATCCTAGTCCCACATGAGGCTTTCAGGACACTGGAAGCACTGAAGTAGTTATTTGCGCTATGGTACCGCTTAGAGGTCCCACCCCACTGTAGAACAGTTAAATATTAAGAATACTTCTTTAACACAGAAATGCCCTTTTTTAAAAAACTAGTAACATAATTCTTCCTCCAGAAGCAAAATGCATATAGCTATTCAACAGCTTTACACTAGGTTTTCCCCCGAGTTTTATAATGTGGCTGAGACTGTGGGTGAATGGCAGCACGCAGATTCCAAAGGGAAGGCTTATGAATCTTAGTAAAAAATAAGTTTTATTATGAGCAGAATGAAAGTACTTCCTCAGTCAATAGCTCTGAGCAGAGTAAAGCAAATGTAAGGTATAATTCTGGCCCAGGTTATGATTAATTTTTTTGTAAGAACAAAGACAAAACTTACAGCCAGTGAGTGAAAGTACTATAACAAAACTTGACACTTAGCAGATTTAAAGCATAGATTTCCTAAATCCATTTTCCATTATTATTGTTATTATTCTTTAGAAGCTGATTAGGCAATAGCAGATGTCACCACTATACAAATCTAGATATATACGCACAAATACAATGATAAGAAGATTTCTTAGGTCTCACTAAAAGTTATCTATTAAGGAGCGAAAAAGAAGGTTTGCTCCAAATATTTTTTGACATTTAAACCAAAACCAAATCAATTTACTACCAGAATTAAACTGTAGCTCTCCATCACAGGGATCATCTGTAGCAAAAAATTCGAAAAGGCCTTGACTTGCAAACATTTTGGGTGCACGAGGGGCATGTGTATTCTATGCAATGCAGTAGCATACAGAGATCTCTGAAGCACCATGCGACGAGATCAGAACTGAATGCAGCACAGCTGTGTCTCAGCTAATGCTGCTTCCCCAGATTCAACCTCGCTTTTCTAGGTGGTGTTCATATGATTCTGCCAGACTGCTCAGAGCTATCACACAGCTGAGAGAGCTCTGCTCTGTGTGGCGACCACAGTTATAGTATTAGGTATACTTCTGTATGGTGAACTACAACATAAGGGGCTGCCTTGTGGTCTTGCGGTCCCAGAGCCCCATTTCTGTTGGGGAGAGGAAAGGTGGGACCAGACCTCTCGCTCTGTTGAGTTGCCTGCATAGGCACTTCTAGGGTACTCCTAGAGAAGACCAATTTTTAGATTAGCTGGGAGGAGATATAACCTTGAGTTTGGGCTTTCTATTAACAACTTGTAAAAATCTTGACCCGTTCTTTCCTCTCTGTACCTACGTTTCCTTGCAGCTCACCAACCGCCCGCGCATGCCCAGCTGAACCAATAAGGTCCTACAAAAAACATCTGCTAACCAGACTGCCAGACAGTTCACTTCTTGTACAAGGTGTGCTTAATTTATGCTCAGCAAGCAGTGCTGCTGAAATCATACAGGGCAACTTGGTGTTTCAAGTGAAGCATGGGGGCCTAAATAAATAGGGCTTTACCATTAACCCTTCAAAGAGGCCAGGTCCAAACCCCACTGAGGTCAAAAGAAAGATCTTATGATTTTAACAGACTTTGAATGAGTCACCAAAAGTATTAGTCCATGTTAGCTACTGTCTCAGCACTTGTACACTGGGGTATGCACAGCAGTAATAATACTATAATATATATTTCAGCTGTATTTGCATTAGCAGCATATCTATTTTGCAATAAAGGAACTTTCAACATGTAAAAAGAAATTAGTAGAAAAGTCTGTTTAATAAAAGTAAATTTATTTAGCGCTAGTGAAATGCAGTTTGTACTATCAATCTGCGTGTCTAAGACCAAAGAACAATTTTAAAGACCTTTCCTTACATTATTAAATTGCAATAAATAAAAAAATACAGTTTGCAGGGAAGATGCTATTGTGTCCCATGTAGATGTCTTATAAGAGCATTTTCAAAAAGCACCTATGCAACCTAAAGACTCTCTGTTTTCCATTGAAAAATCAGGGATATTCATACTTCTACAGCAACTGGATTTGTGTTGAAAATCCCATCCCTCCCAGCCTGTGAATTTCTCTGATAACAGTCTGTGATTTTTTTTTCCACTCCTCAAGTCCTGTCTTTCCTTTTACTATCATTAGCTAAAACCATTTCCTGCCGAGGAGTGCACTATTGCTGACTTCTGATACACAAGCTGAATCAGCTCCTGGATGGCTACAGCTATTTTCTTTTTTAATTCCATTTCTCTTTTTGCTGAGCTGCTTCACGCTGTTATTATTATTCCCTTCAACAATGGAGGCAGGACTCTCTGTATCAATGCATAATAGGTTTGTAGTGATCATAGTGTTTTCCAAGACATCCCAGCTTCCTTCAAACAAAAAGTACCCACTTTGGAAAGACAAAACCCAAAGATGATTATTACCTGAATTGAAAACAACAAAGAGATGAGAAACAAATTGCTCACGTGGGATTCAACTAATATTTAAAAGGTAAAAATGTGGGAAAGATTGATGCCATTTAAAATTTTACTGATTCTAAATGAAGTCTTAGACATTTAAATTAAATGATGCATTTGTACACAGGAAATATCTAAGATTAATAACATGATGAAGACATCAGCTCTTGCCACAGCAATAAAGTTTCAAATGTAAACCACTGAATGCTATTTAACTGTTGTGGAACAGATTTCAGTTTAAAAAGCTGGAGGAAGTATAACTGCATAGCAAATATCATCCTGAACTTACAGTCAACTGTGACCCAGGATAATGATCAGTGTTTACCAGGAAGGGAAAATGGACCACTCTGCTCCACGCTGCTGGACAATCTCCTTCCTGCCCTGGGAGGGAGTTTCGAGACCAGGCGAGCCTGTGGTGCTGCAATACCTGCAGTGGAGCAAAGCCAGGTTCACGATGTAACTGTGAGCTGAGCAGCCATAAAAGGAGCGCTTTTGAAAAAACAGATAATCCAGCTCAGGATTAACTACTACTGTGTAGCTGTAGAATTTATTCAACTAAATACAAGGCGCTTTGCCCTCAATACAGCTTTTAAACAGTTTTGGGGTTTTGGCCCATTTCCACTTCAAGGCTATTTTTAAGATGATTTATCTCTCCCTTAATGAAGACAAGCCGATTTCCTCATCACGAAAATTTTCTTTACATGGCCAGCAGGAACCCTCTACATACTTAGCGCTACAGAAACATCCCAGAGACTGGTAGGATTCCACAAATTCACACTGGCAAAGAAGGCAACATCCCCAAGTTTGTCCTTATCTGGGATCATCAGGTCTTTTTAAGAGGTACCTTGATTTGGCTCCAGACAACAGATACACTGGTGAGATAAATCACAACTAGCACTAGTTGTTTCTTATCTTCTTCATAGGTCAGGTGCTAGGATGAAGTATTTTTCTATAGACAGAGTGAAAGCAAAAGTTTAAACTAAACCTGTCCTGTCCTACAGGTGACCTGTGGACCAGACTAAGAGAGCTGTCTGTGCCCCAGACTACAGCCGGTCTCTGCCCGGCCAGCTGGATCAGAGAGGCTGGATCCAACTGTGTTTGTCCACGTAGGCTAGCCCCAAATAATGACAGCAAACGTAACACCTGTGAAAGGCTGGATGTTCATCTGCACTGTGAAGGCTTGTAATTTGGTCAAATTGAACAGATTTTCTAGGGAATGCCAAATGATACATTCCTGAAATCCATGTTAACTTTCCTCTCCAAACTAGCGAGTTTTTGTTTACAAAGCCCTAGTTAAACAGAATATGTTATTTTGCTTTGCTCCTAGACGCATCTGAGTGGCTTGGATTTAAATTAATTGTTTATCCAGGGCACACTCCCCCAGAATTGGAAATTTGAGTTCAAAGGTTACATTTTACCCAAATTAAATGAAGACAAACGAAAACAGTGTTCTATAGTGGAGAGTGTTCAACAATCTTAGTAAGACAACAATATGAGCACTGTTTATAATGCAGAAAGTCTACTACCACTATTTAGCACCATTTAGTGAAGGTGAACACCCACAAAGCATATGCCAAATAAGCTGCCGTTGGAAAAAACTAGTAAAAAAAGTATAAGATTTCATGTTGTTTGTTCACATCTGAAAGAAATCAGTCCAGGACTTATTTCAGCTCTGGGGTAGGGGGGTGGGAGGATATTCATCACTTTGCCCAGGTCATGCTGGACAGTCCTTGTTCTGTCAAATGAGCCAGGATACACTCTTGTTCCCAAGGCTGAGAGCTGAGTAAATGAGCCATGTTCCATAAAACTGGTTGTGCTGCCCTCATAGATCGTAAACAAGTTTAACAAATTTAAAGAAATGAATTTGTCCTGGTTTGCACATGCCAAATGTGGACTTTAAATCAGATAGCTATGAATGTATGATATGCCATCTTCACTATCAGTGCAAATGTGTTGATAACATCAGTTTTACACCAACATACCACATTTGCGGATACCAGAAAAAAAAACCCAACAAACTCAAACCATAGAACATGAGGGAAATCTATGAAGTGATTGTCATTTCCATTAACAAAATTCGAACCTGGACTGTAGGAGTCGCATAGAACTGGGTTTTAGCACACAGAGAGAAATAGTTCTGAGGTGGGTAAGTAATGTTTTGCACTGTTACCTGACAGCACAATCTATGTTCTATTTGCAGTTTTCAGATAAAGGCAGATAATAAGTGATATAACACTGTATTCATGTGAACATGAACTGAGCTAGTGTTCTGTGAGTAGAAATTAGGGCTCTAGATCAGGCAGCTCAGTATTTCTGAACAGTGTTGTCTTAAACTATCAAGGTCTGAAGATACTCTTCAGCTATAGTATTCCCAGGGATGTCGCAGTATATAGAAATGATGTGTCTCTGTGGCACGAAGGTGTTTTAAAAAGGGATTTCCAAATGCTCTTAAGCTTTAAAAGTTCTGTCTGAGTAAAGTACATCAACATTTTCTGTTAAGTTCTGGCACTACCCACAAAGTACAAGAGACACAGAAGAGGAACTTCTGCCGCTCTGTGTGAAAGCAGAAATACTGATTTCAGTGGACCCTAAGTTAGATCAGCTTTCTGAAAGATCTACCCAGAGGCTCGATTTACCTACAGGACTCAGTCCTCAGGCATGCTTTCCAACACCAACCATACATATCTCTGGGGTTTTTTTTGATTGAGAGTAAGCTCACATACTTACTGGTTGGATAATTACTGGTTCATCTATAAGCAGTGATTAGATTTGTAAATCTAACTCGCAGCATCTAAATCACTAGGGTAAATCACTTGAAAAACAAGCAGACTATTAGTGCCGTAAACCACTGAGCTGATTGGCACATCCTGAAAGCATTTTGCATAATGCTAATTCTTTGAAAGCCGTCATTCCTACAAGAAGCTACCACTTGGCACAGTGCTAAACCCTTCTCCTTTGCCTTGGGCTGTTAGCTGACTAAATGATCATTAATTCTTTGGAAATAACAAATACCTCCGAGATTACCACTTTAATGTTGAAGGGAATCTATTTTGGTATAAGGAATGCAGAGAAATATGATGCCAGTTTTCTGTAGTATATTAATATTTCTAATTACCTTGAACACATATTTTAATGTGGTGGATATGGCCAGGATTTAAAAAAAATCAGTAATATCTGTTCAGGTTGCAATGCACTTACTCAAGCATCTGCTGTGGCTAAGGCGGTCTCTAACCTCAGGTCATTAGTTCTCACAATCTGCTACAGATCCAATGCCCCAGAGCTCACCTCACACACACTGAAAAGATCCCATAAATTTCCACAGATGTGTTCATATGTTGGCGCGTTGGACACTAGGTCTTTGATGTGCTGGCTGTAACAATTACTAGAAAACCAAAGTCAATAGCTGCCCTCTCCACAAGGCCAGGAGAAGAATGGAAGCAGGAAGATCCCTCCTATGGAGAAGGCAGAGGTTTTACAAGAGGAAGATGGCTCATGAAGGCTAGGGGTGGTTATATGCTCCACAGTGCATCATGGTGCCTTTCTGAAGATAAGCAATTCCTTTTAGCCACACACACACACATATATATGTATATGAGTTTTCATGGTTTCAAGTAGCCAGACCTTACTTTTTGGGTGTAGGATGCTACCTCAACTTGCAGGCTTTGTACCAAGGTGACGGCATGGCAGAATGCATACAAAAAGACTGTCTTTCAGCCCCTCATTACAAGGAATGTCAGGATTCAGCCTTTCTCAAGCTGAATATAGTTCTCAAATACCTAAACCATCAAAATCTCTTTCTGGATTAAATCAAACAGAAATCTCTAGCTTTCTCAACTAATGGTACTAATGACTTCCATAAATTTCACATTAATACTTAAAGACACTATGATGTGTCCAATCTGCAAGCATTTTTCACCTTGTTAAGATGAGATCAAAGTGACGCATCAGTAGTTTGCCTTTGTCTTTTCTCATTATAGTCAAAACTTTTTGTTACTTGTCACATCAGCTCGTGGGAACATCGATGTCGTCAGTACCTAATGGTTGATACAGTGATTTCTTGAAAGTCATTCAGCATTCGTCAGCCTCCTTTGCTCCTTCAGGCTAATAAAATATGGCAGCTAAGACACAGGCATAATTATCCTGTGAGTTGGCTGCATTTCTAAATTCACTGTCTTTTTGTGCCTTTTCCAAGAAGTCTTTGTCAGACACTGCAGATGATTCAAAGACAGTTTGAGAAAGCTATCATCCCCTTCCCCAAAGAATTTCATCGACTGTGGATCAGGCTGTATGAAGTCGGAGACCTGGGCCCAGGTCCTTAGCAGGAATCTCAGCTCTACCACACCACCCCTGGCAGCGAGGCCACAGCAGCAGTGGTGCAGTTGTTACGTCCTAGTTCCAATGAAATGCTACGAATATGTGTCCAAAGTTTTCCTCATCTTCTTACAGGCATCAAAAGTTGGTCCAAGTGAAGGAAACCACCACATTGGGATATGATCTTTTGCTACCTGGAGTGACTGCTGAGCTGCAGGTGTTTTGCAACTCACTGAAACTGAAGCTTGTTTCTTCAGAGCGGCCTCATATCACTAATGCTGATACCATCAATGCTACTCTGTGATCTTAAAATGTACTTAGCATAAAAAAGAAAATGAGAGCCATGAAGTTAATTCGTTCCCTCCCCCAAAACAACTCCTTGGAGTTTGCAAAGAACTATTAGAAATTCAACACTTGCATGAAATCTGCAGCAATCTTCTATGAAAGCATAACAACTATTTTTACCAATGTCATAAACTATTCAAAACAATATGGAATACAACCAAATCCCTTTACAACTCTGCTCTCTGAAGCGCCAAATCTCCAAGGAGACACACATACCATATTATCTACCACTTTCATGCAAAACCCTGGAAAATAGATGCCAGAGAAGAGAACAGGAACTATGTAATTAACAGTCACTGTGAAGTAAATGGGAGAAGAAGTTAAATGAGGGGTGGCAGCTGGGCATACTCAAAGTTTCCACTTAGTTTTGAAATAAAGAATGAGCTTCGTATTTACAGGACAAAATTCTGACTCATGTTGCAATAACCTGATGGCTGACCTTAGCCCCACTGATGTCGAAGGGACTGTCTTTTCTTCAGTAAGTGGCCTGACTTGAAAAAGTAGAGGTGCCCAGTGAGAAATACATTATGTCTGAGCAGGCAAGGCACCTAGCATGCACCAGAAGTTGCTAACAGTTGGCAGATTCTTCCATGTAGCCATGTATGCTGCACCCATCCACCCCTGAACCTATCTGCATTTTTTGGTACATGCATGACCTTTGTAAGCATAACACTGTAGGACTCTGACAGACTAATAGTGACAGATACATGGCAAAGTAGGGAACTATGCTGTTTAAAAAAGAATAATGCAAACTAGGGTATTGCCAAATAACTAACACCCAAGATTTGCCCTAATAAATCTGTGTATTACCAAACCCACTAAACAGAAGCAAAACTCTATGTGTTCAACACCACTTTCCCATTATTGTGCAGAAAAATAACTTAGAAATGCAGTTTACTCTAAATTATGATGGTATGAGGGATATCTCTTTTTCATGATCTGTCGGAGTGTAATATACGTGACAAATGGTATTGTGTCTGTTTGTAAAGGGCTTAGAAAAGAGTTAGTGGCTAAGATTATACTGAAGGATTCTAACTTCTGCCTTTATGGAGCGTAACAGGGTTAGGCACCATGGCATCTCAGCCAGTCAGAACTATGACAGCAACACAATGTATGGGATAACATCAAACCAGAAGATTTTCAGATAGAATCAAACTGGGACAACGAAACAAAAGCAAAAAATTAGCAAACACCTGCAGAAAAGCTGCCTAACAGTATTCTAAACCACATGAAACAGATGTGATGAGATTTGATTTTTAAAGTATTCGCAGGAAAGACTTCTACATTTAAAAACAATGAAGTCTTTCATGCAGCAGTCTATAAAAATTTCTCTTAGGCATGGAGGAGGATATCTGCTCTAAGTACGAGTATTCACTAGTCCAGAAGAAGTAGTACATATCTGTTTTCCAACCATTACCTGTAGCAAAGCCTTATTTTAAAAGACAACTATTTTTCTCATGCTGCTATAGTATTAAACTCAGTGATGCTGTTATGTAATGGGGGATTGAACAAAACAGAAGTCTGTATTTAGAAATACAGATAATCTATTTAGTACACACAATTTAAGGAGTAATAGTCCAATTCTCTAAATCCATGTCTCACAAGCATTTAAAGACTTTCAAGAAAATAAAGCCAATATCATTTTCTTCCACCAGGAGCTGTTCAAAGCATACTCAGAAGGAGAGTGCGTTCAGAGCAGAGTGCAATGATGTTCACAAATTCCTCTCCTTTCTTCAGTATATTGATGTGTTGTGGCACAGATCATATGCCAATAGTTTTCCAAGGGTTTCTTTACAGCCAGACATTTACTTTTAAACCCCCTTGTCTTTCCAGCTAAGAGTTGTGTCCCTGCCCAGCTCTGCCTCTGATGTGACACCTGCAGGGGATAGGAAAGCAAGCAGCAGGGTGTGGGAGCTGACTTTGGCACAAACTTCCCCTGGGGTGCATGGATGGACTACAACTTTTGGTTTAAAATGAAACAATGGCCTCTGGTTAAAGCCCAAGTCTGGGCTAGGAGTTACCAACACTGAAGGTCAAAAATGAGCAGACCAGACTTTGGAGGCTCTGCTCCTCTTTTCCATTATGCTCTCCTCTTGTCTATCAGCTGCTCTGGAATTATCTCCCTCCCTCAAAAAAACCTACCTGTACAGCAAAAACCAACCAAACCAATACCCACTTCCCCAAGCCTTTTGAAATCTCACAGCTCAAAGCAGAATGGGAATCAGACATCCCCAATGGACCTCTTTTCCCCACAGCATCACATGTACAAAGGAAACTTAAGAATCCTTTTCCAGAAAAGCTCATGCAGCAGCAGCCCACTTCCAGCTTTGTTACTACAGAGCTGAAATGGGGCAAATAGACTCCAGAATTTTTCATTTCATTGAACATTAATATAATTTGAGAATAACCACACAGTCTTATTGCGTGATCCCTGTCCCTTATCTGAGTTGAAGTTAAGTAAAAGCATTTGAACTTTCCACTTTCCACTTCTAAAGATCATGCAAGCCGGCTGGGGGGAAGCATGAAGGGGAACTTTCCAATTCCTTCTGAGTGAGGATTATACAAATGAGACCATAAATAATATCAGAGCTATTGAAATTACCTGACAGGACAGTAAGATTTATTTCACAGTTTATCTGAACACTTTTGTGAGTGAGACAATGAATGAAGCTTGTGCATTCAATTTAATCCCTTCCTCCCTTTTTTATTGAGTCAGGAGATGCTTAAGAAATGTATGTAGCTGTTCAAAATTCAGAAATTTTAATAAGTCACAGAGAAAAAGAGATTACAGTGAGGAAAAGACACAGATAACACAATACTGTACACACAAAAAAAAATGGCTTTACAGTGGCTTTCCCTATGAAGGCAGAGGAACAGAAGTTATTTTTCTATCCATACAGTTTCCTTAACCACTACCTGCATTTGACTAAAGGAGAGGAAAAAAAAAAATAATAAAAGGACAAGTTAGGAACCTCACTGTGGAAATGCAATATATGGATGTAGAACTTTGCAGGGGCACAGTGTACATATATGAATATATGCATGTGAGACAGTGATCAGGTACGGTCAGGCCATGTATGTTGACTTACCATCTGCCCAAAAGCAGACTTCTGTTGTTCAGTTGTCCATATGGATACATGGACAGTGGAATAAAATGTTTCCGTTAGTATCAGCTTTATCCTTGGCTTCTCCAAGGCCAATATTTCACCTTTACCACTGAATTCTCAGTCTAAATCAAGGCGACGATAGCAGCTGAGAGAGTTTCATGAACTCTTAAGCAAAATGATTTCAGGGTTGTAGGCACGTCCACTTAGAAAGACATTTGTCAGTCTGAATCCTGACTTTTTTCTCCAGTTAAGAGATGATTTTGAAACGGTTAAAAAGCCAAGTCCATAGTATTTCCCTCATTCACTTCAGATTTACTGTTGATAGCTAATTAAAAATTCATCTCAGATTTAAACGAATGGAGAATAATTTAGATTTAAATCTCATGTAACTGCAGTTTTAAACACTTACTTGCAAGCAAAATATCATATATATGCAGAAATCTGTTTCCAAGCTTCTGCATGAAGCATAAACAGCAATAATTCATCTCTAAAGGACAGCTAAAATATGCACTGCTTTGAATTCTTTCAATATTGTGCACAAGGGATTGGTGAAGAGAATCAAGTGCCTTATGCTGCCTGGTTGTATGTATCAGATGGATAACAATAAAATAGAAAACAAAATCATTTAGAACCCTTTTAGGACCATATGCTCAACTTCACAGGCAATAATCAACGATAACTATAATACTGCATGATTCAAGGCAAAGAACTGGAGAGATAATCCGTGCTCCTTAGGAAGAGAGTTACATAAGCCAACCATACAAACGCTTGCTGCCCTACTTGTGGCACAGCTTTGTGCATTCCTGAAGATACACATGTATGTATAGACTCATCTCTTTACATACATCCAATACAGATTAACTGAAAGTCACACATACTTGCCAATAAATATGTGACAGAAAAAGACTCAGGGTCTGCTGTAAGTTTCAAAGTAATCCTGCCAGGTTTCAGGGAGTGGCCAACATTGATGCCAGTGTTTGAATGTAATTGTAGGAAAATACTCAGACTTTAATAGAACATATACATCTGAGTAAATGGCCAGGAGAAGTGACGGATCCTATTTATGTACCTCATTTTTAGGACAGCTCTCCTGGGGCTGGATGCTATGTAGAGACATTTCTTAATTCTCTCACTTTTTCCCTTGTTTTTTTCTTTTTTTAAAAGATGCTTTCTTCTCCACCAGGACCTTTTCATTTTGCTTTTCGTCTCACTGATAGGCGGTAATTCTTTCTGTAGCTTTGTTTCTCTCCTCCTGTCTTTCTGCCATTTCTTTTTTCTTCCCCCCCCCGACAGCTTTTTCCTTCCTCCCCTTCAACCCCTGCCCCACTTCTTATTGTATCTCCCAGTATCTCTCCTGCTGTTACGTCATTCTCATTTCACTACCCTTTACACGTCGTTCATCTCAGAATAGTTAAATTATACCAAAGAGACCTTGTGCAGAACTCTTCTTGGAGTCCCTGTAAAAGGACAAATCCCCCAACCCTATCACTTTCTCAGCTTTTAAAACATCATCATGATTTTTTGAGACATTCAGACATTTTAACGCTAGCATTATGAATTCTTCTTGTGAATCAAAGCCTACTTATCCTCTGAGTAGCATGTGGAAATGTTGACAACTAATATAGGTAAACAGAGAGTGGCGCTAAAAGAAGCAAAGAGAACTACAGTTATGAAGGTCCCTGAAGGACATGCGGCTGACTAGCCGTTGTCTTTATGGTTGGAGCTGCAGATTATATTTAAATGAAATCCCTTCCAAGACTGTTAAATATTTGATTGTACATAATTATTAAGCTTTAATTCCTCATCACTGGTTCTTCCTTTTTTGGGCTGGGAGAATTCCATTAAATCATACAATTCATGGCAATACGGCAACTGATGTAAGATTTTCTGGGTCTACATAACAGCATAATTGCTCTAATTTATTCTTAATAATGACAACTTGGTCATAATGAATTACCCCTTTTGTCTGAATACCCAACGACAGCACATTGCAGGCAAAGGGACAAGTTGCTTGAACAAGGCAATGGCTCTGCTAAAGTTTGCATCATTTTTTCCAACGGATGGGAATGTTGGGAAGTGACAGAGGGCTGGTTGGAAACGCAGCAACTTGCCTTGGGCAAAGTTCACTTGAAGCCAATAAGATTGAGACATTAACAGCCCTGGATAAAACACCGGGTCCAGATTTAATGATTTCCCTGGCAGTTTGCCATACCTTTGAAAATCTGGATCTTTACCTCTGAGAAACAGGGAAAAAGTATATTGCCTCCAGAGACATGAAAGACTAATAACACTACTATATGTTAAAAAAAGCCACAGACTAAAATGCAACAATTAAAAGTCAAGGAACTAAATGAGGAAGAAGCAGGTAAAAATCTGTGAACATCTGTTTTCATGTATCAGGGTACCTCAGCACCTGAAGTTGCAGATGACTGTAAAACCATCAGATAAAATGAACACATCCATTCCTGGTACAGCTATTTATGAACTCACCTTTCAGGTAATACAGACCAAACTTGAGATTTACTAAGTAGGATAAGGCTTTATAGGTTTCTAGGCAAACCACAAGATTTATATATTACTTTTTTCTTGTAAGAGGCAGAATCAAACCATGCACTTCCATTTCCTTGGGAATAGAGTAAAAAAAAATTTCTTTTTAGACTCCTTCCTTCCTTCATAAAATACAGAACGGAGGAAAAAAGAAGGTTATTCTGAACACTAGAAACAGCTAACTTTCACAGTCTATTTTCCTCTCCTACATTAAAATGATTCAAAACGGAATTTGCTAGCAGAAAATCAGACCTAGCTGCATTACAACAACAACTTCTGGAATCAAATCCCTCTTTGCAGGCATTTAGGCATATGTAACTAGAGCTTAGCTCTTTATTTATAGAGAAATAAAACCAGAAATAGAGTCAGCACATAAAAAGCAAGCATAATCTGATATTTGTTTTGTGTAAACTCAGACCAGCAAAGGGGGTTATTAAAACTATACTTTAACTCAGAATCTTCATGTACAAGCACAGACAGTCAATGCTAAGAACAAGAAACTATTTTGGAATATAAGATACCTTTATATTAGCATAACTATTTCAATTAAAAAAAAACCAACTTGTTAAATCACACTTTTGCATGCAGGTGCATCTCCCAGATTTCCAGCTATTACAAGTTACCTTGCAGCAAACAAAACTGGAGGTCTAGGAGATGTTTTGGGGTGGGAATCCTATGGTATATGAGCCCTGTTTTGTTCTGGAGTAAGACAATCACTCGGCCTCTGGTGTCTACATCTCAGACATATTCTGGTTTAACTAGTTAGTAGAAACAGGAAATTTTAGCTTGAATTAGGCTATTTTCTCTCATGTACTGTTCCTCTACAGACTGTACTTGTAAGTAACGGAGCATTCCTACAAATTTAACAATTTTAGATCAGGAATTTAATTCTGGCTATATAATGAGGCCCAGATCCTGTTGACTTTGAAAGGGCTATGGATGCTCAAAACATTTTGAAAATCAAGTCAGTTGTATAACTACAGGCTCAAGAGCTAAACACTGGGCATCCAGCTTCTTTGGAGATGACAGAGGCAGAAGGACCCACCGATGTCCCACTTTGAGCTCTCTCATTACACAAGCCACAGGATGAGTTCAGACTGCAGCATATCTGAATCGTGCAGAGCCCAATTCTTGACTTAAGAATCAATGCTGACAGAAAGCCACAGGCTGATTAATTGCTGTACTGCTTTATTACCTTCCCTGGTAAAGCATGTGCTATAAGTCTAGCGTACACTCATCTGGCATCAACGCACAGTAATCAGATCTTGTTATACTCTTCAGCTTAATAGATACAAGAGCTCTCCATCACCAAATTTCAATTGCCTCTATATGTAATTCACAGACTAAGATACGTGGCACTGTGTCGAACACGACAGACAGAGTTCCTAGACCTTTTACTCTTCCCAGTTCTTCAGCCTTTCTTTTGGGTCTCCCTTGATTGCCCTCCATGTACTCAGCTTCCCTGAAGTATTAACAGCCAGACCTGGAAACTGTGTTGCTGTAAGGATCCCATCAAGATGCCAGATACGGAAATATCATTTCTCCAGCCCTGCATGAGTGTACTCCCTAGGGATTGTATTGGTCTTTCTGGCCACAGGAGTGCTTCCCAAGACCTCATGCTTTTTATTGCCTATACTCTTACGGGCATGACTAATTTAGCTGTACTGAAATGCCTGTTGTCTGGTACACCCATGTTACTAAGTAATGTACTCTCTCCATTTCAACAGTAACTCAGGAGCAAAGCCTTCTCCACTATTGGCTTCTGAGGTTTTTACTAAAGTGTTCTCTAACTTCTCCCAATTCTTAGCCACAGTTTTTATGTCCTACAAACTGATTTGCCACATCATTTTTGTCAACACTGAATGTGGCTCCTTTAAAGCCACTATCAGTCATCTTAATTTTGTCACAGGCAATACAACTGAAACTTCTCAACAAATTTGATATAAAAAAAAATGTTTCAATTCAACAAAGCATCTCAGTGCTATTAACCATTTGGATGACTACAGTTTTAGAAGAGCAGGGACTGGGGGCTCTTTCTTCTGTCTTTCTTGCATCCCCCACCCCGACAATCTAAATTCTCTTGGCAGAGCAGACAGAGTAAGCACAAAATACCACTGGATGCTTCTGCAGAGCTCAGATCCGCAGGGAAGCGGAGCAGCAGCTACTGAAACAGAGGAGCTGGCCATCGCTGACACCAACCAAATGTTGCGTGACAATCAGACCAAACAATATTATGGAGACTTACCATAAATCAAGCCCTCTGGGCAACTGGAGTAGAGGGCTGGGTATGGCAGCAGAGACTGGCATAACATGAAGCATAGGCACCACAATGGTATGATAGCATCAGTGACAAATAAAGCTGATATCAAGCAGTATTGCTCATGTTTAGAAGGTTTTTTCACCCATTTTCCACGCATGTGGAAACAAGATTGCCAAACCATAAGCCTTCTATGTCTACTTAAACCCAACTAGCTCTTAGCGCTCTGGTCTATTCCTGTTTGCTGGCTGGGATGAAGCCAACGTATAAATCCCCAACTAAGGATGCAGTGTTTTAGGGGGATGTTTTATTGCTGACAAAGTATGATTTCCAGCTTGCCAGGATGGGAATGAAATGTAGCACAATGGAACAGCTCCCCCAGCCCTTTACTAACAGAGAAAGGCTTCACAACGGGTCATCCTCTTCCCACTGCAAAACCGCGGTCTGCAGAGAGACCAGCCCATTCCCCATCTTGGTCCTTCACGGCTACAGCATCAGTCGACACTCATCCATCAGAAACTGCTTCTAGGTTCTCAAGCAGCAACTGCCATTTCTGACATATGGCACCTCCTCCCCTCATCTGCTCTTAGATAGGTTATAAACGTGGATTTTAACACTCCCATCATGCAAATCATTCCCACCAGATTTCTATTCTATTGACTAGATCGAATGTGCCATTCTCTTCCTTGTTGTTCATTACCCCAGGTTCCTTGCATGGGTGTGTAAGTGTTTAAAAAAAAAAACAACAAAAAAACCCTTTACATCCCCTGATGACTTGATTAATTTTGTTCTTGACATCTTGATTTTTTGCTAAATGAGTGCTCATTTGTTCCCTTCCCACCTTCCTTGTTTGTTGTTATTTTAATGCCTGCTAGACTACTTCATTCATTCATGTCTGAGCGGGGCTTACGAAGTCTCTAGATACAAGAAGCCCTTCCAGTCTCAAATTTCTACTGTTGTGGGGCTAAGCTTTGAAAAGAGGTCCCTGGAATCCATTGTCACAAGGAAAATGCTCATCTTTGGTACAGAGTTACCACAGGGAACATGGAAGAGCCACACAGAGACAGCTTTTCCTGATGTGCTGAAAGTGATCATGCTAGGACATACAGCAGTAGGACATAACCTCAGCTTTAGGCCGCTTGTAATTCAAAAGGCTGCAAGTTAGTATGCCTTAGAAAGTTACCCACGTTAGTGGGACATGATAACTGCCAATATATGCACTTTCAGCTGTTTACAAATGTGATAGTTTATTTAAACTATCCTTAAGGAAAAAAAAGAAAACAAACAAAAAAATCACCATCAAAACCCCAACACTGCAAGAGGAAAAACAAAGGCTTCTACTTATTAAAATTCACTTTCTCTAGAAATGGTTCAGGAAGTCCCCATGCCCACAAAAAGGAAAAGGCCAAACCCACAAAGTTGTGCGGTCCTCCTCTTTTTTTTTTTTTAACATATGGAATCAGAAGACAGGCTGTGGAATTCAAACACCCTCGCTGCACTGAAACCTGCCAGAGTCAAGTAATACTAGAAGACAGAGCTGGGGCAGAGGGGAATCCAGATTTGGGAATATACAGGGACCACATCATGAAGGAATACTTGCAACTCAGGCCTGACTCCCTGGGCATTGGTGAATGTTTCATTAATATGTGTATTGTAGAAACATAGAATGGCTTGGGTTGGAAGGGACCCTAAAGATCATCTAGTCCAACCCTCATGCCATGGGCCACCCCACTAGAT
>JAVKLA010000039.1:8258365-8306622 GCA_034782735.1 Sagittarius serpentarius | reverse complement strand
CCCATCCCACTGGGTGGGGGGGAGCGAGTGAGCGGCTGCGTGGTGCTGAGTTGCTGGCTGGGGTTAAACCACGACACTATATTGTCATTTAAAACACAACTGGACAACAAAAATACATGAGGCTTTATGCATCATACCAAATGGTTTTATTTTCCCAAGGTTAAACGTATCAAGACTGGCTGATACACAGAACAAGAATGAACAAACCTCAAGGAAAAAAGTAAAAAGAAAAATCACTGCGTTTTTGATGATGCAATTGTGTTTTCTCTTTGTGAACATCTGAGAGAAGCATTCATTCATATTCTGAATGGGAAAAGGCAACTGAAACAGGTGGTCTATTACTAGATCCATTAAACAAGAGATTTATGCATTACATATCCATCTTGAGGCAATTAGGCTGATCATTTTTTTCCTCTTTTATGGCTTCATTGAAAACTTCAAGCAATAAAGCAATTAAAAAGTAACTATCCAAGCATTTATCTACGATATCAAAGACAACCAGCCTTCCTTTTATCAGAAAAAAGCTGCTTCCCTTTCCATCCTTAGAACGTACAAATTTAGAGGCAATATTCACTGTTAAGACAGTGACATAATGCTGCCATTGTCCAAAGTCTGAATGGTGAATGATGGGGTATGGACTTGCTAAATCATTGTTTGCTTTCTATTTTGGAAAATGATTCTTTTAAGTTTGACTTTAATCTCACAAGGCACAGGAACAGCAAGCAGAGAAATGAAGTTACCATAAAATTAATCTTGAAGTAACCTCCTTCCTGCACGTGCTGCAAGGGCACTTGGAGCTTCACATTTCTACAGACACTGTCCTCATGGGGGAGTGCAAAATCCGCAAGGAATAATGATTTTCAAAACTCAAGTTGATGTGACATATGGATTCAGTCAGACACTAAAACATAAAAGGATGGCTCCAGCAAAAAGATGCAGGTACCACAAAGCTGTCTTTTTAGAGGTGCTTCACATGGACAGTGGAAGCCAGTCTGACACAGGCCAACAGGTCCCACAGACTCCTGTCCCCGAAGAAGAAGTGACAGAAAAGGGATTTGTGGACTGTAGTCTTCATAGTCCTCCCCCCAAAAAATCTCACTTTGTAGATTCTTTCCTAAACTTAAGTCGAAGTTAGTTCTATCTGTCAGGAATTTAGATAATCCAGATACTGGCCACATGTTGATTGAGAGCAGACTACAGAGGCTGATATAGTTGCTTCAGTTCTAAGTACCTTCCACAGCTGCAAGATTGTACTTGAGCATGGCCCGGAAGTGACTCTTTGAAAGTCATGGGACAAAATGGTTATTTCCTCATTCTCTGTAGCAACAACTCCATCTGCTTTACAAAAGATAAAAGGAGGCCCTTGTGCACACGATGACTGCAGTGATCCAAGTGCTTGGTAAGGGCAGACCAGGGTGCCAAGCGGCTGTGCAAATCCTCACCTTTTTCTTTGCAAGGAAGATGCACAACTCGGTAACTTCTCTTCTCCAAAAGTGGCAAGCAAAGAAGGAAAATGCAAAGTTCAAAGAACACTGAAACAAACAGAAGCTTGTTTAAGTGAGCTTTTTCTGCTCCTAGGAGCTGCCCTTCCCCTGCCCTCTTGCAGTAAGACAAAAAGAAATGCTCTGTAATGCAGGAGCTCTGAAAAGCAGGCCAGAAACAGTCTGAGACGAACAGCTTGAATATCACAGTGATAAAAAGGTAAATCAGCTTCAGGCCTTTGGTTTGATGCAGTTAAAAGTAATGTCCATAGCGTTCATTGGGCTCAAGCAAAAAAACAGGAACATCCAAACCAATGAACCCAACCTGCCACATTGCCAGTAAGTCTTGCTTGTGCACAGGCACAGCTTTCTCTTCTATGCCACTGAACAGCAGTTTTCTTCTGTTTGCTTTGTCCATCTCCTGTGGATGACTGGAACTGCAATGTTGGAAATCCCAAGCATCTGAAAGGTTTTAAGCTCAGACCCCAAGTCCCCAAAGCCAAGCCCTATGATACCAGAAACTATACTTGCCACTTCCTGCAGTCTGGCACACGCACTAGTAAAAAAATGCAAAATTACTTAAATCACCCAAATTCCACTGGCTCAAAGGCTGAAAAGTTTCCAGCCATACCTACAGATTTCATGATTTCCTTATATTCCTTAACAGATCATAAACATTTAAGGGGCCCGAGGATGGAAATCAAAATAGCTTCAATGGGACCTATTGGAGCAGGTCCAGACGAAGACCACAAAAATGATAAGAGGGATGGAACAGCTCTCCTATGAGGAAAGGTTGAGAGGGTTGGGCTTGTTCAGCCTGGAGAAGAGAAGGCTTCGTGGAGAGCTTATTGCAGCCTTTCAGTACATAAAGGGCGCTTATAAGAAAGCTGGGGACAAGCTTTTTAGCAGGGCTTGTTGTGACAGGACCAGGGGTAATGGTTTTAAACTAAAAGAAGGTAGATTTAGACTAGATATAAGGAAGAAATTTTTTACGATGAGGGTGGTAAAACACTGGAACAGGTTGCCCAGAAAGGCTGTAGATGCCCCATCTCTGGAAACATTCAAGATCAGGCTGGATGGGGCTCTGAGCAGCGTGATCTAGTTGAAGATGCCCCTGCTTATTGCAGGGGGGTTGGACTAGATGACCTTTAGAGGTCCCTTCCAACCCAAGCTGTTCTACAATTCTATGACTTTGGGCGCTACAGATGATTACATCTCTCCAACCACACACACTGATACATGCTAACAGCAAAGATCAGAAGCGTACTTAAGCAGCAGAAAAATAAAAGCCATTTTAATAATTTGGTTATGGAATTTAAATTAACTGCAATTAAGTGGTCTACAGAAAACAGGGAGAGAGAAGATAATGTACACCGCCAAATAAATCAGCATCTTGGGATTTTACCATGAGTCTCAATCTTTTCAAAATCTCCAGCTTCTTAAATCATAACACAATGGATACTGAACCAGGAAGGGTCTTGAGAGATCAGCTCATCCGTCCCCAGCTCCCAAGGCTGGTCAACTATTAGTAAGCTAGCAACACACAGCTCCATTTTTCTACTGCCACTCTGAGTAAATGATTATACAATCTGTTTTCTACCGTGTGGATAGTGAGATGTGGGATCACCTGAGAAGCCAAAAATCCATTAACATGGGCACTATGGGATATACCGTGAGAAATGGAGAAGCTGGATAGTATTTTTCGAAGTGCAGTTCTAATGATGTACTTACAGGTAGAGTGCAATCTACAGTTACAAGAAACAAAAGGCAAAACCCCTTGAGTCTGATATGTAAGTCAGTCTTGTGATTTACAGACATCCGATTCATGACTTCTGAAAGCTGATAATTCTGTGTCTCCTAAAAAGCAGTGTGTGCAGCCACACAATATTCTATAGGATTAACCATGCTACTAAAACCAGCAACTACAAACCACCTTATTGCATTCAGTTCAGAGGTAGAGTGACAGCAGAGCACAGGTTGCAAACAGAGCTCTTGGTCTTGTTCCACCCTACATTAGATAAGTTCAGTAAGTTCTGGAAGTACTGCAGCACATTGTGAATGATGGATGAAATGAAAAATCTCTGCTCAGTGCACAGCAAGTAGCCAGCTCCCTTCTGTGCTGCATCACTTGCTTTCAAGGTACTTAATATGCAACTTTGGTGAGAGACATTCAGAAAATCCCAGTGAGCCCAGATGTCTCAAAAATAAATATAGAACACTGCAATTTTGTCCCAGGGCTTCAGTTGTTTTTATTCAATTTTAATTTTATTTTTGCCTACCTCTATCCAGTGACTTCCCTTGTCACGGTGCATTATGGACTCAAAGCATAAACGTCTACCACTGCTGGTTGCTCTGTTACAGAAGAGGTTTAAGGGTCTGGCTGCTTCATTTCTCGCTAAGCAGAGTTGCACCGTATGAATACTTCTTTTTGAAAATGTAAGTCAAGAATGAATAAGTGGCGAATAATCAGCTCCATCACATTTTTTAATCAGGGGCCACAGAATTACATTGTTTTCTTCGCACTTTGGGTAGGTCGATTTCCATAAAACATAAATCAAACCACAAGCAGTTTGGATTGGCTTCCACTGATCTGACTTACCATCAAATACAATCTGCTGGCAGAATTACCACGGAGGATGAAAGATTTTGGAATTGTACCTTGTTAACAAGCGGCACAGGTTTGCTTACAAAAATTTACAGCAAGGTTTAAGTCATAGCTTCACTTTTGCTGGGTTAGAGATTTGCTTCTCCCTGGCTATATTATTATGGTGTTTCAGGTTATTGGATTGGGTAGATGGTCAGCTGCTTTACTGCTGCTGAAAGGTTAAAACTGCAAAAATCTTGCTATTTTATTGCTTTGGTTCTCTAGTCCCTCACTCCTGCCTGCTTGTTGGTATCATCAACTTATTATTACATGTAATAACTGCATAGCAGACAATGTATTACTTATTACATGCGTAGGCAGAGGTCAGAAGAAGTTGCTTTATTCTTGCGTAAGTACAATGGCCTCTAGTTGTAACCCCATTAGGAATATTTAATAAGAAAAGCAATAAAACAGTTTAATAAATTACTCACTTCTACTGCATCTCTATAGTTAGTAGCAGGGCACGGAAGGAAGAAAAGAGGATTAGCTCTATCACCACTATTGCTCCCACTAGGCTGTTTCCTTCAAAGGAGAAGGCAGGATATTATTTAGAGATTACACAGTGTAATAGTTTTATTTACTCCTTTATTGGCACTGTAAGGCACAGCAATAAGCCTTTATATACAGAATTTAATACTAGATCTGGAATCTCAATCTAAAGATACAAAATCTTCCTGAGGAAGAACAGCTAGTGCAGGAAGTCTTTACTGTTGCCCATATGCCAGGCTCTCTTCAAAGCCCATAGGCAAACAGTGCAAGGCACATATTTAGTACACTGGAAATGTGTGATGCAAGGTTTGCATGGATCAGCTACCCAGGCTCCTTTTAGCTGACAAGGTGGTGCTGACTGCCAGGCGTCAGGAAGGTGTTTCTGTTTCTGTCTCACTAGCATGCAACCCCACTAAAAGGGTTTGGGCACTTTTCTGGAGCCAATGTTAAAGTGATATCCACCATGGGAATGCCCTAGGTGCTACACTGTTCCATCACTATTTACCATTCAACCAACGTGGAATTTTAGTAACACCCAGCTCTAAAAATGTATTTATTTTTATGTACATATCAAAGCCCTAACTGCTTTATTTGCTTGGAAGGGAGGGTGGAACTGTTCCAGCAGACTTTCTATTTTCCACCAATTCCCTCAAGAAGGATATTAAGGGTAGGGAGCAGAGTGTGTAATTCCCATCTCTGGGTGGAAAATGAGTCAGACTAGTTATGCAATAGAGGCTTTCACTGATTAAGAAGGATGCTATATTCAGGTAGACAACTGGCCAGAAACAGATGCTATTTGTGGGCATAACTGAGCATTAGCAAATTGGCTGTTTATTAAAACAGGTGTTTGTGGGGACTCATGTGTCTTACACGGCAGATGTGGCATTCTGCTGAGAGATCGCGTTAGAGAACATCGGTTTACTTCCCAGTTACACTTAATGCTTCAACTGAGTTGACGCAGTAACTAAATTAGATTCAACAGAGTCAGCATCGGCTTTGAAAACTGGTGATTTCAATCAGAGATATAGCAAGAAAATACAAGTTTTTACTCACAACAGCTGTTCTGTTGCCCACTTTGGATCTCATAATCATTCATTATTGTCTGGACCAAAAAAATACCGTTTAAAAAAGTTTCTCTGGCTTCCATTAAAACACCACCACCACCACCACCACCAAGCAACGCTCCCACACATACACTTCCAGCATTCTCAGCGATCTAGACAAAATATACCCTATTCATACTATCAAAACCAGGAACACAAGCAGAGCAATGGTTCACAGTCTGAAGTTTAGCTAGTGTCAGAGCAGGAACACTACATTGTCACTACGAGACCATGCATCCTTTCCTACAGGAGACATGACGCTTATCGATACTTGAGTGCTAGGTCTGCTTAAAGTTATATCATTTTGATGATATTGGCAACAGGCTAGGTTGATCAGATATTCTGAGTTTAAATTATGTTCTGACAATTGTTTTCTATTCTGAGTCAAAATGAAAAAAATCTTGAACTTCCATCGATAAGAAGATGCTATGTCCTTTTCCTGACCTGCAAATTAGTCAAAAAAAAAAACAAAACACCAAAAAACCCCACTTCATTTTGGAAGTTTACATCATTGCATTTTTTTTTTTTATTTAAAAGACATGCCACAGTGGCAGTAGTGTGTAATACCATGCCAAACATATCGGGTTATGTCATTTTTTTTTTGACACGACAAAAGACAACAATTATTCTACATTTTTTTAAACATTAATGATGAGTGCTTCTTCACACAACCAAACACACCTCCGCTAGACAGAAGTACCTTTGGCTTGTTTGTAACAGGACACCATGAACTAGACTGGGCCTGAGTATTGCAATACTGCTTTAGCATCTCTGTTCATAATTTAGACCTGCAGCTGCTCCCATTTGTTGCTTAATCTTTGCTGTGCCAAAAGTCGACATACACCAAATTTCTCGTAACAGAGCTCCCTAAAAATTTAAAGTGATGTTTCTGCATACGATGCACTTTTGAGATGGTTATGTAGGATCACAGTATCTCAATTCAAAAATACTAATTGCTGCAGAAATTCCCCAAAGCTCTCTTCATCAAGAGATTTTTGTAATTTTAATTAAAGTGGTCTTATAAACAAGATGAATAGAAACTCTGAAGGTGCTTGAGACTGTAAGGTAAATAACTGTGGAACAGGAAACAAGACAATGATATACACCCATATTTATAAGTCAGTTATAGAGGAAGCCTTACATCACACAGGAAAAAAATGCATTTGCAAGGTCAGTTTTGCATAAACCTTGGTAAAATACCTCACTACACAGTTGGCACAGAATATTGTACAAGGCAGGTGCGAACCAAGGACCTGATACAAAATTAGCACAGAAAACAAGATGCTTGCAAATTCCTAGGAAGGACTTACTGGTGTCTCTTCTTAAAAAAAGCTATTCTAAAATAATCTAAGACAACCATGCCTATTATGATACACTACACGTTGTAATTCACCTGTGGATTTCCTAGGGTTTTTTACAGGCAAAACTACAGCTTATAACTCCCAAATGCTTGCTGAAAATTTAGGTGTTTGAAATCACAAGTTTGTTTAAGAGTCTTCTGATTGAAGAGGTGTTTCATAAAAGAGAGGTCAGGCTGTGAAGGGCTGTGCTGGATTGTGAGATGCTGGGGTTTGAAATCCTGAAACTGAGAGAAGTAGTATGCATGCCTGCATATGAATAACTGCTCAAATGCAACAGATCCCTTCTCAGAGGCAATGTGCCCACAGTGTGAATAACAATTTGATATCTACACACCACTCGCTTTGCCAGATGATATTTAGAAAAGCTAAACCTCAATCCTAAATAAAAGCGCTTGGTCAATGATCCTTGGTAAAGCAGAATTCTTATTGCATACTGTGCAGTCTCCACAACTTAGTTTCTAAAGTGAGTACAGCCTGAACGGCAGATGAATTCAGATGAAATTATACTACAAATATCCAATGCACTTACAAATGCAGATGAATTCAGATGAAATTATACTACAAATATCCAATGCACTTACAAATGAAACCCTCTGCTTATTCTATATGCATTCACTTCATTGGGGCAAATGCTCAAATGTTCCAGCAAAGCAGTTTTCTGCCTGCAATGTTTATTAATAAACAACTTGAATGATAGGCTTCAGAATATTATCTATAAATTTGATTTCAAATTCATCAATGCAGATCAGGAAATCATTAAAAAGAGTTAACAGTAATGTAATCAGGAAACAGAAAGCTTGATTTGATCAGCCTGCCCAATCAAAGCAGCTTTACTTTTCAAATCCTGTGTATTCAGAGCTTAGCAACAAACTACTCAAAATAGTGTGTCAAGTCCAGAAGAATGTAGAGAATGTATCCAAGTAAAGATCCACATGGACAATTTTTCCCTTCATAAAAAGAGACAAAATTCACAGAATACTTTATTCGCTATCATTTACTCAGGTCACTAGCAGTGAAAAAGCACACTTAATACACCCTTTTTTTTTTTTTAAATTACTGCATCAAGTATTTAAATTCTCAATTCAAATCACCGAGTTTGATCAGAGAAATGTGGAAAACACTTTGAGTTTGCAAAGAATTATGTAACACTTGACCTGTACAGCATGTAGCACCATTTGCAAACTTCAGCACTGAGATTACAGCAGTAGCATATGCAGTTCATTTACATCAGTGCAAGTTACAAACTGAAATCTACTTATGTCTTTTAATTAAAGCAGTATGCAAGACCATCACTGAAATTTGTGGTTGAGAAATATAAAGCATTGCTCAAAGAATTAAGTGAATAATCTTATACCTCTCTGAGCTGAGGTAACTACACACCAGACTGTGCACCAAAGAAATCTCAGTGGATGTTTTCATGACTAATCATACTCATTTTTCCATAGGATTAGGGCTAAGCATGTTAAAATTAATAAGCTTCCCATATAGCATAAGCAGATAAAAACATACTAAGTACTAGAAAGTTACAGTCATCATTTACTGTGAGGCTAGTTTGTTGAACTAAAAACGTGTGGTAGAAAACAGTGGGCCTCTGCTGCCTTTCCACAGATTACTGCTTTCCGTGTTCTCACTTTCCAGCTGATTAGGGGTACTGAGAAGTCATGTGATGTGTCTTCAGTAGGTAATAAAGGTATCTCTTAATTTCAAGAGAAATCTTGCTTTGACTCTCTTTCATTTGGTCTTCACTGGACTGAAATGTCTAACGTGAATACAGTAAATCAACCTAGTTTTGATGGTCAAAGTTCAATTACCTAATACAAGCTATTTGTTTCTGTAGGACAGAGACAAACGCAAGGGTATTGCGGATGAAGTCAAGAGCAACATTTATCAAACACGGATTAACCGAAGCAAAGATTTGGTGAGTAGAATGCCATCTCATTTCTTTCGAAGGACTATGACAGCTTTGATTTTCATGGGCTCCAAGATCATGACATCAAAATATTGAAATTTTAAGAAATAAAAATTATACCATCACTCTTCATTTTCTACACTGTTGCCTTTGGAACAGATTACAAAGTACAATTTTCTATTATTTTTCAGTGAGGAAGGAAAAATCATCAGAACAGTTAGTCTAGATTTTAATGTTCACTGCCCACTGAACAGCAGCACTGTGATGCATGACCCTGACCTTTCGCAGCCCAGTATATTTTGACTGTTTGCCCACTCGGCTCCATCCCTACATTTTAGTGAGGCCGTAAACAAGAGATATGGAATGGCATGCCCAGCAAATCACAGAATGCTGAAAAGGTCAAAATAGTAGTGCCGAATGTTTCTACTCTGTAATTTACAGAATATATGAGGCATTCAGGCATTCACAGCCTAATAACTCATTCATATGACGAACACTGTAGAGAGAATGTAAAATGGCAGAACATGAATTCCTTCCAGTGACAATGTTTCTAACAAGCACAGAAAATGGTGCAAACTTCGCCCTGTGGTTCTCTTTTCTGGAACATTAATATTGCCTGACTTTCAATGCACAACAGTATATATATGTGGACTGTGCAGTCAAATGTCTGTGTTTGCAGTCACGCTCAGACCCCAAAAGGTAAGACCTTTGAGGAAAAAATTCTGGTCAAAGCCTTTCTTATCTGTACTCCTCGCCCTTCTCGGAGCACTTCCCCAATACCAGATGACTTTATTGTCACAACATTCCTGGAAACTAGAGAAATACTATCCTCACTTTAAAAGAAGACAGAGTCTGGGCCAAGGTCAGGAGAACTATAACAGAACGAAAAAACCCACAGCTCTTATCAACAGTCCTAATCCCCTGCCCTCCGCTAATCTTTTCTACTTTCTGCCACGTAGGGTGAACATTTTTTGCAGAAACAAACTTGTGCCCATTTCTCAAACACAAGTCAAACGCAGTAAATCTAGAAACCAAAGAGATCCTTTAGCCAAGTTCAGCATAGCTGCATGTCTGTGGCTGTTGAAGTGATGGTGGTATTTGATAATGACAGCTTAGTCCTAGTGAGGACATGCCCTGAAAATACATGCCCTGGACACGCCCACACAACAGTCAACACTTTCAGAGAAAGTTTTACTGGTGCAAGATGATTTGAGGCATTCCTCAATCATCATAAGTTAGGTAATGCCCTTGGATGAATGCCATTGAACAACTGTAAGCCAGGACATACTGTAGTGTTTCTTCTTTATTCCTTTCTTGTAATAAAAAGAACACAACGGATTCATCTAAAGTATTACTGTTTCAAACCTAACTGCAAGGGTATATATATGCCATCAATTAATAAATTTTTTTTCTATAAAGACAGTGTCATTTTTTCGTCAGAGTATATATAAAATTGATCTAATAACCACTGAAATGAACCTAGGCAACAAATAGCTTACAGAATTACAAAAGAAAAATTTGGAAAGTGCCAAATCTTCCTTTCCGACATATCTGTGCCAATCCTATGGATCCCAATGGATGTAAAAACCACGGATCAGTAGCCAGAATTTGGCCGTATCTTTCCAAGTCCATTAAAACAAAAGAAAGAAGTGTGCCAATAAACTGTTCTGTGCTTCACAGATGTAAATCTGGATTAACCATACAAAAGGCAAAACAACTGTGAATTTACACTATCTGAACAACAGATCCCAGCCTCAAGTCTCTGAAGTACAGCATTTCACCATTATCCCTGAGAGAAGCACAGATATTAACGACGTACCAAATTAGCATCAAAGCATTAGCAGTAATACACTTAGGGTATTTAGGGAACTACTTCTAAACCTAAATGTCAGACAATTTGTCTCTAATATTCCCTGCAGATTAGTACAAAATGATTGTAATAGATGCAAATCCTGCCTCCTTTCATATACGCACGTATGGCTGAAATAGCTGTGGAGCTGTATCCCTGCTACTGCAGAGGAAGGCAAGTCCTAAAGAATATACTCCTGGTTTCTCTTCATTTCCTAGCAAAAATTGCTCCTTCATGTATTTCTGTGTAGGAACATGAAGCTTTTGGTATTACAGGCTGCACTACTGGGAGGAAATGGTTTTCCAGCACCAAGTCTGGAGTCATTTAAACAGTGAGCCTGCAACCTCTTGAAGGGAGGGGAATAGTGTATGAGGTTTGGTCTCCTGTGGGAAGGAAGGGGATCCCCCAGCTTATCTGTGGAAGGAGGTGGGTGCAGTGGACAGCCCTGGATGGCTGGAAGAAGGTGTGGAGGAGACGACAAATAGGGTACCAGCTTGCTACTCTAGACAGCAACAGTGCATAGGGGACACAGCTGTGAGATGGAGGTGCAGTGTGTGGAGAACTGGGGATGGAAGGGATCAAATTTTTGTTAGCGTTGGCATGGAGGGGACACTAACCACATGCCTCCTCTGCTTTTAGTCCCACCTCCCCTCTGCTGAAAAGTTGGATTCAACAGAAAAAAAATGATATTGCTGACTGTTACTGTATTTCCCAACCAGAAAAAATACAGTGTACATATACGTAATATCATCTCCTATCAAGGCTGTTCTTTATAAGGCTGTGGTTTCATATGCTTATGATTTTGTACTGATTGATCCATTAGGTGAAATCAAAGCTAGGATATTAATTAACCTAATGAGAGCTTTTTAATTTTGGAAAACAGGAAGGGGGAGGGATCTACATCAAAAACATCAGGCATTCTCACAGAATGGGTGAAGAGAAGGTGGGGGGAGGGGGGAAGATATTCCTTCCTTCCATCCCCCTTTTCACCTGAAGAGATGTCCAATTTGATGGCCAATAGTCTCTATATAAGACATCCCCAGGAAAATCCTCCAGAGTCTAATTGGGCTATAAGCTTTCAGAAGAGTCAGTCTGAACATGTTCTGTGATGACTTGGGCATCAGCTGCAGAAGCCCAGCACTCTTCTGTGCCCACATCTCGTTCCCACTGTGCTCTAAGAACTCCTTGCAAATGTGTATTTGGGCTGCCACCACATTTCATGCAGAGTGACAAAAGCTCCAAATTCTCAACAGAAAAAGCAGGGAGAAAAAAAATATATATAAAGAAAAATCTGCAGCCCTATCTCCTCCTTGCCCTCTATGCTTTAATTTTATCTTCTTCAGACATCCCTTCTTGGTATCAGCTTCATCTTTCTCCCAATTCAGCCTCTTCGCTCACTCAGGGCCCATTTGGGTCAGGTCACCTCTGATCCCTCAAGGTTTGCCTCTTCTGTGCTGCCCCAGCTGACCAGAGGGAGCAGGAACAGCATAAGGAGAGGGCTGCTGGCCTCAGAGAAGTGCAAAGCTCTGGATTTGACTCAGTTCACAGAAACCCGGATCTCCATCCGAGAGCTCCTGCTAAGCCCTAGGCTGCAGAACACCTCGTGGGAGCTGAGGGAAAGAAAAGCAGAAGGGTAGCATGTAGCTACCAACTTCTCAGATACCTGTTTTTCATACGTACCTGCTACATTCATCATACACGTCATCATACATGATCATTTAATCAAAGAGCAAATCAAAGGGCACACACACAACACTCGGAAGCCTGACCACGGAAGACTATCAGTGCTCTTTTCACACCGCAAACACACTAATGAGAATTCCTTCCGAAGTTTGCTTTCAAATCACTTGCTCTGTTTGAATTACTTTACAGTTCAAAATTTCTGTATTTTTTTTTGTCCCAGATCACCTCGCTATCCAACTAAGATGTTTATCAAATACCTGTAGGTTTAAATATGAAGAAAGCATGATTTAATCAGCAAATCAGTAATGACCAACACTGCTGGATTGTCTTGAATACACAGGCTTGGTGTGAAATGGACGTGTCTGAAAGATCTGGCAGATTTTTTTTTTAAAATCATTGTTATTTATTTTTAAGAAGAGAAGTGAGGTCTCAATGAAAATTAAGACTGTGGACAGTGAATGTGGTACCTTAAAAATGTCAAATGCATGGATTTTCACTTCCCAAATGACTCCTTCCAGCCAATGCTTCATATAAAAAGGACTTTTTTTTAAAAAAACTATTTTTATTCTATTCCCATACCTGTCAGCAGATGTAACTTTGTATATTCCCTTGCACTTGTTTTACAGTAGCTCTATTGATCTGCTTAATAACTAGTCCCAAGGAACTGCACTGTTAAATCTTCTAGAAACAAAAATCTTTCTGAACAGGTCAGCTATTAGGAAAAATGAGAATCCTCATAAACTATGTTTTCTTTCCTCAGCATCTTTAGAAGCAGAGAAACTACCATGACAAAAGTGAGTTAAATCCCTTGACATTTTCCCTGTTCAGTAAATGAATTAGCATAGATGTTTCTTGTTTTGTTTTCTAAGACTCCTGCTACATTTCTTAAGTAAATGCCTGAAAAGAAAACCAGTACATAGTTGAAAAGTAAATGATGTATTCAATTAATATAGACACAAACATGCAAACATTCATTCCAGTCTCAACTAACTCACTCATAAGGAAAAGACTAACTTAACATTGCAGTCACTGTAATACATGGTACAGAATTAACAGACAGACTTAACTTCTATTTTGGCACTGTATTCTTAGCTTTTTTGATACTCCGTGGAACACACAAGAGTAAAATAGCAGCCATGGTGCAAACTAGATGACTCTGGGAGTTCCTGATACATAGACTAGCTAGATACAGCTCCTATGAGATCCTTACAGATCCTTGTCCAGCCAAGAATCAGGAGAGCACAACCATGCTTCCTTTCTTCCACAAATGCTTATGTCCCTGTCGTGCTGCTTTTACAACAGCTGAGAGCTGGCAGTGCAGTAACTCACAGCTACCTATGTATCAGTCAGATTTTGGCTCCTGGTGCTACTGGAATTGTGCAAAGAAGCTAGTTAAGAGAAGAAACGTACTCCGTCATCATGTAATCAAAACACAAAGGATTGGTTATCTATCTTTCTGTGTTCTCAAAGCACTAGAAGTGAACACAGTTACCCGGAGAAGAATTTAAAAAATAAATTAAGAAATCAGCAGAGTGATGTACCAACATGTCATCTTAAGACTTACAGCACAGCATGCTCCACTTACTGTTGGAACAGCTGTATGTGAAAACAGATAATAGATCTTTAAAACTTACTGCACCACAGCCTCAAGACTTTTGACTGCGGTTTTGATCTTTACTTTTCTAAATCACATAAGGAGTTCTCTAACCTCAGGGATTTGGTATAACAATCTATATACACGCTTAGGTTTATATGGTCAATCAAAGCAACAGTAAGTTCCTGCTTTAAAAAAAGCGTCTTTGAACAACTACTTTGAATCACAGTGGCGTAAGGTTTAATAAATTCACATTCAGAGCTTTACATGGGAGACAGTCACATTTTACAAACAGAGTTTGTAGGAGTACAGAGTTACAGCACAAAATTCTTCAAATGCAATCTTAAGGGCCTTCTGCTAAAGCCACACCATCTCCTGGGCAGAAGACCTATATATATTTTGGCTCACACTATCAAATTTGATTTTAATGTCATGAAGACAACTCAGGGATATCTTTTTTTTTCAGAAAGAACATGATATTATCAGATTAATGTCATAGATTTGCAAAAACATAATTATATTGTACAAATAAACATTATTTGTTAAAACCAAGATGTAATAAGATTAAATGTGCCGTATACTAGGCAATCAAGAACTATTACTATGCTGACCCCACTGCAAAGAGCTAGGAAAAAAATAAAAAGGGTTTTTTACTTTTGTTTTTATTAAAAGGAAGTAGCAAATGAACAATTAAAAAATTCTGTCATTATTTTCTAGGTTATCCCAGAGATAAAGTGATTATCTGACATGGTACAGCATCTGAGATAGTGAAATTGTTTTGGACTATTTCTCTAGTCCTCTGGGATGCTCTTTGGTCCTCCTGTCAACCCTCCTCTCTCTGGCTCTGTTTCTCCAGCACAAGCAAATACAGAAAACAAGAAGCAAGCAAATCCCAGTTTCTGCTTCTCTCTGACCTTGACAGGGTTCGTTTTGATGTCTGTCACATTCCAAAGGAAAACAGAAAAAGGAAAAAGTACATTCATGCTCCTTAAGAAGAACAAGGCAGGCTCTGGACCATGTTTGAAGCCTGAATGAACTCTTTTATCCACTGTCAATAACAGTTGTGCTTACCTATTTTCATTTGAATCTTCTTATAAAAACTGAAAGCCAAAAGGTGAACACTGAAGTCTGTAATGAGGTCAAATAAGCTGTTAAATAGCTAGGCCACTGCCTAGAGTTCTAGGAAGGTTTTGTATTGCATTGTGATAATCATTAAGGATAAAGACAGTAAATAATTACTAATCTCCTCTGCTTATAGAGCGAAGACAGCTATTTCTTTAAAGATTAGTTTTCCAACAGAAATCTAAAATAACTTCTGCCGAACAAGTAGATGGATTAAACTCCATTTCTTTTGTAGTATAGTGGCACGTTCATACTTGTACAACCACTGGGAAAAAAAGGCATATTGGTGATTTGACTCTATGGACTAAAGGCCCTGTAAAACACAGAGACTTTGCTTTGATTTCTAATAAAATACTGAAGAATATCACTTGTTCAAAACTCCTAGGAGCTTAACAAGATTTCAAAAAAGTATTTCAGCAGATGACCTTACATACAACGTTCTCCTCCATTACTTTGCTGCAATCAAATGATTCGCTTTTCTGCAAAGCTCTAGTGTATAGTGAAGGTCCGCAACATATTGCAGGGGTCAGCACAGCCTCCCAGCCCAAAGTTGCAGGTGGCCTCCACAAGATGAAGGTGCTCCCTGAGAATTTTCTGGCTCTGTCTATTTGCCATTTAAAATCAAGAGGGAAATCCATGAACTTCATTGTATGTTAAAGAAATTAACGCTTATGAAATAACCTGAACTTATCTTTTACACATAATATGAATATGGTTTAGTGGCAATAAACAAACCTATTAACATATCAGAAAAAAAGCACCATATGTAAATTCCCTGATCTTAGGGGACAACTAATGGATTACATTCCAGCATATAAAGATGCAAGATTCATATTTCCCTTTAGAGATATTCCAAAATCCTATTACTGAGCCATATCTCCAAGGAGAGGAGGGGGTTTGTTTGTTTTCATATTTTTTTTAATCAAACCTCTTTTTAATCAGTCAGAACAAAATGTTTTCATGCAGAAAAAAAGAAGAAATTCAGTGCAAAAACAACAGAATCCTGATGAAACAGGGGAACTTGGAAGAGAAAATGAAGATGGAATAAAAATGCAGGAAACAAAGATGTGTACTCTGTGAGTGCCTTTATTACTTAGATGTATGCAGGGACAGTTTGCTCCCAAAGGAAATCATTAGAAAGTTGGCTTTTAAGAAGCTGGACCAGGAGGCTGAATTCAGCCTTTTGGGCTGATCCAGACTTTGATGACTGTGTTTTGCTGTTAATTCTGGTGTGCCTTTGACTATGGCTTCAGACCCATTTTGTGTTTTCCCCATTTAGGGCCAATTTCTGCTCAGCCACAGGCATGCGAGTCCTGTAGCAGGGAACTTGAATATGCACATATGCTCCTGTCTGCAGAACACTGGCTGCTTCCCAGATCCACTGCTGTCTTCCTTGTGCAAGCCCTCACAGACTCCTGAGTCAATTCAGGTATATGAGAGAAAGCTAATCTTTAAGATTACCTAAAGTCACAAATGATTCATATTCTCACCACAATTCAACAACCACATTCAAGAACTTAGGCCCCATTTTTGAATACTTCATAGCATCCCAAGTCCTTCATTGAAATTGTTAGGCACCTGGTTTAAGAACAAGGACGTGCCTTTGTACTCAGCTCAAGTAGGACCCTGTAGGGTTTCACAAAAACAAACAGCTCTACCACAATGTTATCAGCCCACTTAAAATGTTTCATTCTGACACTGCTTGCCTTTAAACACTCTTCCACCACTGAATCCTAGGCACTTTGGTATAAAAGGAAGAAGAGAGTCAAGCTCAGGAAGGAAAGTGCCACAGCTTCAGCAGAGTGAATAACCCACATCTGCAACACACCTCTTGTAATTTAAGCTCATGACACTACAGTCCTCAACAGCAACTCCAATTCTGCCTCTCAAAATTAGAAATCTATTTCCAAGTCACTGAAAAAAAACCTCTGGAACTTCAAAGCCAAGCAGTTCTTTCAGCACCCAGACGCCTCGCCATTCCCCAGAGTTAGCAGAGCTCTCTAACAGTAGAGTTTCTCAACATGAGAGAAAATATAGGCTGCCAGCTGAGATTGAGAGATGTGCATTCACAGAAGAATATATAACAGGAGTGAGAAAAGCATACAAGCATTTTAGTCAAAAGCCCTTTCTGGTCAGCATTCAGAACAACCTGAAAATGCACTGTTTCACATTAACTTTTAAAGGAATCAGCACTTCCTTTATGAGAGTATTTATCTTAGATAGGATGAACATCAACTGATCGATACAGCACCAATGTAGACATATATTACTCTATCAATCATATATTAAAAAAAGCAGCAGTGCTTTATATTTAATACTTAATGTAACCAATTAGTACTGCCTTCCCCTGATGTTACACAAGTTCATTCCCTTAAACTGACATGGCAGTAAATTCTACAGTTATAAGTGAGAAGCTGCAAATTGATCTGCATGTAATAACAGTACCACTAAACCTTTCTTACCACTTTCAATTTTTCCCATCTGCTACCAGAGTGGAAGTTTAGGATCTATTATTCCCAGAAGGGGACTTACCCAGCTGGACATCTATAACAGTTGGCTGGTTCTCCATGGGGAACAATGGCTTTGGAGGTTTGTCTGTGAGTAAAGCTAGAAAAGAAAATGAAAAAATGTAATGGAAAAATTGAGACCAATGACTGCAAAAGAAAAGCTCTGTCATGTAAGCAATCAAATGTTTGTACACTTGATGGCATGTAAACATTTATTACACAATACGGCTGTTACACTGCCAACGTGTTATTGCCTTCCCTAGTGGCTGTGGTTGCCCACTGATTCAAGAGAAATGAGTATTTCAAGAATTACATTTTTAATACAAAGCAGCAAAGCAAACTCCATTTCTCACTTTTAATCTATATATAACAACTAGATCAAGCATTTTAGATCCTCACCTTGCAAAGTTAACACAATTAATTTGAAATGCCAACCAAATGTATTTCATTGTGACCAGTCCCAACACGTCTTCAGGCTTGCCCAAAACAGTATTTAGATGCTCAAAGAAAACTTGCACATAATTTTGTCTGATGAACCCCAGCGGCTTCACACCTAGCTTACACTCCCACCCAGCCTGGTGGCGCACCTGGACCTTCTTCTCAAAGCCTGAGTGGGGACCCTGCCTTCTGCTATACAGAAATATCTCCATCTGAGCGCAGGAAACAATAGCACAGCCTGGTCCTACCATGTGACTGCTCCAGCCATGAGGACAGACAGTCAGAGACAACCCTACTACTGAAAAGCACAGCTACAGACGCAAGTTTCATGACCCGGTTTGAGAGATTAGTGCCAGACAGTGCAAATAAGTTTTCTAAGTTGGGGCTAGCTTGAAACAAATGAGTATTCGTGGGGATGGGGAGAACTGTTTTTAATCAAGTACAGAATCTTGTACCACAGGAAATTAAACATTTCAAAATTACTTCAAAACTTTTCCAGTTAAAATTCATCACCTGAAATTATTTGATCTGAGTTTGTAAAATGAATTTGCATTTTCCAGTAAAAGACTAAGGCAAAATTGCCCTGATCTCCTCAGAAGCCTCAGCACTTACTGATTTGATAGGAAACAAGCCTACCCAGGGGTTTGGTAGCTCAAACTGAAAGTTGCCCGTGGCTGGGGCAGCAGATATCCCTGAACCGAGCGGAGGGAGCTTGAGCTCTGCAGGTTCAGCCTGAGCCATTGGTGTGCTGGGAGGATGTCCCTCCCGCAGTCTGCTTCAGCATGAGTCAATAGTTCAACACACCTCCCCTAGGGCTTTAAAACAAGCCAGCTGAGTGGCTGAAGCAGAGGTGCAGCAGTCATATGTTTCACTAATGTGGCTCTGATAACCACCTATCAAACAACAGCTGTGTAGAATTGGAGACAGTGAATTATTCTGCTACCAGAAAAAAAGAATTGTCAACCCACAAAACATTTTCACATCCACATCTACTGAAAATGACAAACCATATTAAAGAAACACCTTTTTGATTTTGCTTTACAATTGACACTATTTTTTTTAAACTCCTTAAGAAGTGATTGTCAGCACAATCCACTTCCCCAGTTCCACTTAAATGAAGTAGGGTTCCTTCCACTGATGCCACAGCCATGCTTTGCTTATTACAAAATAGGCATTTCAGTAACAAGTCAGCAGCTAACATTTCAGATTAAAATCATGTATGTTTGCAAGAAGAACTCCTTGTACAGTTTATCTACAAGGACAACACAGGAATATCCAAAGTGATATAAACAGTGTGACTAAAAACACAAGCAGGGCTCAGAATGAAAGATAAATGGGAAATTCCGTTAATGAGAATTCAGCAGTTCAAAAATGCTCATCCAATGCAAAGTCACAAGATTGACCCAGAAGCAACATCAAGGCTACCTGTACAACTGCATTATTTGGGGATTAGCCTGTGAGTGGAAAATTTCTGGCAGAAACAAATAATTAATTTGCTGTGCTAATGTACCTAAGTCATCTGAACATCATTAGAGAATAAGACGAAAGTACTGCCAAACCTACATCTGTAAGTATGGTCTAACTACTTGCTTTTTAAGGAATTTCAATCCCAACCAAAGCTGAAAACTTCTAAGTAGCAGTTTTGGGCATCAAACCCAAGGGACTTTGGAACACATTCCACTGATGATTTTTTAAGCAACATATGCTTTTCCATTGCTAAAAGCTTTTCAGGCACTCTTTCTCATAAAATCCGATTGCATCTAAGGGGAGATGGATAACTATTTCTCCAGCTTCTCCACAAATCCCACCCTAATTCAAACAGTAAGTTTCTCAAGTGAAGGCCACACCTGCTTTGAGCAAATCTTATTCCCAACACTCCAGGAAAAAAGTACATTCTCCAAGAAGTCCCAATGTGCCGATAGGCAGAACATTTGGTAAGGGGGAACATGAGAGCTAGACTACATTTTCAGTACTGACATTTTTCTGTTCAACAGGTATGAGCGCTCTGCTTTTCTTATACTCTAATTCCTCACATGAAAGCCCCTGTCAATAAATAATAAGTTAGCAAGAAGCAAGAGCCACTAGACTAGAATTACATTAGTTGAACTGTAACCCACTGCCAGCTATAAGAAGGACCTCTCCATAGGCATTGCTTGCTGTTTTCTCTCAACTCATCACAGAAAATTAGCAGTAGCGCTGTCTGGCCCAGGCATTTGCTGAAGGGGAACCTTATCGCTAGAGTCGCAACCTGACAATATTGCTTTTCTGCAATTTTGGTTTTGGTTTCTTTATTGCTTTTTATACTGTCTAGGCAGACTTCCTCGGAATGCCTGCAGGAAGGAAAGTGGAAAAGGAAGTACTACAAAGGTATTAAAAATTTAAGTGTTCTTAACTGCCTCTGTGCAACTGAGGTCAGTAACTTTTTAAAAGAGTGAGCCAAAAATCTCTAGAAAATGCATTTTGGCCTAGGAAGTGCACAATTCAGACTTCTTAGGAAGGCAACACGTTGGCCTGTATCCAAATGCAGGATTACCCCAGATGCTTACCACCGAGAGAAGAGAACGCCTACTGCCAGAGACATGCAGCTATTTGCTGCAGCTTCCATACAGGCCTGCTGCAAAACATGCTGGAGGGAGTGGAAAGGTCACAGCAGCTGCAAAGGGGTTCTGGGGTTTAGTTCCAGTACTAACAGAATCAAGCCCTTTGTCCAGACTAGATCAGAACAAGCAACACTCTCACCGACCCTTTACAGGACTCCTTCAGGAGACATTATGATGTGTTTAAAGCTCAGCGCGCACACAAGACCTCATAAGTAAAGGCTGAAATAGAGAAAGAGATCAGCTTGAGAATGCAATTTTAAACAACTTGATATACCAGGTAAACTTTGTTTTGGGTGAAAATTTGATGGGGCGTGGGTGGAGGAAAAAGCCCAAACCCCCTAAAACCTTGCATCCCAGTGGTGTGTGATCCCTTGTACTTTGTGAAGAGCCTCAACAGAGTTTTACTTTCTGGTATACCACCAACACTTTCTTCTTAGCTTTTTTTCCTTAGTTTTTCAGGCTTTTGTTGCTACCTTTAGGCTTTTCTTATATTATTATTTTTCATCTCTGGTACTAAGTTGTACTCTGTGTACGTTGTAGGACACGGAGAAAACTTGCTAGGATAGCTGCATCCACACAGTGCCAGCATGCTCAGGCTTTCCTTGCTTAACTTTCTTTTCATATCTCATTCCCACCTGCATCCCTTGCAACCCAATCTGACCAGGGCTTCCTCCTGTTTCCTTTAGCTTTACTTACAGCCTTTGGATGTTTTCCAAATGTGCTCCTGCATGTCTCATTTTAAATGGTTATGTTTTGCCATATTGTTCTTGGAGAGTAATCATTATAATGAACTGGCAGCCTGTCAGAGCTCTTTATGTAGGAACTAAAATGGCCCAAAGGGATTTTGAGTCTAAAAGGCAATTAACTGCTGGCTCTTCAATGTCATATGTGTTTACAGAAAACAAAAGCCATTCTTATTTTAGAGGTCAGACATCAGATCACTTATTCACCTTATGAAATTCACTTTTGGGCCTTCTTAGGCCCAAGGCAGTACAAGATATTCTCAGCTACTAGGGATTCTAATCTCTCATGATCTCTGTACTTGACATAAGTCCATAGACAGCCTTTATTCAAATGCCCATTCCTGTAAGAGAAGTTTCTTTAATTCTCAGAACAGTTTTATAGATATGTGGCACTCTGATTTCCAGCCTTGCTAGAAGGGGAAGCAGAACAAAAAGTTAATGCTGTTACTGTATCAACATGTCTTTAATAAAGCTAACAGTATTATGCATTCTCATCTAACCCTTACTTCACCTCCCACAAAACCACTTTAAATTAAAACAACTAAATGCACTGCAAACACTCTTCCTATTATTGAAGGTACAGCAGTACTTCTGCAAAGCAACGTGAATATACCTCATTAACTGTCACAGGAAGAGCTGTGAGAGAGCAGTCTACCTCCGCCCTGCCCCTCCCCCAAGCGCCCTGGGACATGCCGTGCCCCTGGGCTGCCCTAAGCAGCAATACTTACATGGTGAAGCTACTAGAACAAGGATGACATTAGCTCCCCAAAGCAACAATACCTGCTGCCACACAGATAGACCTACGTTTGCAAGATACTAGGTCTGACAATGCAGCACACTAAGGGGTTTCTTTGCCTTTACGTGCTGTTCTAGGATTTCATCCGGTGAACAGGCTGGGACAGCTTTGGCTGCATTTGTTGATGCAAGTTATCAGCTGACACAGTACACTACTGAATTAAGACTGAGAGGAGAGCTCACACAGGGCTTCTGTGCTTTGTCCCAGGGTAAACACCAGGCTACCTAGGGCATCACCTGAAGTCACAGGTGCTGGATGACAAGCTGAAAAGACATTTCTTTACCCAGAGGCACGTGGCAATTCATATGCCTCCCATAAGAGCCTAACGGACATAGCCAGAAGTTGTTTAGCAGCCAGACCACCAGAGACTGCTTAAAGCACCGTTTCCTCCTATGCTTATATTCACCCTATTAGAAATCAATACATAAACTTTAAAACAAAAATCAGGTTGCTGTGATTTAAACGCCACTTGTCACGGGGTTTTTCCATAAGAGATTCAAAGGCAGTGTCGTACAAATCAATACACTGATCTGATCCTCTGCAACTGTTCATCCAGGTGCATTTTTGCATTTTCTGTCCCAGAACACAATACTTTTATTCTCTCTTTTTCATAGGCACAAGGAATATGCTGTCCCAGGAGAAGCGCCTCAGAAAAGTAGAAGAGACCTGCAAAAGATTCAGTCTCTGCAATTAGTTACACAGTGACCTTTAGCAGACAAGGGAGAGCATGACTTGCTGCACAGGGCAATGTCTAGCTACCCACAGAACCAAGTGAAGAAGAAAACACCCTGGAAGAAGCAGCTCCTGGCTCTAAGTGCTAATGCAGCCTAAAAGCCTACAGGCTCATTTTTTCCCACCACAGCCTTACTGTTTTAAAATTCTCTTATTCCATATTCAGACATATCTCTGACACATTAATGAGTTCTCTTGAAAAAGCACAAAGCAGTTGAAAACAAACAGCCTTATGATATCATTACTTGGGGATAAGCAATGATAACCAGCTAGACAAACTACCAGGCATCTCAGTAAGCACCCATTCCTTCACAGTTTGTTATCTGACAGAGGTCCCTACACTATTTCCTACCTTCTGCCTGCAGCAGCTTCGCAGTACTCTCCCCACTCGAGTCAGACTTCTTTTACAGCAACCACAGTGAGAGACAGACAGCCTTAACCTGTTGCTACAACAAACACACGTCTCTTACTGCAGTTATTGAGTGGCTTAGCTAAACGCAACTTCTGAATTTAATGCAGAGCACCTTCCACGCCACCACCCTGTGCCATGCAAAGGCATGCTCTAAGGCAACAGGCATCACCTGTGCTCCACGGACCTGAATTGCTGCCAGCATGAAGCCAGTCAGCACCAGGGTCATGCACTGAAATCCAGCTGCTTATGATCTGAAGGGCCTCTTTCTTGTTACTCAGCACAGCTGGAGAGTTTTCCAGACCAGACAGCTCTTCTAAAGATGAAGGCAGAAGGCTAAAAATGTTAACTCATAATGTGGCTAAGAACTGGGCAAATGCTGGGGAAGGGTTTTCTTCTTCTTCCTCAGGGTAGATAATGACTTTTCTTCTTCTTGTGGTAAGTACCCAAAGTACATTTGCTGTTCTATAATTTGCTATTGATGTACCTCCTGAACATTTGTTCATGTAATTTGCAATGACGAAAGGAAAAATGATCCAAATACGAAGCAGAATGCAGGGAATCTAATGAAATTGTTTCAAATCTTCTATGAGACAATTACATGCCAACCTACTTCCTTCAATCAAAGGATCTGGCATTTTCCCACCATTAATTAACACAGAGCCTCTAGTATCACTCAATCAAGAATCTGGCTAACCTTTTGACAGCAGAACCAATCTGTTTGAATAGCATCCTCTGGGGCAAATAGCAGCATGCCAATTCCTAAATCTGAAACTAGCTCACACCCGAAGTTAAGCTTTTGTTCACTCCCAGTTCAAATACACATGCTTCCAGGCATGGCTTAGATCTACTTTGGCATCTAAAAGTCTTGGCAGTGATGTTGCAGCTTTCACACCATAGATGAAGATGGAACTAACTGCATGCAAAATACTACATCAGTATGTTAACCAGGGGGCACATGCTGCTAAGAGAAGCTCAGCATTATACCTTTTAAAAAACACGTACCTAACTATATTTGGCTCATCTGAAATCCCGGCTTGTGCCAACAGATTTCTCAATGGCTGACAGTAAAATGCTTCAGGCCTGACCTGCTACTGCTTTGTCTTTTATGTTGCTGCTTACACCTAAGCAAATGAGTGAGCCAATTGTGCAAATGTAAATGTAAATGTGACAGCTATAGTCTGGGCTGCCAGGGACTGAACTGTGAACTTGGAGTTAAAAGCTTGTCTAAAGAGCCAAGGGTTCCCACCTGGACTTGTAATAAGTGTACTTTGTGGACTGAGCCTCTAACACACCTTCACAAGCAAGTCCTGCTACCAGATCAGAACGATTGCTTTTCATTTTCTTGGCACAGCAGTAAATTACCACACAAGGTGAAAAGCAGTGGAAAACCACATAAAGCAACTCATTCACAAAAATGCAACTTTCTGAGGCTGTGGTATGGGGACACTGTTTGCTGATTAGCTGTATTGTAGTGTGGTTCTACCAGTCAGTGAAAACACACTTTTTCAGCGTTCGGCTATTGTGCTGCCTTTCCTTCACCACAGTATCAAGCTGACAAAATGATTGCACCTCCATCCGTCATTTGCTGTAACAGAAATAAAGACATTGCAATAAAATCTTGTCAAAGGATAAATGTCTCCACCTTTGAAAATAAACACTGAACACTTATTCTCAATAAACTCAAACTCAATAAACTCAGAACTTGTGTGGAAGCCAGGAGTCATTAACCAGTGACAAAGAGTTTTTATTTATTACTATTCGAGCAGGAAATGCATCTTTTGGGACAATGGGGTGAAATGATACAGCAACTGCATGCCTCTGCCACCACCACCATGAATATCACTTTTTGAAAACTCTACCTAGGATTAAGAGTGCCTTAATACACTGTTTGGTCTGCCTCTGCGGGACAATTTTCTGCAAGAAGGAGTTTAGCATTTTTATATTAGCAGTAAATAATTGGAATTCATCACATGAATTCTTTTTATGACATAGAAGGACAACACAATCACAGTTTTAAGGAAGATGCTGTGTCCATGCTGAAATGCAGCTCACAAGGGAAATGAATTTTGAGGCACTCAAATGCTCTTGGATCATTACTGGTGGTTTTGATTCTAACCCATTAAGTCCTCAATGACTTGGAACAGACCCATGTTTGACAGGTCATACTACTGGCACCAAGAAGAAGCTGGCCATGACTGTAGCCCCCTTGACTTTGAGAGCAGTCAAAATCCTATAGCTGTGTCTGTCCTTTTCTTGCCAGCTGCTCCAACAGCTTCTGCTGCAGCTCATGGTAACTGTTTAAAACTAGTAACAGCAGCTAGCAATTACAGGTGTGAAATCATCTCTGAACAAGAAGTCTTTCTGCTATTCTTCTCACCCAAGATGTCTTCAGCTACTGCACGCAGACTGCTATCAGAGTGCATGGAGATAGCCAAACTGCTTGGACAGAAGAGCAGGAGCATCAGGTACTGGGTGAACTCTGTTGAATTCATGGCAATATTAAGAAAAGTATAAATTAACTAGATTTTGGTTTGGGGATCTTCTAGTTTTCAGGTTTGTGCAGGACCTTCTTCCCTTTTCTTACAAGGCAATCAGGTCTTGTAGGGCTGTAGAAAATGAAATGGTGAGATTCTGGTGGAACTTACGCAACAGAACACAGCTTAGGAGGACTCTGGTGAAGTGGAATAGAAACAATAGCATAGATTGCCCACTACTGAAGCACAGATGGCAAACTCCCACAAGGTGCCCATCACAAAGTAGCTACAACAGGGCTGAACACTTAACACTATTGCAATATACATGTTACATGCCAGTGGCAGCTGACTGTTGTCAGGCAGCTGACATCTCCTGATGTGAAACATTCACTGACACTGATGGTGTGGGTTACCATCACTGCTGTCACTAGAGTCATTGCAAGGTGGGTGCTGGAAAGTAAAACTCTGTGTTAGCAAGGGTCTCACTGTACTGATGCTATCAAGTTTCCTTACTCCTACTGTTGCCAACACACCTTTCTTTTCACTGCATTTCTAAATTTCATAGATTGGCTTAGATTATGCATGATCATTTTATTCCTTTCCTAAATGTGGATCATGCAGCTTTCTTTTATGAAGCAAGCATGAGTTTCCTCTGAAGTAGAGAAAAAAGTGTAATAAATAGTTACTAAATGTAAATTACTTTTCCCTGCAATATAATTCATGAAAATCTCAAATGGAGTGTGCTTTATTTAATGAACAGAGTGTATTTAACACAAAGGACACATCATTTCAACTGCACTCAAAATGTTTCTCTTGGACTCTGAGCAGAAATAAGATGCTTGAAATTACCCTCTATTTCAAGGAGATCTGCAAAGAACCTTTTATGACATTTTATCTTTTGGCTTTTTCAATTCTTTTTTCTTTCTGTCTTATAAAAAAGTAAAGAAGTGGTGACGGATGAAGCCAGATCCCGTCATCCATCTTGAAGGGACAGCTGGAGACTTTGCATGCAAATGAAAGCTATCATTCTTGTCAACCTGCAGCCAGAGTACCAAAAGCCTGCAGTCCACAACCAATTAATATTCCATGATCAATTTGACCACTCGTGCACAGTGAACTACTGCACCACAGCACAACCCCAGCAACATGAATTATCGTGGAGTGGATTTCATGCGCTGTTTTAATAAAACTCAAAGCAATCCATTATTCTCTGAAACTAAAAACCTCGTATTAAATATAGATAGTGTATCAAAAGAGAATTTGTGGATGATGAATGCCAGCTGAACTAAGTATTAAGCACCTGTGGTACTATATCTAGGCAAAACAATGGGTGCTTTTTGGGGGTTGGGAAAAGTCATCTCCAAGCTCAATAGCAGCCTTCAGCCACTGCACACCGCAACTGAAGGCAAAGGAGGAGCTGGTGCCATTTTGCCACCTCTCTTAGTTTCCCATTTCAGGCAACTGCATGTCTTACCTGTGCCCTGAGATAGCCCTGAGTCAAAACCTTTATTACAGACCAAACATTCCTATGCAGTTTTTCAACGAAGAGGACAGAGCTACTGAAGACCAACATTAAAAATGTATTTCACTTGAAGTCTCAAAGGCAGTAGAAACCATTTAAAACTTGTACTTTGGACATGATTAGATGTTGCACAGTGTAACATCTCAGCCTGCTTCGATGTTCAGCAGGACCGTTACAATTTCAAAGCTGCCATATCGCAAACAAATTTTAGATAGAATTTCAACTGTAATTTTCTTAGATGAATGACATTCACAAGTAAGAAACATGGAACTTCTGTTAAGTCACCTCTTGCCAATCGATTTTGCCCTGTAGGGGGTTAATGCCTGCTCCATCCAGCCCATTAATTCTGATGCATTCTTTGGATTAGCACCCTGGCTTCCAAAGCTTGCTAACAATGATGAAAAATGTTACTATATTTGACAAGGAAAACCTTTTCATAAAATGTTTATGCAATGTTTATGTAGGTTCTTTGTCTCTAATTTGCCTTCAAAAGCTGCAAAATATATTCCACCAGGTTTTGCTATTATTTTTTTCATTTTACCACTTAAGTTTTGAATTGTATTATTCACTACGCACATGTAGCATTGTTAGGAAAAGATTGGGCTGAATCATGCCATTACTGGTTGGATGAGCAGGAAAATGAATAAAAGCAGGCATAATGTAGGCATGTAAAGAAATCAGATACACTTGCTACTGTTTATCCTGCCTCATGACCGAAGATCAACAAAATGTAAATCTTCTGTTGAAAGACAATGCTTTAAGAAATGAAGGAGACAGTTATCCCATGGAATTTGTCCTCTTATTTGAGGCAAAGGATTTAAAAGAATTAACACAAAAAGTAGCATCCACAGAAATCTCTGGTGGGATGACCCATTTTCAGAGTCAGCCCTGCTGCCTTTCACCACTTCCATCAGAGTTTATACCAGCTGATGGGAAGCAGAATAGCCCCCTGCTTCACTGTGGGACCCGAGTCTTTCAGTATCAGCTGCTATCAAACACAGGGAAGTTTTCCAATCTGAGAACTCAATTTCTTTTTCACCAAAATACACTAAAAGTGTGCAAAGCACTGCCTTCAAAGAAAGATGCTATGGGAAACTTCACAGCTTTGATAAAACAAGTTCCAGATAAATGATTCACATCCTATGGCAGTGGGCACACTCTTACCCCCATGCATCAGGTTTACAGGAGGCAACTACTCAACAATAAACATGTATTTTAAGACTAACATATTACTTGAAAATGCTTAATGGGCAGTGGAGATGCAAAGAATGGCAAGCAAATCTCCAAGGGGAACATGACTGAAGCCTGCATAGAGAGCCGTAAGTACAAAAAGATGAGGACAAACATCATTCCAGTGCCCACTGCTGCATCTCTGTGCAGCCCTGTTAACAAACCCAGTGACACACAGCACAGCTGAGAGGAACAAACTAAATTCCCAGTGAAACAATCCAAAGACCTTGTGGCAACAGTAAAAGCAATGGAAGAGTGAGGACATAGACAAAAAAATGTCTTTGGGACTATACTTGTTCTGAATCTATGTGACCATTCCTAAGCAGGCTGTCAACACACCAGACATTTCTATCAGAGGAGCATAAAATAAACTTGATAGCAGAGTAAGCAATGGATTGTACCTGTCTCACAGGTCAATTTGGGCACAGGTTATACTGTATGCAGCAGAAACTGCAGGAGGGCCTAGCTTCCAAATCCCCTGAAATGTGAGATTAAACAGTCCCACAGGCACTTCAAATGGCTGCAGATAAGGATTTAATCCTTAAGTATATTTCCTCCATCCTGTACTAAAAGATGAAGATAATCTTTAAATCAAGAAAAAAAAATGGAAAAAAAAAAACAATTGAAAGAGCCAAAAAACATCAAGAGGGGAGAGGGGAGAGGAGAGAGGAGAGAGGAAAAGAGAGGAGAGGCAAGAGAATGTAAAGTTTTAATTAACAAATCAGTGCCAAGTTTCCTCTCAGCCAGGGCTACACACACAAAGTGCATGGGAAGGGGAACTTGCTCCCCCCAGCCTTGGTGGACAAGGCAGCACGAGCTGTCTGTGAATGGTGCATGGGCACGATACCGATGGGCTGCCCAAATACCCTGATACTCTGCCTGCCTCTGCCTGAACTACTTGCACATATTGCAGACTCCTGGAGAGAGGTTTTCTGTTCTCCTGCAATTTCTCCGTCCATGCCATGACAGAAATCAGCACTGCTCCTACCCCTCAGCCACTGGGACACTCTTGGTGAAGCAGATCAAAACAGAGATCACTTTCCTCAGCTTCTACATTTCTCTGCTGTTCTCAGAGGACCATTCATTACTCAGCTTTTAGGTTTTCCGATGCTTCTTTCCAACAGCCAGATATAAGTTTTGCACCAGGAATGTAATTTCTGATAAATTTTTCATGAAATTTTGTCAGCTTGTTGTAACGAACCTGCTTGACACTTCATTTTCCTGTTGAAAGTGTCTTCTGTTTGTCATGTGTTGAAGCAATTTAAGATTTTGCTTTGACATTTTCAACAAGAGAACAAGATGATTCAATCTGTTTTATGTAGTAACTGCCATTACATTTAAACTACATCATTCAAATGAAACTCAACATACTATTTTGACTGCCATTTGCTGTCTTATCTATGATTATTTAGTACTACTGCCCCAGCTCATGGAACAATGTTCAAGCAACAAAGTAATTTAAAGAAGATCCCCACCTAGATTTTCCAGTAATACCACCCTGAAACTTTCATTTCTTTCTGAAACAGTATTCTCAAGTGGCATTCTTCAGATGTGCCTTTAATTTTTTTTAATTTTGAGAATTTTGGCTCTTGTTCCAACATAAAATGAAAGCAAAACCTGAGGAAAAAAACCCACAAATTTCCTCCTAAATAAAAAATATAAATTTCTGACCATCTATAATACTGCAATCCCAAAGGATGGTATGACTGGCTGATGAAGAAGCTGAGCACAAATTCAGCAGTGGCAGTGGAGGAAACAGGAAAGGTTGCATTACTTGTCTCATTCATGATACGGTGAGTGTGATAACCTGCACCGGCTATATGTGATTGTTTTACCTACCACCTACCCCCATTTGAAAATTTTTCTGCACTTTGTTGTCTGCTTTAAAATGTATTATGCACCACATTCCATTCTCTCTAATCAACATGTACATGTCCCTCAACTCCTGATGCACAACAGTTATCAATCATATTTTATTTATTACAGGAAAGAAGATTATATCTTGTTCATCAAGTCTTTTACTTCAATTCTAAGGTCTGTTTTCTAGAAATGTAAGGCAACATTTTAGACTGAAAGATGTGAGATGCACAGCTAAAGAGCATGACAGTTTCTTAGGAGAAGAACAATATTTGGATTAATAATTACAGAACAAAGTATTTTAACAGGGTAATATGGAGATAATCTAAATACAGGATTACAGGTGGGAAATATTATCACTTTCTCTCCCAGATTTTAATTAACAATTAAAGAAAATCTTTGTGTGTCAGCACACTTGTAAAATAGGCACTATATAAAGATCTATCACTTATCTACAAACTATAGGATATCATTGCTTTTTACAGAACCAGTGGATTAAATAGAGAAAGGAAGGGCTGGTTTGGTCGTTGGTTGTTGTTTGGGGTTTTTTTTAGGAGTAAAAGCATAACAGCATCGTAAAAGGGTTGAATCACAGAAGCAAAACCACAGCGTAGCAGTTATGTTAGATACACTTTTAAGGCAGAATGTCTGTCTTAATCTGTTATTCTTCTCAGATTGTGTCTAAAGACTACTTTTTGTACCATGCTTTTGTTGACTATCACCCATCCAGAGATAGGTCCCTATACATGCATTACTGATACCACAACAAAAGGGAGTATTCAAATGCAACTGCAGGATTGGGCTCCATTTCATCTAATACACCAAAGTAAAAGTCAGAGACCTCTCCCAGCCCTTGGTATTATTCTGCAATGATGTGCTTCCTTACCCAGGTGCTGTAAAGGAATCTAATATACTGTACTGTAAATAGGCAATTTTGGCTGAACGCATGGTAGCACTATTTTTTAACTGCTCCAGAGCTGACATCTAGGGAATTCTGAGTTGTGGCTGGATTGCTTTTCTCCTCCTACATAATCTCAAGTTAGTATATCTCTTTCTGTTGGTAAATAAGCACCTTTGTGTTCAATAGTCTAACCTGGAGCTGCATAAAACGGTTAAATTATCATTAACACCATATACTGATCTTGCAAGGAGTTGAAAACTCCAATACAGTTTCATATCAAAGCAATGGAGCCTTAAGCTTTTGCGTCTATGAATGATGAGCAACATTACTTCAAATGACATCTTTTGTCAGAGCTGCTTGAGCTAAAGACAGAGTGAATCCATTTGTATAAATTGTGGCTTCGCTGCTGAAAGATTACAAAAATATATGGTGCTATCCTTAAGTCTCAAACCATTAATATAGTTAAAATATGCCATCTTCTCCCAAGCAGAACTAGCAAGTCCTTAAAACACTATCATCAATCACAACTAATTCACTAAATACACAATTCCAACAGCAATAGAAAAAGAAAATACAGTATAGTATATCATCTGTCACTACATCAAACATCTGTTTTTCAATGGAAACTGCAAGTCACGATTTCCAAGGTCTGTGATATTGATAGTTCATAACTGAATTCCTGGGATTAGCCCTTTGTTTTCCATTTGTCTGATAGATCCCAAACTAGGTATTTTTATTTGGAAATGCAAACCAACATTAATTCCCCTCCCCACCCCTGCCCCCAATACGCCTGGATGCTATAGTTTAGTCATTGAAGTACTTTAAAAATGATCAGCAATCAAATGGATCTTAAAAAGATATTCTGATTCCTCAAACCTACACATAAACTTATTTCTTAGAATTATACAGATTTTATACTGCCAGGGTGTCCAAAACCACTACAAGGTGTGGGCCAGGAGTCCACTGTGCTGTACAAAAAGTTCCTGCGCACTGGTACTATCTTGTTTGATTCAGATCATTGCCTTATCAGTTGTATTCTCATCATGTTATGTCATGGTTTGGAGCAATGAGCATTTCACTATGCAAGACTGAAGGTCACACTAACGAAAAGGAACACTAATGGGGTGAAAATTAATATCGTGGGGACAGTAAATCATTCTTGGAATCCTAGTTAACTGATCATTTTGTAGCTGACCTTGCTTCCGTGGAAGTCAATTGCAAAGCTTCCATTTCTGTGGATGTGAACAGGATCGGGTCCTTTAAAGTATGGCAAGTTTTATGAATGTTGAAGGTAGCATATTTTACACTAGAATTTCCTTTATTATTTCTCAATACAAAACTTTACCAAGAGTGCTAAATTGCTGTATAAAAGCACCCCATAATACAGTACATTAATTTAATATATGATACATTTTCCTGCTAGTAATATTAAATGTTGTCACTTTCAACACACAGATGTCTAAAAGAGCAAATTTTCTCCCCGTCTTCCTCCCCAGTATTTTCCTCCCAGATTTTAAAAACATGTCTGTCACAAAGTACCATCTCTCCATCTTTCACTGGCAGCTTGACATTTTCTTTAATAACATGTGAACTACCTCTGAGGCAATCGGAGTTCTCCCCAAAACCCAGCCCCCTGCAGCACAATGCCCACAGCACCATGACAGAGGACTTAGCAATAGGATTTATGCTTTCTTGAAATGAAAACAAACCAAGAAGGCTTATTCTGCAGCCGTACTTTTTAGGTTAAAAACCTGACTTAACAGAGTCTGATGTAAGTCATGACAGAAGTAGGCAGCTCAGGATCAGGAGTCTATGTGCTCACCTTGACCATGGTGGCTGAGGCAGATGCTCTTTACCATGACCATGCTAAGCTGGCTGAAGCAGGCAAAGTGGCTTGGCAGGAGCTTAGGCTGCATCTGAGGAAACTTGCTCATTCTTTCTCTTTCCTCACATTTTCTTAACTCAAGAGATGTCACTCTCTCTTTTGTACACTGATCGCTGTTAGTCATAACAAACAGGCTTTGATGAGTTGTTTTCAGAGGAGCACGTATTTCTCTTTGGTGCTCATCTCTGCTGTGTCAGCATATTTGGAAAACCTGGATCGGGGCGAGTGGCATCCACTGGGGAAAGCTCAAAATCTCCAAATCCACACTACCATGGGAGCAAACAGCACAACGGAGTGTGCTCCTTCCATTCTTCTAATGGCACACAAGCCCCCCCTTCCTCCTCCTTTCCGATCCCTCTGCCTCTTAGAAAGATGATTTACCAATATCACACACTGAAACGTCTCCTTTGGGAAACAAGTATGAGGGATCCTAAGTGGGAACAGGAGAGGCACGTACAGTACAAGTACAGGCCTGGGGACTGTCAGAGATGCACTCAGATAAGCATATAGATTTGGGGACGGAACATTTCCTTGAGGAACTTTGTGCAGGAAACTGAGATGTGAGACGTGGGCTTTGACATGATGCCCTTATGGGAGCAAGCTTTCCACCACCAATGAAGCAGTGCTTTCCTTATGCCCTAGGTAAGGCCTGGTCTTGTATTAATCAGTGCATTTTGGACTGCTGCAGGGGGAGCACAGTTCTAAGAGCAGTGAAAAACCCTCAGATCAGGAAACTTTCCAGTCTGAATCCCTCTAGTGAAGTAAATTTCATCTGGAGATGTTTTCGTCGAGAGATGAGGCTGCAGTCTCACAAGCAAGCACATTCAGGGTAAGCAGACAGAAGCTTTGGGCTGATTATTGTCATGCTGCTATTTACCTTGATCCTTTATGGTTTTAGACTCTCGACTTTCTGTGGTGTGAGTGGGATGACTCCTACTGCTGGCACAGCAGCCTGTCACAGAGGAGAGTAAATTTGGCACCTGAATTCCAAGTTCCCAAATTTTGGGGATAATAGTTTGGCAGTAAAGTACCTGATTCTTAGTGTTCATTTTTGCTGGTACTCTTGGTAAGCCATTTTTTAATTCACAAATTTCATTATAAGTTTTGGGTGTATGACATCCTTTCCCAGATCTCACCCCTCTCAGGTTTTAATTCCTTTCTTTTTTCACTTCTACATATTTTTTGTTCTATTTAAAACATGATAGTGAGAAGTTGTTGAAACTAGGAGAGTCCAATTATATTTTCACACTGTTTGAACACTGAGCAGTTTTCAAATATTCAAGGTAGGAGCCTGGTTAATTTTTTCAGACAATGGTTTATGAAGGAATAGAAATGTGTTATTGGTTGCCTGAAACTGTTTGTAAATTAATGTCAAATTCAGTTTTAGATTTGAAAAAAACAAGCAAGGAAGAGTAATACACGTCTTCTCCCCAAACAGGAACACTTTGGTGTGACATTTTTCTACATGAAACTTAAGTTGTATTTTCTCCTTCAGAAAATTAAGACAGTATCTTTGAAGCATATTTAACTTCCTCCAATCTAAAACAAATATTTTGAGGAGGTTTGTAGGCAAAAAAAAAAAAAAAAAAAGATTAAAAAAATCACATCACTTCTTTTCCCCAAAATCTTATATTTAACTACTGTACTAAGAAAATTGCCATACAGCATTTAGCAAAGGCTCATCTTCCCTTACCAAGGCTCTTAAAACCCTACACAGCTGAATTTCTACATAATGTCCCAAATGTGTCCTTTTACCTTGCCATTGATTTGATTAATCTGGGTGTAGGGTTTCAGGATATTGAATTTCCCCTGGTTTTGCATAATTTCATATGATGCTTTCATTATTTCATTAAGCAACTGAATTGACTGAAATGACTTACATTTTGAAGCTTCAGATTCAGGCAGATAAAACTTCCTAATTTAAACTCATATTAGTTCTGAAAGCTTCTTTCACAGCTGCAGCAGCTAGAGCCTTAACTTTTGCTTTTGTTGTTTTAAAAAAACCCAATATTCTGAGGAACCTGGAGAAAACTAAACTACTACTGGTATCTCCCATGTCACAACTTTCAAAGAAGGAATATCCCATCCCTCGCAGAACTCAGCTGTAGGTATTCTTTCTTACGTGAACTCTCTGTTCCCACACAAGCGGGCTTCCTTTGGGTTGGCAGACTAAGGCCCCTAAGACAATGGAAGAGCCATTCAAAATTGGATGTCTTGCAAGATATGATACTTATGTGAATGACGTTCAAGAAAATCCTATGCTGAAATCCAAACCTATACAACAGACAAATAGATTTGAGGTATTGCGTAACCTGAAAGAGAAGATGGAAAAAGTGCACAGAGATGCAGTTTGAGAGTTCCCTGTTCACTTATCCAAATGTACAACCTGTGTTACACCAACATTTGAGGTAAATGGGTGAAGTTCTACTCTGCTATGTGTTGAAGCTATGGCTGGGGAAGCAGGAGTAAGACAACTGCAGTAGTACCTTGAGACTGGAACAAAGGGGAGTACTTCCTATCTCTACTTAGCGATACCACTCTACAGGTAATTTCTGCTCCTGAACGCCATGGCACAGGGTTGCTCCACGCTCATACCAGCTCAAATGTCATTACAGCTGCAACTGCAGCCTCCACGGACTTAGCATAGAAAATAAGCAACAAAACCAGCTTGTGAGCCAATGTCAGCCAAGACTGCCTGTCACGCAGCATTGTGCAGAACATGGCCTCTGTGAGAAAAGAGTCATCGGCACACGCTGAAGGACAAAGCTCCAGCTCTGGCAAGAAAGTTTCTGATGGAAGCTCCAGAAGAATGGTCTGTTTTCCTTTGGCAGCCCCTCCTCAGCCCCACTCCAACTAGAGCTTTAGGCTTTGTCTCTGTCCTAACTCTATTCAAATCCTAAGCCTAGTCTTTGGTTGAGCCTTAGCTCAAAGACCTGCAGCTATTGCATATGCTTAACATTTAGCATGAGCGTAAATCACTTCTCTGTTCTGCAAAGACCTTGCTGGGCTGGACACACACTTCATGTACTGCTGAAATGTGTGGGGCACCCAAAATATGACTCTCTTAGTTTCCTTTAATCCTTTTGTACATCTGAAATTTATAAATGACCAGCTTCCAAAATGTGGGCAAGTAAATGACTACTCCCAGGCTGAAATATGCATGTGCCAAATACCAGGTCAAGCTATTTTAAGTGGCACAGTTATAATAAACCCACATGCAGCAGGAGTTCAGCTGGCACTACTAGCATGTCATACTAGCTATACTAGCATAGCATGACTGAATTAAAAGAGACTTGCCTTTCTCCTCTTCATTAGTGTTATTTCCCCTATGAGATAACACAAAAGGCCCATTTCTATGGGGTAATGGTGGCCATTACTTTGAACAGAACTAGACCCAGCAATGCCGTACAACGCTCTGTCAGAGGATCTGGGGACAGGTAGGAAAATAACCCACCCTGGCCCTGCTGTAAATCTGGGTGACGGGTAGGAACTCAAAAGACAGGGTCATCCAAAAAGATCCATGATCTCTCCCCAATGTAAGCTATTACTTTCTCCTTGTTGATTCCTTGGTGGACCAAACAGAATAAGCAGAAGCAGTATGAAACGTCAGCTTGTGTCATGAGCTATCAGCATGTCATAAACCATCTGTCCCCTCTCCCACATGGAACTGTAAGGTCACAAGGATGGTCCAAATCATGTTCATGTTCACCTTCACTAGGAAAGGGAGCTCAGCATTTTATTTAAATGCCTATGCCTGTTTCCTAAAAGGACACATCTGCGGAACCCTTTTCCACGTGGATCTTGACAGAGGGATCCAAGTTCATCAGGGTGCCTGTCATCTCCAGCCTGCACTGGTTTGAATGCTTCCTGAGAAGTGGTATCCAGTCTTGGTGCTAGAAAAGATGGCAGGCAGGTACAAGACCCACACAGTTAAGTGCCTTTACTCTGATGAAAACTGCATAAATGTTCTCCCTACTGAGGACTCCCCATCAGCAGCTCTCCATAGTCAGCCCAGACACTGAACTACTGCAAGGTGGTTGAGCAATATTTTCAGTGCAATGTTCTTGACCCTGGTGTGTACCAGCCGTAATCAATGACATTGGCTTCTGTGCCTGGGGGATGTGATGCCCTAAGTGGTAAATAATGATGATGGACAGGCTTGCAAGTGATAAGTAAATATAATCCCACAGTCAGATGAAACATTTCCAGGTGTCCCTTATATGTCATGCATGCACAGAACCCAACATGCTCTTAACCTGGTAACATCCCAAGCCTGGGCTTTGGGACTAGTGGATCTTCATTTTGAAGGCCAGTGCTTCTTGTTGAACAGCATAGTAGGATGCTTGGCTCCTAAATAATCCAAGTTGGCCAGTTTGTATCATGTACTTCCATTCTTAGTTCATTATAATTACTTTTGCTGTGAATTTTTCTCCTTCTGCTGCTTTTTCTTTACAAACAAGGCCTTCTATTCTTCCACTTCCCAGTTAGTCTAAGACAATAGATCATTCTCAGTCTCATCAGTACACACTGCCCACTTGTCAAGATCTTGCCCAACATGAAGCCCACCCCTCCAAGTCTCTATAGCATTTTTAATTAAGTGTTACTACATAACTGAAAATTAGCGCATTTTCTAGCTATTCAAAAAACAGTGAAAATCAATACATCCCTAACTGCTAGGGAATGCCTGCTAAAAGGTTTCCCCGGTGCCAATTATTGCTGCCTCAATGATCACTGATTCTTTGAAAAAATCATTACGTACACACAAAGTCAACAGTCTCTTAGCACAGCAGAGTCAAACAGCAGCAGCTGGCAAACACCAGTTACTTTGCACTCGTGTATTAACAACATTCCTCTTTTGTAAATGATCCACAATGAAGTCATGTTACACGCCTCTAATTTTGCTTCCTTAATGCAGACAAATCAAACAAGTACAACTTAGGACACAATTGCCAGCTTTGTAGGTCAAAATCTTGACCCCAAGTAAGACCAACTTTGGCTGAATCAAGTGGTTGAGATGGTACTTTTGAGCTATTTCAAATGAAAATGACAGGTTTATATGTGGGAATTTGGGGTACCTGCCTGTGGTTACAATCCTTTAACAGAATGTATATAAAAAACAACAACCTGTAAATGTCTTCTTTAAAATGAAACACTGAAAATTGCACAAAATTGATACCACTGAATAGCAGAATGGGCAAAGATATCACCATTTTCTGAAGTTCTTTTTATGAACATTAAATACAATGTAACTTCAATGATAATAATAATAACAACAATAACAATAATAATAAACTCAAACCATTTAACTTTGCAGCAAGGATGATCTCAAGACCTAATGTACGGTCATGGTGGTTTTGTTCGCCTCATGACTTTTTGTTTAATAGGAAAGAAAGGTGATTTGGAAAATTTGCAGTCTGCCTGTTCAAACAAGATGGTTCATCCAAACCAGAAAATACATTACATTAACAGCTACTTTCTCCTCTGTAAGAGCGGATAATCTCAGGTACAGTCACCCTGCCTCACTTTTATGTTAATGTAATGTAACATTACCAATCCACCCCACCCCAAACCAGCAGGAATAGGAAGAGGTGTAGTGCCTGACAATACATGTTTATACTCTTATAACTAAATTTAATTTACTGATCTGATATTCATCTTTTGGTTGGAAATCCTCCTGTATTCAGATTTCTGATACTACAGGACACCAGCTTTGTAGACCTTGCTCTCAATAAAAGAATATAAATAACTCTGGGCACAGTTAAGTTACACAAGCCCCGATGATCATCTGTTCTAACACTTACACTGAACTGCTCTCACACAGCAGATTGAGGTTTCCATCTTTTAACATAGCCTCATCAGATACCTGTGTGCAAGATGCAACATCTTCCTCAAATACACCGTTATTCAACCAATCTACAAGAAAAACGTAGCTTTCTATCAACTGGTCTTCCAGCCAGCATAGTAAAAAGCCAACACACTCATACTATCTCCATGTAAGCGCACATTGCGGATGCCACAGCTCACCGGAGCTCAGGGGTTGGCACGTGCTGATGCTCGTCCTCCCCCTCCAGCCAGGAGAGGCCAGGGGATGGAGTCCGCACCAGTACCATCACATGGACACTCCACTCCAGTGTTAGCAGCTCCCTGCTGCACCCTGTACAAACCTGTCTGGCTTCACCTGGCACCTTCTAGCTTCTGTTTTATTTTTTTTAGTGACCTTCAGTGAGCCCTTCTGTGTGAAAGCACTAAATACACGATCAGAATGGCACTCTCCCAGTAATTTTATTGGTAGAGATATTAAATTCTCTCAATATTAAGCCCTTTCAACAGGCTCTTATCACCAGCCTCTTCCTGCCAGCAACTGCCCTGGTCACACACCAAGGAATCACTGTGGCTCCATCGGCATAGCACCACAACGTGTTCTCACCCCTGGGCCCCTGAGGGTGCTTTGGGTTTTCGGGATATACTTTGTAGGTGTGCCTGGCTCCCTTTCTTGCTGGACATATCACTTTGTACCTGCTAGTGTTAAAATGTATTCTGGTTTAATATATCCAGCCTGACAATTGATCCAGATAATGCTCTGAATTTTTAATAAGGCAAGGCCTGTTTTGATCAATAGGTGTCTTCTAAGAAAACACGACCATAAATAAAACAAATTTAATTTTTAATAACAGAATTAACATCTAATGCAAACCCTAGCAAGGCAGGAGCAAAGCTATTATTATAATGGTTACTTTAAAGTCTTTACTGTCTTGGGAACTTTTAATAAATAATTCTTGCCTGTATAAAAAATCTACTGCTTGCCCTTCGATTTTCACATGGCTTAACCTCCAGTATTTCAGGAGCATGTTAGAAAGACCCTGCAGTACCTCTGGAAAGCTGACAGTACATTTAATATTATTTACTTAGGCACATAATGCCCTGACCCACTTTCAGATCCCCACTAAGGAAAGGGCTCCCCATACAGTCACACAATGGGGACATTTGTAAGGAAAGACTATGGCAACAAAATCCTATTTGGAAAGACATCTTCACTTAAAAGAACAATGTTTCAGCTAAAGGACATTATTGGCACGGGAACAAGTGGCTGTAATTGACCATGAATTCATTTAAGCTATGAAGAGGTATTTTAACCACCAGAAAAGCGAGCATTTAGAATAGAGTTTGACTAAAGAAAGTAGGAGGAAAAAACTAAATTTCATTTAAAACAAGACTGACTAGTTTATAATGTGAAATATTTGATGTGGTTATAAAGGAAATGACTGAAACAGATGACCTGGGAAGTCCCTGCCAAATGCTGTTCTTAGTTATATCAATAGAGAAGACTCTTGCTGTAGGAAAAGAAGGAATTTGCAAAAACTGGAAAGCAGCATTTCATACCTCTACCATGTTGCCATTTGAAAGCACTCAAAACTTCTTGCTAAGTGGTAGAATCTCTTTTTCCATTAAAATGCTAATAGGAAGGTTAACTTCAGCTTAAACCATTGCAAAAAAAAGCAGCATAAGCAAAAGAGTTTAGCTTGAGGTTATACTTTGGAAAAAAAACAAATTTAAGCTAAATGGGATTTCCACTGAGAAAGAAAACTCATTAAACAGGAAAAAAACCCCACAACAAAGTGGGGAGCAATTCTAATACCTGCATTTGCTTATGTGACACAGCCATGGACTAACATTTTCCTCTAAGAAACACAAATTCTCTGGCAAAAACTAATGCCTCCTGAGTGGAAGCATATCATATGGTAGCCTTGCCTTTTGGATAATGTAAAATTTACTAAAACATGTCACTCATCTACCCCCATGCTGTAAAGAGGGTGCTGCACAGTCCCTGTGCTGATTTATGTGGGCACGCAAAGAATGAGGCCTTAAGGTCTGTGCAGGAATCGGCAGCACAATGGTTTGCAGACGCTTTTGTACACATTCTGCAGTATCTCACAGATAAGGCTCAAACTCTGTAATGATACGCCTGTGTGGGTGATGAATGCAAATCCACCTTCACTCTTTCATCTGATAATTGGGGCTCTTATTTCATGCTTGATTATGCTGATGTTTGTTCACCAGCACATGGGGAACATGCAGCCAAGCAAACATTTTGACTTAGCCAAAATTCAGCTGTGACTACCAAACGGCTTCATCCTTCACTGGTGCAGATACAGACGTAGAAGCTCCTTTCATACAGATAGCTTCATCCATATTGAGCACATGCCCCTTCTTGCCCTTTTGACAAAGAACACTGCATGCAGTATAATGAGTGTCAGGCTATGGAGTTCGGAGTCGCGAATCACACAGTGCACACAAGCTGCTGCAATATTCCAAATTAAATGAGAATTTCAGACCTGAATACAGTCAAGGGATAGAAGAAGGTAAGGCTGTCTCTTCATCTTGGTTTCTCACAGTTCCTCACTGTCATCCTGAGACTCCACAAACACAAGCACTCAGGAGGGAGGCATTCTCTCAAGCCATTTAAAATGGCAAAGTTCAGGTGCACATTGCAGTATGACAGCTAATGTCCCTGCAGACCAACGGAGAATGCAGCTACGTAAGGCAGAGTAAAACTACCCCATGAAAACAGAGTTTGAGGAATGGAGCCCACCCTTTCTAGTGGGCTCTTAGGCACACCATAGTAAGTGTTATAGCATAATAGGCAACATAATTTGTAGTTGGCTTAGATGCTCTTCAGCCCCACGGATGAGAGATGTTACTTACTGAACTGAGGAAACTCACATTGTTCAAATGTATATATTTTAATTCAAAGCATAAGACGAATAAGAATTCCCTCACTGCCTTTGTTTTAGAATGATGGAATAGGTAGAACATTGAAGAAACATAATATCCAATAACAGCTGCCCTATTAGCTGTGATAGTGTGCAACTTCATGCCAATTTATAAAGTGACTGTTCCAACAGTTGTTGTAAATACAATATTACAAACCAGCATAAGACTAAAAATATCCAGAAGGTGTCATTCTGCTATCTCAAACCATCGCTCACAGACACAGGACAAAACTCAGAATGAAAAAACCTCACAATTTCAGAAGTGCCTTCCACAAGTGTTGCCTCCGCCAGTGAAACTGCAAATAAATAAATAAATCCCTCTTTAAATACATTTAACTTAATTCTAAGAGACTATCCTGCATACTACTGTTAAACAATAACTTCCAAAAGATGATTAATGTGTTATCCAGCCAGACTCGGACTCATAATCCTTTTGGTTTTGTTTTGAAGGTTCACACAGAGCCTGTCTATTTCCATGAACTTTTTAATATATCATGATTGTCTGCAGGAGAATTGCAGCTGTAAATTTCATAAAATAGTTTCACAGAGTCTGGAATCAAGACATTCATGTAACGGACAATGTTTTTGATTTTCTGCAATACTTTGGGTACAGGGTCTTTCATACATTTTAAAATTCAATATTTCAAAATGTCATTTGCTTGCCTGAGGACAGCATGGAGGAAGACATTATTGACTCTCAAACTGTGCATTTGGATGTTATTCCTGTTAATAAAATTTTTACGATAAAAAAGGTACATTAATCTGCAACTTTTTAAAAGGCTCCCACTGTAAACAACTAACAGGATGTTCAAATTTCTAAGAACAGAGTACATTAAAATCAATAGTACAACTGTTGGTCACAATTTTAACTGCCAAATAACTGGGCAACTCAGTACACTGAGTATTATGAAGAATCAAATGAGACTGATGTGATCACAGATTGCACACATACACACACACTGCCAAATCTTCATGTATGGTGGAGTTCTTCTCATGCTTCAGGGACCTTTAGTGCTTGAAAGGGTCTCAGGAGTAGAACTAATGACAGACAGAGAAATAAAAGCAGCTAGATATATTATCATTGCTACATTTTACTGAGGGCTGACAAATCTCGTCGACAGAAAACGGCAAGGTACCTGTAGAGATCACCTTTACCATTCCCCCAGTCCAAGGGAGGATCAGCTCCACCTCAACAATCCTCTACCACCACTGCTTTCCCGACAAGAGTTGATCCAACCTTTTCTTCAGTATTACAATAAGATATTCAAGGTGACATGGAGTCACTGTCTGAAATGTGCTTTGGAAGCCCATTCTTTAATATTTCGTATGTTTTATACAAGTTCAAGTACTCTCAAACTGAGCTCAGGTATTTAGCCCAAAATAAAGTACTCGAAGTGAGCTAATGCAAGTAAAGTGCTCAGAATCAGATAGTACATATATTGTTAATCAAACCCAAAAAATCCTTAGATCAGCATGGATTCTCCCATAACAAGAACAAAGTCAGAATGGACATGCATTGCCTTCTTCCCTTATCTTCCAACTTCACCCCTCCCAATATATCTTGGTGTGTGGTTTATCTTATTTGCAATAAAACACGCTGTTGTCTCATTTTCAACTTGGCATCCACTGTAACCACCAGGCCCGTTCCAGCAGCCCTCTGTGCAGGAGTAAATTGCAATCTCTGAGACTGTTCACACAAGGCTAAGCACTTTCAGCTCCCACTGGCACTCAACTACCTAAGTTTTTAGTGAGATGAGGGTATTGGATTCCTGTAAGTTTGGGTTCACTGCATGTCAAGTGTTCCCTACCTTCCCTTAGGCACCTCACTGAAACGTCTTAATACTCTGAAATCTGTTTTCCCCTTCACATGCCACTAACGAACAACTGGGAATGGGAGGTTCCCAATTAAGTGCCTTTCTTCATTAGAAATGCTCAAGAAAGGGCTTTAACTGTATTTTTCCAACCATTTAGACATGATGGGAAATAGCTGAAACTTTTCCAATTACTGAACTTCTAAAAAGTTATCTGAGGGATGGGAACTTGTAGTTACCTCATATTCAGTGATTAAGTACAATAGCTGGGTCAAATTACAATGGCAAAAGAGAAAGTTGGCTTGAGGCTTTCAAATCTCTGTTCTGCGGTCTTATGCCCAAGGCATATTTTTCAGGTCTTATTAAAAGAAATCCCCTGAAGTATTTCTTGGAAGGCTGCATCCTTATCTTATTCATGACAGTCTTCAGTTCAGGATTCATCATTTTTAAACGACAGGTGCTAATGTATTCTTTTATAATCTTTTTTTATTATTATTTTACAAGACTGTGACTTTGTCCTGCACTATGCTTAATTCTTTAGTTTCACTGTAAAAATGTTCTTAACTTGTTAGATAGGCAATCATTAAGATGAGGAGTCTTCCTTTGAGAGGAATTGTCCCTTGATGACACCTTTGCTTCACATGTTAGACTATAATGTTCATTTTATGCACATACTTCCATGTCCAGAACAGAAAAGAGACTCAGAAGGGATACAGTGGAACAGCTGTCTGCCCGTTCTGCAAGTTCATCTACTAATTAGGAGTCACTCCTGGATTAAAAGGATCTTTCGGTGACATTTTCTGTTAAACACTGCAGCAAGTTGCACTCATGCAGCAAGAACCAGCAAAAGACCAACACAGGGAATGGAGGCAGTACACTGTTCCAACCACTGCTGGGATTGGCTCCACAGTGTTTTCCATGTTTGGGTGAAGCTGCTCAGTGCCAGAGGTTTGTCTCACTTTGAAAACCAGGTTACCGAAGGCATCTCAGAGAAAGCTCCAAAGGAGAGCTTAAAAAGCACAGGTAACGCATACATTTCTCCAAGACGCTGGCTACCCCACACTGATTTTCCCTTTTTTTTTTCTTTTTTCATTTTATTTGAAATTCTGTGCTCCAACAGCCACAGCACTCACTAGAGCACACGCAATTGGAATATCCAGCACTGGAAAGAGTCGGTATGCCCACACTGGGTTGTATTCAGTGAGAGACCTCCAACTTGTAGCACAGAAATTATCTTTGAAAAATTGCCACAAATTGTCCTATTAATACAAAATTCAAGATCATAAGATTCCTGACTTATTTATCACTATGGGCTAGAGAGTCAGCTGGAGCTAAGCAGCTTATCTCACTAGACTGTAATAGGAGCTACGCTGATTTTCACCAGCATGGTTTAAGATAATGAACTAAATACAACTATTCAGTTGAGAGTAGGAAGAGTAGATGCATCTGCATACATGCAAGCATCTGTGAGATCGTATCTTGCCACTCTGATTTATGAGTTCTTTTGCACTAATGGGAATAAATGCATTATTCTGACTACTGAGGATAAAGCTCATAACTCACAAACATTCAGTTTATGTCTTAAAAAATATTTCATTGTCAAAATACCTTATGCACTATTTAAATCTGCATCACTCTGCATGCAGCACCTCAAAAGCAAAAAATAGTTTTGATATGTACTGTGATTCTTCAGTAATTCAAATACCGAAACTATTTTAGACTTTGGTACATATCCTTGAGAAATAACACAGCATTATTTTGCAGATGAGTTCTGACCACCACACAGTAAGACAGAATGCCCAGAGGTTAGCCTGTTTATAAGCATTTGGCTTCTTGTATTACTATTTTTTAAAATCTGTTTGTTGTGAAATTATATTGCTTGAAAGAAATGGTAAAACTTAACAAACTGTGATGTAAAGCTCCATGACCAAACCATAGTTCACACAGTACATTAGAGAGATTAGAGACAGAAAGGTAAGCTGAAAGAGTGACAAATTGGTACAAACCAGGTTATGTACTGTGCACTAAAAGAACGTAATTTTATGACTAAAGTTAGGATGGATTTTGTATCACTAGGCTCTACGGATTTGTACATAATATGATCAATTTCAGTGGTAGGTACAGTGGATGCTTTTAAAAATATTTTGCCGTATGAACTCATTCCAAAGCTGTAGCACAGCCCATACTGCTGCCGGCATACTTGTCTGCACAGGGTCAGCATCTGACTAGCACGTGTCCTCCCTCATGCGGGTACGTACTGGATAAAGGAGTAGAGTTCAGCATGGCATGGGAATACTGGAGCAACTGTACTGAGGAAAACACACCCCATGGATACCAAGCGTGATTCTTACATGCCTGTCTTTGAATTTCAGTATTTACTTAGATAAATCCTGCTGTTTAGAGAACAAGCAGCTAGAGGCCAATAACCAGAACTGAAGCTGCAGCCCCTTGAAGGTAAAAGTCCCATAGGATTTTAGCAAGAGAGAGATCTGACCTTTCTGCAAAATTAAAAAGTCCAGCTATACGACTTAACCTGCTCCAGGATGCCCCTCCACCATTTCAAAGCAATCTTCAAAATAAATGTGATTCTGGGGAGAGTCACAATAATAATTTTTACTATGGGTGTTATTTGAACTGAAGAAATTTTCTGGTAGTTTTATAAAATTAATGTACTGATGGACAATAAAAAGCAAATCATAAAGTATATATTTGGGGGGGCTTCTCTAGGTTCCATCCATAATGTGAGGAAATAGAAAACAAGCAGTAAGCTAGCTAAACTACTTCAAAATATATCATTGGGACTAAAATAATTGACTTACTTTTCTGCTCTGCTCTGCAAAAGGAAGTTAATGATATGCAAAACTTTACAGTACTAGAGAGGAACATATAACCCAAGGATTTCTTAACCAAGTATAGCTCAAACTGACACTTCTCTGTCTTACTTTTTACAGGCTTTTTGCCCCACCTCTCTTTCATCCAGCAAACCACCCTTAATATGTAAGACTACCCATACCATGCTCTCTCTGCTTCTTCTTGGGAAAAGAAACATGTTAAATCAAAGCTCTCACCAAGATATGAGTGTCTCCCAGATCAGGATACCCGTATCAAGAATATCCCCCAACCCTTCTGCAAAGCAGTAATCTACATACTTATAAGGAGTCCTACTGAAATGAATGCACTATGGCAAGGTGGAATGCTGCAAGAGGCTGTGCCTGGCTCCGTCAGGGAGAGGCACGCAGGGAAATCCCACACTTCCACACCCTGCTGACCGTGACACATTTGGCATCTCACTGAGCCCTGCATGTTATCAAAACAAATAGATACAAGTATTTAGGCTACTAAGAGACTAAAAACTAAGTTAGAAGTTACACACACATTTTTCTCCTTTGCTTCTTCCTGTTTCGTGGTTTAATGAGCATACAACGATAGCTGCCTTTCTCTGTACAAACATACCAGGACAGCGAAGCCGTGCTGCAGAGGTGCCCACTCTAGCCTGAGATGATTCTCTACTACCACTGGCCAAAAAACTCAGACTCAACTTCCCTACAGTTCAGTTCATCACTAGACTCCCAAGGGTGCCTATAGTCCCATTTTACAGAGAAGAAATAAGCACTGTGCAGGTCAGTGCATCAGCTGTAGCAGAGCGGGGTGGGAACACAGGTCTCAAAATGCTCAGTTCTCCTAAGGTTTTGTTTGTTTTCATATGGATTAATGCTGTAAAGCATATCTTCTTTTGCCTCCCAAGAAAAGCACTGTGTCATACCAGAAAGTCAGGTAAAAGGCTTGGTTTGGGTTCAGCCTCACCTCCTGGGGTATGTCCCAGACCTAAGCACAGAGGGAGTTTACTGCTTTCAGTTCCCACAGGTTCTCCCTCCTGAGCCAGGAGCAGCACCTGAGGTAAGCTGTGAGTGATACCAAACATGGGACCTTGGTCATCACCAGTGGGACCAGGTACAGAGCAATGACCTGGATTTTTGGTGAAATAGAGGAGCATCCCCACTGATTTAAAGTAGTGCTACAACCTTACTTCCCATTTCCTATTACCAGTTCTCCAGAAAACATTTCAGGTATTAATGCTCTCCAGAGACCTTATAATATCCAATCCTATGACATAGCAAAAACCACGACAAAATAAAGACAAGTGTGAAAAGCAGTGAAAGTACTTCCTGCTGTTTAGAGAAGACAATTTACTGAACAAAATAACTCTCTAGCAACGAAGTAATGAAATCACAGAATGTACTACGGAAAGAAATATCTTGGAAAGGTAAGTGTGACGGGTTGACCCTGGCTGGACGCCAGGTACCCACCAAAGCCGCTCTCTCACTCCCCCTCCTTAATTAAAC
>JAVKLA010000039.1:8244239-8258265 GCA_034782735.1 Sagittarius serpentarius | reverse complement strand
CTTCTAGCAACTTTTAAAGAAGCCACCCCTGTGGCCCCCCCCCACTACCAAAACCTTGCCACGTAAACCCATTACAGTAAGCTACGTTCAAACTAGTAACACAACTACAGGACAAAAAAAGAAATCTTGGGAACAGCAGCTAGAAGAACCAGGAAGTACTGTAGTAAAATCACATACAAAACCACATAAAATATTAAAGTATCATCACTTATACTGACACAATTTCACGCTAAGAATTCCTTGGCAGTCAATTATTTATCATCAGAAATACAGCTTGCTTCTTGTGCTACAAATCTCAGTTGACTCTAATAAGGAACTAATTAACAAAGATTAGCACCCTTTTTGTGTAACGAACCACAAAGCCAATAAAGACAAGATCATAACAAGATGCAATCAAGAGGTATTAAAGACAACAAAATAGTGCCTAAGACTAGGGAGAAAGATGCTGCGAGAAAAGAAATATCCAGTCATAGAGGAGTTGTCTTTCTAATTAATTGGTTCCTTCACATTTTTAAATATTCACTCAAAGTGTTGAAGAGAGGGCAAGGTTTGCTCTGATAATTGAGAGCTGGTTTGAGTTACCGAGATTTCTGGACTCTAGTAAAATCTTTGTCCTGTTGTCAACCAACACCAGTAAGGGACTTGCTAATTCATTTGTCAGGGGACGTAATACACCGGCCCTGCACTACTGTACACACAACCTAGAGGACATACACAATGGGCTCCTGTATCATTTCCCAGGGCTACGCTGCAATTCACAGCAGAAGGCATTTGTCCCTTTCCACCTATCTCTGAGCTGTGTGGGGAGCAGTCAGTTCAGCCGTGCAGAGTGCTCAGAGATGCACCCCAACCAGAGCAGGGGTGGCACGAAGCAATTCCCCTTCCACTGCTGAGAGCGGATAATGAAAGCTGCAATGGGAAGATGCTCATGATGTTAATCACCTGTGACAATAGCATTAAATGGAATGATTCTCAGACCTTGAAACAATTTAGGCTACGACACCAAGGGATGCCCTAAGGGCTGATGTGTGTACAGAATGCAAGCCAAAACTGAGAGTTTGGGTCAAACATAATTCATGTCCATTTTCCATTCTCTACAATTGCAATGATTTCGGGATAATCAGAAAACAGCAATTCAATCTGGCAGGAAAGGAGGAAACCGTTTTTTTTTTTCCAAAACTGCTTCTAATCTATAAGCAAATCCTGATCTTTGTTTCCCAAAACACTGAATAAACATCAGAATAGGAGACACCAGAATAGAAGCAGCAGTGGTCTGGTAGAATGGGCAAATAGCTAATTGGAGATGAGAACTTCAGTGTCCCTGAGATGACTGCATGAACAATCAGCCTCCTGGCTGTTCCTGTAATGTGCTCACTTGTGCCAGTACCCTGGCATTTACACCAATATCCAGGCATTTCAATGGGCAGATCCATATTGATGAGATAGCATTTCACAAACAACAAAAAAAGTTTTATTTAAAAGATTGATAGATTTTTGTGTCAATTAAATATGTATTTTTTAAAATTAACTCTTTTAATCATGTGTAATTGTATGAGGCTGGGTTAAAACATAGCTGCTAATGTTAGGAGCTAAAACAATCCTAATTGTAAAGATTTCTTGAGTAATACCTAACACTTCTATAAAAAGCAACATTTCAATTTTATTATAAATTTCTGTTAAAATGTAGATACAATAAAAAATGGGGTACTTTCATACCTTGTCTGTATGAAAATCTAAATCACCACAAAATAATTCACATTTGAATCTGAAAGTAATTTTATTACTTCTAAATGGAAATAAGATCAGATTTAAAAGGCATTGTATTCACTTGAAGGTCTGTGATCAGATCTGCTCTCAATAGAACATCTCAATCCTTCAAGTATTTGCCCTGTAACAGCATTAACATTCAATTCACAGGACATACTTTATCAGCTTTCTTTGTTTCACCGAAAAGATGTTTCACATTTCCATTCCCCTATCAAAACCTGAATGCAGTAACAGCCTGGCTTCTGTTACAAATTCTACAGCAATCTGCTTGCTAAACCTGCATTAAGACCCAAGAGTGGAAAGATACATCAGATCTGAGATAAACTGTGCTGATTGCTAGAAAAATGCCGCAATCGCTGACTGCTGCTGTACCCTCCTCCTTGTCCCACCTGATCTTGGTGGGGCAGAAACAGGAAGCATGGAAGGCAACCCTGCTGCCATTTGCTAGGAAAGTGCAAAACCACTGCTGGTGTAATACTTACTGGGGGTATTTTTAAGACAGACCCATTATCTGATTGCATCAGATAGCAGAGCTGTTCCCAATCCTGTTCGTGGCTGGGACAAAGGGGGTGGGGCAGCAGTGCCTTGTGCTGGTGCTGCATGCACCAAAGATGCAATAGCACTGGAAGGATCAGGCCAGCGACCGACCAGCATGCGGGAAGGCAGGGTGCCCATGCATGAAAAGGTTGCACACTGGCCACGCACATCCTGCAGGCCTTCATACCCACTGGCTAGAAAGAATTGCCCCAGTCTCTGTTGTGCCATCTGTGCTGTCTGCCCAGGAGCCACTCGCTCTGGCCTCCTATGCCCTGGCACTGATGTGACATGCACTCTTGCCAGGCAAACACAGCCCCTCACCTGCTTTGTGGAACCTCCCACTCAACCTTTAAAGTTAAAAAAAACGGTTTCCTAGAAAAAGCAGCAGCTGTGGATTTTATCATAGGCCTGTCTCAAAATGAATAAATTACACACTATAATTTCATAATTATGCATACACCAAATTGCATAATAAGAGATTACTTCAGTAGTTCTGTGACCGCAGAGATACCCAATGGTCAATGCAAGGTAATTAACAGGACAAAAAGCACCTGACGGGACAATACTGCAAATGGGAACACAGAGCCGCTTACAGTCTAGAACACCTGTAGACCAGAATGAGAGCACAGGAGCCTTTCCTGGCGTGCCGGCTGCATGCAAGAGCTCATTTTAGACCTGGGTTCAAATGCCTCTATTCCTTACGGCAAATAATGAAGTATTCTGTCTGAGTATAGTTAGGCAGGTGCCAGAACAAGTGTAGGCTGACAGCTCGTATCTGCAGAAATAGTTCCACTGTGGATGCCCATTTCTGAGCCTGCAGTATTTAGTCATCATGTTTTTGCATACCTATGTCTATGTGTCTGTACACGCACATGAAGCTTCCCCTCTAAGTAAATGCTGCGGTTGTGAAGAAATTATGCATTTATCCTCCTTCCTCACGCAACTGAAGAGAACATCTGGGGAAACGGAAAAAGCAAACCAAAATCCAGAATTGTGAAAAATGCCTGGAAAAAAAGCATGGGTGGATGATATTGGGTGAGATCACTCATAAAGACAATGAAGAAAACATGCCCTCCTCTTTCTCTTTGCCTTGCCTCCCCATGTCTGAGGCTGTGTGAAGTGCTCCCTGCCTGAGGTTTTCTCATGCATTTTCACTTCAGAACTAGAACTAGACTTGCTTGGGATTTGCAGGCAAGCTGGCCAAAACCTGCTGCCACCCCTAATTCATATTTCTTCTGTTTCTCACCCCCCTCCCAGCTGCAGGAAAGTTCTGTGACAGCTCTAGGCAGACAAAGCTGCTGCCACAATAAGGCAGGATCATCTGAGGGTGAGAAGATTTCTGGTACTACAAAAGAGCAGTGGCTCTGGTGAGGTGCTCCAGCCACCAACACCCACATGTCCAGGCCTGGCCTCCCTGGTCTGTTTGACTAGACCAGCCTGTGTACAAAGGAAGAAGAGGCTTCCATGTCTTATTCCCAAGAAAATCAGCTTTAGAATTTAGTCCTGCATGTATCTCTGATACCGTACCTTGCAAGAAGACAGAAAACATTACCTCTGTGCACACAACTAGAAGACAGACACACTGCAAAACACGGCATGTGGCACTGCAGAGAATAGCAACTCCTGTACACTTACGGACAGGCTGTTAGGACCGACAGGGAGTCTCTGGTTGAGCTACATGGTGAAGAACAAAAAAAATCTCGCAGTAGTCAGAGAAGTACTGATGGTGAGGCTGCAAGATGGCAGGACCAGTCTGCTGCCACTTCCAGCACTGAGAAGAGAGCAGCGAGAAAAAGAATTTCTTTCACTAAAGACTGAAAAATAGCTTAATATAAAATCTAAAGGGCCAGAGGCAAATTTCATATTTCTTGCAGGTTGGGGAGGTAAGTACGCTCTGCCCAGACAACAGCAAATAACAGTGAGTAAACAGTAGATATTATTTGGGAATGTCTCACCAAATGCAATAGCAGTTTCATCAGGAGCAGAGAAAAAAAATTGGACCTCCTTGGGCGCTTCACTGAGTCCCTACAAGGTTTGGCCTCTTAACTGTGTCAAAGTGAGGAGAAACCTTTACTTTCACAGATCACCTTTAAGGAAATTATTCTCAATTCCTGTAAATTAAATTAATACCAAAGTAATCCTAGGGGCAGAGGGACTCTGCAGAGATTTGGGATGGCTCTCTTTCATTTTGTGCAATCAAGATTAACGTCAGATGTTCCCAAAACCAAGATGAAGAGAGAGGCCAGCTACAGTGCATGTCTCCAAGCCCTCTACAGTTCATTCTTGACAATTGGGTTAAGTCCATTTTTTACACAGTCCAATTTTCTTGCATTTTTTTATAAATGGCATTTTTAAACACAGTTTAAAAACCACTTATAATCTGCAATCTGAAGCAAGCAGGCACAAATGAGGCTTTGACACGGCCTCTTCCATTGAAAAGATGATAATCCAAATGTCTAAAAATCTGCTAATATAAAAGCAGTTCTTAAAAAGGGGCAATTTCTCCTAGCACCTACGTTCCTGATATCTTTTCTATTACTTGAACCAGACTTCTTTAAGTTAACAAGAAATAATCACAAAAATAGACAAAGGGCAAACCAACACATTCCCCTCCTGTACACTGCTGACCAGGGTTTTTTAATAGTTAGAGTATATGTAATCTCTGAGCTCATTTAGAGGAGTGGCAAGCTCTACACCAACTAAAGAATGAGCTCAACAGAAGCGTGGCAGCCTTTATAGTTCTTCAGTGTTTCTAGCAAACTATAAGAGCAAAATAACCCCCACACCTCCTCCTCCACCCCTCAAAGTACCAGTCTCTACGTATCTACTGCGTAATGGATACACAAGCAGTAGGCAGCACGGTACATAAAGAATAAACCACGCCAGACAAACTGATTGCTCTTTCGCAGAATTGTAACAGTAAAGGCAGGCAGCAACAGAGGTGATAAATTCAGATGTTAGCAAAGTACCTGATATTGCACCTTATACATTAATTATGAAAATGTGCGCAGAAACGTCCCAGGAAATGCATGCTGGCATGTAAGCTGAAATCTGGCTGCTACATTGGACATAAAATGGGAGTTACAAACTCTGCCCCCTGCCAGAAGAATAGCCCTTTACAGAGACAGTGCATGGAGTGGGGCATATAGCATCAAGGAAGCAGGGCTCCTCCAAAGAGAAAAGGAGGGTTGTTTCTGTATGGGTTTTGTACTTCCTATTTGTATAAGTAATTTTAAAAGCAACAGCTCAGTCTGTCAAAGAATTGCCTGCAACCCATTTGCTCAGGGAGGGATTTCAGGGAGTAAACAAAAAGGGCAGGATTCTGCAGTGCCCGTCCATCCCCACTGCACATTCAGGGAAGGTAAATGAACCTCCATCAGGGCGAAGGTTTGTCTAGTGTAACTGTCAGAGGAAGGAGCTCCCTGAGTTAATCCCAAAAAACACAGCATGGCTATGTCCTGAGCAAAACATACTCCTTGCTCAGGAAGTTATTATGCCTTGAAAAGTGTGAATGTGGACACACAAATCATTGGGATTGGATTTGCAAACTCTTACTAGGTGAGGTAAGCTCTAAAGCTTCTAAAAATGAGAAACCTGAGCCATATAAAATCTCCTCAAAAGACCTATTTTTAAAGTATTTCCTATAAATTAATATTTTAACTCGGGAACTGCTTATGTGAGAATTATTTCTTATCTCAAGGCCCTTCAGCATGTCCAAATGGACAAATCCCTTTTGTAAGCTGAGATCCATTACTCTCTTCTGAATGAACGCCTCTGGGATGGATATAATAGATATAATTTTTAACAGCATATCTAGTCGGCTAATAAAATGATGCCAGACACTGTCTGCACAGAGATTTAACACCAGTAGGACTCTCCAGCAAATTTTTCCTCCTGTTGTGGTGGATAACTTCCGAGTAGGCTTGAATCATATGGCGCTCATCCAGATCTTTTTATTCCCTAGGAAGAAAATAGCTAATATGGAACTACCTGAATAGAGCCGCCTTTCTAACAAGAGTGCTAATGTGACAGACGCCACGGTGAATAGACTCCTTGCTGTTATTTACCACAGTGTACAGCCCTGCGTTTTGTGTTATCACCTGAGAAGCTGGGGGAGCCCAAGATTAGGTGCTTTGCAGCACAATACCCTTCATTTCCGAACCCAAAGTGACAGGCCAAAACTGGAAGGTCTCCACCAATCCTCCTCACGCTCTCATGTGACTGATTTAAAGTCTCTGAATCCATTACCATGTTTCTGATTTCAGGAGAGACCTGAATTTGGTATGATCTGTCTTAAAAGTGTTTGGACACATGACAAATACTGTTAACACTTCACAGCAGTATATGGCCACTGTTCTCCCCCAGCTTCCATTTCCTGAGACTGGCGTGAATCTAAGCTAGTTGAACGCTGTCCTGCTGGCATATAACCAGTTATATAAGAGTTATTTGCTGTGGCATGGGCTTTCTTACAACCACCTCCACATTCCCAGCTAAAACACCTTCTGAGATTACATGACGACTTACCCAAACATGTGAAAACTTTGTAGCCAAAGCCAAGTGTAGGAAGAATTAGGGGTTACAGCCCCAGTAGATAACAACCATTATTTTTACTTCTACCCTTCTACCTACAGAATATTGGAAGCATGAATTCACCGGTTATCCTATGCTCTATGCAAACAGTATGCATGTTCGAGCTTTTGTTGGGAGGTGAAAAGGACACACTCCGAATTTAATAACTTGTTCAAAGCCATGAGTTGAATTGGGTGAGCAGCAGCGTTGAAACCCTGAAGGTTTAAGATTTGGCAGCTTCAGATCTCCATGCAGAGACACCTATCAGCTACAGTAAGGGAGTACTGCTACTTGCAACCACCTGTGATATACTTTTATCATCCTGGGACAACCACTAGTGGGGGACAAAGACTCATTCTCTACCGGTGTGGATTATATTTGTTCTCCTGTACTGACCACAAGCACCTCAGTAACAGATGAAGATTCGTGTCCACTAAAACCAGAAGCACTTGCACCCTCAGGGAATGTTCGTATTCTTTTTTTTTTCCTCTTTTTTTTTTTTAAGTTATTTAAAGAATATTTAGGTAGATGCAGTGAAGGATTTGTTACTGAAACAGGCCCTTGCACAGAAACTCAATAGGTTTTTCAAGCTCTGTTTTACAGCACCAAGTGTGTAAATCCTTCACAGCTTTCTGTAGAGTTTGGAATCCAGACTCCCAGCAAAGAAAAAAATGTAATAAAATGCACAACTGCTCGTATTTCTACGAGAAAGAGCAAACCTGGCAAGTATATATGTTAATTATAGGCTAAAAAGCTATATGACTTTCTTCAGATCAACTAGAATCTTACATAATTATTTTGAACAGATGATTATATATCTGCTGTTACAGGAACTCAGTAAATGACATTATTATTTAGCAGTCAGCAAATTCACAGAAAGTTGCATGTGCTTGAAGAATACAACCAACATGGCATGGGAGCAGTGACAGACATTATGTACACATTTACATTAAATTTCTTTCTGCACTAATGCCAGAACTCAGAGTGCTTTGAATTTCAATGACCACTAGAAAAGTTTTATATTTCGTTATTTTGTATTTCACTAAAAATATCCCTCTTTAATTAAAGGCCATTATTTTTCAAGGGCAACAGAACTAAAAATTTTCTTCCTTTTCCATCTGACTGTGAGCTGAATTATAGCAGCCAGAAAGATTCGTTTGAAAGGAATTTTTGTTCTGCTCAGATCATAATGGAAATAACCACCAAACTGTACAAGTGAATGTGGAATTTTAATAAAAGTGAACAAAATATTTTTCCCTGGGTTCCTTCCTTTGTAAACAGATAGTGATTTTCCAGACTGAATTCTCTAGTACCGGTTCATGTCAACGCATAATGGTATCCACGATGACCTGTACTATTGCCTCCTCCTCTTCTGAACGTATTCCTTGGACAGAACTGGTGGTGTGCTTTAGAGATAACCACACTTCCTCCTCTGCACTCTAACAGGCACTCCCGTAAATTAATAAACTTCTCACTCTTCCTTTCCTAGAGAGGAAGCATGGAACTGCCCCATCCTTAAACTGAGATCTACTGGTGTAATATCTCCAAAATCTGTAAATCTGATTTGGTTTTAGGTACTCATGCTAACCAACTCTTCCTCCCTCCTTCGCCTCACACCAAATGACGTAGCATCATGCAATGCTGAGGAATATGTCAGTGCTAAGGGAACCATGTCAGGCGATGGAGCCCAAGATCCAAATGCCCTTTTAACCTTACTTTGCATGATTACAAATATCATTTACAGTCAGAAAATTATTTCCTCCTCTTATTAACCTTGGTATTATCTTTAGCCAGGCAATTTCATACTGCACTTAAGCTTCTCATAAATTTTGTACCTAACACTTCCTGGACATCTCCCATACTCATAATGTGTTGCGTTTTACTTTCAATACAGAAAAAAGACTAATCCCAGTGATCTTGATTTTTACAATTGTCTTCTGAGAGCCATTATCCCCAGGTTTTGTACAGAACTATGCAGTGTCTTATTACACCCTTATTTTTCCAAAACCAACAAAGCTAGCAAATTACTTTTTAACAGAAAGCTATTGATGGCAGAAAACAAGCAAAGAACTGCAGGAAGATGCACAGGAAGACTGTGGGTTACACCAGGGCATGCTCTGTATCTAATGCAACATTCCTTTGCTCCCAAATTGTTGTCAGAGGGCACTACTGTACTGGATTGCCACTTCCATGCAGTTTGATGGCACTGCACTTCGCAAGCAGCTTTGCAAAAGTTATTTAAAAGGAAAAAAAGAGATACAATAACCCCAATGAATGCCTGTGCCAGAAGAATGAAAGAGGAGAAGTGCGTGAAGTCAGAGTCAGATTCTCAATCGGTCTCACTTTTAAAAACTTGAAGTTTTGGAGAAGTGAACAGCTGTTGGAAATCACAAATAAGTTACACCAGAGCTGAGAAACTATTGACTCGTGTGTACAATTTTGTTAAGACATCATCTCCTCCTTCGAATCTAAGATCACATGCTTACAATGACAGGAAACTTTTCCAAAATCTTTAGCTATGCTCCCAGTGAAGAAAGTGTCTTCAGCAGAAAGCAGAATTGAAACTCATTTGATAGCCCTCAAATTCCATAGACAGTTGTGGGGCTTATTTTTCCCTTGTTCTTACCCTTGCAGAATTAATTTCTGACAAACTGAACCCAGACTGTGTCCACATTACTAAGCAACACTTCATTCAAGCTGTGGAGATTTATTCATCAGGTGTCCAAACTAGGCACACCAAGTTAAAAGGCCGAGTATGTAACTGACTTTTATTGTTCTGTTCCTGTGTTTTGTTCCTGCTTTTCTCTTGCATCAATGGAAAAGTTCTGAGATAAGCATGTTGTAGAAGTGATGGATGCCACCACTGTTAATTATTCCACCCATTACAAGACACAGTATAAATCACTTTTTGTCTGGTGACTGTCGCATCGAATTTGTAGAGCACAAAAGACACTGCAGATCTGTGATATGGCTCTGTTCTTCTCATTACATAAGAGATAAAGATATGCATACTTAATAAATACATTTATTTTAACGAATGAAGACAGGCCTAATTCAAGTAGTAGCACTTTCTGAACAGCTTTTTTTAATTATCATTATTACTTGGTACACGAGTACAAGACAAGTTTTATTTTCAACACAGCCTTCACAACAGAGCACGGTTTTTTGCCATTTATGTTTCTAGTAGCTGCAGCTAAAAATGCCATTCAAAGATGAAACTTCTGCACAAGTACACTTTGTTCAGTACAAGAGCCAAACACTCATTTCTATCATCAGCTCTGTAAGAAAAGCTTCCTTATGAATAAGGTATCGATTCAGTGTAAGTTTCCCATATACTTGCAAGTGTTTGGGATTAGAGGGCATTAGAGAAAGGGACTGGATGTTTTTACAACAACAGTGGTAGCCGCAGTGCTGTCACAGCTGGAAAAGCTGCACCCTAACATGTGCCACCCTTGCATAGTCAAGCTGGAGGTGAACAGAGGCAGCCTTGCGAGAGAGAAAGACCCTGCAAAGGTTTTCATATGCACTGCTTCTCCGAAAATCCGTTCCTTTCCACCAGAGTCTTATCCTATGTGACTGCCCTGAAGCACTAAGCTTAAACCTCATCAGCCTTGAAACACTTGTTTATGTTTTGCTGAACAGCAACAGACAATTGGTTAAAGGACGGGCAATACCCTCATGCTTAAACCTGGTCCCACAGAAATCAATTAAGGCCCATGAGTACCCTCCTGACATTTCTGAGTAAGGGACTTCAGAGTCAGAATTGAGACTGGAAAGCTCAAGCAGCTCATAAAGCGTTTCTCAACACACGCAGCTAAACCATCAGGAAGATGAGGAGGCAGAGAATAAGGAGCTCTAAGTAAACTCATATATGTAGCATCATTTCCACAATACACAGCAAGATGTATGTGCATGGCTGCTCCTGGTATCAATGCATTCCTACCTCTACCTTTATTTTAAGGTCCTCATCTTTTTCTGCAGAGGTGAGAAGACAATCCAAAAATCGAGTGAATAAATTATTTTGCTGTTAAGAAACAACTGTTTCCTCCCTCTTTCTCTTTGTTTACCTTTTGAATGAACTGTTTAACATAAAATACATTTTTCATCTGTTAAATCCTTCAGAGGCATTCTTAAATGCTTGGGGACTTCACAACTGACTTCAATTTCAAAACTCGAAACTTGATTTCAACTTAGTCCTGGATGAAGGCCTTTGCTGTGATATGCTTCCAAAATTATAACTATGAAACGAAGCAGCAAAGTCATTTGAGACTAGTTTACCGCATGATAATTTTCACAGCTGGAACTGCATATGTTTCTCTTCAGATGGGAACAAAGCATGGCTTGAAAAGCTTGCTCTCCATGGCAAAGGAAACTTAACACCCACCAAAAATTCACTCTATTCCACAGAAATGCAAGCTCTTTTTTGCCTGCTCCCCTCCCCTCTTACTTTTCTAACTCTTTAGCCTATGCATCTGACCAGCTGTTCTCCAGCATTGCCACATGTCTGCAACGCTCAACTGTATGCTGGCAGAAGACCACTGAGTACAACACAAGTTACTTCGATTAACATTAATAGAAGTCAGACTCTTTATTTCAGATGGTTTGCCCTGCCAGTGGCACAGGGGAGTGAGTCGAGGAATGGCACACCTATCTAATTGCCATTAGATGAAAAAGACTACCCTAGATAAAAACAGCTTAATACACTTCTGCTTTTGCATCCTAGATTTTTGCTACTGATGTTAGCTGTCTAGACCCCAGTCATCTCAGGAAGTTGGCCAACACTCTTCTTCCAGTTTCATGCTGCAATGGATCTCTGCAAACCACATACTATTAACTCACATGGTTACTCTTCCATCTCCTACACTTCTCACACAGTTTGTCATTTTGAGTTTTGTTTGGTAGGCACACATTAGCCCTTGTTACAATAGTTACAGCCATACATACAAGTACGCACACAACATTGCACTTCTGTGCCAAGTCAGTGACTTACAAATCTTCCCTTTTCAGGCTGTAATTTCTCAGGCTTGATCAAAGGCTTGAGTTGATTTTGCTGTTGCCATTTCTGTTGCAAGAAAAATATCTGTTCAGATGCTCTTTTTCTCTTTTGAAGGTCAGAAACTCAAAACCAAGGTCAAATTTAGAAAAAATACTTTGAAAGTATTCAAAGCCTAGCAACAGTTACCCATTAATTTTACACCAATGTAACTATCAATTTCACTGACTTTGTTCTTCACACAAACCAGTATAAAGGATACCATAGCCAGCCCCCTTGCAGATCAGGTCACAGCCTCCCACCACTAATACAAATGATTGCCTTGAGAAAATCAAAATGAGGCTGTAAAAAAACAACTTGCATTTACAGGTTTAGTTTTAGCACCTGCTCAGACAACGAGCACACTGTATGTGTGTCCACACGACGTGATGGACTGCAGCACAGAAAGCCTTCAGCAAGCAGTGCCTGCGTTAGCAGCGCAGAAGCACCCAGGCAGCCAGGGTATGGGAGCTAAGCCAGCCGGCCCACCACACAGTGCCGCAACGATGCGGCACCATGTTGGCATGGTGGTATCTGCCCTTTCCCTTGGGACAGTCATCATGCCCTCTGACAGAGAAGGAACAGAGCTATGTTCCTCCACCACTTTATATTACATGCACATCTTGCCTCCAGGACAACCGTTGGAGTGATATACAGCACACACGACAACAAACCCATCACTACAGCAGTGCATCTGTTACGTTGACAAATGAGCTTCATACAAGAAATTGCAGCCACATGCTTTCAAGTGACTCCATCTCCCCCCACCCCCATCCTTGCTCTGGCTAAAAGGAAAATAGCATTTAATATTTCAAAAGTGCTCCTGCTATGAAAGGGTTTATGACAAACACTTTCAATAATGATTTTAAATAGTAATGGGTACACTAGGTCTTCAGATTAGATGAGAACAATTGCTTTTGTTGTTACTTGCGTTATCTTGCAATGCCCTCTCCGATGGCAAGGTCCTTGGCACATACAACAAGCTGCAAGCTGAATCTAAATGAACAGGAGCAACTTTTTAAACCCACCTTCATAATAAGTAACTGAGAATGAAATACAAAGGCCCTCGGTCAGTACAAAGCAGCACTGTCTCCTTGATTTTTACTGCTGATTTGTGCCAGTTGAGGCTCTGGATTGGTTTTAGGCACCTATTTTAGCCTCCTCCTTCCACCTCTCCACCAAGCCTTTGGACTGGTTTGGACTACTGATGCTGGGTCACTGATTGCAGCTGCCCTTTGGAGGCTCTTTCCTTCTCCCTTCGTAACAATATAGCACAGCCTGGTTGTAAGTTCTCAGCTACACACAAAAGCATGCATTGGAATGAAGAAGAACCTCAAATGCAAACATAGAAACAATCTCTGCTTGAGTTAAACTTTTATTTGGTTCAGGTTTAACAGGCATGGCTATGTCATGGATTTGAAAATTCAAATTGCCACTTTCCATACTGCAGATGTTTCTCACGTCAGCTTCTGGGATTTGACTACGCCTTATATTTAGCAAACATAAGAACAACAAAAAGATTTGCTCTAATTTAGGCATCTTTGCTTGAAGATAAGGATCTGCGTTTTCATTTCCTTTTCTTATTTTCATAATGTAAAACCAGCAAGCTGTTACTCACCAAGTATGCTACCAACAGTGAAAGCAGAGAAACGCAAATGTCTGTGAATTAAAGCAGAATCAGAGCAGTACAAGCATAGTAAGCCAAACCCAATCCTATTTAAAGGATAGAAACATGCCATGAGGTGTCCAAATATAATTGATAATATTCTTGAAATGATGTATTTTTACCAAAACGAGCACTCATCTGTTTTCCTTCATCGCCCAGAAAATTCAAACAAAAGAACAGCCTGTAATGTTCAGATGAAAATATATGCATTGCACAGTAACTTCTTTTTTAACCTAGTCTTTGTTATCAATTTTTTTAAATGTCATGGTTTAGCAATACTTTTCTATCCTGTAGCTCAGCTCTCTTCACCCTGGATACTTCAAAAGAAATCCTAACAAGAGACACTGGTCTTTTTGTAATGTTGGGGGGGGGGGGGGGAGGAAACACCACTCTGTCAGACTGAAAACATGAGAATGATTCACAATCAAATGAAGGGGATGCCATCAAAGGTCCCG
>JAVKLA010000039.1:8222436-8244227 GCA_034782735.1 Sagittarius serpentarius | reverse complement strand
TAGCTTCAGGAAGGAAATAGGCTTTTTTTAAGGCACAGTTTAACATTGAGAATGAATGTAAGTATCTAGCCTGGTTGTGCAGAGGGATGGAGGAGTTTGGGGGGAAGGAGAACGGGAGGAGATACAATGCACATAGGAGGGTATACAGCAGCACACTGCAGATTGGGGGCTGAGTGTTTTCTTCCATGTTTTTCTTGAATTTTGACTGTCTGTCAAAGTAAACAGCCCCAATTATATTCAGCTGGATTGACACATACAGAGCTCAAGGCTGGGAAGAAGAATATTTCAATAAGCAGTTGAGTTACTGTAGGCATGAGGACATCAAGTTTTAGTCTTGCTTCCTCCTCCCCCTGACATTTTTAAATGTCAGGCTACTGTCCACACTGCTGCCTTATTTCCCACCTAGTCTGCAAGTGAGCAAGGGAAAGCTACCTGTTTACTGCATAAAAGGAGCCACAGTATCACTGGAGATTCTAAAATGAGAAATGTGTGACCACAAAGTTGGATTAATGGCACAAGTATAGGTCAGGAACTATAACGTGGTCAATTTAAAACTCTTATTTGAAAGACGTAAGTTTGCAATTACCACAGTCCCGGGACAAACCAGCGAGGGCTCTGTGCTGGATGGGGTCTATCACATAGCACAACAAGCTCCTAGCTCCATCGATGGCTGTGTTACAGTATCAGGCAGCACTTGCACCACAGGGAGCTTCACATGCATACTGGGGCAAGTTACAAGTTCCTGTCACCTTCAGCTGAAACCTACGTGTCAGCAGCAGAGCCAGTAAGGAGCACTTCATCTTAATGAACAAAGTTCTCCTCTTATGCCAAAGAAAAGCTGGTGCAGCGATGTAATATTTAAACTCTACAAAGTCCTTATTAAATGTGACAGCAACAGCTGTAGCAGCTAGAGCACTGGCAGAACAAGGGAAAGAATTAAAGCCCTTTCGAGGGCTAGAAAAAGAAAACAGGTACCATTTTAAATATTAAAATGAGGCCTGGGCTGATGGGGAATATAGATACAGTGGCAGATAGCCAGAGATCTTGGAGGTGCTAAAAGCCGTTGCTCTGACCCTCCCACAACTTAATGAAAAGGAACCATCTTTAATTCTTTCCAGTCAATATCCTCTACATTAAACTAATGTATGTAATTCCCACTCATTATTTTCAGAGTATAATGGGTCACATTAACCTCTCCCCCATGTCATGACCTCCAGCTGAAACAAAACTCAGTATTTGCTTACAAAATACACAACTCCAGTTGTGATGCCAGAAGAGTGGATAGTGGGGAATAGAATTATGCATGTTTGGAAGGTGGAGAAAAAGCAGAAATCAAAAATAAAACCCAAAAAAGGGGCATTTTTCCCTACAGACAGAATGATACAACATACATATTTTAGATGTGCCCAGCTTCCACGACTGCTTTTCTGGAATGAATGCATTGATAACTATCCTTGAGGGAATGGTTGGAAATACTTCCATGCTTTACTATACTGCTTCAGTCATGTAGGTATAATCTACAGGAACTTGAACTGTCCTGTATGGAAAGCCGCTAACATGGGAGAGAATTTTTTCTTTGATAATTTTGTTTAAAACAAACAATCACAAGTGAATTAACTTCAGTATATGAGTAAATTATGAAACATTTCTTTGCATAGGCTGTGTGAAACCTGTTAAAGGTGAGAATGTAACAGGTTTTGTCATTGCTGGAGGTGTAGGCATCACAATACTAAGCCTTGAGCACCACCACTTTTCCAGACTGCCCTCTCTGCCATCTTTTCTTCCCACCTGCAGACTGTGATCACATTATTTCCTCTGAGTGCAGCATTGCCCAAAGCTCTAGTGCAGCTTCTTTGTCAAGTGATGGAAAAAGCCTTTTAGTTAGGAAAACAGTTAATTCTCTCCCCTCTGGAGAACACCACAGAAAAGCTGCCATTTATCCCAGAACGGAATTTTTGCTATGGAAGGAGAAAAGTATTTCACAAGGGGGCAAATGCTAATATTCCTCTTTGACAAAACTCGATTTTTTCAGAAAACACATTTCTTCATCAACTTGATGCTTTGGTTAGGTTTTTCACCAGTTTCAAACAGAATTTTATATCAGAAAACTCAACCAAGTACCAAAGGTCTTCCCCTCTACCGATCCAATCCTTCTTACAGTATTTCTGAGGCCCCTTCCTCTCATATTGTCATCCACACCATACTGAAAAACTTACCGTGTGTCTCATTCCTATTTTATTTACAAAAATTAAGTTGCCTGTATTTCTGCAACATCCTGTGTCCCAAGAGAAGCACAATTGAAATGACATCTCTAAATCAGATCACTTTACTGCACAGTCACATGTACATACATATATTCACATAACAATATTCCCCTTAAAAATATCTACCTAAATACAGTTGCTACAGCCACTTAGAGGTTACAGAGCTGTCAGAGCCTGCCAGGGTCACACCTCCCTTGTTGCAGATGCACCTCTTTTCCTATTTAAGAAGAAAAAGAAGCATGTTAAGTGTACTCCAGAGAAGTCGTAAGGGCATATATGGCTTATGGCAAATTGGTTCCCTCCCTGCCAGAGACTGTAATGACTCCTGGCACAGGATGGGCAACTAGCTATCCACAACTGGATTGCTAATGTGATATGTACTCTGTAAAGATGAAAAGCCATCTGGTGCTTGAATCTAGTCGGCTTTGATATAACCAAAGGGCTTTTATCATTTCAAGCCATTATGAAATTATCTCAGACCAATTCCTGGCAGACAGGTACCCACACAAGAGAATTGGCACCAGTCAAGATAAAATAAAATCAGAGACCACACAGACCACGCAGACCACACTGCCCTTTACTACTAGAAACAGTCCTTTAGGTCCATAGCTGGGCTATACCAGAAAAAAAACAACGGATAAGAACCCAAAGCTGCCTTACAAATTTACAACTATATTGTTTATTATTTTTACTGTTAAATCATTTTGGTTTGCAGTTCTGCACTTTATATTTCCTGCACTTTCTCAGAGTACTTCAGCCCATAGGGCTTGTCATAAACAATACCTTTGAGAGCTTTTAATTTTAAGCCAAAGAAAAAGATGAAAAGTTAAATCACTTAGTGTTCCCTTCCCATTGGTTGCAAACTGATTTTATTTACTGAAACATGCTTGCATTGCAAAACCCACTCAACACATACAGTAAATAAGTTAGTACATGAAAGTCTAATGTAACCTACTAGTAGCTACCCATCTCTTTGAAATAGACTGGAGTCATAAACACCTAAGTACAAATTTAGTTGAATGCTTATTTTTCTCCTGCTTACAGGATGTCAATCAATGCTATCAAAGAGAAAAAATAGCTTGGCTGGTCCTGATAAAAATTGAGAACATATTATTCCATGCTGCTCCATGGTATTAAAGACAGAGAGGGTACTTAACACACCAACCATATTTTTGTATCTCCTTTCAACTTAAAAATTGCAAGGCACAGAACAAACTTTGGTAAGTTATTAGCTCCAGTCTTCTGGTGAACTTCTTAAGAGTAACATCAGAGCCTGAAGCAATACTACTACTGTCAGATCTCATAAGCTAAACAGGGTCAGGCCAAACAGGCACTTGAATAACGCACCTTTGAGGACCACATAAGTGCAGCAAGAAATAATGCTGACAATTCAGTAGTGAGCACTATTCCTTCCACAGCAGAACTTTTCATCTCAGATACTCAGCCACAAGTGCTATGCAGCACAAACCAGCTCTGAAAGGCGTCAACATTGTGCTGAGAAAACATAACCCTAATCCCCCACTAAAGTTACTACAGTTCACCCACTAAAATTTCTCCAGTCATTTCAAAGGAACTAGATAGTAATTGCTTCCTGTTCTCATGCTTTTCTTACAAGACAAAACATTAGTCAAGATTTGCAGTGTTTCTCTGGGAGGGTGGGAAGGCTGCATTTTTAGTGGGTAAAGCAATCTGCTCACTCATGTGTATCTATTTTACCATTAGCAAAATGGTTTCAGGGGCAGTGTTACTCCATGTCTGTGCATCTACCTGCCTATCTATTATTAATCAAGAAGAATGAACATCGAGCCTACACTTCCATGATGAAGGAAGCCTCTTTTATACAGGAAATGAAAATGTACAGGTTTATTTCAGTGGCTGCGCTTTACCTGACTGTTGTGGGCAAAAAACCCACAATCCTATCATTTATACTAAAATCACCTCCACTACTGAAAGCACAATACGCTTAGAGAACATGACTCAGCAGCTCCCAGAATAAAGGCAGTTCTTAAAGTGGGAACTCATATCTGACATTTACAGTATATAGTAAGTGATTCAGCAAGCTACAGTTGCTGTGGATAATGACAGATCATTGGATAAATGAGCAACCGATAACAAGTGCGGAAGCCTTGGCTGTCCACATCAATAAAGTAGACAATATCAAATAATCAATGCTACGAAGTGGAAACTGCTGATTTAAGGTTGAAGGAAAAAAACCTAGATGATGTTCAAGAACACGACAGAACTAGGGGGCATCACAGGTCAATAAAAACTAACGCTGTTTGCCATTCTAATTACTTTGCATGTTCATGAGCTAGGAAGGCAGTTTGTGAAGCTGTAAGTAAAGTGCCAAGAGTACTGACACTATATATAATTCATAGACTGCTGCATATCGCTACATTTCTCATTGCCCTTAGAACTTGTACTTTCTCCAGGAAATATGGAGGTAATACTTAATGTTTATCTTCCAAACTCGTTTTTCATGAGCCCTATATTAACAGATCACTCTGGTGAATGGGAAAGTCATCAATCTGGATCATTGCAAGGACCGAAAATGAAGGAGCTTTTATCCTTGTGGATATATTGCGGTGTCACTTCAACAGCGACACAGTTCACACAGCAACCACGAATGGGCACGTGCATCCTTCAAATACTGTCCAGACCCTCAGCTTACTGACTTTGATGAGGTGCTCTTGAAACCAGCAGAGCTGGGTCAGTTTATCAGGACCTTGCTGGGTGTCAGGTGAGAAGGAGATGTTAAAAGACAGAACATGTCTGGCTGTACCACTTCTTCCAGGTGAATGGGCACCCGTGTTGTACTGATACCTCACTCTGGATTGAATTTGCTTGTTGACTCTTTGCAGACACAGAAGTTGCTGCAGATTTATGTTGGGGTTTTTGCACAGTTGAGCAAGGAACACTCTGAAAGAGGCAGAAAAATTGCTCCATTTTCCAAATGTGGTCAAAAGCAAATGGCCACATTTCTCTTTCTGGATCACACTGGGTTTGCCTGAGCTAGCTAGAAAAATTAAAGTCACTATAGAAATTAGTGGCTATTAAGTGTGTTTTGACCACAGAAGCATGCTTAGCTGTCCACAGCAGTTAATGGAATGCTGCTGGCCAGACAAGTCAGAATCCAAATTAAAGGTTTAAGATAAATACTTTACTGTAAGAAAGAGAAACCTAATATTTACAAAACAAAGACCTCGATAAAAATTAATACAAATCACATAAAATATATCAAAAGAAAACTCTAATTTTTGGCACCTCCTATATGTAGCTTTAAATAGACAGTTATTTCAGCAATGGTTTGAGAACCCAGCTGTGAAATTCATTTCCTGGTCTTTTAGTACCGTATTTGTCAGCACTTAACCCATTTCTGGCTTGGCTTCTGTCACAAAAAGGAAGGTTTCCTTTAGAAAATCAAAACACTAGAAGATGCAATGCATCATTTCTATGAAAATGCAGCAGAGGAAATGCTAAGAACAGTATCACCTACTAAAGGTCTTTTAAAGTTTGAGACGCTCACTAAAACTTAAATTTAGGCAGCTTTTTCTCCATCCTTTGCATTTAATGAAAAAATGATTCCATGACTGTGTGAAGATATTGCAAACAGGGAGAAGAAATGAAGTCTTGCTATGGAAATGTGTAAGTTATAGCAGCAAGAAAATGTCAGTTCAGGTATGACGTAAATGTTAAAATATGTAACATGTCAACATTAGAAAGAACAGTAAGGATTTTATGTTCCCAAACAATCTGTAGTATTCCTCCCAGAAGTACAGAATTTCCGCAGATTTAACTTGTTCACTTTAAGATTTCTCTTCTGAATTAGAAAAGTATCTCCTTTTCACAGTTATTAGAACCATAGTCACAAGCAAGCTGCTTTTCTCTTTGCCTTTTGTTTTGTAAATATTTTTCCCCCAACAATAGGTTTCTCTAGATTTTTTTCATTTATTCTCTTTTGGACTCAAATATTAATAAAAGTTCTGTTACAAAAAAATGTGAAAAGGTGTTTTCCAGATGGAAAGAAGACCCTGCTGCCTCTATCACTATAAATACAGTCCATTGGCCGATGGCATGTACTAACATCATGAATTAAAAGGAAACATAAGTCACTGTGAAAATCTTACCAGCTTATTATCTACCCTAACTGCTTACGCTATGTTTGATGAAAATCTGATGAAAATGTATATTTTACTTTGAGCTCAGCAGCTCTGGTCAGTTAATCATTATATCTTACCTTGTGACACTACTAGAGAATAATACTTAAAGCCCAATGCAGCACACAGGCAGACATCAGGGAAGCCACAGCGTGAGCCCCCTTCTCCGTGCATCCTTCTGAGGCTGAGGCGTGAGATATGACTTCACATCAGCCAAGGAAACAGGGTGCAAACATTTATCACCCCCCTCCTCCGGAAGCATTTTGCATAGTGACTTGCTGTCTGTATTATTAAGTAGAGGAGGGAGCTATGGCTTATGGATAAAAATAGCTTGTTAAGTACAAAATTGGGCTCTAAAGTAGAAAGTCCCAGTGTTCTCTGACTGCACTCCAGCAACTCCCCGTGAAGTTACGGAGAGCAGAAGTTGGACCTTTGGCTGGAAACAGTACATCTCCTGCCAAGAGTGAGCTCTAGCTAGAGCACTCACATGGGATACAACGGGAGACGGGCACCCTAGGCCATATGTCAAGGGCGGAGAGGACTGCCAAGCACAGAGAGTGAATGGAACATTGTTCATGGCGGGAAAAAACGGCTAAAGCTGCCAAGCCAGGAGAGAAGGGAAAAGCATGTTACTGGGTCCACCAGCTGCTGACAGTTGCAACATCACTTTAGACGCGATACAATTCTGGTGAACCTTAAATAGGGGAAATTTTTCATTTGGAGATGTGGAGCTAAAAAAAGAGCTCTCTAGAAGGAGCAGCTGTTTCCAGGAAAAGGGAAACAGGTCCAAATACAGCAAACACTTCCCATGCCCGTCAGCACTGGCCATGCAAGTATGTGAGGAGGAGCAAAACCTGAAGGCCAGGCTAACTCCCACCACACACATATCACCACATTTTACCTTGGAGTGCTTTTCAGTCTGGTTCATCAGGAAAATTCACAAGATGCTTCGGGCTTTCCTTGAAATGTTTTCTGCTTTATTTGAGACAACAGGCACTCTGACCCATGTGTGAAAATACAAATAAATAAGAGCGAGGGGAGCTAGCAGTGCTCACCAGATCCACTGGTCAAAATCAGCAAGGAAAATACCCCTGCACTTCAAGCAACTCCCAGATCCCAGGGATTAAGTGAGATATGTAGTGCTGCCAGGAACTAGAGCCTGGATTTGGTGAAAATCCTGGCATTTCACAAGAAATTTCCCATGAAATATCGATTTAAATTTTTAAAAAATATAAATTAAAAAAAAATTAATAGGAGCTATCAAAACATCTAATTTCAGGAATGCTGAAAGATTATAGTGATATACATTAGTAGCTACAGGTATTATTAAGAATTATACACTCACAAAATTAAAATCTCTCGGCTCACAAAAAAGAATTTGACAAACCAAACTAAGAAATACAAAATGTTGCAGTATGATCTTTGATGTTAAAATTACATAAACTGAAATGGATGTTATTTCCACATAGTGCTCTAACTGACATGTTACTGCCTTATTTGATGACAAAATAGTGGTAACAACAGCTATTTCATCCCATCCCCAAAGAAAAGGCTCTAGAGCTTAAACTATGAAACAATAACGGGAGGGTGAGAGCACGTCCAGCCTCCACCAAGACCCGAAGGCTCTGCCCTCTCTACAGAGTACAATACCAGGCAGAGATACCAGAGTTACTTTGGGTACTAAAAGCCATACAAACATGTCAACTAGCTCTGCTGAAAAAGCTCCTTCAGAGTTAACTTCGGAATCCCTACAGACCAGAGCTTTGCGCGACAGGCATGTCCTTAGTGTAGTACCTCTTGTAGAAAACTCTGCTGAATATGTTCAGTTCATGCACTTTTATTCCTTAGCCACCTGGCTTTTTTAATGTGTGTCTTATGTTGGCCCTGCTTTTATGTATATCCAATTCCCATCTACATAATGATATTCAGAGCTCAGTGACCTTTTAGAGCTAAACTGTTTTTTTGGATAAGTAACTTCTTAAGAAATACTGAAGCATTTCATAATTTCATTGCAGATTACTAAACTGCTTGTGCCAAAACATAATGCCATTGGGACAAAATCATAATTAAATGTTTTCAGATTTTTAAGCAAATAACAATTCTTATATTTTAAAGTATAAAAGTAAATCTCTTATAATAGTCTGAATTCCAGAGGACATAGTCCAGTTCAGTTCAAATAAGCTTTTAATTTATCTTAACACTGTTTGCTGTGGATGTTCTGGAAACTGTCAACAGCCAAAAATATTGTCAGTCAACATGTCATTTGTAGGATTCTGTTGATAATACTTTTATCTAGTGTAAACTGATAAGGCTTAGAGTGCACTTACAGATTACTGCATGTATAAATTGGTACTGATCAGCACCCATTGATTCCTGCCAATGTGTCACTAAGACTCCACTACAAATAGTGTAAAATAGCATAACCAGTTTAGAGAGGATTAAAAATGTGCAGAAAAGCAACTACCACCAAATAGTGGACACACTTTTAGCCCATGTCCTCACTTACTCTGTGGTAGCTTGTCTTGGTATATCCCTAGACCAGCTGGAGAGTATGAGTAATTGTTCACATTTTTAAATCCAACTCACCCCCTTGGCTTAACAATAGCAAATCACCATAAACTACTTGTGCTAATAAAGGGGTCCCAAACACACAAATAAAATCTAGCAACAGCAGCAGGTGTAATTTGAAAAGTGACCAATGTAATGAGACTTGAAAGAATTTAATTGAAAAACTATGAGCAAAGAGTGGATTCAGGCAGAATCATTCAATTCATGTAGCCATGTGGAATAATTTGTCATTTGTGACGGTCAAAACAAATATTGCTGCATAAATGAGTTTTAGGAACAGCCAGGCATTTTAGCAGCCTATGAAGAATATGACAGAGTAGAGGTTGAAGGAAATTTGGAGGACAGGGCTGCTGGACAGAATGGTCCAGTAATTCCTGCATGTCACTCCAATCCGTCACCAGAAGCTTATGAAGTTAGTCAGAAGGCCACCTTCTTCTGTCAAACTGGAAAATAATTCACCAGTACAAGTTCACAAATCACCTCTTTTCACAGGCAGCAGAAAGAACAAGGCAACCTCTCCCACTAGCATAGCTGTCCACGGAAGAGTACATCCCTGCAAGATAGCCTCATCTGCCAGGGGGCCACCCCACGAGAGCAGGTCTTGGTCCTTTCTCAGGGGGGTCACCCATTTCCCAATCTCCAATGTACATCTGCTTACATCTTCTAAGCCTGACTCCTTCAGACCAGTGTTCCAAAACAGAAAAAGAGCGCTGAAGCAGCAGGTAAACATAACAGGTATTTTTCTCAATTGCACCTTTTCATCTCAAAAGCTATTGAAACATTGCGATGTGTCAAGACAGAGTGAAGCGGTTGGTAGGGCTGGGGAAAGCAGGAGGCTGCATAAATTGCCTGTCAAAAACAACATGACTTTTTATGTTTGGGTTTTTCTTTTTATCTGAATAGTATAATTGTTCTTCAATAAACACTGGCCTTTAACAATAATCACTAAAATGTTTATGATTTCTGATATTCCTGAATATATGTAATGTTATTAAAAACTAACAAATTCTGATATTGTTGATTACCTGTAACTTTATATTAGTATGTTCATTTTTTCTATGTGGGTGCACTCTTATTTATTATCTAATTAAAAACTGAGTTTCTGTTATATTTTTAAGCTTTAGAACCCTGGATCACAATTGCTAATCTCACTTGTTTCTCCACAACAAAACTACCAAGAGGCAAAGTGAAAAGGTATATATATATTTTTTTTTTACACAGACTGCAGGGTTACATGTTACTTGCTAAGAGATAACGCTGTTGTCGTGTTTCTTCAGCAAAAAAGGCTGACAAGACTTGTTTCACATCTGTCTGCATAATATAACAAACAACGAAGATCTAGTGATGAAAAAGCTGTTTTGTTGACAATCTATTATTGTTAAATGCACCCAAACACCAAGATTGAGGCACTGCTCGTTAGTGCTGTATTGTAGCTCAGGATTTTGTCCCTATAAATACTCTGTGTCAAAATATTTTTTGCATATATTCCAGGCTGCAAGCCTTTTCCTTACAACCCCAATGAGCTATAGCCTCTGAAGCCTTTTATCATCTTAATCACACTTGCCTGTACCTTAACCATAGAAGCCATACTATAACATTGCCAGCCACGTACAGTACTCCATGTGTAGTCCAACTACCCCTTTCTACACATGCCATTTTACCTGTTTGTTTTGCATTCTGCTCATCTACTAATAGAACTCAAATCGCTTTGTCTTTCTTACCGTGGCCAGGCATTACATTGATCGCTTTCAATTCCCATCTATGACTCCAGAGATTTTCCCTTACAAATTATCTCATAGTAGCTAACATCATGACTTAGTCACATGAAGAGGAAAGGGAGTAGGAACTCCCCTTCTACCTCTAACTGAGCCACTGAGATCTTCCGTTTGGGTCTGCAAAAGTGAGAAGGTAAGACTAGATCTGAGGAAAGCAGTGCCTGAGGACCGGCACATGCTGTCCTTGCAGCTCCCTTGCACAGCCACAGCCACTCAGCCAACCATCCCAACGCTCTGGCACAGGAAGTTAAGGCAGCACCTTCTAATAGCAATAATGACTTCACTAGAAGTTTGCTTAAATAATCGCTGGGTAACTAACTAATAAGAGCAGGGCTTTGCCCCTAATTAAAAGTCTCACCTAGAAGACTCTACTTGAAATAAATGCTTAAGCAACACTAATATGAATACCAAATCCACAGCCATTCTTCACTTAGTCCACCACTGCTCTCTTGTCTGCAATTAATTTTGATCAGGCTGCCTCGTGGGATCACATCTTCAGTAAAGTGGGTGCATTAGTCTTGGATATCATTAACTCTTCTGATTACCTTTTCCAACAGCAAGTTAAAATGGTGCTTCTGGCTTCTGCAGCACCTTCAAATTTTCCTGAAGCTTTTCATTACGTCAGCACTGCATTTATTCTGATTTCAAGTTTCACTCTTTAGATGCCCATGCTGCCTTTACCTATGAATATCAGTTATTTCATATTGCCACTTCCATAACTACCAGAATCTCCCAAAAGGGCTAAAAACCTCATGTACCAGATCTGATGCAACTTTAGCAAAGGAAAGATCCTTGTCTTACAATCAAGAGATAATGTAAATAACTTAATTAACTTAACGGGTATTTCAAGTATTGTAAACTTTAGCAAATGCCTGGAATACTACAGAAAATCTAACCCAACCTCCTCTCTCTCCATGGCAGTGCAGCTCTCCTTGCTCGAGGGAGATGTGGAGTTGCGTTTCACTTTCAGCATAACTCTTTAATAACAATTTCAGGTTACCATGGCTGCTAGCAGAGGCCAACAGACTCTTGCTGTTCAAAATCTGTATTGTTAGAGGAACTCACGCACTTGCCAATAAATGCCAGTTCAGGCATGTTAATAAGTAACAGCAATAGAAACAGCGTTAGAAAGTTCCTGCAGAAGAAAACAGTAGGCAAGATCCTTTTCTCCACATCTGCATTGCAGGCTAGCAGAAACAATACTACCACAGCTTTGCTGGTAATCTTTCAGCAGTATTTGCTAACAGCGATTTTAAAGACAGCAGGTTCAGCAGTCTGAGCTCTGGTCTCACCCTAGCTCCTTCTGGCACAGTATTTTGATAAGAACTCAATTTTCAGACAGGTGAATAATGTGGTCCAGTGTACTACCAATCCCACTACAAGACACGGGCATACTGGAACAAGTCTGCGAAGGGCCACAAAGATGATTAAGGGACTGGAGTATCTACCATATGAGGAGAGGCTGAGAGAGCTGGGGTGGGTTGGTCTGCAGAAAAGAAAGCTTATGCATGTGTATAAACACCTGGTGGGAAGATATAAAGAAGATGCATCCAGACTGTTCTCAGTGGTGCCCAGTGAAAGAATAAGAGGCAACGGGCACATAAACGGTAATAAAAGAAATTCAGTTTAAACATAAAAAAAATCTTTTTACTGTGAGGGTTGCTGAACACTGTGACAGCCTTGCCTAGAGATGTTGTGGAGTTTGTATGCCCAGAGATAATCAAAACCCGACTGGGCGCAGCCCTGGGCAGCCTGCTGTAGCTGATTCTGCTTGAGCTGGGGGTTGGATGGGATGATCTCCAGAGGTGCCTCCAACCTAGATCTGCACTAGCCCCAGGGAAAGCAAACTCTCAGCACGTGTCTGCCAAAAACTACACCAGTACATAGTTTTCTTTCTGGCTCCCATGAGACGTATTCTTCAACAATGTCCCTGGGTATGTTGTGTACCTGCTCCCAGCCTGTGATCTGGTCTGCCTCAGGACCCTCCACCTGACATGGGCAGCCATACAACACAAGTAATCCTCTGCTGTTTGTTGTAGGAGTTTTCTTTGACCTCTCCCCCATAAAGATCTAAACCCACATGCATATGAAGTTCATAAACTGAAACAAAACAGGAACAGGAGAAAGAAACTTGGTGAAGCACCAAGCTATAAGATAATATGCTTACATGGTTCTATGTATTACATTCGTAGTTCTAATCCACGTTTTCAGGTTGTCATCTAAATAAACTTACTAGCCTATTCCAGATATCTAAAGAGGTTCAACCAGCAAATACACCACATCAGATATGTCTCCCAAACACTTAAACCTGGAAGAGGTGTTTACTAACATATGTGCTTTTATAAACTAAAGGAAATTTAATTTAATATGAATTTCACACCAAATTACAAGGGGAACATTCTCATGGTTCTCAAGCATTTTGCAAAAAGGAGAACATTTGCATATTCCATATTTACATTTTTAATAATTCAGGTCATAAACATTTTAATAAAACAAATAACTTTAATACATACTATAGTTTAGGACAAATTCATTAAGTTGTGAAGTATGAATATACCACACTTCAAATAATGAAAAGAACACATGAGTTCTAGCAAGGTCATGATGAGTGGGAGAGCAAGAATATCTGTTATCTAAAGAATATCCATCATGGGGAACTGATTAGATGCACCTCATTTTCCCTCTGTCAAACTTAGTTCATATTCTGGTTGAAGACCAGCATGCTACCTATGATAGCAACTATCCACAAGGCAGATATTATATCTTCATTTGACCAGTCTGGGGTCAGGTAGGTCAAATCAATACTTTAGAGACCTGTCCATGGTCAAAAATGGACAATAAAGAATCACATGATATAAGAGTCTGGCACACTGGGAAAAGAACTCACTTAAAATGAGAAATAATGATAAGAATAGAAAAAGGGATTTCACTCAAAATAAAAGGAAGAATTGTATTTCAAGAACATATTGGAAATACTGTATGGACTAATAGAGTTTGATATAAGAAAGCAGAATTCTACTTAACACTGCTTTAAGTAGGACCCCATTTTAATCAGTATGTTGAAACACAGACTGGAAAATACCTAACCATTTGTTTATATGGATTTGTATGAAAGGCTGAAAAAAACTCAATTGTTTTTGGATACTTGCAAAGTTCCACAGACACTGAAGGCAAAATAATAATTACAGATGTCATACTGCAGTGGAATGGAAAGGAAACAGGAATATATTGGTAGGCAATACTATTTTACTCATTCATTTCTGGTACCTGACAAAAAGAGACAGAAAAATACTGTTGACTAGTAGATTACTACATGGACTCAGACACACATAATGTATGACCTTCTGATAAGCAGGTTACTTTCTCCCGACAGTCCAACGTTCCTAACTTCAGTCTTGGTATAGGCTGTGCCACCCTCTTCGCTAAAGACAAACCCTAGACTAGAGAAGCTGATCATCATAAATTAAACCAAAGCTTAAGAATATGGAACAATCACTCAAAAAAAAATTAATGACTCAAGATGTCTCTTTTGGCTTTGTTTTATTTTAGGACAAACCTCACCAAAAGCCTGTTTTCCAGCTTCAGTTAACCTTTCCTCTGTTTAGCACTGAAGACAAAACTGGAGTCTGAATTACTTCCAGTATATAGGGAGGACTTAGGTCTGCTCTACCTTTTGCTTTATAACCAGCGTTTCCAGGATTTGTAAAGAGCACAAGGTAGAGGCAGTCTTCCATGGAATTTTATAAGATCTTGATATAAATTTCCCCTAGTTTGGGACTGCTTGGCTATTGGCATTTGGTTTGGACTTACTTCTATCAAATAGATTCACTGACATGTGTAAACCACTTTTCCTTATTATTTCAAAGCTTTATATTTTCTATTGGCATAGAACAAAGATTCTTACCAGTAACTTTCAATTCAACTGTTCTTCGTATAAGCTTGCCTTCAAACTTTAGTTCACAGGTATAATTTCCTCCATCTTCTTCCTGGACCTCTTGTATTAAGAGATTATTTCCCTTCTGAATTACAATGCTTCTCCACATTTTTGGCTTACATTCCTGCAGAAAAAAATCCATTGCCAAAATTACCCAGCTTGTATGACATAAGACAGTGTTGCCTGATCAGATTTTCAGTATTACACATAAGTAAACAACCATCTCAACATATTTTGCAATTCAAATTCAAATATAATTTCAGAAAGCACAGAGATCTGAAACTGGAATTAATTTGAAGACAGAAATCAAACAGAAATGTTTTTAAGGGTCAGGAATTCCCACTGTATCACATGGGCTGTGTTTAACATGTGGTACCCTGAAGCAATGGTTAAGCATCTTCTCTTTTTCATGATGAGCAACTGCCAAGACTTCTGCTTCAGGATGGACCCCTAAAACGCATCTGTTTGAAGGGAGTAAGGGCAACATCTGTTAAAAGTTAGCCTGAAGGCAAACTTTACACACAGTCTCAGGCTAGAACCATTTACCAACAAAAGAAAACAGGAAGAACAACAGCAGTTTTGTGAGCAAGAGAATTCAGGAAGCCTGGTTTCCTTACGGTTTTGTTTCTCATCACTGGCTCCTCTGGCACCTGATAAGCTTTGATTCAGTCTTTTCCCATCACTGGACTCTTTGTAGCATCACCCCATGTGCATCCTCTGATGGAGTACATGGTACTGATGGCCTGCAAATCTCACTGTCTTCGCCAAGCAGACCTTAGCTGTTATTTGGCAGATTTAGGTTCATCACTATGAATTGTGGTCCTACTGGAACAGCATTTGAGTCCTTCTGTATAGTGTGTGATACAGTGCAAGAAGAGGCTCTCCCGTTCCTAACATACTGTATCCCTGCAGCCAGATTAGTCACCTTCCACACTAACGGTACTCATGATTGAGTACGTCTTGGAATGCTCTGAACAAAAGGCACAGGCATGATCTGATCATTGTCTCTTTTAAATGGTACCTTAAGATTATACATTTATTGTCTCTCAATAACTTTAACATCAAGCCTGTTCTGCCTACAAACAAAATCACGCTTTTCCCCGTTCTCTAAAACACTCAGTACTCCCAACAGTTGTGGAAGCTCTGGCTAATTCTGTATTCGGAGCACAAAAAGCAACATAGGGCCCAAGTACCTTTAATGTCCCTCTATTCCCTCTCTCAAGGTGGCAACATGGAATAAGCTCTCAGACTGCAACTAACAATCTTACATCAGTTACATCAGGCTCAGCAACTTCAGAGATTCGTGTAAATAGCTCAGACTTATGCCCCACTTTCTGCTCAACTGCAACAGCAGTGTCAGAAATACAGCAAACAAAACAGACCAAAGCTTTATCTTCAGAAAACAATCACACAAGAAAATATGTTAACATGCAAATATATTGTATGACAACAAGAGATCAGAATGACACAAACATATTTTTTTGATGGGACTCCACACACATTCCAAATCCACAATGTCAAATTCTAAATTAAAGGATAATAATAAAGTAATAAAAAGATGGAACTGTGCCTTGCGCTTGAAAATGGAGCACTGAAGCATTTATCCCTGTCCCTAGCAGGCCAAATACAGTTGCAGTGTGGTCAGATTTTGAATTCTGACACTCTGCAATACTACTGCAGGTAACAGAGTGTTCAGGTTATCTGTTTCCAAAGTACAGTTGTAAGGAAAGTGTAATCTTGTCTTGTATGTGAACTTTAGTTAACTCCGATGACAGAGAATGATCAGAATCCAGATCCTGTCTGCTGTGCTAAGAGGAATCAGAGCTTATTTTTGTTACTAAATTACACTGACATTGGTTGAGACTCATGCAGGACACAGATCTGAGCTGGAAAATGCCATTAAATCCTTTCTGATTTGCACTCAATTTTTTAGTCCTATTTAAAGGTTCATCAACCACCTACTTGGAGTAACTAAATCTGAAGACTGAGCAAAGAATGTGATTCAATCCTAATTTAGAAGGAATACAATTCCCAGAATACACAAAGTAAGAATATTTCAGGTATGCACCCTTCCAGTGCAGCACTGAAAGACCCTATCATGTTACCAGTTTTATATTCTCTATTTTATTTTTAAAAGTATGGGAGCAGATAGATCAAAGATACTTTTTCATATGCTTTGCATTTTTATATACCATGTTTGTCACAAGGTGGGCGACATCTTTACTACTACAGAGATTAATGATTTAGCACAATGTGCTATTGTGGTTTTACAGAGATGAATTGTTCTGTTGGAACTGTACCACTAATTTCCTAAGTGTTTGTTTTTGTAGCTACTTAAACCGCCTCATATTAAAAAATATTTATAAGCCTTTCTTTCCCAAATTTTAGCTAATTCATTTTTCTTCTACTGACTATGCAGGCTTTCTAAACATATGTTGAAAATGCCTGTTTTTCACAGACTAGTTCAATACACAAAACTAAAAGCAAAAAAGGGGAAAAGCTGGAAAATCATAACAATTTGTGTTCTAAGCAACAAAAATGGCCAAGAAACAAACCAATAAAAAAAAATAAACTAACTATTCTTCATATTGTGAAAACAATCTAGATTTTACTGTCAGAGGTCTGCTAATTTCTCCAACAAGGTAAGTGCTCAATTGTATGATTGTTGCTTGTTTAACCAATTAATTGCTCTCTTCTGCTTTTGCACCATGTTTACCTGCTAGAATAATCTGAAAGTTTCTTTTTCTAGCCTATTTATTCTCCTTAGACATCTTAAATGTTTTGGGTTTTTTTCCCCCAATAATTAAGTTGTGCGCTATTATGGTTCTTTTTCTCTTCATTGAAATTTAAGTGGTAGCACCTCAACAACTCTATTTTTTGTAGGGTAGATAACAACTACCTGTCCTTCAACTGACATTTTGATTGTTTTCACAGCCCTTCCTTCAACCCAGTAGTAGAAAAGAGATGGTGGAAATGGATTCAGACTCTGCATTCTAGATGTAACATACCTTTTTCCTCTGCCAGTTGATTTTTCATGAAACTGCTCTTACTGTTAAATCCCATTCATTCAATCATGCCTTGACATACATTTATTTCAAAAAAATCCTTATACTTCTTGTCAAAACAGTTCTAGCAGGCGTAACAGAGCTGTGTGTATATCAATGGCATTAATTGTGTAAATCTTTAAAAATAAATATTTCATGCAGTATAATTCTAGCCAGAAGTGAAGTTCATACTACTGTTAAAACAAATCCTCATAGCAAATGTTTTATTACTTATCAGGTCTGCACGTGGAAATCTATTCAGGCATAATTATTTTAAGAGCGTCTTTAAATTACAGTAACTCCCTGTAAATTGATGCAATTATTGGCTCAGATTCATTAATCCCTTCACAGAGAGAAGCCTTCTGGAAGGCAGGGCAAGTCCTGCACACGGTGGACTTGCACCATTACAGTCCTGACTGATGGTATTTCATCTGTCACAAGTCCAAACTCCCTGACTACCAGCAAACTGGCAGGTTCTCATGAACACAAGGATTTCTCTTTTCAGCCAAAGGTATAAAGAAGGAACCTCAAGAACTTCCTCATATTTATTTATCTACGGTTCTATTTTGGACAAATTATGCTCTCCCTCTGGATGAAAATCTTCTCTAAATATATCAGCATAATGAAAAGGAATTGCCCCCAGTGCCTCTGGAGCAGATTTACACAAGAAGATGGCTGATTACACCTTCATGTACACGTCAAACTCAAGCACAAAGGTAGAGGGGAAAAACTTGAGGATCCACTGTGCTATGACTAGAAACAGATGCCTTCTTCAGAAAGTGAGGGTCAGACCCTAAAGTGTAATACCCCTTTACACCATTCTTCAGGAGAAGGGACCTGCTTTTTGTTACACGTTGCCTCACACAGCATGATCTTAAGTCCCAGATTGCAGTTTGTAGGGGTTACCTCAGTACTCATCATATTATTTTGAAATCCAAGTAATTATATATTTTCTAGAAACTGGACTTAGGCTTTTTTGAATAGGCAGACTTCTATTAACAGTCAGTACCATAATAACTTCCAGAGTATTTTTCCAAAACCCTGTTTCAGGAATAAGTTTCAAGGGATAACCTGACATATATACCTTCTGCATAACATTAATATTGACATTTCACATTACTGAGCTTCCTGATTCAGGTCCAGATAACATAGGTGTTGCCTAAGCACTGAACTGATAGCACCTTATTGTTAATTACGGATAAGGAGGTATACGTAGTAGGTTATTTGACTAATGTCTCTTTTCATTATCAAGCCAAAGGTTGTTGACTTCAATTCTCACTGTTATCATCCAACCACATCAATTCTGTTCCATTTCACCATGGTGATGACTTGTCAGTCAGCTGTCACACTCCAGCCTGGTGTCACACAACCTGTGTGTGCAACCCAGACAACACGTGTGGGTATATAGAATAAAGACCCTTCTGTTCCCTTTCTTAGTCAGCACAAAGCATCGTTGTACATGCATCTTCCTTGGACTGATTTCTGCTCCACACAGCTCAAGACTATTTTTGCAGTGTGCTCTTGCAAAAAAATGCGATCTGGTGTTCAGTAATACCTAGGTAGATAGGACAAGAAACAGCTTCTCTCTGGTACCCACTTTCCTCCAAGATTTCAGACTTAACTGAATACATATATTTTATGTAAGCAGTGAAGATATCTACCCATATGCTGAGAGAAACAGCTTCAATGGCTGAAAGAAAAACTTTGTTTATACTAACAGTGTGTTATGGCACACGTTTTGTTACTATAAGATAGAACATGTGAGATTTCTGTAAAAAATAGAAATAGTTGAGAACTTTGATAATTGCTCTTTTCTGATGCAAACTGCTAAGGAGGAAAAAAATCTGTAGCTTTGCATATACTACTTATTTCACACAAAATAACTATCTTTAAAGAACGTCATTAAGGTTGGCAAATCAAGCACTCAAAATTTAGAATTTAACCAGTTTTTATGTTTCTGTCTTCATCACCTAAACCAAGTTTGTCCTAAACTCATTCTGCCTTTATCCCTACAATCCAAACTATTTCCCATGGACCCCACTGCGCTCTTGCTCTTGCCCAACTATTTCTTATTCCCTCTGACTCTCAGCTCTTTATTCTTCTCCACTGTTTCTTGCAGCAACTCATACCCAGGGGCTTTTCAAATATGAGACTTGGCCCAATTCCAGACAACGGGTAACATTTGCCAAACTTTGCTATGGTCTTTGTACCTGATGTCTGCCTGGTAACCCACATTTTAGTCATTCTCTTGTTTTCTTGGGGAGCTACAGAAACACATCACCAATACACCTGCTGCTGAAAGTGGTGTGGGATACTTGACAGGCCTTGGAGAAGGTACAGCCAGCCAAGTTACCTGCTGAATAATAAAAGTATCTAACAGACCTCAGTTAAAATTAACAGACCCCAGTAAAATTACTCAACGAACCTCAGCAAAAGTAAATGCATCTCTGTGAAACTACCCAGCAGACTTTGGTAAAAATTAACAAGCCTTCGTGAAATTACCCAACAGACTTCATAAAAATTAATTGGGTAGCACGACTGAAGCTGGTGATGCTGATACATCTTTGGTTCCATTGTAGGTTGTCTCCCTTTGTTTCTACTATACTATCAGGTAGGGAGACACCCCACCAAAGTGGAAACTGGTACAGAGGCAGCACAGTGGTTTAGGAACGTGGTACTGCTGTTAGAGGTGTCATGTGACCTCTTGCACAGAACATCCTCATTGATGCTGATGCTGGGTAGTTCTGCCTGCACTTCAGTATTGTTTCTGTAATACTGAGAGAGCATCCTCCAGACCAGTCACAAACCACTGCAGGCTCAGAAAAGGCCATCTCTAGGCCTCAGACTGAAAACAGTGGAAGTTTTGTATAGTTTCAGCACAATAGCAAGAAGACAGCAATAGTTACCTTGTACCACACCACATCTGGCTCTTGACTGGCTGTTTTGTAATCCTCAATATCAGGACAGGAGATTGTCTTTCTCTTAGTGACTTCTGATTTTTCCAGATATCTGATCTTGCTGTTGTAGCAAAGCCCAGATTCATTCTCAGCTACTGTCAAGGACATGGACACCTTCATGCAATACGTTGAGTTTCTGCAGGGACAGAAAGACATTTTCATTTATCCTCCCTCCTTTTTACCATGTTTGTTTCAGCACAGTAAGTTTCTTTGTTAGGCTCTCATCTTCACAAACACTTCAACAACACATTCAAATAGTGACTGTCATGCTGCGCATTTCCAACACAGAGGAATTACTAGAAAATGTAAAGGTTCATTTCTGACTTACTATGAAGAACCCTGTAGAAATTTTGTTGACAAGTGATCTAACCCACCACAGCAGCTCTTTCAAGCTTGCAAGTCTATGAACACAGGAACCTGTTGCCATCTCAAATGTTGGTCAGGACACGCTGTCCCATTTCTTCTATGTGTCACACGCACTCCTCCTCTCCCTCTTTCTCTCCTACCTTCAGGAGATTTCACTCCAGCATGCAATGCTATACATTTGAGAAGGGTTACGTGCTGGATGTTAAAGCACATCATGCAAGAAGAATTCCTCCCCCTGAAGGAACTGCTATATAAAATCCTACAGCATGTGATATTGTGGTGGGTCAACCTGGACCGGCTGCCAGCCGCCCACCCAGCTGCTCTCTCACTCCCCCTCAACAGGATGGGAAGAAGGAAATAAGATGAAAAAGCTTGTGGGTCAAGATAAAAACAAGGAGATCACTTACCAATTACCATCATGGGCAAAACAGATTTGACTTGGAAAAAATTATTTTAATTAATTGCAAATTAAAATAGGCTTGGATGGTGAGAAAGACAAAAAACCTAAAACGTATTCCCATCACCTCCTTTTTTTACTCTTCTACCTCTCCCTCCCCAAGTGGCACAGGGGGAGGGGAATGGGGTCTGTCCATAATGGCTCCTCTCTGCTGCTCCTTCCTCCTCACACATTCCCCTGCTCCAGTGTGGACCCTCCATAGCTGCGGTTCCTGTCAGGGAAACCAGCCCCCTCCCCAGGGTCCCTCCATGGCCACAGGGGACTCTCTG
>JAVKLA010000039.1:8188307-8222261 GCA_034782735.1 Sagittarius serpentarius | reverse complement strand
GTGCCCGGCCCGGGGCAGCCCCTCAGCTCTCCTCAGAGGGGACCCTGCGGCCCCGCTGCCGGCGCCTGGGCACGGGCACCCAGCACAGATATGCAAGAAATCGGACTGGTGGTTACACAGACACATTTTGGCCTTAAAATCTTGAAAAATGTAAGCCCTTAGCACTTCAAACCATTGCCTGCTCTATCACCAAAGAACCCTGACAGAGTTAAATCCAGGCGAGCAGATTGCGAGCTACGACTAGTTTTTCTTAATATCAGGGTAGAATAAACACAACCGGCCCAGCTCCCTTGCCTCACAATCATGAAAACAGGATTAAATTCCTTCAGACTTGCATCTTTAACAGACCTATCAGACACACGATAAAAAAAAACACAAACTGGTGTTTGTCATGGTGTTACTGTGAAGCACTTGCACTTTGCACAGGATCACTACAACCCAGACTGTCAGCTTCTGCCCTTCATTAGTTGTGATGGCAAGCTACAAAGTACAAGCGACAACATAATGAGGCTCTTCCTCCCATCATGCATCATTTTGTCATTTTAATTGACTGCGCCACAACTACAAAAGCCTGGAGTAAAACCAACATGCTGGGTGGTTACTCCCATCAAAGGGAGTTGTGGAGAGCTCTTGCAGGAGATATTGCCGCTTTGCCACTGCCTCTTCCATCGCAGCTCTGCTGCAAACTGGTTTAGCTGAGGCAAGAGGGTGGCATGGCACACGGAAAGTGATCCATCAGTCAAACCCTGACACTAATGATACTGGCTGCTTACTCCCTCCAATTAGACTCATGACAATGCTTTTAATGTAGAAAAAAAAAATCCCACATGCTCCATAACAAACCTTTTCTTATGCAACGTTTCAACATGTCACTCTGTCAAGTGAGCCTGTAGTTAGGAAGAAAATAAAAGGTCTATAGGGACACTTCATAACAGCACTAAGCTTCATGCTAAACAAGCGCTGACATAACACTGTGCCAATGGCTTCTTGTCAAAGGTGTGCCATGAGTAGGTATTCACAGAAAGAGGTATTTGCAAGGCAAATCAACAGGCAGTCTTCAGACACCTGCCATTTTCAGCAGAACCACAGACTTCCCCCTACCTTCTCCCTTGTCTTCAAAATGCCACCTGTACATTTATGTAATAAAATCAGCAGCTATTTTCTCTGTCCCTCACCTCAGAGTGGAAAGGCTCATTTTGCACACCACCATGATGTGCTTCAGTTGAGAGGCTATAAAAAAGTCTCATACTCACAAACTGCACAAAACATTATTATTTTACAAAAAACAAAAGTTCTTCGGACTGAAAAAATGCATCATTTTGGGTGGGCTTTTCAGAAATACTTACATGATCTAGGGAATATAAGTCAATTCTCTCCCAAACTACTTGCTTTTGAAAAGGGTTACCTTTTTTGTAGGAAGAAAACAAAACATATTTGGAAAGTTTCAATGCTTCCCAATACAGCACTGAAAATCCACAAGATACAGATACAACCACTCAGTATAATCAATAGTAATTAATCAGTAATGATTATTTAACTTTCCTGGATGACTACAAGCATTACTGAGTGCAAATAAGGTCACATGCACTCAGTAGTAATGATCCAGGCTAATCAAGAATAATAACTTTGAATAGTTGTCCATAACTTGGTGTTATTTAATAGTGCTGTATTTTCTGCTAACAATCTTGCATTATTTAGATTGTATTGTGAACAGCGCTGGAGGCTACTTCTATTTAAAATATTTCCTGGAACCACGACCTAAAAATGTAGTATTCTTTTCATTAGTTACAATTAGAATTGAGTAGAATTGAGAAAACTAAGTGCCTGGTGAGCACTATCACTTTTGTTCACACTCCATGACCGAGACAATAAGTCTATTCAGGCTCATGATGAAGAAAGCCCTCACTAAGCCAACAGCAATAGACTTGAAAGCTTTATGAATGCTTCTTCACCAGCCACTCGTGTTAGTGCTACTGCTGGTAATTCAGAAACGGGCAACTTCTGCAGAGATTCCAGTGAATGAAGCAGCAGCATTCCTTCAATCTGGTCAGTTTGGGATAACAGTTATATTTCAGTCATGTGCAGAAGGAAACAGCAGTTTGATCAGCCTCACTGTTTTTCTCAGTTTTGAGGCAGATGACAGGGAGCCAAAGTTTGTAGAAGATGCGAGCCATTCCTCCCTGTGCTAGGCAAGCTGCTCCCCAGGACAGTATAGATTTCATCACTCAGTTCTCTGAGCAGGTGATGGGTCTGTGCTGACTTTTTCTTGGAGACTCCCACGGCTACCATTTTTCTGTCAGCTCAGATGCTATGAGACAGAGCTTCCTAAAAAGATACATTCCCTTTGTTTTAACCAGAAGATTGCCATGGTATTGACCATGTTCATTCTATGCGGGAATTAGTAGATGAACCTGTTAATTTTCCTACACAGAAAAAACCCTTGTAATTTGAACTGTAATTTGCAGAAAAACGTGCATTTGGTTTCACTGGCACATGGGAATATGCCATCTTCCCTCCCTTGTGGGGCCGGGGGCATAAAGGGGCTCTCTAGAAGGGATCTAGACAGCTTGAGGGACAACTCAGGAAGGGGATCGCAAAGCAGTCGATGGTCACCACAGCACTGTTTTTACCACCTGGATAAACAGACAGGAATATTACGGTGCTGACCACCACTCAGGTCACTGAGGTGATGGGAACTCACCTACAGAGGTCCCTCAGGAAGCGCATAGAGCTGCTGTGCTGGGAGGAATCCAGTTCCTTCTTTCCAGTTGTTTTCAGGACCTCTGTGTCACGTTGATGAGCTGCATTTGTTTATGGTAAGGGTCTTTTTTAATTTTTTTTCTTTTTGTAAAGGTGTGGAGACTGACTAGCATGAATCCTACATTTATTGCTTTTCTTCTTTTAAAAGCTAAACAGATGGCCTATGAATTATAAAAAGGAGGATCCACTTTTGTTTTCAGTACATAGTCATGGAGCTTGGTGGGGGACGTCAGTGCCCTCAGCAGTTTGCTGACTGGCAGAAAAGTTTATATGACCATGTTTAATGAGGAAAGTCTGAACACAAGAAGAACAATAGATAACAGCAAAGCTGGTAACCCAGGTTTTGCTGTCAGAATCGGTGGCTGAAAGGAATAAAAATGAAGCATCTTCCAGGTGGATGAGGAAGATGCTGGAGGGCTTTCAGTGGTGAACTCAGTATTGAGGCCAGGTAAGAAGAGCTGTATATAAGTAGAGAATATTGGAACCCGAATGAACCTGGCAGACTGCAGACAGCCCACTTTCCACATGTAAAGGAAATAAGTCCATGAGTCTGAAAGGAGATCTTTTAATAATTTGTCTTTTCTGAAAGGTTTCCAAACCATTCATCTTCTAGGGGAGTTGATTTCCAGTGGATTCCATTTCTATAGGAGGTAGCAGTGGTCATATGGGGAACAGGAAGAGGGAAGAATAGAAAGAATCACTGCACAGTACAAAGAAAAAAATTTGTCTTATGTTCTCACACTGAAACTAAGATTTGTAATTCCCTACTTCAAGGGACTATTTATAAACTGGGCTTACTCTCTCAACTGGAAACGTGAAGAAGGGTTTAGCTTTGCCAGAGTTAACAAAGCAGTTTCCTTTGTTCTGGTGGCAAGGCGTTTGTAATCCCTAGGCCACCTGGAACTGGCTCTGAACCACAGACTGAAGCCAGCTTAGAATCCAATAGAGAACCACAGGGAAAACCAAGGGAGTTTAACAGGTCTCAAAACAAAAGCAAGCAAAATTGTGAGTTTGGCTTGACTTCGAAGCAAGGACAAGAGGGAAGAAGGGAGGATATAAAGAAACGGGTAAGAAGGACATTTGAAATTGAAGTGTCAATCCCTAAATTATTTTTAATCTTGTTTTGGATTCAAGACAATTCATCAGCCCTACAGCTGAATTGAAATTAGAAATATTCACAACTTTGGAAAAAACTTTCTTGGCATTTGTGTTTCTGCAAAGTGAGGGTGGTTTGTTAAAAGAGTCAAGCAAAACAATTTTGTCTCTAGTATGCATGGAACGTTCCCCTCCCCGTTTATCGATTTTCTTATAAAGAGGAAGGAGACAGCAAAGTGGTTGAGTATTTAATATCTACTAGATCGAAAAAATCCCCAAATTTGAATTGCATATTTATACCAGAGGATTTGCTTTTTTTTTCCTTGTAGGTTCATTTTTCATTAAGTGTTGGGGTTTTTATTACATTCTAAGATTTTGGTCTTAGAACCAAGGCTGTGGTGGTAGATCCAAAAGCTGGGAAGTGTATTTATCAAAGCAGCACGCAGGGAACAGCACAGCTCAGACTGAGACCTCTCCCAATGTACCTAAACACTCTGGCTGTTTTAATGACATTTTCATTGGCTCACTGAAATACTGATTGCAGGACTGTATAGGTCAACCCTTACATTCATCTTTGCTCGTTCTGAGTTAAAGCAATAACAGCCATAACTACACCACCATCTGTCCATCTGAAGGTCCACAGCAATTGATGCACTACCAGATCCACTACCAGCTGCTATAAGAACGTGCCTTAATGTCTGACTGGTTTTCAAGATCCTACTAGTAAAAGAAAAACGACAACATGGAAGGATGATCTCAGAAAATGAAGTGCTAAAACAGTACAATGTTAAAAAGCCAATGTTCTTGCATTATTTCTACTTCCTTTGATCCTCCAACATAGACCTGCATTGTGAATCCAGATAGAGGTACCATCCAAGGCCCCATTCCCTTCAAGTAGAAAAAGTATTTGTGCTGAGCTTCCATCACTCTTTAAGAATTTTTATTCTTTCTGTACTTCTTTTCTGCTAAGATTCAATCGCTACACAAGACTCACTAGAAACAAGATAACAATTTGACCCTGACTAAAACATAGTAGATGTCCCAGAGGCCCATGTTTTAGGATGAAGAAAGGCTATACCATCACTATTGAGAAGAAAAAACTGCTGAGCAAGGTCACTGAAAGGTTATTTTAAATGTCTCACATTAATGACAGCTTGAAAAACAGATATCCAGGGACATCTCCTCCTCAAGTTAATCATCAGGAATATAGTTCTCACTAGAGGCACTTAAAAACAAGATCTGTACTCCTCACTGTGAGATTAGCTCTGTTTAGGGAATTTTCAGGCTTCCTGGATACTGGGACAGAGAAGAAAAGATGTTTGGATGTGGCAGTTGGGCAGAATTTCTCACAGCTGGGTCTCTCTCACCAAAACTTTAAATTAAGTTTAAATTAAAGTTGGACTTCAGCTAACATCCTTATTAAGAGGGCAATGTGATACAAAAATGTCAGGATGTGCCTAGTACAGTCAGTGATACAGCCTATAACAAGGCCATGATTTGAAAATTCAGGGATAATCTCTAGTATCATGTTTCTTAAGTCTCTCTGAGAATAGTAAGTGACAGCCAGCCTGATTTGCACACGGTTAAGGGTCAGGAGGAGCTATTTCTTTTTTAGTTGCCTTCACACACACATGCTCTGGTCCTGCTGATCTCTGCATCGTGAGAGAAGCAACTGAAAAACAAATCACCAGTCAGCCATTCCAACGGGGACTACTCAGGCACAGAGAGAAAATCTCCTAGCATTTAAGTTGAATCACACAGGTCAACGGTGTTCCTTGGTTTGGGGCTTTGTTTTTACGTCTTCAAAAATGTTACTTATTAGAAATGAATATATGAAAATATAATACAGAACACAGAAGAAATGCAGAAGCCAAGAGAACAGTAAGTTATCTCAGCATATCACACCTACACTCAGGAACTATCTGGTCTCTATCAGCTTCCACACATCCTGTAATTGGCTGGGTTTGCTCTGAGGGAAAATTTCTTCCTTGCCCAAGAATTACAAGGCAGCAAGTTGCCCTCAAGTTTGCTACTGCAAATTGCTAAGCCCTTTTCATTTATTTCCTAATAATTTTCTATTAGACTTCTGGATATTACTGTTAAATTATATTGTCTTACTGAAAAGCCTCATTACAAATGACATAAATCTGAGGCACAGGGAGAACTGCTCCCAGGAAAGTATTAAGAAATCCCCTTCCAATAATTTTGTATTTGCAATGCCCCGTTTCTGAGAGCACTGAACACTTTCTCCTTTATTTCTTCCAAACCACACAGTGTGTGAATTAGTGTATCTACACCTTTATGCTTTTTTTTATTAGACACCTAGCATGCAAAACAAAAGTTGCGTTCAGGATACCCATCAGACTTGTGTGCAATGCTAAACCTCATTGATTTTGTTGCCTCAGGGAATAAAACCTGTGGAGCGCATCCTTCTTCATGCATGTAAGTCCTATTTTGTAGATGCAATGAGGAAAGGCAAGCCCCTCTCTGTATGTGGGCAACTGAGCACATAAACCACTGGATCAGTTATTATCTCATAGGGTAATACAAGGAACACTATCATGAAGAATCATGAAGTAAATGTCCTTATGCCAATTTGCAATGAGAGCTGTTTGAGTCCTGCAGCTGAGTCCTCCTGGCTGTGTCTTCCCTTAAGCATTTGCCAGAAAAGAAGAAATTATCCTCCAGGATCACTTACCAAATACCAGTTTAACTCCCTATGGTTCTGTCACCTTGTACTCAGGGCATGATGCATTTCCTCAGGAAACCTTCTATTTGTCTGTCCACTCACAGGACACATACAACATTGCCTACTAACATTATAGTTACAACTGGCTTGATGTGGGTTTCGACAGGAGTTGCACCTGGGTAAGCACATTCTCCTCCATTGTTATATGGAGAACAGAAGGGAAATGAAAACTCGCTGACATGCTGGAGAGGAGATGGCTGAGGAGGGCTGAACAACATCTTGGCAATAGGTCTCCTGCATATAAAGCTGACTGCATGAGGAAGCAGTCACACCACTTTGCATCTTTTCTCTCCACAGGCAAGGTCTGAAGCCCACCAGGGAAGGCACTTGTTCCATGAGCAATGAATGACAGTGAGCTGAAATGTTACTGAGGCACTGCAGCGCATGGAGCTTTCACTATGACAACCTGTAGGGACTAGAAAGTAATGCCAGTCATTTTAAAGGTATCTAAAGCTGGGATTTTACTATTAGGAAAACCGAAGGATACACAATATTCTCATTCTTGTGCATGCTGCTGCAACAGGGAAGTCACTGGATACTCTCCAACCACAGAGCAACGTGGGCATTTCAGCTTGAAGCCCTGCCTGTTCCTGCAGCTTCTCATCAACAGTAAACACCGGCTTTCAGAAAGACAGAGGATGGATATTTTTTCTTTTCAAGCTTTAGAGAAAAAGGGTGAGTGAGTGGAAATATACATATCACCAGGGAAAAGAAACAAATCTTTGTTTTTCTGCAAGTGTGTCAAAAGAACAGATAGAACTGATTTCTGTCAATAAAGACAATGTCATCAAAATGATTTGCAGGAGCACCATCAGTTTTTACACAATTTTAGATAGCAAAGTAGAAGCATTCTGATTGTACTTTCCCCTGCATTTTGATAATGCCAAAACATTGTATCTCAGTAAGTTAAATTTTATTTTATCATGAATCATAGTGACTTTATATTGTATCCACTCTAACACTGTATTCAAGTATTGAATACCATATATCACAGGGATTTTGTTTATACAGAATCAGTCACTTTTAATGTGGGAAATGTCACACACTTTTAATGCGTGACATTTAATGTTAGTGTCATACAGAGCCTGGGAAAACTATACCGTGCTGAACCCAGGCACTTGCTCTAAGTGTGAAATTTAGCTGACTCCTACAGACATGCCTGGGACAGTACAGCCCTGAAAGCTGATCATGTACCAGTGTGCAATTGCAACTCTGAGAGGTAACGATGAGATGCATAATCCATCAGCTACTTAGATGTGCTCCTCTTGGACATCTGATGATTAAAGACACTGGCCGACTAGAAAGTATCATTTTTGGATCTTTTCAGAGTCAAGTCTATGGGAAAAATAGCACTTGCCAGCAAAGTATATGGAAGGAGGTATTCTATGACTAAACTGGAATTACAACACTACATTCAAAGGGATTTGAGATACAAAATCACCTTTGTCATGCAGAGTTCAGCACTGAATAAAGCCAAAGCACCTGAAAATGAAACGTTCTGTAATGAGAAGATATTGCCACCAACAAAATGAATGACTGTATTAAAACACATATTGTAAGAACCATAAGAGTTGGATGCAGAGAAAGCAACCTTACCCCTACACATTTTCACATCATCATTTAGTCCAACTTTCCTGTTTGGTCTCTGTTTGGATCTGAAAAAAACCTCTTCTTTCCTTTCGCTTGGAAGCCAGACTTCCAGCACTCAGAAAAATGGTGCAACTTTTCCTGGGATGACGGGTGCATACTGCAGTCCAGGTCGTAGGCATCTGAAACAAGTTCCTCAGCTCCGCCTAATGCCCATTGAAGTGAGAGCACAAAGGTTATGCCACAAATGAAGTTTTACTGACAGTCCTCCAGGCTGTCTAAATCTGATTTTGATTTGCTGGTCATGTGCTCCACAGACATTCAGAAGCCAACAGGCTTAAAATCTACTATCAGTCTGTTTTATTACTGCTCAGAAAGTACTATCTCAATATTTCAGCGACGGCTCGGCAAAGGCTTGATTCTTCTGTGCATGTCCATAGCAATACTGCTCTCCATTAAGAACTGCAGATAGGGACAAAGTAAAGGAAAAAGGATATGCAGATTTCCTAACTTGATTTCTTGGCAGCTCTCTGGCATCAAATGCTGGTATTAAAGATCTGCAGGCTTATTGCCTCATAGGCATTCAAGGCCCTCCACTCCCTTGTTATTCTGCATCCTGTACAAAAATCAAGGCTTAGCTCCATCAGCCAGCCTGGTGACCGCAAACCTCCACCTCCTGCTTTGCCTGCACCCCCTCAAGGCCCAGCTTTCTACCCTCCTGAATCACATTATGGAAATTGCATTATTTTATTTCACCAACAGTTACTTAATAGCAAATATGCACTAGTGTTTTACGCTCACTGATCTTGCTCATAAAGCATCTATTCAGTACTTCAGTTTATTTTAGAGCTGGGCCCAGTTAGAAGAAAAGGCCCCAGAAGCAGTCCCTTGCTGAGGGCAAAGGTGCAGCTAAACTTTGCTGAGATTTCTGCCCTAGCTCATCTTCTCTTCTTTCACTAGGTTAAGAAGATCTAAGTAGGCCCAGTTCTTGTTCTCTCTTTAAAAAACAGAGGCTTTTAATACAGAAAAATGAATGTATTTGTTCAGAGAGCAAAAGCAGCACATGACCTGACAAATGACTGTCTTATATACTCAGAACTTTAGGGCCACCCTACATGTTTAGGTCTGGTTTACTTTCCATGTTTGGTTTTGGTGCTCTCAACTCTGAATCCTTCAGTGAAGATGCTTCGATCCAGAGTGCTGAAGTGAAAATCCCAGAACACCAAACCTCTGTAACAGAAATGCTGACAGCTTTATCTGAAAGTAGCATTGGTGGGTGCTGCAAGATTAATGACATATCCAAGGCCTGGACTGCAATGAGACCTCCAGAACACAGCATTTCCATTTTGGGCAGTAAAGTCATGATACAAATGTCCCAGCATTTATCTGGGAACTGTAATGGAATGCACATCTATCCATTAGTCAGGATCCCTTTTGGATGTCACTGTCTTGCTGTAGTAATAGCCCTGATTTGGCACAGAAAAGGCACCTGAGAACAAAGCAGATCCATGGAATTCACATGCATTAGCTAACACAGCTCAACTCTGCACTCTTTTAAAAGCCCCCGCAGAATCAGGATCCCTTAATATGTTAGAGCCATACTTAACGCTGGAGAAAAATACCACACTTTGGTTTGCATCTGAGTGTCAGCTCAATGTCAAAACGTAGTGTGAGAAAGAGAAGTATGTTTTAATGCAACAATAATTTCCTCCTATTATACACCCACAGCTACCTATGGAACAATGTCTAATTGGTTAATAAAGGAGAGGCAATATTTAAAGTATGGTATCAGACCTCTTCAGGCTGGAGAAGCAATCTCTTTCATTAAGGCTGCTCTAATATTCCTTAATTTTATTCAGTATTACAGGTTCATTCACAAAACCAACATTATGATCACTGAAATGACAATCACTGACACATTTAATATTCACCCATCTCCAAATCACTGTCATATCAGCCTGTCCTTCACCTGCTCATACCCACCCTTTTCAAGCAGCATCTGAAAAATTCCTTCCGGTTGCTTCAAAGATACTCATGCCTTGATGCTACAAGCACCTGTGAGCAACCAGAAAATGCAGCTTCTTGAAAAACAGGGTTTTTTTTCTAGAATTGCGAAGACCTTTTCAACAAATAGGAAAATCAGTAAAATGTGCAGTTGTCATTTTCCCCATACAGTTTTCTTATTTGCCACATTGTTTTGACTGGGAAAAATCTAACAAGTTGGGGGAGAGTGAATTAGCATAGCTCTCACTATTGCCTGTGACATCCTTTATGTACGACTTGCTAAAAACCCTTGGTGTTCAATTCCCTTCTATCAGAGATCTTCCCAGCTCCAGGGTGCTTCCCTCCTTTCAAGCCATAAGCTGCTTCTGGGAGAGGGACCTCTTGTCCCAACTTAGCCTTAGCACCACATCCCTTGTGCCCTTTTGCATAGATGAGTACGAATTGCAGACAGAACGGTGCTAAGGCAAGAGACTTGAAGGGGTTGAATGCAGCACACCCTAGCCACTGGGACAGGCAAATGTGGGATTTCACCCTTTGGGCAGCACAGGGAATTGCACCAGGGCTTCCCACATCCTTGGTGAGTGGCTAGAAAGACATCAATTTAGATTTTAATTGCTTCTGATTTTCTCTTAGAGAACCTAAATGAAAACTTCTTTGTTGAGAAAAACTTCAAAGGTTTGAAGCAAAAGCATTTTCCTCCCCAATTTTTTTCACTCAGCTACCAAACCAAAACACTCAGTTATGCATGCAACCCTAAACCCAGTGTTGCACACTGATGGACACAGTCACCTTTTCATTTCCATCGCACTGAGTTCTCTCTACCAGTCTCTATTCATTCAGTCTACAAAAGAAGGCATTTGTAACAGAAATTTTTAAAGTTTCTAGAAAACAAAATAATATTCTAGAATTACTGCTCTCATTTGTGACCTCTTAATTCTCACAAAGCAGGTGATCCTGGTTAATGACTAAAATGCAAACATCTGCTTATCCTCCTCCAAAAAGATGGATTAATAAAGCTGAAATTACACAGTTAATGGTGTGGATAGTCTACCACAAAAGTGTGATCATATTTCAGAACATTACATCTAGCCCAATTTTAATGAAATTAAAATAAATTACTATTGCTATTTCCTCAGCTATTTTAAGCCACCTATGATTTCATAAACAGTAACAGCAAGAATACATTACCAAATTTTTGGAAGAAAAAATTAATTCAGTAAAGGAAGAAATATAGTCTTTTATGTGTAACCGCTACATATAATATTCTATACTCTGACATAAATCTGAAAAAGGCAAAAATATCTGTAATTATATAAGAAAGCTCTAGCCAAAGCAGGAAAACTGCATAACTGACAAGGAAGATCTTATTGCTGTGCAATGCCTTCCAAGAAGCATGCCATATAGTTTTTATTTGAAAATGAGGAGAATGCGTGAATTATTTAAGAACTTGCCCATTTGTTACCAAAACTACTTTGTTGTATAAATGAGCAAAGAGTTTTGAAATTTCCCAGAAAAAAAGTATGTCCCAGAATTTGATCCAAGACCAATTCTTCATTGTTCACATAGGATTCACACTAAAATTTCTAGAGTATTAAACTAGTAACTTGATTATCACAACAGTGACTTCTTCTATGAAAAAAGTATAGCTCTCTTGAAACATGTAAATCACTATCTTCCCGTAACATTTCAAAATCAGAGAGTTCACATTACACCAAACCTGTGACAGAGCAGCTAATAAAATACTAATTAACTCCAAAGGCTGCAACACAGACTTAATACTGAGTTTGGCAGATGCATCTGATACTTAAACTGGACATTGGTCCCCAGTACAAATCACCAAGCACCACAGCACAGTCTCTGATTTTAGTAGCATTCTTCAGGATCAAAATGGACTGAGGCAGCTGAGACAAGGCAGCAAGACTTAGCAGAGATGGAGAGAGCACAAATTGTGGGCTCTAAACGCTGAAGTTATTTTGCTGCAAATATTTGATATTAAATTCATGGAACTCGTGTATAATTTCAGTATGGAACAGCACACAAGGATGAAGCAAGCTTCATTCTCTGAAACTAAATAGTTTAAAACTGAAACACATAAAGTATCTGTAAACTCCTTTTAATTCAAAACTGGATCATTTAAGGAATATTTATTCATTCGTTCTTAAAGAGTCCTCCTTTTTTATCTTCTCATTTTAGGCAGAGCTGACATCAGCATCCACATGATGGAAATCACGAGCTCCAGCACATGCTTAATTTAAGGCTCATCCAACAGTTCCAAAATACTTCTGAGACATGCATTTCAGTGCCTTACCAAATGAGGTCTGCTTAAATTTATGACAAATCACAACTGCATATTAAAATAAACTTTTCTTCAAAACCAGACAGAACTGTAACTCCCCATGGCCTAACCCCATCAGAATAATTCAAACTGTGTCTAACTCTTGAATAACTCAGAGGATTTGAAAAAGAGCATTACTTAACCAAAATACTTCATGATTTAAGAAGTATCCAGTTCTGAAGGTTTATGGCAAATTGAGAATTTGCAAATGTTGGACTTAAAAAAAAAAAGTAATTAAGTGAAAGCACATGTTTAATTATAGCTATTGGAAGAGGTAACTATAATTACTAGGGAAACGAATTTTGAGACAAAGCATTATGTGACACATAATTATGAGAATGAAAATAATTAGTATGTATTAACTGGGTGAATATCTCAATCCGAGAGCTAATTTTAAACAATTTTTTTTAACCAAGACAATCTATACATTCTTAGTTAGACTTTAACACAATACCCACCTTAGAACACATGTGTAGAAACCACTGTCTTGCAACTCAACCGCGTGAAACCATATTGAATCTTCATCCTTGCTCATCCTAACTTCAGAAAATATAATGGGTTCTTCTAAATCTCCTTTGTTTTTGTACCACATAAGCCTAAGACCTGTGCTTTGGGCCATGCTATAATTAGTTCTGATATAGCTGTAGAAAAGGGCACATTTCACTCGGACTGGTTCACCTGCCAAAGCCATGTATGTCTTGAGATCCACTGACCAGTCAATGCAACCATCAACTGAAAGCAAAACAATAATAAAGAAATATTAGATACAGATACATTTTTTCAAGATAGCGAAAGGCAGCTTGTGAAATGCAACGCAATAAATGAAAAGAAGCTATTGGCAATTAAATGGTTTTATACACCTTTTTTAGTTGCATGTAAATGCGAATGTGCAGGCAATAGAGCACGCTGGGCCTGCCCAATTCCATTTCTTTAGAATATCATTACTTTCATCCCCAAAACACTAATTCTTTAATAAATAAATCAAGTGTTTTCACCTTAACTACTTGCCCCTGTAAACCAGTTTTGAATTCTTTAATTCCTTGTTGGAGGAAAACGTACTTTGGCACCTGATCCCAATCTTACCCCTTAAAACTTTTCCATCCACCTCTGCTAATTATGTTGTGCAAAAAAATTAAATAACAGATGTGACATTTACCATTTCTTTTCAAGGCAGTTCCACATAGCTTTTTTTTTCCTACAGCCTACTCAAACTGTAGAGATATGTATTATATACAACAGGATACAATTACAACATGCTACCTATGCAATCAAGCTTAATACAGGAATTGTACAAATACAAAAAGGGATCTTTCGATGTTCTGTTCAGCAAAAGCTTTTTAAATAGTTTTCTTGATACTTCACTTTAAAAATGAACATATGTCAGCCAGTTTAATAAAAGATTACTTCTCCCTACAATTATTTCTCCCATTATTTTAAATGATCTTAGTTATAATATAATCCTATAACATGCATACGTATCAACGTGTAACTCCTCCCTCACATATCAGAGATCTTTTAATTAAATCTTTTTTATCGCTGGAAAAACTGTAAGCCTGAAAGTCAACCAAGAATATAACCAAAGAAAAAGACTGCAAAGGCAGATCATCAATAGCAAATACACTACCTACAATAAATAGACTTCATGAAATGTGTAGTTTTTAGAATTTATTAATCATATCTAAGTACATGTAGGTGGACATCTTTACCCTTGATATAGCTATCTCAAATTCAGCCAAGCAAGGTTCAAGTTGCCTCTTCTGCATTTACAGTATCAATTCTCAAACTCTGTTAGATGTTCTTATACACTCTTCATTTCATATACCTCTTCAATAGCAAACACTTATAAAGTGATTTTTTTGTTTACTTCCTAAACAAACGTAGTGAGCTAAAATTTCTGCGCGTGGTGGAATATCAGATCTAGTCCTTATTTTAGTGGCTTTTACTGCCTTTAAATTATGTCTACCATTTTTTCAGGCTTCTCTTGAATCCTTCAAACCTGACCGTGATAAATGGAGGGTTTTAATTTTCCCATTGCAGTAAATCAGCTTTAATTGTACTGCAACCATACGAACCATACAATTGAACCATATTTTAAACCTGTTGACACTGACCACTTTCATACATTTCTAAGACACAACCTTCCACATAACATCTTGTGGTAAAACAAACTTTACTTGTAAAACAAACTAACACAGGCTCAAGAGGGAAGGGAAAGCCATTACTCAAACCTGTACTTTTAATGCATCTACTGTCATGAGGGTATTGACAGTCGGAGGGAGACGATACAACACCTTCACCCCAAGAGGTGCGGATCAGGCTACCTGCTCCTGCCACCCACCCCAGAGGCAGATGCAAACGCAACAGCTGGTTGTGCCAACTGACTTCTTTCTTCAACAAAAAAAGCCCCAAACCAAAACAGTCACCTGAAGTTATGTACACACAGTTTCAGTTAACTTCAATTTTCTTTTCCATTCTCATTTTGCTGAAAACATCCTCCTGATTAAAATTAAAATTCATCGCTTTTTGCTTTTAACAGCTACCGTTAATGACATAAAATGAAATGCCAGTAGCAATTTACTGACTTCCCTTTTCTTCACTGCTGCAGCATCACTTCTTCCTCTGTATTCTTCCTCTCATAGCTTAGTGCCACACAGAACAGGACAAGTTTGGGTAACTGTTACTTGAAAATCAGGCACTGAAGTATTTGTTCTCAGAGCACCCTTTCCAGGATTAGAACATCCTTCACCATGACCAAAGCCACCCACTGTAACTCAAACATTCTCTTGCCAGGACCCTGCGAAACTGAATTCACCTCTCTCTGTGATGGTGTTATACAGATATGGGCAACCAGCAGCAGAGCTGGAAAAACAACACAACTCTCCCAGTCCTACAAACCCACCTAATCCACTTTTACATTAAAGCCTGGTTCTGACACCATAAATTATTTTATAGAGGTGGCTTTGAAGGCTTTTACATTGAGCAGATATCAATGTACTCCATATAGAGCTTCCTCACAAAAGCTCTGCGATTTTTTCAAGCCCTGCTCTTTAGCCTGGTATGAGTTTACAATTAAAGAGCAGTGCAGAGCTTACAGTTGCCTTCTCTCAGCAAGGGATGTGAAAGGCAATGCTGAGCTCTCCAGATGGCTCATCCCTGTTCTCCAGGACATACAGGTATTCTCAAAGGCACACCCTTTGTTCCTGTGCTTTAGCAAAGTCCCAGAAGTCTAGGTAGGGGCATAAGCTGAAATGAATAGGGGTGCCCAGAACTGGAATTTAGATCCAAACTAATTCCGTCAATCTAATTATGTCAGTCTTTTCTCAATCTAATCCTGTCATGTCATCTAATGCTTTTGAACCTGTGCTGGTTCAGCAAAGTTAAACCACAGTAAAGAATAATTGACATTCAGACACACATGGAAAGCTTGTGGGTCAAGCCAAAAGGTGCCAGTTTTTAATTTATTTCACAGAGCAGAGTCACAATTAGGAAGAGTAACGGTGTTAGGTGCTGAACCAATATGGGAATCCAGCTTTGGAAGCTGAAAATGCCTCCTCTTCCAATAAAATTTCTCCCACATCCACACCAAACAACTTGTCAACGCACAGCTCAAATTGACACTAAGCATTCAGTGTCATTCAATCTGCCCTCACCTTCCACTTTTATTTGAAAATTTCTTCTCCCTTCTAGTGTGCACTTCTCTACTATTTCATTTTCAAAATTACAACTGCTGAAGTATATAAAGCACAGTGGAACAGATGAAAGACATTTGAATGTTAATTTACAGCCAGGTCATTAGAGTAGCTAAAACCAGCGGAGAACGAGACTGGGGGGCCGGTGCACCACTGGCCATTGCCAGAGCTCCAGTGGAGGCACCGGGCACGGTGACCTGACCCCAGCCCAGCACCTGCATCTCAAAAGAAGAAAAGAACGGAAAGGAGATTTACATCGGAGACCTTTTTCCCATTAACAGTATCTGAATGGAAGAATTTCAGCAGCCAGTGTCGAGGCTGACCCCAACACAGTGAGAGCGGCGGAGGGGGAAGGTGCAGGCAGGCTGCCTGCCCCTCACCCCTGCCTGCACCAGCTGCTCCCCTGCAGCAGCTCTCTCCCTGCAGCATGCCAGGAGGTGGCAATTACGGAGAGGAGAGTACACAGGGAATGGAGTAACCATTCATTATAGGGTTGATGACATCTGCGGAGGGGAGAAGTCTCACAGAGCGCCTTGACTAAATCTTAATTATTGAAGAAAGACTAATCAAATGGGAGACGACTTTTTCCCCTTGCTCTTTTTTTCTTGTTAAATACACAGTCAAGAATGTTTCCTCTTATGAAGCTGTAGAGGCTAAAATCTAGGTCAGGCTCCCCACGCTCACGTGGAAGCTGGAATTTTTCCTCTTGCCGCGCTGTCAGTCACTGGAGCATGAGCATTGTTAGATTCGTTTGGAGTATTCTCCAAGCTGTCATTACGAATGACTGGAGCTGCTTAGGTGAGGTTTAGCACTCCATTATCCAGAACAAAGTTTGCTGTCATTTTTGTTGGGCTAGCTCTCAATATGTGGTAATCAGGGTGGTAAGAAGAGAAAAATAATGACATTAGAGAGAAGCACTTGTTATATAATAAATGTATATACATCTTTTCTCTGCTACCCAATAATCAGCTGATCCTTAATAAGTGCCTGACTGAAAGCCCATTCAAATTAAATCCTATCTATTGTGAGTATATTTTAGATACTTTCAATAAAGACAATTATTTGAAATATTTTCTAAAATTTGGAGCATTGAGAGGATATGGAAAACATTGTCCCATTTTTAGCCCAGCTTCCTAAGGAAAAGAGGTTTGCCCATCTATCTCTCAGTCCCTCCACCCCGTTAGCATAACTTCTGACCCAGCTGACTAAATTCAATCCTATTTTGTAGAACATGAAAGTGTTCAGGTACACACACAGAGCCCTACATGGATGCAGGAGAGAGTCCCAATGTATCCCCTGTGGGCAGGGAAACACAGCAGCAGTTAATCACAGTGGGGCCCCACTGGGCCCATCCCAGTTATCTATCCAGTATCCAGGCTAATGCAACCTGAGGAGAAAATGAATTGAAAATGAAGGTTTCAAAATTATTAAGCAAATTATAGATTAAGTTGGCTGACAATAAGTTACTCTACTTTTATGTTACCAGTCACCCAAAGTGTACTGCATCTCCCTCCCCAACGTTTCCTGGTAATTTCCCATTATTCTTATTTTAAATAAATCTAGTTGTCTAGGGAGCCTAGATGCATTTTAACATGAACCATAATAATTTATGAGCAATTATAGAAGAGCATGTACATACTCTCTGAGTAATTTGTCTTTCTGCTTGCTGTCATATAAATAATTTTTTGCATTGCGAATCTGCCTGTAATAATTTTTGTAGGGATCTGTCACCTACAGCAATTTACATCATGGCATTGTTAAACACGTTTGCCTACCTTGTTACCTGAAAATCTCATTTTAAATTGAAATCATCTACAAATAAATAATTAAAAAATAATATACTAGCTAATGTATTAAATTTATTGCTCCATAAAGCAAGCAATGCTTCTGACTGTAAATACACAGTCAGAAAAAAATCTCCATTCCTCTGACACAGGAGTTATATTTTTATTTATATATTAGCCATAGAACAGCAGAGTCCAGGAGCTGATATCCATCATGCCCAGGGTCTGCAGACGCATAGCAACGATAGATGCACTCCATTAAGGAAGTCCAAAAAGGGATGAAAATTTTTTAGACTTTTAAAGGGGAGAAATCAGTTACAGCCCTTGAATTTTAGGCAACCTGGTTTTTTCAGCTCTTGATTCTAGAGAAAAGGGAACATACCTTACATTTGAGAAAACACAGCAACACCTTTAATAGCTTTGGCTGGATTTGATCTTCACAAAGGGTCAGGATGTTAGATCAGGCTCACCATATATCATTGGTTTCACATCTCTGGCTTTCTGGCTCTGCTATGCTAATTCTGCTACGGTGCCTGCAGACCCCTGCCAGCATCTCATCGCAGCCCAGCGCTGCCATGAGACCTGTCTGTCAGCCGAGCCCAGCACGTGGTCTCCTGCCTCCTCCCAGACCCCTTCCCTGCTCCTCACACCATGAGCCGAGTCAGGGAGCTGAGCCGCCTAAAAACTGACAGCAACCACCACCCCCTACCCCTGTCTGTGATTCTTTAAATACTCCAATATTCAGATATACATTTGCTGATCAGAGAATATATTTCAAACAAAACAGTCTATTGACCACTTTGCGCACTCTTCAAACTCATGGACGTCACCTCCAAAGCAAGGTAAGATCTTTGCTTGCAGAGCTCCCTCAGCTCAGCTGACCTACCAAACTGGACGGTCGAAGGACTCTCTCATAACAATTAATAAAAATCCACTCTACCAAAAAACATCTGAGCTGATATCTCTGACATGAAGAGCAAGTTACCCATTCTTACAGGGGAGAAGGAGAAGCCTACGCTGGCGGTACTTCAGAAGGGAGCGGAGGGTGGCCTTCTCCAGCAGCAGGGGAGCCAATCTCAAATAGCAAGCAGGGAGGAAAGGAGAAGGAAGTTTAGGTAAAGTGTCTGTGATCTTTCTTTTCTGTGAGTTACAGTTTCACCCTTCTTTGAGTCAAGTGAACACTAGTTTTTGACTCTGACTATGCTCATATTTTAAACTGCATTTTAGAAAAAAAATCAAACAGTTGTCCCCTGAGGGATATAGTAAATCAAAAAAATGTATCTGTTAGAGATGAAGACCACTTAGAAAACCACCTTCAATCCTGAGAAAAAAACAAGTTTATCATGATTCAAGCTGAGTGAATTTTGCAATGTTTCTCCTACTACCCTGTTAGCAACTTTAACTAAATAATTCATTTCTATCACACTAACATCTAGATTCAGCAATCATCAACCAAGACTATTTTGCTGCAGAAACACAACATCTAAGAAGAGGATCACTCACAGACTTTGTAGTTTCTCTACTCTGACCTCCATTTTCTGAATGTTCTCTAGCAAGATTTAGACCATTCAAACGTACTGGTGAAAAAGTTTGGGACTTTGAAGATATGTAAAAGTGCAAATATTCCAAAATTCCCAAATCAAATAACAACCAGTGAAAAAAAAAACTTCATTAGATTTAGCAACATTCCAAATCTGGCTCATAAATAAGGAAAAATGCATTTACTTATACAGGAGCTGATTTTTTTCCAAATTTTGATCAAAGCTTCAAATTTCTGTAAGATGGGCTAAAAGGTTTTTAAGATTTGTATATGCTTCACTTTTTTTGACCACCTTTTCTTATGAGCCACAGCTGAACAACCCAACTCAAATGTCAAATATTCCAGCCGAACACTCATAATTTCCTTTGAGGTCAAACAAACTGTAAATATATACTGCCAGAGGTCCAAATAACAACGGAGTGCTCTGTCCTGACTTACGTACGCATATGGAGCCAGAAGCATTTTAGTCTTGCATTGAAAATGCAAAAGAACAAACATACTAGTAGATTGCCAATCTGTAGAATTCTCCAGGGAGAGAAAAAAACAGCTTGGACCCTGAACAAATTCTCAGCTTCCAGGAGGAATGCATATTAATGAGGTCAAGACTTAGAAATTATACTTGAAGAACAAAAATGCTAAAGTAGTGGCAGTAGAAGTTACTGGACAGGTGCATTTCATCCTGTAGCACTTGTCAGAGCCAGCTTTTCAGGTGGCACCTCATCACAGGGATTTTTGGGAATGCTTGCTGATGGAGAGAAGAGCAAATCACAGCTGGCAGGTTAGCTTTTGCCGGAGACAGGGAGCTCTGAAACACATTCTGTGATGGAAAGGAAATCTCTGGTCTCATCACATTCTTTGCTACCTCTTCCAAGTCAGATGTTCCCGCAGACAGATGGACCTGAACTGAAGTACCCTTCCAAAGCTGTGCTCTTTGCTTCAAGCGGATTGCTGTGCTGAGCACAGAGAAAGTGGAGGGCACTAAAGCAACTGTTTAAAATGCAGCATATTTACCCTAAAAATGAGTGTTTGGTGACCTTGATCTCCTAATCACTTCAATATCTGGCAGGTTTTTAAAGAGTCTGTGCTGAAGTTAACAGTACAGAAATTGGAACTTATAAAGTGATTTGGTTTTAAATATTCAGTGTAATGCCTTGATTCTCCGTGGCTGTCACCACGTTAGAAAACAATGTAAAAGGCACCTTGAAAGTCAACAACAGTAGAGCCAGGACATGAACAATAAAGAAATCGTACTTCATGGCTTTATGCTTTCGTATATTTTATGAAGTCCCAGACACGGGTTCAGGACTGTGCCCCAGCCTGTCCTGCCTTCTCAGCCCCTCCTGCACCGCCCGGCCCCTGCCCTTCCCGCTGCAGTTCCCCTCCCGCACTGGGGCAGGAAGATTTGGAAGAGTTGTGGGAAAGTTCATTTTCAAAGCTCCTGCCTCTGCCCAGCCTCCATCTTTGCTCCCACAGACGTAAAGCCAAGTGAGTGATATGCAGTGAATAAGTTATCCGAACAATTAAACTTCTTTTCTTGTTTGTGGATCTATAAATGAATCCACATTTCTTCAAAGTCAGCCATGAAATAACATCGTTAAATTAGCACATCTCCCTCTTTTCTTCATCCCACTAGCAAGGGAACATTATTTTAAACAAAAAGTATGTTGCTCTAGATTGGAGTAGCCAGATCAGTTACATGACATTACATCTGCTTCTTGGGCTGAATAAGTAACGAAACGTTCCTGTTAAATACTGAAATTTAAATTCAGTAAACAAAAAAATCAGGCACCCAACAACTCAGTGCAAACACAGGTATGAACTCAATAAAGACTGTAAATTAGCTGTTCACCCAGCTCTGAAACCCATCTAAACCCCAATATTTTTTTTCATATAATGCCCACAAAATCTAGTAAATAAGAATACTTCCACTTTCTAAGCTCCAGAAAGGGGAAAAAATAATTTTTTCTAACATCTTCCCCAATTAATATTGCTATATACCTTTAGACAAATTAGAAAAAGAAAACAAGAAGAATCAACATCTAAGAAAAGGGAGAATAATAACTGATTTAAGTAACGAGTAAAACATTTGCATTTATAAATAAAAATTTTAAAGGTTTCGGATAAAGAGCAACACACTGGAAATACGCTTTATACCTGAAGGTTTACGCAATTAATATTTTAAGTGGTGTTGACTATACACAAGCTCTTTAAGGACTCTCTCCGAGACGGTTTTAATATTCTCCAGCCAACCACATTAACCCATGGAGACTTTCACACACTTCTGTTTTCAAGTCTTCAGCACCATGCAAACTTTGGGAACAAAGCTGAATTCATTTCAATAATTGATGAGTCTCTTTTCATTAGTTCCTTTGAATAAAGTTACTGAAGGTAAAGTAAATGGAAACTAGATCCCAGATCAGGTAGTTACAGTCTCAAGTAATCACACAATTAGGAAACTATATCCACTGCTTGTTATTCGCAGTAGGGAATTGCAGGAAAGAGCTATGAATAATAAGAATTTAAAATTAAAGAGAATGAAACTCTATTAACTTTCTGGTCCCTGAGGGGCACAGGGACTGGTGCAGATGCACAAGATTATTTTATTTTTCATCTGTTCTTCAAGTATGTAGACAGTTTGAGCTGGATTATCTGCTTTGAGGGCACAGTCCTCTTGAGTTTGGATTAGGTTAGGAAGACAGGCTCCCTGTTGAATACACTGGGCTAAATTCATTTCTTCTACTGTCTGCAGAGGGGAATCCTTGAGTAACACAGGTCAGCTGTAAGGGCTTTTACTATATCTTGCTTATGGCGGAGGAAGACTGCTCGACAGAAGAAGAGAGCAAGGAGACTATCAGGAGAGCCTAGGGATAGTATCACAACCCACCACAAGAGGAAAGGAGGACTCAGTTATTCCTGTGGATGAGCTACATGGTATTTGTGCAAGGTTTAAGTAATTATTCACTGGGACACCTCAGCAGGGACATTTCTGGTAGTCCAAATTCCCCATTTACTACGGGCAACTCATGCCTGACCAGTGCACCTGCCTTGCCCGCACAGCCAACCATGCCATCATGCCAGGCCTTTGAGCTGGAGCCCAGACTCCAGGCCTTCAGAGGCCTCGTCCAACCCATCTGACCCCAATGATTTGATCCTACCACCGACACAGCCCTTGCTGGTCACAATTCACAGACACATAAAGGGAGCCTTTCGCAGAAACGCCCATACCTGTGTGCACACGCTCTCTACTCTACTCATTAATCATTTTCTAGGTTACAAAGGTGCAGTCAGTCCATCAGAAGATTACCAAATGTTTTACAAAACTAGTTCCCCATCATAAACACACTAGGTAGAATGATTGTTTTGGGCCTTGGATGTTTACAAACTACTTGATGAACACATTGCAAAGTTATTAAAAAAAAAAAAAGAGAGAATGCACAACTTTATATCAGGACATGCTCATGAATAGAAAGGAAGAAGTCAAGTTCATCTAAATTTACTTGCAACAAATAACCAGCTTCGGTCATTTGCTTTGTCTCTACATATTTACCTTTGGACATACTTACCGTTTTACAATTGCTATGCCATTCCTCCTGCTATCTAGCACAGATAATTTCAGCTGCAGTGAGCCAATTACCATTTCCACTTGCATGACAGGCAGACCTCTGTTTGAAAAGGTTGTGACCCACGCTCTAACCTAGGTTGTAATTCCTCCTCTCATTTTAATTCATTAGCTGCATGTATGCAGCAGAATTTAAATAGGAAACTCTCCTGACGGCAGAACACACCAAATTTCATTTCAGTAAACTGAACACTCACAAATCAAAACAATATTTGCTTTTATAGGACAACCATGAATAGAAGTGTTAGAGGGTTATTTGATTAAAATGTGTCTGGAACTGATGAATTATTAAGTGCTTTCAAACCGAGACATTTTTAAACAGTAAATGTTGTTCTTAAGACTTTTGTTTCTATTTAAAATGAACAAACATAGAGTTATCCTTATTGCAAGCTATTATAATTACACGTAAGAAAGAAAAATGAAGGATGATTGAAAAATGAACCATTACAAGAGCTACTTGTGTTACAAACATATCTCTCTAGGTAAAGCAGCAAGCGGTAATGTAGTGCTGTGCTCCGTAACACAGCATTGCACATTTGTTTAGGTACACCTTTACCATTTACATACACGCTTTCTAAAACCTGCCTATCGCACCATCGTGCAGCACTGCATCCACCAGCAGCTCCACACACGCCAGTAGTGTTATCTCCAGTGAAAACAAGGGCACATTTATGAGACCACATGGACTTTCATTTCTCAAACACAGACTGAGAAAAGACTCCATCTGCCAAATCCCCCAAAAACTCAACCCACTTCCAGATCAGTTGTGAGCAGCGGCCCTGGGCAGGCCCTGTCACTAGTATACGACCCCTCCTGGTCCCCTCTTGGGCTCCCATTCCTGGGGCCTCGCTCCTCCCCAGCCCCAGCCTTAGCCCTGGTGACAGCCCCTCGTTAGGGACAGGGACCATTTTGTCATCACCGGGGCTGCAGCTCCCCACATGGGCACGTTCCCGGGGACTTCATCCGCTTTCCGGTCATTTTCCCAAGTCTTGGCTCAGAAGACTCAGACCAGGGCCAACGGCTGACTGAAACCCCACAGAAACTGGCACTGTTTTGAGCCGACACAGAGCAGCAACTATTATCTTTAAATAAGAACCATCATAAAGCAGACAGACCCCAAACCAGCCCAATTTACAGCCTCTTCCTCACACTTCCCTGTAACTTCACGAGCCAGAAACAAAACTGGCAGCAGGAACGTTTCATTTATTAGTAAGCAAAAGCGACTAACAGCAAATACTTCATTACTAATACATCATTTGCTCAGAACAGCACAAAACAAACAGGTCTGTGTTTTATTCATGGGCCTCCTGTCATCCTCAACGGCCCCAACTCACTCTGCAAAACACGCAGCTGCCGCGTGTTTCACCAAGCAGCGCCCAAGAGGGGGACGGGAAGATGGAGAGATGTTTGAGCTCCGGGCTGAGGCTGGCCAAAGATGTTCGTTGGGATTCGGGATGCGGGAGAGGAGTCGGGGAGCCCTTGGCACCTGAGGCCTTTCTTTGGATGTCACCATGTCCTCCAGCTGGGACACCTTCCTGTAGCCCCACCATCCATCAACACATTGTTATTAAATCATCAGAGCTCAACATTAAAAGACGACTCTGAAAAATCATGATAAAAGCCTCCACCTGAGCTACTGATAAACCAGAAAAATCACATAGCTGGAGTAACTTTTTAAATTAATGTCTCTCTACTTGTACTGACTGGTTACTCAACACTCACTAAGCAATGTGGAGACTGCTCATTTTCTGTCATGCTTCTTGCTCACTCCCAGTTTCTTGACCTAACCCCCAGCCATCATTTACTTTCCCAGCCTTGGGAACTGACTGCCGTAATAGTCTGAGGACAAGTGTTTAAGTAGTATTTTAAAATGATTAATACAACAAAGCGTTGAGGTGGTTACACCTGGATTGGCTTCTGTAGGGATCACCCCAAAGAAAATCAATATGTTTTCCACTTAGGAAACCATGTTTTAAAATACAGAAAATCAATATTTAAATTCTAAAACCAGAAAAAAAACTCACAGCGATTAGGGAAGACAGGACAGAAATAAGAAGCTGGATACCTTCTTCTTCCATCTTCTTCACAAAGAGGGTGCTCAATTCCAAGCCTGGCTGCAGTTACCTCAATGAGTTTGAGGGGCTCCAACTGCTCAGTGCCCTGGGGACTCCCGTCCCTGCTCGGGGCAGGCAAGCTGTCCCCGCTCCTCTCGGCAGGCTCGGGGAGGGCTCCTGGCTCCCAGAGCTCAGGGTGGGGCTCTCCTGCCTCCTGGTCCCCTGTCCTTCCCTCACCGCCCCTGCTAAATGCAAGTTGAATTCAGCAAATAGTGTTCAGTGGGGAAGCCTGGGGATGGGGCTGAGGATTAATTTCAATAAACGGTGTTGTGAGTGAATACATTCCCAATTAAAAATGTTCTATGTAATTCAACCTAGTCAATTTTATTATTATTTTGACTTTACTATTTTTTCAGTTCACAATGACAGATTTTTTTCAGTTCAGATGCCAGAACTGTCATCTGTCCAGCTCTACATCTGAAGAAAGAGGAAAACAACTGTTCCCAGCCGGAGGGGAAAAAGCGCACAGGAGGCATGTGACCTCAGGGTAGGGATTTTGGGCTACAGTCAGGGAAGCGAAGTGAGAGGTCTCTGACAGTATAGCACGTGTTCCCAGGGCACAAAAAAAGCGCTTTGAATCAGCTCTCACCAAGGTTAAAGCAGAATTTGAGGGCAACACATCAGTCTTGTTTTCATATGATACAAGGTCCGGCCTTAGAGGTGTTGATGGTGTTCAACTCCCATGGAGGTCAGTTCAGTATGCCCTACACAACCTCTGCACCCTACAGCACTGGGTGCCAATACTCCAGGGAGCACATCCCTGCAGCAAACCCTCTTTGTGAAAGAGGAAGGAGAATAAAACAGAGAGGGACTGTGTTAGAACCAGGGGTATGAATCAGAAATGAAGAGGTGCAGACATCGTACAAACTATGTTAAGGGAATTGCTGATAAAGAGAAGTTCTTCAAAGATGAAGACACTTACTGTTGTATTTCTGTTAAAAATAAGAGTATCATAAATGCAATCATATTTTTTCACGTGTCACTTGTGAAATAAATTATTTTTCACTGTGAGGTTGACAGTGTAAGAAATGCAATTAGAATGATTTGCATATTAAAGACATTACTATGTCTTCACTGTAAATATTTCCATCATGATGACTTTTAATAGAATCTTTGCAAACAGAAATATAAATATCCTCATGCCAGATTTCACATAATCTGAAATCATGCTGTGTCAAGTTGTCAATTTTAAGAATTCTCCTAAACCATTACAAATCTCATTTTAATCTCTAAAGACTCATCTGATTTTACATAACTGAAAATAACCACTGCTTGTATGTGTTAATTTTGATGTGCAGTGAATAACATGGTGCCAGAACCCTTCCAGCCAACCACTATTTTGAAAAGCTGTGCTAAGTTTTCAATCTCCAGACTGCCCAGGGGTGCATAAACCTTTACAATGCATTTTTTTTGTATTGTTTAATACTAAATATTCCAAAGTATGTCATCAAAATAATGAGAATTGGATTTTTTTTCCTCTTCCCTGGGACTGATCAGTGAGTCTTCAGTAAGCAAATACAACCTCATTAATGAGCTACAAACTTGAGACAAAAAAAAGCATCCCTAATAGCCCAGTTGCTATTGGACTGTATCTCTGTGTAGTAGCCTCCTGCTAGAAGAGGCGAATCTACTCAGCAGGCATAAAGGACCCTGCACTTCTTTGCTTCTATTTGCCTATATTAAAAAATAGTCTTAACACTCTAGAGAGCACAGATAACACACCTGAAGGATGGGAGGAATGACGGCAGTGTCCCACTAGACCCAAACCAGCAGACATGCAAACACAGGTATGGACAGAGGGGACTGGCGTTAGAACCTTGAGTCTCAAGAATATTCACAAACTTTCACTGTACCTACATGTATATAAATCAAAAGAATATGGTGCAGGAAAGAGTGAGTTTCAACCTGGTTTTGCAAACTTTACATTAATTAGGAAAGGATTCCTCAAATGCCCATGCATCTCCAAACTTTGTGCTGGGAAGACCATTTACTTCTAAATGACAAGTGTAGGCTGCATGCAAAATACCCTGAATCTTTCGTTCTCTAAATTACTGTTAACCCAACATTATTCCTGCCTACCTTGGGTTTTTAAATGGAATTACATGTAGCCCGCAGCTTCAAATCTAAATGAAAAATGTAGCTCCAACTGAACCTTAGGGGGAAAAAAGGTAAAAGTTAATGAGATTTAAATTAGTAACAGCCAAAGCTTTCCCTTAAAGAAAATATTATTGATTTTAAAGAGCCATCTAATGAAAAAGAATGGCGCTCATTTAAGACTTTGCATGAGCTACATTAGAGATTCATTTATAATAATAAATAAGCATGTGCTTTACAGTGCAATGAATCAGCAAAATTTATGTACATATTTTTATGAGTTAACTACACGTTCCTTAAGCCTTTAATCACAGTTTTGGGTGAATTGTTTACGGTAGTAAAGAAATCACAGTTTCTAAGGCCCAGACCATCAAAGATAATTAAGTATCCATTCCCTATAAGAATTAAACACCTACACAACTCTGGGGTTTATAATCTATTCTTCATTTGTAAAATGGAAATGGATACTCTTTCCCTTATTCTTTATTAAACAATGTTTCTATTTTAAGCTCAAGTAACTAATTACTGGAAAAATTCTCCTATGAATGCTCTGCAGTTTTTACACAATAAGTACAAAAAATTAGTATTGCCAGGAGAGGGTATATATATGCACTCTTTGTAAATTCCTTAAATAGGCAGGAAATTTGTCAAGCTGCTGGTTTTCCTATATTTTCATTCAACCACAATTTTATACAATCACAAGATACTTCATCATATCAGTACAGTTCAGGAATATAATATTGTCATCCTATGACATTTAAATATGGAACACCAGTGACCGTGCACAGGTAATTATCTGGTTGCATGTCATCAGCTTACCACATCCAGTTACTTCTCTGAGTACTGCTAAGAAAACAGATGAAGTCTAAAGGCCTCCAAGAAAGTTTCAAATGACTTTTAAAACTAAACTACTTATACAAAAAGTAAGCATGCCTGGACCCAGTCCAAACAGAATTTCACCTCATAATTAATTAAAGCTCCAGACGAAACCCATCAGAACAAAAGGAACATTCCGTTCGTTTGCTGAGATACCTGAAAGTGCTAAAACTTTAAACTCCATAACTGGTAAAATTCCCTCTATCTCAGTTGCTGAAACCAAGCTTGCTTGGGGGAACCCCAAGCCCCCAGCCTGGTTCTTCAGCTCCCACCCTGGTAGGTACCTGCTCAGATTCACTGCTCAAGCCATAGAGCTGCTTGGAAGCACCTCAAAGGGCTGTCAGGGTGCTACACATGGGCACACTGACCTTCCTGTAGCATTGACAACAAAAGGTAGTGTTTAATTCCTCACAAACTCTAAAGATTAAATTTCTCCCACATACAGCAAAACCAGAAAGAAAGGTAACTACAGTTCTCTTCATAAAGCAAGAAACACATTCTTATGTCTCAAACTAAGCTTGTGCATGCCAGGATAACAAAGAACAGGTAGATGTCTCCCATACAGTACCAACAAGTACCACAATCCTAGTACAGCACTGGTTTTGCAATGCAGTTCACCAAGACATCATTTCACTGGGGAGATAATACTTGTCAAAACACGTCTGAACTGTTGGACTTCATTTTCGCTTTGTTAAGGAAAAGATAGATTTGCAAAGAGATGCCTTTATTTTTAATAAAAAACATTTGTACACATTAATTTCACCTGCTGCAAGACTGTGCCTTCAAGGCATTCTTTAAAGTAACTGTATAAAACTTAATCTGTGTGTTTCGCAGAACTCACAGTTTGTGAGCTGATTTACACATCCCTGGCAGACCTTCTCCCCTACCTTCAACATCCTGCTGTTGTCCACCTTCACATAATTTTGGTCATCTTATCCACATTATTGTTACAATTCAGAGGAGTAGTGCAGCTTTGAATCAGATCCTACTGTTGTCCTCCCTTACCTCTCTCAGTTCAATCCACAAAGGCGGTTTTGATGTACAGAAACTACATTTCATCAGGAAGCTATTACCCCGGAGGCTCCACTGCAGGTATACACACACATGCACTCCTGCCCTGAATGGAGGCAAACAGGTCCAAGTCAATGGCTGGTCTTCAGATCACTCCAAAGCAGACGTGAGGTTGGGAGATGGTCAGTCCCTGGGATCAGCAGAACCCCATGATTCAATCTGGTTTGAAACAAACCCCCACAAACCACATATCGTTTAGATGTGGACGCTTCTGCCCCATATCCTTTGTTCTAACAACCCACTCTTACTGCACCAAATTACGTGCTAACAGATCTAGCCCAGGGTGCCCGAAGATGGGACTTTCTACTCATTTTGCAAGTGATATGCTTCAGACTTCACGCATTAAAAGAAGAGCTCCCAGAGGCAAGCCAACTCTCAAACATGTAATCTTTGGGAATAACTTTTGGTGGAAAGAGGGAAATTGTAATTGAAGTACACTAGGTTGGTTTTGTATTTTGTTCTTCCCTTTCTTTAATTATAAAGTAAATTAATAATCATGACCATTGTGTTTGTTTTTAACTGTGGTATGCCCTAAGGCATTAAAAAAAAAATGAAACTGCACGAATTGCATCCCTGAATGGATCTTAAGGGAAATAATTAATAAAATCTACCGTATCATTGCCTGTTTGTCTAAACTATCTATTTTAGTAGTGTTCAATAAAATTCCTTGGGGATCAACATAAGCCAGTCCTTTCTACCCCATGCAAATGTGACCAGAGTACATTGTACATCAGCGAGATGCACCACAGAAGAACCGTGATGGTTTAGGAGAGTGGTGTGGATGGGAATGCTCATTTTTGTAACCCCAGATCTGGTTTATATCTAAGCCAAAGGGACTAAGAACTACCAGTGGACAGACGGCATCAGCTGGCAGTTGAAACAGTCCTAAATTGAAGAATAACCTAAGCTAGATCTGAGGGAAGCAATGAACAGCTGTTACTCAACCTGCTGCCATAGTGATTTTCACATCAAAATAAGCCTAAATTTTAAAATGTTTCTCTTGCTTTTATTTGATTCCACTTTATACCGCACTGTTTCTTTTCAGTCTTTTCATAGCTGACGGAGGGGTCACTTTCTAATGTCTTACGGACCATAGCTCAAGAAATCCTGATTTAAAGCCTGCTTCCCAGCAAACCAGTTTGTACAGAGCTCAGCCTCCTTTGACTATGTGCAGCCTTGTACTTCTTGCTAACAACCTCTAGATTTTAATTACTACTGCCCACATTCAGTGAAGAAAGTTTAGCACATCACCTCTGAATTCCAAACCTTTCACAAGTACCAGGCTTCCACAAGCTTTTTTTTCCTTCTTTTTTTTTTTTCTTCTATCTCCTACAGGTTGGGTTTTTTGCATTGTTTCAACCCACAGGGTTTAACTAGGTTTATATGCAGTCTGTATACCAGTAAAAACTTCAAAACTTAGACATGTAAAGTTTGTCTTCCTCCCCAAGAGCCTTCAGATGAGTGTTTGCTCCACTTTAAACATTCTAGTGGGAATTCCTACAAGCACCTTGCCCTTTCCTTTCTGCCTGCAGGAGGATTGCCGCTTTTGTTGCAGGGAGACAACTAGTAAAAATATTAAATATTCTGGCCATACACACCCAAGCTTCCCTAGCGGAATGATGTACAAGAGATATGGTATTTCTTTGGGGATGGAAAAGAGGCTGTTCACAGGAGGTGGCTGAATCATTCAAGCATTCGTTATATCTGTAACTTTACCAAGTCTCTTTTGAGCTTTACAAAAGTTTCATAGTCAGGTGAGGCCAAGCGTTGTACTCTTTAAGCTTCAAGCTGCAAATGAAAGAAGACCTCCTACAAAAGTATCTGAAGATCATTTCTTCCAGCTCTGCCAAGGCCAGGCTTTCTCTGATCTTACATCCTCCCAAATGGTGAAGGCTATCTTAAGACAGCCTTCTCGAGGAGACAAAGTCTGCCCACCATTCAGAGGCAAGATTAATATGCTAACAAAATCCCTTAGTGATTAAAGATGCAGTTTCAACTCTGATTTTCTTTTGTTAGAAAAAATGATCTAGTACAGACTTTGTCAAAAGAGCTTTGTTAACACTAACACTTACAAAACAACTATGCTAATATGACATTTTCCATCCGCTTGTTCTGTACTTTTATGCCACTTAGCAATGAACTAAAGCAATTCCCTCCCAACCTTTAATATTCGGCCATGTGAGTATGTGGGAGGCCACTTTTTTATTACTTTTACTGTGCTAATTTATTGTCATTTATTACTTACTTAGAGTACACTTGCACTTTAAACCTGACTAAATACGCCATCTGGCCAATAGCCTTGTTGACACAATGTTGGTTTATTAAAAATGGTTATTATACTAGTAAACTAGTAAGCATGCGACGTCCCCATGCTTTCATACAAACTATGCCCTGGCAGTCGTTTGAGCACACAGAGCAGCTTTACTGCTTACTCCTGAAACATCTTAGAAACCTGAATGAAGCTGAACTGGGAAAGTCGTGGGGAACTCTGGCAAGTAAAGAAATAATATCTTGCTGTGACACTGGAACCACATTTAGAAAGGGGACAAAATGGCCATCCTTTCCTAACTAGCATTTGTAAAATGCACAAGAGTTTTCAAAAAGCCTCAATTCTGCAATTCAAACATGCAGGTAAACTGGTATTTGTACAGCCACCAAGGTTCAGCCACATAGCACTTGGTCATCTCCTCTGCGTTTCTATTATGCACGTTCACCACTTAGTGTGCTGAATAAAAATACAGGCCATGCCCAGATGTTTATAAAACAGATAAAAATAGGCTTATCCCTAGGAATATACAAGCTTGATAAGAAATTTAGATAAAAGGAAGTAATAATTATCCCTATTTCTCAAAGTAAACAGAAATATTGAAGCTCCAAGGCAAGAAAACATTTTCATACACAATAACTCTTTAAAAAAGACACTGTTCAGGCAGTTCCTGATGAAGGTAATAGTAGTGAAGGGAACTGAAAACAAATCTGCAGCCCACAGCTTTCACTGCCTAAGCATCCTGCTCATAGCTTACTTGGTCTCCAGGATAAAAAAATAATCAAAATGAAATCCAGACTGAAATAATCAGCCTTCCACATTATTTTCACCTCACAGTTGTCAGAGTCCAAGAGCAGAGACCACGATTTAGACTTATGCCACAGACGTCTCTGCTAAGCCCTGAGCACTGAAGGATCCCCAAATTGTGAGTTCACTGCTAGAGCCCTCCTCAGAGGAGTTGTGCGCACCTAGCACCTCTCATGGGGTGCCTCTCCCATCAGCATCCCACACACACCACCCTCAAGCTCCCTGAAGTTGTGGGTTTGCTATGTGATACACTTGAGATGATCCCTTAAAGGGCTGGGTTTTTCTTTTTTTCCATCTTGGCTCCCCAGTTTTTTCCCACCAGCTTTTCCTTTTCAATCTATGAACAAGAATATTCTAGCTGAACTTTCAACACCTCAGTCTGTTTCTGGAGACAGCTGGCTACACAAGTCTGCCTATTTATAACTATTTTTAAAATACACATGAAGAGAGAGGCATTCAGATTAGAGGGGCTGGCTGAGGACTTAAAGTGCACTGTTTAAAAAAAAAAAAAACAAACAACAACAAGAAGCTATAACTAACCACCTCTGCATCATTTTTCTATTTGATTTCCTTAACAGGTATTGTGATTTCTAAATTTAGTTTTCCTTTTCATTTATAAAAGCCTCTTCCTGATTGTACTCAAACTAACATTATTTTCTCCATGGAAAGACCTGGTGCTGCCTTTCTTGACTTGTAACTTCATTTCCACTCAGCCTCAGCTTTTACACAATACCTGCCCCAGCTCAGCAAGGAGATCTTGAGCATTTCTATTTCTAAGGAGATGAGGTGCGGACCACACGGGGAAGTGATGGGACTCAAATACATGGCCCAACTCTGCAACGGACAGATGTCTGTAACATCATCACCAGAAGGGACACTATGCTGTGGGCTGGACTTAAGCTTCAACAGCGAGCCAGCCCATATAGAGATAACTGCGCTGTCACCCACACGTGAGCCAGCAAGGAATGTTTAGTGCCATATGGCTGCATCACGCTGAGAGTGATGCTCATTAAGGCGACAGTGTGGCACTTGCTTTTATTCTCTGAACAGACAGAGCCCTAAAATCTCCAGGCTGTCAGTTCAGTAGGAAAGAAGAAACTTACTTATTTGGCCAATTTCTTCACACTATGTTTTTTATTTGTATTTTAAAGCTTTCATCCCCAAATCACATCAAAGGACAAGGTTCACTGTCTGTCTGTATTGGGTTTGCATGGCAAGGTAGACCCTTAATCCCAGGGGCGTGGGTTTGAGGCCCACATCGCACACCAAAAAGGACTGTCATAGTTTAACCCCAGCCAGCAACTAAGCACTACGCAGCCCCTCTCTCACTCCCCACCTCAGCTTGACAGGGGAGAGAAAATATAGTAAAAGGCTCATGGGTCAAGATAAGGGCAGGGAGAGATCACTCACCACTTACCATCACAGGCAAAACTGAATCCACTTGGGGAAAAGTAACTTAATGTCTTACCAATCAAATCAGAGTAGAGTAATGAGAAATAAAACCAAATCTTAAAACACCTTCCCCCCACCCCTCCCTTCTTCCCAGGCACAGCTTCACTCCCAA
>JAVKLA010000039.1:8141456-8175482 GCA_034782735.1 Sagittarius serpentarius | reverse complement strand
CTTCACTGAAAGGGTTGTCAAGCACTGGAACAGGCTGCCCAGGGAAGTGGTTGAGTCACCATCCCTGGAGGTATTTACAAAAAGTATAGATGTGGCACTTAAGGACCTGGTTTAGTGGTGGATTTGGCAGGGCTAGGTTAACAGTTGGACTCAATGATCTTAAGGGTCTTTTGTGATCTAAAGTATTCATTGATTCTGTGATAATAAGAGTACTGCTCTGCAAAAATCTAGCATTTTCTATCCCTGTTTTCTTTACATGCATATTGTCATTTACTGCTGTTTTTAATCAAGAGCACAAAGTTTTCATATTACACAGTGCAGCCAAATAAAACCATCAGTATCTTCAGCTGGAGGAATTCACTCACTTTGGTGGATCAGTGTTAAATTAACACTAATTGCCTAATTATCATGAAAGAATCACAAGGAAAACAGTTCTGTAACAAAACCCATAACAGCTCATGTTAATAGGAAGACTATTGGAGATAACACTCATGTTTCAGGGATTGATGCAGTCTGTAATGTTTAGACTGGAGAGGGAGGTGAGGATAATCAGCGCTGCTTCCTGTAAGATTTTTTTTTTCCTTGATCTTCCAAAAGACCTACTGCTGCTAACTTGGGTGTCCGAAGTATTTTGTACCCAAATGCTTATCCAACCTTTCTAAAACTATTGCAGTGTTTGGATGCATGGCGTAAGTTCATCCAGAGATTTGCCTTGTGAGGATGAAGGATGGTCTGCACCTCCTAGCTATTACTCATCTACTACCAGTCTGACCGGGAACTCGGCTCTCTAAGAGCCTTTACATGCTTTTTGATATCAAAACCCTATTCAGTGGCTTTTTGCAAATACAGTTTTTGCTCAAGTTTCGGAAACCCTCACCCAAAACAAAACCAGGACTTCACTTTAACAGAGTGAGCTGATATAGTGGTGATGAGTAAAGGGTGGGATGAGAAGTGTCAGGCGCAAAATCTCAGGCAGATACTTGTGCCCAGGAATGTTGGAAAGCCAAGGCAGAAGAGGACCATTCCAGGGGACTCTCAGGACTGCAGTCAGAGCCCGACTCAGAGCATCCTCATTTCAGTCCAAAACCAACCATGCCTGAACTACTGAGTTCAAAGCACTCCAGGTTCATTTTCACAAGTAACTACCATGATTTAAAGTAAGTTGATTGTTGGAGACGTTCTGAAGTTAAGGAGCTACCCAACATCCATTACTTTTACTACTGTGTTGGGAACACAGCGCCTGAAGCTAAAATAATTTTTCTCCACAGCAGTCAGAGTTCAGGGCAGGGAGGCTCATTACTGATGTGCACTTCCGTCACTCTGGACTACTTCCAGTTTTCAGCTCCTGCTTAGATCCCTTCGTTCACCCTGTATTATTGACAACTGGAGGATAATTAGTCCATCATTGCTTGGAAAAACTAGAAGGTTTTCTATGTTTCTTTCCACTCACTTAAGCTGGTATACAGTAGTACCTTATACCACAATTTTGTACTTTACTCTTATTAAGGTCTTTCACCTCCTGTTTCTTAATATTGAGATACTGAGCAATTCCTTGGCTTCATTGTAAAATAAAAGTTACATCACATTTGAGTTGATGCCTTCCAGCCAACCTCTGCCAAATACAATTTGCTTAAAAACCTAAACCTATCTAGCTGAAGCTGGACAAGAAACTTGTGAAAAAAAGCTGCTTTATAAATAAACCTTGTATGCTTGCACTTGGAAAAAAAAAAAAGCAAGCTTCACACAGGAACTAGAGAAAACCTGACTCCACATAAACAGAGGAGACCTTCAACTGTATCAATACACTTCAAAAGGTTCTGCTAATTAAAACAAAATGACTCCTTACAAATGGAGCAGCAGTTTAGCTAGGTTTGAGTAGGCAGCATGTGACTCTTGCTTTCAGTTCCTGAAAATGTGACAGACATAACAGACAGACGTTGAGTAAGAAGCCACTGCCTCCACAACATGCTGAGGGCCAAACTTCAATTTCCTCGTAATGGCACGGTGGTTCTGAAAGAGAGTACGAATGGGTTGGGGGTTTTTCTCCCTGAATGTATTTATAGCCATGTTAGAATTATTCTGATGGCCATCAACTGTGGTCTTCTGATGAAGCCACTGGGCTTCTTACAGAAGGTGCATTTGGACCCATCTGAAGAAAAAAAACGCAGATATTAAACCTGGTGCTACAAATCTATCTTAACACAGTCAGAGAGCACTGAATGTGTTTAGAAGTCTTTCAGAATATTTATCGTATGCACAAGGTGTTCTTTTTGATGCCATGAATTATAAAGAAAAATCAGATCCCTCTTCCTCACACATGCTAGTCATATCTCTGAAACCATGTTTGGTCCACCTAAGGTGGTTAAAATACCACAAGGATGGCAATCACATGAACTAGTACAGATAGATTTAAAGTAGGGCAATAATAATATCAGCTATTTATTAGGGTTACGTTTTCATAAAAATGCTTGAACTTCCTGTATAAATATCATTAACTTTTTGGACATCAAGCAAACTGTTTCAGACCAAAACTATTCTCAAGTAATTATACCTCACTGGTGATCATCCCTAGCATAAATTTCAGGTATTCGGTGCCTCTCAGTATTTGACCTTTAATAAAGATGAAGCTCTTGGTGTGCCCTGAAAGCTGTATTGGAAAATATACTGAGTGACACAAATAGGAAATAAAATCCATATTCTCCAAGGTTTCAAAAAGAAAAAGGGAAGAAAGCCAGTTTTAAGAGAAAGCAAACTGAAAAATCTTTGAAAATTTAGGAGGTAGGATGGAGAAAAATAAAACTGCCTTTCATAAATAAAATAATTCTTTATGAAAATTCCAGAGTCACTTAATTTTCTATGAATCCTTTCGGACACCATAATAATTGGTTGTTTAAAAAAAAACCAACAAAGCCACAACTAAAAACAATACCATCACCCAAAAACCACCATTCAATTGCACACACTAATTTATAAAGCTCCAGATGATCATCGCCAGTTCACTTCTCATCCTTACTAAATACTCAGCAAGTTAGATGTAGAGTGCTGTTGTCTTGTCTACTATCAAGTAAAAAGCATAGTTATTTGTTATCATTAGAGCCCTGGCAGAGATGCTTTGAGAGGCTCTTTTCTGTCAATGGAAGCCAATTTCTTGGAAAGAAGGTAAATCTGGGCTCTTGAAGTTCCTTCAGAAAGTTAAGTAGGCATCCATCTCATTACCTGGTGTTTTTACAAAATGAGTTCATTAATCTATCACATATAATTAGTCTTTTGTGTGACTACAGGAAGGAAACAGGATAGCAAGGGTAGGAATTTACACCAGAAGCTTGATAATAAGCTAGTAGTTGCTTTGCCTTCACAGGAGTCTCTGGAAAGCTCACAATACCAGTCCTCCTTCCAGAGAAGGGAATAAAAAACCTGGAGGTGACCCTGAGGAATAACTCCTATGTTAAGTCTAGTTGAAAGCAAGCCAAACTACATGTGTATTTGGGGATGGTAGTGGTTGAATACACATGAGCGTACGGGCTGAAGAGACTGTTTGCCAGGAATGGCATCTGAGTCCCAGGGAAAACTGAGGAGACGGGAGCCTGCAGACTAGGGCAGGTTTCCAGGGGTAAGGACCTGGCACTGCTGCCCCCAGGCTGCTTCTTCAGCCTGTGATGTGGAGACGTGCGAGTACTGGGGGGCTACGCAGACCAGAGAGGCAAGTCACACCAGCCACTGCAGATCATGCATGGGGCAACACTAGTGGAAAGAGGGCAGAAAGCCTCGGTGCCTACATGAGAAAGGAACTAGCCTGCTGCCAAGCTGGGGGGCCAGCAAGCAGGGAACCGCTACCCACCACAGCCTGTGGCATCACTCCTGAAGATCCAAAGCACCACGCCAGCCTTCTCAAGGACTACAGTAAATAATTAAGGTCTGAATTCAGAGAGGAAAATGGAGATGAGCAAAAAGGACACCGAAGTTGCAGACCGTGGTCAACCTCTTGCGCCATGTCATATTCATAAGCAATAAACCTTCTTCTGCAACAGACCAGCATACAGTACACCTCCTCGTCAACAGGTTCTGCTGGGTGCTGAGCTCAATATTGTCTGCTTCCCATGACAGGCAAGTTTGCACAGTGTGATTTTCTATCTGCCAGTCCTTCATTCTGGTCACATCAAATAAAAAAAAAGCAAAAAGCATACCAACAAAAAAGACCAAGCTATACCAAGCTATAATTGAAAAACTGACAACTTCCCAAATCAGATGTGATTGTGACCCAAATCAGGAGGGGAAGAAACAGTAATTCATCCTGGCACGCTAATTAATTATCACACAGATTGCTTATTGATTTTCTTGTGTTCGCTCTGATACCTTATGAAGTACACTCATTTCATGCAAACTTCTTATAGAATGGCAGGTGCTGATGGATCAAAAGCAGATGCAAATGCATAGGTAGGTGAGTTCTCCACTTCTGCAGAGGGGCAGGGCCAGGGGCAAATCCATTCATCCACAGTACTGAATCTCAGCATCAAGAGACTCATCTCATCTCTAGTCCCACTCACAAAGGCTAAATTTTTCAGTAATGATCTCCCAGTGAAGCTCACCAGCCCTTGCTGATAAAAGCAGTCAAATAGCCAAGGTCATCCCCGAGTCATTTCAGCTTCTTGAAGGCTTCCTGCATGGGACAATAGGCTGAGTTCCCAGAGAATTTATCTAACAGGACATTTTCTAATTATAGAATTAATTACTGCCACAGAATAAACAGCAGAGGCACGTCAGGCTGGAGTTAATGATTTGTACAGTTAGCTCTTTCACATCAAATAAACATTTACAGCTATTCTTGAACTGGGAATTCATAATATTAGGAGGTCCAACTGTCATCATCCCTGGAATATCCTGCCACTACAACAAGCAAATGAAAACCATTTACATCTTATCTTTAAAACAGTATGAACACATGCCATTTAAGTTGTTGATTTTCTTTGGCATGTTCCAGGTACTAAGGAAGCATCCTCACTGCAAAGGTTTTAGGTTTTAGTCTCCTTTGTTGTGTTTTGATTGGGTAACAAACTGGTTTCCAATGCATGATCACAGAGAAACTGCCTGTTCTCAAGACATGCCTACAGCAGATGTGTCACAGTGATCAAGGGAGATTCTGGTGGACAGCATCTTGTTTGCTTGTGCACAGGAAAATAGCTACGGTCTCATTTAAAGCTCTTTGCACAGTCAGTACAATCATCATCATTACAGTGACAAAAGCAGCCTCTGAAGGTCTTTCTGTCTGGTGAAAGACCCATCAAAGAGGAAGTGTTGAACAACCTCAGAAAGGGGGTAGCATATGAAAGGGCCTAATTTTGTGGTCTAAAGCAAACATGACCCAGCAAAAGCACTTACAAAGTTGCACAGCTTTGAGCATGCAACTGCTTGCTGGATTCAGCTACAATTCAACAAAACATTATCAGAACCTAAAATCAGGATTAGCCCCTGGTCTGTCATTATCCCTTCAAAACTGCCACTGCCCCATCCCATGCCGTATTTCCCTCCAGATTCCCTGGATTCCACTTAGGGACAGGAAAGACAGTGTCTGACAGAGCCTATTAGGTCCGTCCAAAGTCACAGGCCACGGGATCCTGTGATGGGACGTATTCCGTGTAGCTCATAGGAAGGGCTGAAACAGTCTCAAAATAAGACCATTTCCAGTTTAACAAGGAGAATTTTTGATCATTAGACAAGAGGTACCCAGTTTTAACAGGTTGGTCAGGCTCCAGCACTACTATGAATTTGCAGCTGCCTTTCAACCAGTTCTGACTATGTCATCTCAGCTCGTATTTCCCCTCCCAGCTGTATGTCACCATGAGGATCATCCGCAGCCTCTGCACCGAGTGCGAACCTGTGCTCAGAGCCAGCGAGACCAGGGAGGTCTAGACCCGTCTAGAGACTGGCTTGTTGAGGCAACATTATTATTTAAGGCTTACAGAACATGCACCACTGTACTGAGGACACTGACAGTTATTTACAGCTCTATCTCTGACACAATAACATTTGTAATGACTGCAATTAAAAAACAGGTTTATTTCGACACTAGTCAAAGAAACAAATTCTTCTGGGACCAGCACACCTAACAAATTCTACTTTCTCCTGGATTTATTTCTTGTGGTTGGACTCCCTTGTGTTCCAGAAGGAGCAAGTTTGAATCAAAGCTTTCCATGTGGCTGGTGCATCTATAATCTCTCTCTCTTTCCAATTCCCAGAAGTCCAATAAACAAGCTTCTCCTTCAGCCTCCTCCATACTGGCCATTCATACCTATACCTGGTACTCATTTTCATAAAATTGTAATTGCTTATAACACCTCCCTTATCAAACTGGGGCAATGGTTCCTAAGTTATTGGGAACAGGGGAAGACAGAGCAGCGAGCACATGTGCGCGCACACACACATACTCAAGGTGATCATGTTATCCTCATTTCCTTAAGCAAGCAGGCTAAAAATGATCAGACAAACCAAACTGAAAATATGTGAACTCATACTTTGTAGCTCAGGCATTCTGCACAGTGGCAGGGGTAGAAAACCAAGTCAAGTCCCCCGCGAAGTCAGGATATCTCACGTGAAACACTCTGGTGGAGAGCACAAGTTTTTCAGCCCCAAAGCCCTCAGCAACAACCTCCCAACAAGTAAAAAATACAGACACATTCTGGGCCCAAATCACTCAAGACCACAGGGAAGTCACCCATGCACTGGAAACCACTTTAAAACCCCTGTGATGAACCAATGCAAATACTGGAGGAGATGCCTGAGGTGCTTGCAGTGCTATGCTACGCTCCCACAGAGAACCTACAACAGCTTAACTACTTACCTGCTACGAGCCTGGGAACGGCACATTACACCAAATCCCTCCCACAGATGGATCCTCTAGGACAGAAAAATTAAATTAGGTACCCCAATTTAACCTACAAATCAACCATCAAGATGGGAAAAACTAAGGAGTCCTGTCTCTTTTTTTCTTTTAAATTAATTGGGACACAATGCCCTCGGATGCAAAGATGCAGGTTTCAGGGAAGCATGTACTTGGAGAGAGTGGCTTGGTGCATTTAATGATGGATATCCAGATCAAACCAGTAGGTCTACTTGTGAAAAGTGATAAAGATTAGAGTGTGCTTTCCCTGTTCTAGAGGAAAATATAAGTAATCTACTTAAATGAAAATCAATTTTAGATTTTCCTTTATTACACTTTATGGTCTATGAAGTTCCTTTCTTTTCATGCTGTTACATGAATGGTATGTAATTCCTACACTAGAGATAGATTTTCCTTTAGAAAAGTAGTGAAGGTCTTAACTTTTTAATACAAATTATTCCTTAGGAATCCTTAGCTGCTATTCAAGCAGTTTAATTCAAAGAGTTATATCTCTCATTCAGAAAACTTTAACTGACACTAATCAGACCCAGCTATTTTTATTATTAATGTACAACAATGCTAATCCAGTGTGACTAGAGTCTTTAGCCAGAGTATTAAGGGCTTCTTCTCCCTAAAGTGGTATTTAATAATAAAAAAATTAATGTTTTTGCTTAATCTGCTTACGTGTGCTGCAACTGCTGAAGATTAGCTCCAGGATTTTATTCTCTTTTCTGGTCCTGAGCACAGACATGCACATCTTAAAAATGAAACGATGCATGTTTGTAATCTGATGGGAATTGTTTTGGTGTGCTTGTCACAGATGCATCACACATTACGTGACAGCACGCAGTCCCTGTGATAATCCACACACAAGCTTCAGCAGTTACACAATCATAAAACAGCCAACAATTTTCATGTCATTTTACATTTTGAAAGATCCAACAAGGCCTGCACATGGCAGGTATCATTCTTTTAAAATGTATTGGCTTCACATCACCTTACACAGGTCGGGCTGCACGTAGGATCTGGCCTCAGTCCATAATGGTTTAAGCAGAGGAGGCAGCCAGTCCAGTAGGTAGATGCTTGCACAGAAGGCTAATATATCAATACACTGAATTAACTGAGGTACTGATTTTATCAGTGATCAAAGTGTTACAAGTAATAAACTTTAAACAGACACTCAATCCAAATTGCAGTCCCAGCATATTCAAGAGCCTGCAGGGGCCCAGCCACAAAAACACTGAATTAGGTTGTGGAATACCTTTATTCATCTTAATTGGGTGTTGTTGCTGAAGTATAACCAGACTCCTACAGTATCACCCACTCTAATCAGAAATAGGGCACAAAAATCCAACTCCCGTTGCTTTTTGATTTTCGCTAGTCAAAGGTAAGAAGCAGGCAACAGAGCTCTTGTGATGTCTACAGGAATTACGCTTTTTGTACATAAATTGTTCTCCCCTTACAAGATGCACTGATGCCTCTTTTTGTTTCTGATCCCTTTTTAGCAGAGTTCAGAGCCGCTGCCTTCCAAGGGCAGCGAGCAATGCAGCCACCCGTCCCCCTCTGAGCCACGGCAAGGCACGCAGCGAATCCTCTCTGCAGCTCTCGGAAACCAGCTGAATTGAAAGACAGACAAATGCACCACAGACCAGAAAGAGATCCTGGTCTCTGACATACAGCCTGACCTCAATTGAACTACATCGAGACCGGTACTAAGAAACTATTTAGAAAGCTCCTGGAAACAGTATTTTTTCAAGCCTCTTTCAGATCGTCCCTTCAGACAAGCGCCTCCCCTCACTGCAGTGCTGCACGCCTGCGGGTTAAGAGGAGCCTCCTTCCCATAGTCCTTTCCACAGGCTCCCTGTGGGTAACATGGCATAGCTGATGGGGGGGATTAAGCAGGAGCTGGTGGGGAGCTTTCCTCACCGTGGCATTCTAAAAGAAATCACTATTTTGCAAAATCACCATTTCCTCCAGGAAAAAGCAAAACAAAACAAAAAACCTGTGATAACCAGTTTCCTGTAACACCAGAGGCAGGGCTGGAGCTGGAGCTGGAGCAGGAGCAGGAGCAGGGCCAGCCAGGGGCTTGGCTCACACAGAGCCGTGTGGGGCAGCTGAGGGAAGCTGGGGAGCTACCCGTTCCCCAGTGGGGGAAAACAAAGAACCCAGTCCCCAATCTCAGCAATCAGCTCCGAGGAGCTTCCATGCGGCGGATTAAGCAGCTTGCAAATTCTTTTCCACTTCGCCTGAAACCAATTTTTGCTTAAAAATCTTTCTGCCTTGGGTTTTAAGGGCTTTTTTTCCCCCCACCAATTAATTCCAAACTTTTCTTTTTAGCTTTTTGTCCAGCTTTGAAATGTGTTTCATTAATGCAAAGCATCTCAGAGAAAAGAGCTTCTGAGCTAAAAATGAACAAGATTTCAGGTCACTGCATTAACACTGATAGCTTTAAAACAATAACTGTGCATCAGGTACAGGACAGGATATTTTGCCATGCAGCTAATACAGCATAATACCATGTCATTACCACAAAACCTAATTCAAGTTTATAGGAAAAGAATAATTAATTTCATCCGAAAAGGCAAGAGATTTCTGTGTCTAAAATACACAGGAACGCTGACCCGCGTTGCCAAGTGCCAGGCAGCTGGCTGCAGCCAGGAGCTGCCGACCCCAGCCAGCCAGGCGGTGGCAACTTCATCTGAAGTTGTGCTTTCCCTTCTACAAGCGGGTTATGCAGGCTAGCTTTTTAAAAAGTGGGGTGAAAGGTCAGGTATGCTACGTAACCACAAGCAGTTTTCTGAGTGTAATTCATCTCTGGCTTATATTACCGCAGGACGGGTGAAGGGTTTCGTTATTCCCAGCTGTTCCCACTGCTCTGCCTTAGGCCCCATGTGACACTTGCTGAACCTCTGCAAACTGCAGTCTGCTGCATTATGAAAAAAATTGATGCTGCCCTACATTAACAAGTCAAGCTGTAAAGTGACATGTCAGGAGCTGTAAATAATAACTACATTCCTACCTTGCACCTTATAAAGTTAAGGTGAACAGCAGTCCAAACCCTGACCGGGCTCCAAAGCCTACTGTCACTTGAGCTTCTCTGGTAGAGTCCTTTCTGCAGAGCATTAGCATCCTGTGTAAATGGAGCATGGCATTTCATTTCACATCAACAGGCAGGACTGAGGGAGAAAACACTGGCTTTATAGGGAGAAAGCTTCCCGTGCTAATAAGATACAGCATTTGAAACACTGATACTTTTTTTATCGTATTCTTTCAGTATTAATTTTGGCTAATACAGTGTGACAGTCTCTAATATGATCAGTCTTTCATACCCTACTGGTGACAACTAACACTAATTCAATACGATTCTTATGTGACGAGATGGGTGGAAAATTGTTGATGTGGTAAAAGAGCAAAGTGCCGTCTAGTAGACTTTTCAAGGACCAGATTGAGGTCTACTAGTAATTTTCAAATAATCAGATAATATCTCCTCAAATAAACGAATACATACCCTGATCAAGACACTGCTAGTTTTGGCTTTTTTTTTTTCCTTGTGCCAGATAAATACATCAAGATCCTTTAATAACCCTTTATAAGGCAGCTTTATTCTTTTGAAATTATTTTCGTAATTCTTCACAGTTCTTTTCAGCCACCAGAATGGGATGTATCACAGTAACCACTAGTATTCTATACAGCTAAGTTGCTTCTCCCCGCTTGGTATTTCAGTGCTTACATGTTCATGCTATTCCTCTTAACCACAGCTCTACATCTTGGGATCATGTTTAATAGGTTCTCCAACATGAGCTCTACACCCTGTTCAGAGCCGCTGCTCTCCAGACACAGCTCTCCATCCAGTTAAGTAGGACTTACGTTCTTGTTTCTAGATGCATCGCCTGATCTCCCAACTAGTTTAAAAGAAATTAATCCAGTTTACCAGGTTGACTGACCTCACATCAATCATTATTTACCACTTTGCCAACATCTAATCCTTCTACAAACTTAATCAGAAGAATTTTTTATTTTACTTTCACTGAAAAACAAGAGTGGCAGGACAAGGACAGATCTCTGCAGAATATCTCAGCTGATTTTTACTCCCCATTAACTTTTGGTCTATTTGGAGAAAAGTAAAACATTAGTACTTCTTTCATCTCTTAGTCATTTCACATAGCTTGTGATCTGAAACATAGTCTTCCATTAATCTAAAGAATATATTTGAAAGAACTTTTAATTTGAACTTTGCAAATTAACCGCAGCAAAGAATCCTTCACGGAGGACATCACATCGGCAAAAATGCCACGTTACATTTAATTTAGTGAATACACTGAAGCAAGACTTTAGTATTTCAACGTGGTTTCATCAGATTAATTATTAATCCTGGGAGCATACAGACCACCAGATTAATAAGCACAAGTATGCAACACTTCGTATTTCTAACACTATCAAAGCAATTACCTGGCATTGATATCTTATGTAGATAAAAAGCATGATCATAATAATAATATCCTCCCTATTCCTTTTTTTTTTTTAATGCCATAGCAAAGAAACAGAAAAAAACCCCACCTAACACTGGTTATTCTCATAACTTTTCGCAGCCTGGGATGACAGCAAATACTAACTAGCAATGGGACTAATGTTACTAAAGTAACAGGATCCTCCACTTCTGCAGATTACAGAATGTTATTTGATTACTTTTTTCCTGAATACAGCCCTTGCTGCATGAATGGAATCATTGTTTAGAAATCAACTGGACAAAACTTACATTGACCGAATGAGCTTTGGCTCAAATCCTGTGTTGATCTGCTTTAGCCCACAAAAAAATTGAGAAACACAAAGAACTCTTATATCTGTACATGTAACATTAAAGTCAGGTTTGAAGCCTCAAGTTCAACTGCTAAAGCCCATGTATGCCTCAGTACTGCGGAGACGAGATCTACTCCTTGGTATAAACACTTGATGAGCTCCTTTTGAAAAGATACTACTGACTTCTGCCATAGATGAAAATGAACAATGCCTTGATAATATATTTAGTAGGAAAGCTTTGAGACACAGCCACGTTTACATTGCTCTTCAGGGAACAAAATCGTACATCTATTGCATTTAGTTATGAAATGTATACATCTCTGCCTGACAGCAGAGAAAGACCTTTTCTCTTACTTACCAGACCCCCCAGTGCAGACAGCATAGCCAGGACTGTATTTTTAAATATTTGCAGTAATTAGCCAAATACACTGTCCACATGGTCCTCTGTCTTTATATATATATGTAGTTTCCATGCTAAAATCTGACAGGGCATCACTCACCATGGTCGGTCTTATACTGAAACTTACTTCTACACACCAATGCCTTCATCTGAATTGATTTAATTCTACCTTGTACCTTCCCCGCTGATGGACAGAGACTTCACATTTGTCTCCACCACACCTTGGCCTTGCAGGGCTGTGTCATTTAAAAATTCCTCCATCAATTTAACTGATTGTGAGCCATGGTAGAAGAAGAACAGGAGCTTCAGATGACTGACTGATCAGGCAAGGGATGGCAGCCAACAAAACAGAACTACTGTTTTTATTATGAGCTATTGTGCTAGATGCTACACAGCTGGGAAACTGAATGCATAACCTCTAGCAGGGTGAGATTTAAACCTATCGTAGAGACCTTCAGAATAGGCATATGTGAAGATGGGGGAAAGAAAAGGAAGCGGTGCAGAGAATGAAATAAGATAGGAAAACAGCACATACAGGTGATCTCACAAATCTCCAAAAGAGACATGTCTCCACATCCCCTGCTACTAGATAAGGGAGGTCTCATGGATACTTCAGATGTTGAATTTTCCTAAATTAACCACAAAAAACCAAGTTACATACTTCTTCAGGAGATCCTTTCAATGACACATCTGGGAACCAAGCAGTCCCATGCTCTAGTCTTCTGGGTCTTTTTGCTCCCTCTTGCAAAGTTAATAGCAGGAGTGAATAGGTTTTTAGGGTAAAAAGCCTCTCGTCCATATGCCTGCTCGCCCATGGCATAGGAAGCCAGGTAAGAAAACTCACCCAGCATGACTACCCCTAACAGCCCAAGGAAGTAAAGGAAATAGTATAAACTAGTAGGGAAAAAATGCCTTAGAAATAGGCATTAAGCATAATAATCTACATAAGAAAAGAGCTGAGACTGGGCATGTTCTTTCACCATAAATTAATGTTAAAATATTGAATGTTCTGAAAAGCAACAAGAAGTTTTCACTCTTGAGTTGATTTAACGGAATGTAACAACACATTAGTCACTCGAACACCCACTCTCAGAAATGCTTTTTTCATCCTCTGAAAAAAGGAGAGAAAGTTCCATTTTTTTTATTTGTGCCATTTCACTTAACTGTCATTTTTATTTAACCCTAACTAGTGGGCTCACCAAGTATCTCTCTCGATATTCTCAAACATTTAGTCTTTTTTCAAAGAATGTTCCGATGGCATCCTGGGATGAAGACGGCCCTTCAAAGGGGCATCTACAGAGAAGCATGTCCAGCTTCAGAAGATGGTTATTTTTCCCCACTTCAGTGGGAAACCTCAGACACAATTAAAAGAGAACAGAGCACCACGGTATGCTGGATATGGATTACACCAGGTCAAGCCGCTTGAAACAGGTATAGATTGAAATCTGAAGGATTTCAGAAGAGACTTTTGTAGCCCCAAACAAACACAACGTACCCAGAACCTCTGGATGGTAGGAAGCCGCTCCTGGGAGCACAAAGTAATCCTCCTGGGAATACGTACATGCACTGTGACCATAAAGATAAGGGCTCCAAGACAGATAGATTCAAAACCAGTGATAGCTTTCACATTTGGTGGTAATGTCTTTATGTTGTCTATTTTAGCAGATGGCTGCATTACTGAGACAAGCTGAAGTTAGTAAGCAAAGCCCATTTCTTCAGGCTTACCAAGACTGAAGAACTAAGATGTGGAATTAAGGATCTAATTTCCCAAACCTTAAAAGCCTGGAAACATGAAATCATCTATAAGAACAGGCAGGTTGGCCTTGCGGATCATTTCTAGAAGGCCTATAATTTGTTTGACAAGAAGACCGTGTCTTTAGTGAGACTTGTTGAAACAAGCTGGGAGATGAGCAACTGAAAGCAAGTCATCGTGTGAATTACTGACAGCTCGGAAATCATTATGCAGAGTTCAGCTGGTTGTACCCTTTTATACTCCACAGGCAGCAAAGGTCAAACTGCACAGGCCTTGGGCCACCTCTGGCTGGCAACAGCTCCTGGCAGAGCTGGTTTACAATACTCCGCAGGGGGCTAAAAGGGACTCAGCAGCCCCTAATTCTCACACCTTTGAAACTATTTCTATGTGCAAGAGCATGCTCAACTGCATATTAAGTCCCTGGTGCCCGGCTCTCTCTTACAAAGATGCATTTCAAAGCTGTCCCAGCCAGTAAGCAGGTTCCTGCTGGGTTAGGAGGGCTCTGGATAAGACCCCAGGGGAGAGGGGGCATCTTTGCACAAAAGCAGGGAAGAGCGCTGCAAGTACTAAAGCCAGGCAGCCTCACCAGCTAAAGAGCCCTTCTGTGTTCACAAACTGGCTTTAGAGGTAGGTGTCTCCTGGCAGTGCCACCCGGCAGCTAATGCCAGCGGAGCGTGTGTCCGTAAGCGCTGCAGCCTCCAAAAAGTCCATTCGACATCGCCTTCCAGAGCCTGTCAGTCCTCAAGAGTTTACAGCAGGTGGTCTTCAGAGTTAACAGAATAAAATATAATGGCCTTCCTACAATGTATTTACAAATGTTTCTTTCACCATTCTAAAAATAGTGTTTTCAATCACCACCACTAAAATCATAACCTCAGCCTTTAAGGATCAATAAAATATTTATTTCCTTAAGTTAATACATTTTCTGTGCAGACTGCCAGTGCTTCATTTCCAAGAGCTCCATGTGAATATTGATATTTGAGCTATACAGACATAACTTTATTTACTGTAGAAAAGTATATTAATACTGATTTATTTAAACACTTTACCAAAGTGGCAGTTCAGTTTAATCAAATACTGAAGTAATTGGGTTATGTTTGATTTTAAACTTTGAAAACTCAACTCTAAGATTTATCAAGGGCTGAATTTAGCAAAGTTATCATCATTAACAACTGATATTATGTAGTGGGGCTATGCTGGCTTCGCTGGCCCATTGCCAAGCAGCAGACTTTTTAAAAGACTAATTGTCCATGCCTGTGTAATTCCCAAAGGGCTCTGCACAGCAGGCCACCGGCTCACAAACGCCAAGTTAAACAGTGCCAAAAGCACCAGGAGGAAAATATTCTTCTTTTGCTGAATGGGGGAAGCACACTGCTCTTTCACTGTACAAAGCCTGCATGCGCCCCAGATGTTACGGCGATGCCAACGAGCACTGTGCCCTCCCTGCTCCTTCCAGTCCTCGCCCCAAAGGCCAGTTCCTTCCTGACACGGGGAAGGAAAGGGGCAGCCAAATTCCTGCAGAAAGCTGCGGGAAAACCCGTGACTCCTAGCAGCTTGCCGAGCCCCTGGTACATGTACGAGCTTTGATTGCTGTGGGATGCAGCAAGGCAAGGAGTGCTCCCGCTGCCCTCCCTCCAGGAAAATTTGCAGAGGTCAGTCATTTAAATACTCCAAGCTCACGCATCTCCGCTCAACTGGAACGCGTTAGGCAGAGCTCCTGCGAACAGCCCCTGGGGCAGGCCTGCAGGGACCAGCCGGGAGCCAGCCAGACCCTCAGGTGCATTGCCAGGCCCCAGCAGCAAGGTCCAACACCTCCACCCATCCACCTGGATGGCCCCAGGAAAGCCAAAGCACGGCAGAGAGTCGCACTGCAGCTCAGGGGTCAGCATCGGCAGTGACATCTCACTGGCGCTGACCACCTCTCTGCTGGGGGCTGCACGAGGATGGGGACGAGCAGATGTGCCACTACCCACATGTTCCCCAGGAGGCCTTGGAGCTCTGGGGGGGAACGATAGCAAAGTCCCATCGCGGAGGGGGGAAAAGGGTAGAAAAAATGGTTCCTGAGAATTTAAAGGAAATACTTCTTCTCAACTAATAATACTACTGCTGAAATTTCTATATTTTTTGCCCTTTGATTTCTGTTTTCCAAATCAGGAAACAATGAGGAAATTGCCTCAATACTAACCTTCACCACTGTAGATCCTCTTCCCTGTTGCCTTACAGCTCTGTGCCCATGCATACCTCCATTAGAGGTATTTTTGGTATGAGATACCACAACTTAATAGCTAATAGCTACCCCAAGGAGCAGATTCTCCATGTGTGAATTATAAGCGTAAATCCATTATCTTCATCAGGGCCGTGGGTGACTTCCCTATGGTCTTGCTGTTGGATATGAGGTCAGGATTTATCCTTACGTCTCCAAAGCAGCTGAGGAGACAGTTCGTACTACTCATGTGACAATCCTGTATGTGGCACTGAAGACTTTGTGGTCTATCTCTAATTATCAGCCCTCCTCTTTGCCTCTCCAAGACATGCTCCAAGGGTGAGGACTGAATAATAATCCTCCAGTCCATGACCCATGGGGCACAACCTAGTGCAGAGTCTGTGGTACAAACATGAGGAGTTGCCAAATTTAAATAAACAAAAGCTCTTGCTAGGAAAGGCTGATACAGATGCACTCACACTTAATTATTTTTAAAATCTTTTCTCCAGAGTGTAGGAACAAGAAAGCAGTGACAGCTGGAGGAAAACCACTACATCTAACTAAACATTCAAAATTATCTTCTGGAAGGAAGTCTGTCCCATTGAACTGAATTTTTCTCATGTTAAAAAAAAAAAATCCTCTTGACAGAAGCAACCAAAATAGAAGACATCTAAAAAAGCTGAAATCCTTGTGACAGCTTGTCAAATTATTCTTCACCAATAAATGATCAGATTATTTGGGTTTGTACAGAGAGGTAAGTTCCTATAACTATATAAGCTGATTATCCCAGAATACACATTTTAAGTAATACACTGTCCAAAAATCATTTTTCCCCAGCACGTCAACATTTTCTGCAAGTGAAAACCTTTGAAAAACATTAGTAAGGACATGTGGAAATTAAAAAATGCCTACTGTCTCAGCTGAAGCTGAACGTATCATTTCACAACCTCAATTCAAAATGAAACACTTCTTCCCAATCATCCCCTCGAAGCGAGGAGCTGTGTTCACGCTGCTGGCCCCGCAAACAAACCCCCTGTGGGCACCCAGCTGGCTGCTCACAGATGGCTCTGGTAAGAGGTCTGGTGAAGACACCATCTGAAGTTATGCAGTAACCTTTTGCACCCATGAATTGAGCTTTGCAGTACTCGGGCACCTTGCAGAAGGGACGTGCTGCTGACTCGCAGGTCCCCCTTGCTCAGGACCTTGCTCTGCCAGGGACCAGGAGTGGGTGGGACAAAGACTGATGCGGTCTTCTGGATTTCAGAAATAAGTAGCCTGGGACTCCCTGAAGTGGGAGCTGGATTCAGAGTACCATGTTTAACAGATTTTGACAGACCTATCTTCCATTAACTTAGCCAATTAATTTTTAACCCCTCTATACATTTGGTCTTCATAACACACAGTGACAATGAGTTACATAATTTAATTTCGTGCCTCATCTAAAACATACTGCTTTTATTTATTTTAAATCTGTTGTCTCTGTCCTCAAGTGCTTTCTAGGTTTTGTATCACGGAGAATAACAAATACTTGCTCTCTAGTCACCTTCTCAAGTCACTTACTCCTAGTGTCAAAGTTACCAGATCTAGGACAATAATTTTAAGCAAATAATATTTACAGTTTTTCAGTGTATGAATTACAGACTGCATGCTCATGACAGTAAAGCTAATGAGAATTTTGCTTGAGGAACTACAGATAAGACTACCTACCAGATTTCTTGACAGAATCAGTTTTGCCTTACTGAAACTTAATTTTAATGAAAAAGCCACATAAGCCCTGAGGAGGTTGTTAGATTGTGACCTGAAGTGCATGATTTGTGCCTACCTGTAATTAAAACTAATTAGCTTTCCTCTTGCAATATGGGTTCCACACCCTACCTTCTTACGAGCTGTCTGTGCTATCTAGGGGTACTGCAAATTTCATGATACCACAAAACAGATTCCAACTATTCATTTGCAAATGACAATAGCAAGACAAACATGTAAAATGCTTGCTTAAAAATGTGCTCAACTGAGTCTGTCAAATGGCTGAAGCTGAAAGTTTAAGATTATTGAGGGGGTTTTTAAATCTCATATGAAAGTTGTGATGAATTTTTAAAACAGCATGTATTTTACTTTCAATGATTTTCCTACAGTTTAGGGAACCCACTTCACACTGGCCTATTTGTACTGGCAAGCTACATGAGCAATCTTCAGTTAATATTGGAAAAATACTTAAAACTTTATGTAGGAAAAGATAACTTTTTTTCCACAAAGTTTTGCTAAATGAATCTAAACTTACACAAATTTCTTCCTTTATTCTCCTGGCAAACTCAGCCCAAAGCTGGGATAAGGCTTTAAGATATCCCATTTGCAGAGGTCTAGAATCATTTCTCTTAGTAATATATCTTGCAGTTTATCTAAAAGCCTCGGTCTCCTACCTGACTCTAATCTAGCAGAGTGATCCCTCCCCAGCCCACTCCAGGCCTGTATTACCTAAAGAAATTTGCACTATATTACCCTAACGAAGGCATAAGTGGCAAGTGAGGGCTTTACACACTCCCTCTCCATCAAGGTGAATTACAGCACAGATGATTACCCTGACAGTTCACATTTAAGACATATTATTGACCTCTGCAATGTTCATCTCCCCGCAGGAACCATGGCCATTAATACAGAAACTAAAATGAAGAAGAAGAAGAAAAAAGACTTTTGAAAATCATGTCTCATCTTGTAAACATGAATGGATTTCTGGGGCTTTTAACGGGTGTAACTATTAAAGACCAGTTCTAACAGCTTCAAACAATCCACCATAATGCATTTCATAAAAACCTTTCAAGACCTTTTTAAAGTTCCTCCTCTTTCATTATTATAGCCTATTGCTCTGAGAGCGCTGGAAGCTCGGTAGCTGGATTTTTGACATAAGGTCAAAAACTTTTTATGACCAACTATAGAGGTGGTTCAGAAGCAAGTAAAATACCATTCTTTTAAAGTAGTTATCAGCAGTGCCCTGCCCAGACAGCCTGCATGTACTCAGTGTGCTCCGCAGGAGTCTTGTTTTGGAGCCAGTTTTTTTCCCCAATTCATTTTCATACACAATTCCCCCCACCCTCCCCACCCCACCCCCCCAAAAAAAACCCACCAAAAAACAAATAGGGAAATAGGGTAAGTCCTCCCAAACATCGCTGCATAGCAGAGGATGGTCCAGCCCCACAGCCACGAGGGCATGAGCCACGTGTGGTTCTGCCCACGTGGCATCTCCACGCTCTCTCTGCCCATCTGGAGCTACCAGTCCCCAGCTCACTCTTCTACTGCCCTAGCAGCACCAGCAGCCAGATTTTGGCTTCAAGCACCAGGCCACTGGCAGCTGTGGAGGAAAAAGACAAGGAGGAGGGCATGGACCAAGCCCAGGGCTCACAGCTGAGTCTACGCAGCTCTGACAGATAAAATACAACACGTGGGTTCATGGCCTGCGTTATAGACCAGGAGCTCTCTCAAACCCACTGTGCATCTTTGGACAAATGACTGTCTCTCCACACGTTTCCCAACATTTCCCCTCTCCATGAGACACTAAGCACTGATGACCCATTGTGGAACAGTGCAATGCATTAATTCTGAGTATAATAGGGCAATGTATTAACTTTGAGGATGAAAAGGAAAGCGTAAAATCCCTGCAAATCACTGCTTTTCCCTTGGAAGCGTGAAATTACAGGAACAGGAAATCCTTTCCTGAAATATCTCTGCACTCTGCTTGCTTTAACGATTCAATCTTTTGACCACCTTATGGTCCCCCAAATAAAATAAAAATAAATGGCCTCAAACGAAGTGCTGTGCATTTCTTTGTGCTGAGTTTCAAAATTTTTTTGGCTGTTATAAAGAAGGAAATCCCTCTTTAAATGGAGGGATGATTTAAAAAAATGCTGACAGCACATCAGTGACAATGGCACAAATTACTGTGCTCTAATTTACAATTCATGAGGATTATGGAAAGGTATGGTATCCATAGCTTCTTTTCTTTTTTTAGTCCATTCCCTGCTCAAGCAGATTCTGAAATGCCAGGATACTTGCAAGCTGGGTTCTTACTGGCATTGGAAAACAAAGACAGCACCAAAATACGGGCAGGTACAGGCATGGCATCCAGTTTTGGTACTAAAACAGCAAGAAAATTTATTACATTAATTCTTCAAAGTTTCTTGATTCGGGGGCAGTCTTGAACTCTTAGGTCTGCTGGAACACACACTAACACTACTCACATTCAATGGTAATTAACATGCACAAAACCTGTTAAATTAGGGCAGGAATTACAAAAACTTTTAACGTTTCCTAGAATCAGTCTGCAGTGACATCAGGATCCTGAATACTGGCCAGTCACTTCAAAAGCCAAAGGAGTCGGGCAGTGGAGAACTGCTGAAACTTGCCTCCTTCCTTCCCTAGGTTCAAAATTTTCTACCACCCTACAAGCCTCAGCCCTGCTTTCAGAAACTATTTTCAACAACCAAACAATGCAGCAACTCCATAAAAATACACTCAGCCATAAACAGCTTGCTTACAATTAAACAAAATCTGCTGCAAATGCTTTGCACTTGTGTGCGAGAATCTCCCAGTGCTTTACAAACAGTACTACAGACTGTAACTTCCATACCCTTTTTGTTTTGCTTTGTTTTCCTTAGGCATCTATCACCAGGATATTTAAGCATCCAACAGTTACAGAAAACACTCAAGTTACAGAAGGGAAAACTGAGATAAGAAAAACTAACAATTTGCCCGAGATCTCATAACAAGGACTAAGAATTCAGCAAAGTAATACTGTATGAATGGCTGTGCAAAACATCTCACACTGTGGTGCTGCTAAGTAGGGAAACTGCTGGTACCTGCCTCAAGCCTCTGAGACATCTCCACTGCAAAAAAAAGGGGTAATACGGGCTCATACTCCAAAGCAGATCTGTGTGGCTTTAAAGCAGGTCGTCTTGACTTGCTTTTAAAAGACACTGTGTTTTTCCCATTTTAAGACACGAAACTGAGTTTGCAGCCTGCGGAACTAGTGCCGGGTCAGACAAGTCTGCCCTGTCCGCGCTGTTGGCTTGGCCCAGGGAGAGCTGCCCAGCCCCAGCTGCCCTTGGCACTGAGTGGGATCAGAGCAGCGTCCAGTGCCACGGCCCTGCCCCTCCTCTGTCTGGCTGGCTCTATTTGGCCTTTCTCTCCAGCTTAATGCAGCTAAGCTGAGATCTCAAGAGCTCAGGTAAAGCGTTTTTAAACAGCTGTAACACAGAGATGCAGTTGTGAGCTCCTGGGCTGCCTCTCCTGTGAGCTCTCATTCCAGTTTACTGATTTGGACAGACCTTCCTTAGATCTGTGCGTGACCAGCCTGTTCTCTGCTGGTATCACGTGCAGACCCTCCAGCAGCGAAAAGCAACTGCACAAGTACATTAAAGCACCTTGTTCTGCAGGTAGCGGGACACACAAACCTACCTGAAAGAAGAGAAGACAAAAAAAGCGCCAGAACCTAGAAAAGTTTAGAGCTAATATCTGGAAAAAACGAACAGCCCCAAAGTGCATCTTAATAAATCCCACAAAGCAGATGGGAACAGCTCAGCAGAGTCTTTTAAAACTGTCACCAGGGAGAGATTTCTCTGACGAGGGGAGGAAACACTCAGGCTCCAAAAAACCAAATCTACGGGGCCACTTTCTCAGCTGCTGCAGACAGACACTGTTTCTCAGAAAATGCACTGTAAAAGGGGTGCTTTATATTTAGTGCCAGTGACTTGGCATAGTGCGTGCTCTACTGCCAGCTGACCAGCAGAAAGAGGGTTTTTCCAACCACCTCTCCTACCAGCCCAGCTCCAACTCTTCCCCACGCACGTACCAACACCAGGAATGAAGCTTTTGTAGCCTGCCTTACTTACACTAAGGGGTACTCTTAAATGGAAGTAGCAACAAGTCACTCCCAGCTCAGTGTGAATACCATGAAGGCTTTTAAATACAGAACAGTGGTTTTCAACTTCAATTTTTTTTTTTTTTTAGGTTATGAGCTCCTAATACTTTCCAAGCATAGACTTCCACACACAATAAATGGAAATGTATCATCTTTCACAGATCCTTTCCAAAGCTGCCTGTAAGACTACCCCATCGTGCTGAAAACAACTGATCAAAGCGGTGTCAACCGTCCCTAGCAATCGTGTGACCGTGTGAGACGCCATGCCTCGGGCCACGTGGCAGGACGGGGAGACAGCTGGCTGCTGGGACAGGGCAAATGGCAGCACCAGACACGCGAGTGCCTCGTGAAGGCTCCTCGGTGGCCGTGAGCCCCACAGCCCCACTGCTGTGGCCTCCGGGAGCCAGATGTGTCCCCTCCACAACATCTGGGCAGCAGCTCCCAGACCCTTCCTGGCACAGGATGGGCAAGTCAGACCATGAAGCTGCTCTGTGGCAACCCACAAGCAGAAACTCCTCAACAGATGGTGGAGCTGAATAGCACCAACAGTTTAGCTTTCCATGACAGACTATGTGTCGAGGGCTGCACTGACATACCTCTCACCAGCGCTGCCGTGGCCAGAGACCACTGTTTGCTTCACTCCTCCCTCTTCCTTTCACTTGGAGTGAGATACTTGGCTGCTGCTCCTAAATCAAATGGTTCCGTTTTAAATGGGGAAGAGGGAGAGAGTGATGGTGGTTCATAAGAGGAACGTGCAATTAAAATATTCAGAAAAAATAGTTATTAAAAGTGTCTAGGAAATGATTCATATTTATTGACGACTTTGATTATTTAGACTTTGGTCAGTGTTCTGAATATGCACTTGATTTTAACACTACTATCAGTAGTTTTTAAAAATATGGTTTCCTAAATTGCTACAAATAAATGAAAAGCTTGGAATAAAAAGCTTGTAAATTAAACATACAGCCATCTAACCCCCCCAGCAAATGTATACAGTTTAATATAATAGCACTGCAATAGCATTTCCTTCGCTCAAGTTGGTACTTACAAATCTAGATTGGTATAAAGGTTTCATTATCTAAATGATATGCTAACAGTTTTTGAATTTCACAAATTATAAGTTAGCGGTAGATTCTATTGTACTGCAACTCACTTCAGTATGAAATCACCTTGTTCAGAAACCAGCAGCGGGATTTCAATTATTTCTGGGAAATATTATGTATTTCCTAGAGTATGATTAAATTTAATTTGATGCATTAAAAATAATCAATATTTAATTTTTGCCTAGTACTTCACAAGTGTTCTTCTTGGGGGTTTCCCAAAGAATTTTCCTTAGCTAACGAGGCAATTCTGTCACAAGAAGGTTAGTCATTAGAGTGGTTTAAGCAGTAAAGAAGCATCTAAATTCGTACTGATCTTAACAGTTATTTCTGTGAAACAGATGGTCTATTGTTCATGTCTACACATCCCTGACTTTTTAATTGCTAATATACATGCTACTACTAATTGTACAGTACTAGTAACCTCTGTACAGTAATAAATAGGTCAAAGCTTCTTTCAGACCCTAAGAGTTTTGGTTCTTATGGTTGCAGCTTAATGAATCATCTAGCAGCCATAGCACAGCTTTATGTTACACAACTGACCACAGCGAGCGGAGAAACAATTTCTTTGTCCTAACATAGAAATAGGCACAACACTCAGCTCTGCAAGGAGGGAGGCTTGCGTTTGTCTGAGCTCTGAACGGGACCCTGGGCGGGCAGCAGGAGGTGGTCAGTATGCCACTTCAGCGGAAGTTTTGGTTTTTCAGGTCCTACATCCTGTTCCCTTGCTCCTCCATGGTGGCAGAAAGGGCTCGTGGCCATACGTGTCTCCTGCTGTGTTACACGGGCTGACTGGCCATCATCTTATCTTCTCACAACACAGAAAAAAAATGAGTTTGTTGGACATGAAGGACTCATACTTGAAAATATCGTTGAGCTCGTACTTTACTTTAAACATTTAACATTTGTAAACCAAGCATCAGAAGAAAAAGCAGTTTAAAAAATTCCCTTAGAAGACCAGGGAAAGAACAGAAGAGGCAGGAGAAATAGATGCTAAAAGCAACAAGTCTATAAGCCTACTTTAGCACACGGGCACTTAACCAGAGATGCCCTTCGCAGTGAATTTTCCTACCTGAGCCACGTCTGGTCGCACAGCGCAGTACTCTACAGCTGTGCACAGTCATCCACCAGCGTCGGGCTGCTGCCAGAACAACTCAGTGGAGCCATTGTTTGCACTGTGCCAGAGCAGCAGTGCGAGGTTTAAAAATGTGAGGTAGCTTTCAGAGACACATACATTTGCAATTCATGACTTCTTTTCACAGGCCTGGCTGCTTTTCAAAGAGGTTTAAAAACCAGATGTGGAAAATAAGATTGCTAAAATCATTTGGCAACTTAATAAAAGGGTGCTGCATGTTCCCAGGGTAGATTTCCAACAACAGAGCACAACAAACACATGAGAAAATGCTTTCAGGGCAAGGGGGAAAGGCTTTGAAAATTTAGCATCACAGGAGAATGAAATACAATGTTTCATTTATGTGATTTGGTTTTTCCATAAGGTATTTTTGTCTTTTTTCATGTAAACATTTTCAAGAAGTTTAAGTTCTTATTTTCTGGGGGGGAAAGGATCAATCCCAATTGCATGTGATATCAGTTGTGAGTCCTGTTTACGGTGTCTTGTCTCGTTTCTAGAAGATTAGGCGCCATAATATACATTCACAATACTACAAGTAAGAACAATATGAAAAACACAATTATTAATATGAAACTAATTTGTAAACTGGGAGTAAAACAGGAACAACGATGCAAAAATCAAGAACAGAAAACAATCTCAGACAGCACTTGCTCTCAAACACAAAGCAAAATACTACTTAGCCAGGCCACTAGGTAACAGTGATTCAAGTGCCATGAGATCCACCCTCCATTCAACCGACTGTTTGTCTGGACAAACCATGCCACGCTTCTCTGCCTCTATTTGCCATCTCAATACTTTGCCTTATTTTTCTTTCTCTAGATGTTTTTCCTGAAACATCAAATGCAATGTGGAAACACATTCTACAACATAAAACAAAAAATTATGGTAAGACATCTGGTGAAGAGCCTGAAAGGTTCCTGAGGGGCAGGCAATCTCCTGACACAAGCAACTACAAAGCATGTTCAGCCCAAGGCAGCAGCTAAGAATGGGCTGTGGGTATGGGAAAGGCAGAGAGAGATGAGAGATGCACCCATACAGCTGGTCAAAACTCAGAGCTGTCAGAGCCAGTAAGAAGCTGCACTTCTGGAGCCCTCAACCGAGGGGAGAGGTGAAAGCAGTAAAGCCACCCCTTGGGCTCTCCTCCTCTTGGGAAGGGATCCACCACACTCAGCCTGGGGAAGGGTACAGGAGCTGCCTGCTCCCCATTCAGTGCCAGCAGGGATGCTGAGCACCTTCTGTGGGCACGGCTGCTTTCCAGTGCCCTTCCTGAGATTGCAAGAGAAAGAGCAGTGGCTCCTTTGAGCAGTTCTGAGCCCATGGCTGAACACGACTCTAAAAAAGAAAAGATATTATTACAGGTGGCACTCGTAACAAAGGAACATCATCAACTGGGAAAAATGAAAGCAAATCAACCAGAAAAACAAACCCAAGCTGTTGCTCACAGCTAAGCTACAAAGACTGCTCTCCCAGACAGCAGTGGAGAACCTGTTACCTGTGTTACGTACAAGAATGGAAGTCACACTCAAAAATGCAGCGTATGAAACAATCAGTCCCGCTCGGCAAAATAAAGGGCTCAGCCCTCAGAGGGTATAAATTGGCAGAGCATCACTGCCACCTCTACGGCCCCATCTCTTCACACAGAACTGAAGACGCAAAACCATGAAAGCAAACACAGACACACGCAAAATGCAAGAGAGAAGAAAAAAAATCCACGTACTGCTGGAGAACGGCTGTGTGACCCCATCAGAGAGCTGGCTTGCCTTGAACTTCATGGGCAAAGTATAAACACTTGGTACTTAGAGAACAGCCTGAAATGGTAATGGTCTCTAGAGGTATTTTGCATGCCAATTAAATAGTCTAAGTCTGTATCAAGATTATTGTCACCTATTTAATGGCTCATTGATTTTAGAAGCCATATCAATTTTCTCTTTTCTTTCTGTCGAGTTAGTTACAGTAATGACTAACCATAAAAATTAGATAACATGCTGAAATGTGATTTTAAAACATCTGTGCATTTGCTATCTCTACTTTTAAGTGAGAGACGAGATAATATCCCCCTGCCTTACCTCACATCACCACCTTTGGCCTGTGTGGCTCCAAAGACAGAGCAAGACAAACTGAATTACACTGAGCATGATAAATAAAAAATAATAAATAAATAAATACCCTAGAAACTCTCAGCCATTTCTTCTATGGTCCTCTGAAGCTCCATGTAAATACACAGTCAAAGAGTCCAGTGTTTTTTCTAGCTGAACAGCTGAAGAGTTGGCTCCCAAGGAGGGGCTCCAGCCTTCTCTGGAACCATTTCTGAAAGATGCCTCAGAAACATGCGTGCTCCAAATCATCTCTGTGCCTATTTCCACACCCCTCCTTTAGAACAGGTCAAAAATCACTCCACCATAACATTTTCCATCAGATGAACAAACGCACAACATTTGATTTTCGCAGCATCAGATCCATTTTCACATCTTTATTTAGAAAAAATGGAAAATTTCTAGAAAATGCAAACAAAGCACCACTTGTCTGCATTTATCTAGCAGTAGGTTTCAATTTTTCATTTCAAGTAGACATTATTCAAAACACTAAACATCTAAATGAAAAGTTTTAAAGAAAAATGAGAGAAATAAAAATCTGAAGAACACACGGGAAGTTTACTCAAATCAAATATTCCAATAGAGAAAAAAAAATATATTTTATTTAGCAAAGAAAGTTCTTAACTGTTTTTTAATCTTATGCAGGGTACAAAAAAAGTTGAAAATCTTAAAAACTTTTTTCCCCATAATAGAAAAAAATGCCTTTTCATACCAGGTTAGCAAATTTCACCCCCTTGATTCCCTTTTTGCCTTGATCTTGCTATTGCTTCTACCTGTCTTATGGAATCATTGTTTCCAAGTATTTGACTCAAGAATAACATGGGTGTTGTAAGGCCATGCAGATGCATCCTGCCCCTGTTTCTTCACAGCACCATCTACCCTCTCCCTGACTCAGTAGGGTTGCATAGGTTCATGTTTGCAGTGAATGTTCACTTCAGGTTTTCAGCTATATATCTAGACAGTGTAGAAAACGCCCCAGAATTCAGTTGCACCTGACCAGAAAGGAGATCACCAGCATTTCTGAGGTGCTGAAACCACAATTTCACTTTTTGCCTGTTAGAAAGCATTCCTTTTTCTTTTGAAATGTGGCATAACTTTCTCTCAGAAAGAGTGCAGAGAGCACTGCATATAACATCTCACCCAGCAAATAGATCCATTCCCCAGCAGATACTGGAAACTCCACACCACTAACACACCAGCATGTTACTGTCCACCTTTTTGCATAGTTATCTCCCATTTCTCCTTTCACTCTGCAATAACCACAATGTTTAGTCCTTAAAAATAAGCATCTTTTTGTCCTTGGTTACTTTTTGCATATCCTTGTTTGGATACACTACCCTTTTTCTTTAACTCCCAGTATTTTCATTGCTAGGTAACATGGGTGACCTTTGGGCATCTGTTCAAACATCTCTGAACACTTTTCCAACTCCCGCCTGTGTCCTCTGTGGCGCACTCTCATTTGATTTCCTGTAATTATTTTCACAACTTCATCTGTCTCACAAAAATTTATTTGTAAAATTGCATTTTAGCAGCAACTAGTAGATCCAAATGATTATTCAAAAATGCTCAGTGTGTCTCCATTGTTTTGATGCATCTCCTCTCAGCACCTCAGAGCTGCAAATCACCCAGACACAGCTTCTCTGAAATAAAGCATGTAGTTTTGCAGAACATCATCAATTCAGAGCACCGAGGTTCTCATACCTCAGCTCTGACTGAAACATATCAGCCACTGACAACACAAACCCTTCACAGCCTACACGTGCCCCATCACAAACTTGCACAAAACCCATTTACAAATGAGCTACGGGCCAAAAGCTACTCATTAAAGTAATTTGGCAAATGCTCTTGAATGAAACTTAGAAGAATACAGCTTCACACTGTCAGGTGTTTCACATGCCCCCAACCAAATCCATTTGATAAATGACTAATTATCCTAAGCTGCATTAAAATTCAATCTTGATTGTGATTATTACTAATTAAGTACTACTCAAACTCTACACTTCAATTCAGTACAATATCTGTGATTCAGAAGATGAGCAGAGAGCCCACTGCCCATGGCAGTATTAACACATACTTCAGCCACGGCAACAGAAGTAGGTTCTAACTTGATATGTACAGTTTTTCAAGCACCTGGGAATCATTACTCTCATAAAATTGTTCAGCAATATTCACAATTTCAAAATTATTTTTGAGCCTTTCTCAGCCGCTCTAGTTCTGTCCCTTCTACAGCAGTGAGCCAGTTCCTACCATGTCTTTATGTTCTCCATACACACACCTCAGTTCTCCTGTTCCCAGGCTCATGGCTGAGAACATTTTGATCCTTTCTTTACCCTTCCTTTATCATTCTGCTGTGACTGGTATGTTCTAACTCCTGGAACTAATCCGAGCTTTAAAGCTCTGGAGCTACCGGCAGGGAAACCTGTGACTTGCAATCTCCAAAACATCTGGAAGGCCAAGGACTGACAACTCCATGTAACCGAGGAACTGCACTGCAGCCAAAAGAGCTGACACCACTGCAAAAGAGCACTTATAAAATGTAAAAACAAAACAATGGCAAAATTCACAGCAAATAGAAGCAGAGGACGCAGTCCCCAGCCCTGCACACATGCCCATGCTCCACATCGGCCAAGGGCTGCGTTCAGGTCATGAAGGTGAAGGCCCACCAGGGACACAGAATCACAGAACGGTTGAGATTGGAAGGGATCTCTGGAGGTCATCTGGTCCAAGCCCCCTGCACAAGCAGGGCCACCTAGAGCAGATTGCCCAGGACCACATCCAGATGGCTTTTGAATATCTCCAAGGATGGAGACTCCACAACCTCTCTGGGCAGCCTGTGCTAGTGCTCAGTCACCCTGACACTAAAAAAGTGTTCCCGATGTTCAGAGGGAACCTCCTATGTTTCTGTTTGCCTCTGGACAACACTGGAAAGAGCTTGGCTCCGTTGTCTTTCACCCTCCCTTCAGGTATTTATATACACTGATAAGATCTCCCTGAGCCTTCTCTTCTCTGAGCTAAACAGTTCCAGCTTCCTCAGCCTTTCCTCATGTGAGATGCTCCAGTCCCTTCAACATCTTTGTGGCCCTTTGTTGGACTCTCTCCAGTATTTCCATGTCTCTCTTGTGCTGGGGAGCCCAGAACTGGGCACGGTACTCCAGGCGTGGCCTGACCGGTGCTGAGTAGGGAAAGGATTACCTCCCTCAACCTGCTGGCAATGCTTCTCCTAATGCAGCCCAGGGTGCCACTGGCCGCCTTTGTGGCAAGGGCACATTCATTGGCTCATGGTCAACTTGGTGTCCACCAGGACCTCCAGGCCCTTTTCTGCAAAGCTGCTTGCCAGCTGGGCAGCATAAAGTGATGGGTGATTAAGGCTGAGCTCAAGGCTTTTACACATGAAAGGGTACATACTCTCCACACTGCAAACAAGCATTTAGTTTAAAAGCAGATATTTCATTTTGCTCATAGCCCCTGACCCAGATGGTCTGCGTAAGAACAGTCCCAGTTTACGGAATCGCCTGCAACTTCGGTAAGATTTGTCTGGGTAAGATCAGCCACTGTTTGCCTGCCTTTAAAAGTACGTGTGGCCAAAACACTCGTTCGTGTTGAAGAATGAATCCACCTACTGGATTTGTTGAATATTGGTGTTTCATTACCTGTTGTACGTCACGTAGATAAAATTAAATCCCTTGTGAACAAACTTCTTTGCAAATGTGAAATCAAAGCAAACAACATTAAGTTGAAACACAGCTGATAATGCAACATTAATTTCATTGCAAGAAAGAGGCTCAATTCTCAGTATTTGATTTTCCCTGAATAACAGATAGTACCTATTTACTAGACCTAGGAGTAAATCATTTTTCCAATTCTCTACTGGTAAAACACAGTAGCACATAATAGCACAATTTGGCTGTATTATTAAAAAGAGGGTCAGTATTTCAGTAACATTCTTGTTATCAATAAGGTTACTCAGCAGTCACGAAGCATAAGCCGAACATCCTGTGACTCTGAAATGTTAAAACGTATCATTCCAATCATTTTTCCACTCCTTGCTAAGTACCGCTGCAACTCAGATTGCAGTGTCAGCTGCCTAGATAAGGATTATATAACCCAGGGAAAAAATAGCGTGAACATCTAACTGCAAGTCAGCATGAAAATAAATGACTCAAACATGGAAGAATTCAGATTTTGAGACTGGCACTGCAGGTCACGTCTGGGTCCATTTCTGTTTATTACCAAATGAAAAAAATATTGGCATTAGCTTCTGTAAAGAACAGATATATTTCATTGAAATATTCAGCTCCCAGATTGTGCTGTCATCCAAGAAATAGTAGGAATATTATCAACAGAGAATAGAGTTTTGGTAGCTCACAACAAAATTACAGTAATTACGGTTTGTCCAAAAAATAACTCTGCAAAAAGGAAAGCAGTCAAGGGACAGCCAACACAAGAAATAAAAATTGGAAATCCTGTGGTATGAAATTTTAAAAAATGGAGATAAATTTGTTTTGAGAGGAAATTGTTCACAAATGACATGAGACAAGCCCCAAACCGTTAAGATTAACCTGTGAAGCTGCTTATCAATATTGTTGAAAGCTCCAGAACAAAACTTAGGGTAGGGTAGTTACTCGTACTGAAAATAAAATCCTGGGCTCCACAGAGCAACTAAGTGCCACTGTCACGAGTGATTCCAACATTAAATCTTTGACTCATCAAAAAACAGTTCAACTTTGCCTCCTCAGTAAATAGAACACTTTTGAGAAGGGAAGGTACAGTTCCTTGAAAATGTTACCATTGGTCCCGATCTTCTTATCACTTTAGCACTCAAGATTTCTTTCTCATGGAAACTATGCCATTAAGCAATATGCTTGTCAGTCAAAGTACCACTGGTATTTACATGTGTTCAGAACTGGAGGCTCTAGAGAACAACTGTATCTATAAATACACTGCTCTGAGCCAGGTGGGCATCACTGCTGAACCTTCCCAACAGCAGTAGTGTACCCCAGAGCAACAAATTGGCTGGCAAGAGAGATATACAAGAAGGTAGAAAGAGGGAGAGAAGAGAGCCTCAAAAACTCTCTACCAGGAGCAGAGTAAAGGGGGAAAAAAAGGGACAAAGATGAGATTAAGGTTCTGGAATTTAAACAGAGGTGTGGATGGATGGAGAGACTGAAAAGCAGCACCTTTGTGTGGCAATATTTGTTCAGGGAAACACAAAGTGTTTACAGAAAGTCTAATGGCCGTATTTAGTATTTGGATTAACCTCGTCCCCCAGAACAGTTTGACACTATCATTTACAGGCTGGTAATCTTCATATCCAAACCCATTGAGTTAGACTAAGTAGCTATGCCGATGTGTAAGATGGATGGGTAAGCAGGGGTTAACAGGCAGGAGGGGAGAGCGAAGGGGAAATTAGAGACTTGAGGTGGACCCTGAAGGGACCAGAGAGGCAGTAAATGGATTTGAGCAAGATGTTCAAGTCTTCAGCTTCATTACGAGCTAATGAAAATCTAATGTCGGGTAGCTCACTGACAGCAATGTAAATCCTTCCAAGAATGAGGGAGAAACAGAGAAAGAATCATTTGCTCTGAGTTTTAAATCGGTGGGGAGTTTTCTTATTCATCTACTGGTGTATCAGGAAATGTCCTGCTCTTCTGATCGCTGCAGCTGGGTCACAGCTCCCTCGGAGGGCATTAGGGACCTGGGGACTTCCCAACTACAGGTAGATGGACTAGTCTTTTCAAAAGCTTCTGGAGGCTATGGAGACACAAGAAAGGCAAAGTCATATTTAGGGAGCAACAATAAAGGAAACTACCTGAGTGAAGCCCAAACTCCTAGCACTTTAGAGGCCTGAATGACATGTAATGCTAAATACATTAAGAGACTCTCAGAGAACTGGTAGGCAGGATCTTATCAGAGACTGCTCTGAAGAGCACATAGGAGCACAAGAGCTGACTGATCTTCAGGGATTATCTCCGTAGTGCACAAGCACAGCTCACCCCGAAGTGCAGAAGCCAGCATGGCTGAACAGAGAACTCCAAACTGAGCTGGAAAGCAAAACGCAGCAAGGTCAGGGCAGGGATGGGCTGTCCAGGAGGAGCACGCAGGCAGGGAGAGAATTAGAAAAGCTAGAGTCTCATGTTCCTGCCTAAACTCTGGGATTGCTTTCCACAGGAGTGTGCTGAACATCTAAAGTTCAAAAAGAGACTTGACAACTTCATGGAAGAAGAGATGCCGTAGACTGTTACATAAAAAGGCCAACCCTTCTAATTTGAGAAGTCTCTAACATACAAGTTGCTTGTGTCTAGAAGAACACTCTGGAAAAACTGCCACACATGCCATCTGCCTTCTCACCCCTGATCACATCCGTCCACTACTGGCCACTGTCACAGGCAGGATAGTGGGCAAGTGCAACTTGTGATCTGACATGGTACAGTCATCCTTATGTTCTCTGGTCTGTGCTCCACTGTGCTGTACTTGTACATGCTGGATTTGTATTTACTCACATTTGGAGGTCAGCCCCACCTTCCAGCATGAATATTTTTAAAAACAAAGATGACAGGAATTAGCACAGAAGGGAAAACATCTCTGTTCTCATGTTGAAAAAACATCAAGACCTCCTAAGATAGAGTAGCATGCCATCTGAAACAGTTTTTCCTCTGAAGCTGTTGACCTACTTTGTTAGCTATACAATTTCTTACAAATTTACTATATTATAACAGCTGTGTTCATGCTGTTCTGGTGTCAGCACTTCTATTATAAACCCCATTTTTTACCACTTTTTACACACTTCCATAATAACCAATTACAAAACTTGGGTAAAATGTGTCTCTCCACAAGCATTTTCTTCTCCAAAGTATATTTGACCATCTGCAAAAATGCACCATTGCAAAATGCCAAATTGCCCACTTGGGGTCCGATTTGTCCCCCAGAGCATGGCTGGACTCTTCCTGAGGGTGGCTAGTGAAGCCATCTGAGCCTATTGGTGCCATATGAAAACAAAGATCTGCTCTTGTCATTGACAGGCTGATGGCAGATGTGCGGTGTGTGGCCCTGCACTGCTTTTTTGTGTTCCCAGGGTGGGTTTTGCATGGACCCCCCGCATCCCACAGGGCAGCACAGAGGTGGCAAGGAGTGCTGATCTGCAGTCAGGTACCCCAGAATGGCCTGACAAAATCATGGGATATGGTAAAGAGGGAAATCTTGGAAGTGCATAGTGCCGAATGAATGGGAGGTTTGGGCAGTGTCGTTGCTTAACTCCAGCCAGCAACTAAGCCCCAGTGGGATGGGGGAGAGAATCAGGAAAAAAAGTAAAACTCATCGGTTGAGATAAGAACAGTTTAATAATTAAAATAAAATACAATAATAACTAATGATAATACCTTATTGGGTTTACGTGGCAAGGTTTTGGTAGCGGGGAAGTGGGGTGGGGTGAGGCAACAGGGGTGGCTTGTTTGAAAAGCTGCCAGAAGCTTCCCCTATGTCCGAGACAGCCAGTGCCAGCTGGCTCCAAGACAGACCTGCCACTGGCCAAGGCCAAGCCCATCAGCGACGGTGGTAGCGCCTCTGGGATAAAGTATTTAAGAAGGTAAAAAAAAGTTGCTGGGGCTCAGAAACTGCAGCCGGAGATAGGAGTGAGAAGATGTGAGAGAAACAGCCCTGCAGACCCCCAGGTCAGTGAAGAAGGAGGCGGAAGAGGTGCTCCAGGCGCCGGAGCAGAGATTCCCCTGCAGCCCGTGGGGCAGACCCTGGTGAGGCAGGCTGTGCCCCTG
>JAVKLA010000039.1:8122939-8141356 GCA_034782735.1 Sagittarius serpentarius | reverse complement strand
ATGGACCCCAGGCTGGAGCTGGGGAAGAGTGTGAGGAGTCCTGCCCCTGAGGAGGAAGGAGCGGCAGAGACAACATGTGATGAACTGACCGTAATCCCCATTCCCCCTCCACCTGCGCTGCTGGAGAGGGAGGAGGTAGAGAAACAAGGAGTGGAATTGAGCCTGGGAAGAAGGGAGGGGTGGGGGGAAGGTGTTTTAAGATTTAGTTTTTATTTCTCATTACCCTACTCTAGGTTTGATTGGCAATAAATTAAGTCAATTTTCCCCAAGTCAAGTTTGTTTTGCCTGTGATGGTAATTGGTTGAGTGATCTCTCCCTGTCCTTATCTTGACCCACTAGCCTTTTGTTAAATTTTCTCTCCCTGTCCAGCTGAAGGGGGGAGTGATAGAGTGGCTTTGGTGACCACCTGGCACCCTGCCAGGGTCAAGCCACCACAAATACATCTATAATAACAATCATAATAACTGTAATGAAAAGGAATGTAACAAAAAGAGAGAAATTAGACCCAAGAAAAGACAAGTGATGCACAGTGCAATTTCTCACCACCCACTGACTGATGCCCGAGCAGTGACCCACCTGTCCCGGCCAACTCCCCCCAATTTATATACTAAGCATGATGTTCTATGGTATGGAATATCCCTTTGGCTGGTTCAGGTCAGCTGTCCTGGCTCTGCTCCCTCCCAGCTTCTTGTACACCCGCTTGCTGGCAGAGCATGGGAAACTGAAAAACCCCTTAACTTAGGATAAGCGCTACTTAGCAACAACCAAAACATCCGTGTGTTATCAACATTATTCGCACACTAAATCCAAAACACACTGTACCAGCTACTAGGAAGAAAACTGACCCGACCCCAGCTGAAACCAGAAGAGGCAGGAAAGGAGCCACAGAGGAGAAACTGGCGTAGGAAGGGAAAGAACAAAAGGAGAAGAGAGGGCAGTTTGGTTTCCTATGAAGAGCCAGTACACTATCAGTAGTGTCCTCACAGAGCAGCAGCTGGGAATGAAGGAGGGGGGCTGACAGCTGTACAGGCAAAATGGCAAGAAGAAATCTATCTCTTCAATTCAACTACAGTCAAGCTTTGGCTTTTCTAATTCCCTCCCTGCCTACCTGGGTGATGTCTCTGTGCTCCTCCTGGACAGCCATTCCTGTCCCAACCTCATTTGTGGCCCTTCCATAAGTTTTCCCTATTCTGTTCTACCCTATTCTATTCTTTCCGATGAAAAGGCACCAAACCCACATGAGATATTCAAGGTGCTGGAACAGCACAGATCTATATGGTGACACAACAATGTTTCTCCAATTTTTTCCCTATTTTTCTCCTAACAACACATAATGTGCTGTTTGCTTTTCTGCCTGCTACTGAGTCTAGCACCCATGTTTTCACAGAGCTGTCTGCTGTAGACCCAAGTGTCACTCCTGTATAGTAACTGTTTGCTTAGGCATGTCATGATGGGTAGCACAGACTCTCAGATGCTACATCCACACAGCCATACCAGTGATGTCCTGGAAGCAACGCTATCATAAATTAATATCCACTCTCCGTTTTAGGAGGGGTCTCGGAGCTGCTCACACCCCCACACTAAAGCATGGCTGCTGCTGGTTCCCCATGGGTCGCAGCAACCCTCCCTAGCGCAGGGCCTCCTTCGTGCAGGCCATGGCACCGGCTGGACACATCCCAACAGGGCACAACAAGCAGGCAGGGGCTCCACGTACACTTTTTCCTCAGAACATTTTCTCTAGCACTGCCCCCCCTGCCAGCACCAAACCCCAAAGGTGCTAAGCTCCAAAACTTCACCAAGGCTGAGATAAAATCTTCCCTCAGTACATCCATGCCCATCCATCTTCGTTCCCCTAATATACAAGGTAGTTCCCACACTGGAGAGTCTCTTCTAGATATAGGACAGCTGCCACTGTTGAAGACTTAACGACTTTTCAGCCCAGACTGTCTGTTTTCCTTTCTGGACTCACTTCTGGAAGTCTCCAAACAGTCACTGGGCTCCAAACAGCAGCTTGGTTTTAGTAAAACCATCAGAAAATCTTAATTCAGGAAATGGGCAAATACTAAGTAATTACCACCTTTCATATCAAATACATATTGAAAACTTTTTCTGTAAAAAGATTGAGTTTCATGCACAAGTGATGTCCTACTGAAATAAATGAAATTCCATGTCTGCAAAATTAGGCATGACTGTGTCTGGTAGGATTTTGCATTACAGTGATTCTCTTTGACTTCTTACAGTAAGGAGTCTTGCTATATATTAATGTTGATAAACTACATAAGTTAGCTTAAATTCTACAGTTCATTTTAAAACACCAAAGAAAACCTTTTATCTGCTCCTACCTTCTTCATATTCAATGACCAAGTGAAAGAATTCAGCTTTAGTCCATCAGGGGGTCTTCCCAATTGCTACCTAAGCACGTATGTGACAGCTGTCAATTTAGAAATCATTTATCACAACAGAAAGATGACAGGAAAACAGTGAGTTGATATGACAGCAATGGCAAAAATGTGTTAAAGCAGGCAACCCTGTAGGAAATCTTTCCACACTACAACAGAGGGTCAGGAGTTAGAGGAAACCATTAAAGCCTGAATTGACAAAATTGGTTAAATTTTTCACAGCAAAGGGTATAAATAAGCAAACTTCACCAACCTTTGGGGAGAGTCAGTCCTTTTATAGAGTTCAGGTACCTATCAATAGCGCAGGAAAGGCACTGGATTTTACAGGCACGCTGCTATATTGTATAATGATTTTATAATCACTGTATCATTTCCATATACCATGCAGACAATACAGTCACACAAGTGTCGTAATTGCATAATTAGTACATTAATACACGCAGGCAACAGTTACGCAAATAACTGCAGCCCTGAGCTCCAGGAGGGGAAGCCGCTGAGGGCACAGCCCGCAGGGCTGGCAGCCGGTGCCCCGCAGCCCCCGAGCACTGCCCAGCCCCGCAGCCCAGCCCTGCCGCCGGCCTGTCAGCTGCGGATCTGCCATGGAGCCCAGGAAGGTCATGGGTCCGTGAAGGGTGGGATTTTCCTCCTCTAATGCTTTAACAGGAACTGGAGAGACACTGTAGTTTCAGCTATTCTGGAATATAGCAGTGTACCTGAGATGGGATGAGATGTGACCCATATGAAGCTATAGACTTTCTTCTATATTTGAGAATTTTCAATGTCTCAAGAGAGATATTGGCAACATATACAAATATTATATTTGTATAGACACAATATCAGCAAAGATTGGCTCTTAAACTGACCACCTCCAAAGTTCATATCCTTCCAGACCAGCCCTTTATCCAGACAGTATTCATCAAGTCTGCTTTTTCACACTGCTAAAATATGTTCCAGCACTGGGAAAAGAAAATGAAGATTTGTTAAGAAAACCTAAAACTAGGAGAAATTCAAGTTATATGAGCATTGTAGCACATCTGGGCTGCATTCCAAATGACAAGGGGAATTTTAAAAAGGCAAAACTTCACTGAGCTTGCTTTTGGGACCCATTTAAATGTGAAACTCGGGGATTGCAAACCTGTGGGAACCAGGGAACAGATGCCCAAGTCATTCCCTCTTCTGAAGGCCTTTCTTCCGAACAAACAATAAAAAAAAAATTCCCTTGGGAATCCACAGCAATACTTGTTTGAGTGAGAGCATCTCAACAGCTGCATGTCTGAGCACTGTGCAAGGCTGACTTGAGCACAGCTTGCCTTCCTTGCACAGTCCAGGGGATATACTTGTTATAATAAATGCTGGCAGTCTGTGCATATTAAAACTTGCCTGTCTTTAAGCAGAAAATGGAAGAAAGGATGAAGTAGCAATAGACCTCATCACCCTAGCGTATACAGCAGCCAAGCACTGGACATCATGAGCTGATGGCACCGAAAAGCTAACTCGATACCAGCTCTGAATTTGATTTGAGAAGTTGTTTTGATCACTGATAAGAAATAAGAAAACTTCTCAGCCCCTGAAATACAATTCCTGTTCTTTTCCCCGAAATACAATTCCTTTTTTAAGACTGAACTGATCTTTAAAAAGCACAAAAGCTGTTTTCTTAGCCTTACCATACATTCCTGTGAAGTGCATATTATAAGCAAGAGCAACTGAATTAACTTCATAACATTGCAGTGGGATTTCAAGGGAAAGAAAAGCAAACAAACAAACAAACAAACAACATTGTTATGTGAAGATACATACTTTTTCATAAGTTCTCTGCCCTCTGGGTGAGGATAACCATGCTTCCAGCACACTGTTCTCACTCATTTAATAACGGGATACAATTTTGGATTGCGTATATGTTGACAGAAAGCAGAAGTGACAGAAAGCTCAGGAAGCTTTGCTTTTAGTATTTGCCTGTTGGAATGGAAATACTCGAAGAGAACCTCTAGGCTGATAAAATCTGTCACTTGAACATCAAATAAAAATAAATAAAACCAACTTTATCAGCCACTAGAAAAAAAAAATCTATTTCCATTGTGAATTGCAATAATAGCCGGTTTAGGCCTTTTCTGTTTCAAACATTTCACAAGTTCCCTTCTGCTTTGGGGATCCAAATATTCTGAACCTGCCAAGTAATGTAGCAGCATTACCTCAGAGTTGTGTCAAACCACCTGCGCAGCTGGAGTTTGAAGTCCAGAACCTGAAAACAAGGCATGAGCAGGATTCGATGCCGAGAGGCATGAAAACCCCAGCTGAAGACCAACCTACAGACCAGGGTCAGCGCGGGCTCTCCTGACTGTGGGCTTTGCTATGGCAATACTCAGCTGATCAGGAGACAGCTCTGCTATTTCTCCTATAAAACTTGGTTCACTTCCAAGATCAGCACCAACCCTTAAAGCTGCAGGAAGATCCATCCATCTGATGAAACATGATGGATTAATAAGGGTTAAAAACTAAATTCCTTATGCACTGAAACGTGCTCTGTTTTTTAAAACCCTACAGTCATAATAGTCAATTCTGACAAACACAGGTTATTTAAACCCTTAACTTTGATCATCTTGACTTTCTAAACTTAATTCCATAAATACACAAATGTGTATGTACCTTTTAGATAGAGGCAGTAATTACAGCTGACAGCTGTGAGAGCATTTTACATGTTTCTGTAATAAACCTATCTATCCCTATTAAATATTAATACACAATCTCTCCCTATTACCGATTATGTCATCAGTCACACCAGTTTTAGGAGGAAGGTCAGCAAAAACAAGATAACGATTTTTGTCATTTTTTTAAAATACAGACTGAGCAGTTTATAGATATTAATAAAACCCCTGACAAAAGAAGCGCTATTTATTAACCGGATTGATATACAAGCAGGAAAAAAATAAATAGAACATTTTCCTGCCTCAAATTTGTTTATTTGTTGTATAAATATCAGAGGTCATATTTCCATCAGGATAGGAAGGACGTGGAAAGGAAGGTGAAATGAAAATACACCCTGGCCCTTCTCCATGCTGCTACATCCCAGCCTCTCCATGGACCCTGGGAGAAGCCCACACTAAAGGTCGGTGCCACTCTGCGAGGCAGGACACTCGGGAGCCAGGTGGGGCTGCTTGGGTAGGAGAGTGTCGAGATAAGGACTTAGATACAAACCGCAATGCCACTGGTTCCCCCCATCAGTGGTTGAGAAGATACGCAAGAGGTAGCCTTCCAGATCTGCTATAAACTCAAGTATCTTCAGCTGTCATGTTTTTCTTAACCTCAACAATTATTTTCATGTTTTCCTAATCGAGAAGGATGACTCTGGCAAGTGTAAGCGCATACGATACCCACAGACACTGCAGATCATTTGCAATTATTATTTCCATTTTTTTACTTAATAATACAGTCTGGGACACAGTTCAGAAGATGACTCTCTTGACATTCAGACTTTTCTACTGAAAAAGAAGTTGATTTGATAAAAATCAAGACATTTCAGAGGAATATACTACCCACAAATTACTTCCAAACAGTTAAACTGAAATGTATCATTTTACCTTTGAAATTTTTGAACTACCTATACAAATTTCAAGAAAACTCATGCTATTAAGGACACTTCAGTTTCCTTTTCACCAATTATTTTCACCCAAATAACTTTCATGTCATTCTTTTGAAAGGTTAAAACAAAGTCTTTTCAAGTTTCTTTTTGTGGGAATTTTCGTAATGGACTTTTCACTCCGATTTGGTTGAAAACAAGAAGTTGGGAAACTTGGACTTGTTACTGGAATCTGAATTTTTTGGTTAAAAACTAACCATTGAGAAAACAACTGTTCATTTTTGGTTGCCAAATTTTATTGCTAGTCACAATTTTTTGCTCCACTGTAGTCTCTCCTCTGCCTCCCTGCCCTCCCCAATAGCCCCCTGAACCTGGGGGAACAGCAGGCAGCCAAAAGTGGGGTTATTTTAGGTGCCAGACAGAGAATAGGGAATGCTGAAATTCTCCAGTCATCTGTTAAACGCATTTTCGACCTGGGGAAGGGGAAAGACAAACGGATCAACAGGTACTGCTTAAAAATGGAACTTCACCACTGCTACCCACAAACACATCAGCTAATCTTTTTCATTAGCTGATTAAGCTCAGCCTTAGAACTAGTTGCTTGTTACTTTCACTGCTTCTGGAGGAAAACTCCTCCAGAACCTCCCACCTAAGTAATTACAAATTTTCTTTTAGTTTGTGCATAACCAAGTTACAGCCTGTTATTCTTGCAGCAGCCCTGCCCTTTTTCTCAAAATAGGTATTTCTTTCACTCCCAGATGTTAACTCCCCTAAGTATTATCAAGAGCAATTAAATCTTACAAGCTTCATTTTGCTGCAAAGATGACTACTGTTCTGTCTCACCTCAACAGTAACGCTTCCCACTGCCCTGATTATCCAAGTAACCCCTCTTCGCCTTCCGAGTTTTAAGCCATCTTTCTTGAACTTGGTAACTGGCAGCGTACATGAGACTTTAGAGAGCGCGCTCCACATTTTCCAGACTGCTCCATTAACCCCTGCTTCTCTTCAGTCAGAGTTACCTTTGCTGACATGCAGCCTGTAGAGTCTTCTCTTCCCAGATCTGCAGAACTCAAGGAACAGTACTCATCACCTATGCTATACTATCTTTTGTTTTATAGGGCTTTCTCAGATCACACCTGAATTTGTCTTCTCTCTCTGCTTAACACTCTGAAGCTTCCTTAGCCCTCCCAAAGCCTCCAAGCAATCTCTATAGTTCCTCCATTATCTCCTTTAAGCTCCAGAGATGAACCAACAGAGGATTTCACCTTCAACCCGACTATTTCAGGCACATGGTATCTGCCCGTACCTTCTACTGATTGATTAGTAGGTTAAGACTGCAGGACCTACTTCGTTTGGTTCTTACCAATCACTGGGGGTTTTCCCCGCCCCTCCTGTGATATCTCTTGCAAAGCACAGAAGAATCCTTTAAATCATTAAAGCCAAAACATAGGGGGAAGTTCCTCTCTTGGAAAGATGTCTGGTTTTGAATATACGCACACATGTATATATTGTCCACACCACTTTTTTTTTTTTTTAAAGTAATTCAAAAGCAGTTTTGACAACAAATTTTGAGTCAGCTGCAGTGCTTATTACTGGCTTCAATTTTCTCTTACTAGGGGATATAGTTCCATTAAATCAGTGTCTGCAAGACTGCAGTCCAGGACAATTCCATCCTATTTCATGCTTCATTATGAAAGATTCATACAGCCCTACTCATCATGTTTCTACAGTCATCTACATCAACTTTAGCGTACTAAAATGTTGTACAGTACGAAGTGACACGTTGAAATGATCAGTCAAGTTCAGTGGGCTTAACCACTCTGACAACGGTATGTAATCTTACTTTGGTTAGGGATAAAAAGACATCCTAATCAGCATACAAGAGGAATCTTTATTGTGGTAATTAGCATTTACCAAATTGCAACATTAAGCTCAAAATGTTGAAAAGTGCCCTAGAGGCAGAAGTACAGGAGAGAGATTACCTACAGGCCACCGAGAATGGAAGCTGCCTTTGTGCTGGAAGAAGCCCTGCAGTGATGTGAGCACCACATGCCTGAGCTTGTTTTCCACGGGGAATGGTGGTAATAGGATTAGTTTCTACAACATGACATGTTAATAAACTGTCTCTCACAAACACATACACCCCCTCCTCAGGAAAAAAAGCCACAAGTCATTCCTGTGCAAGAGAGACTGAGTTACTTAATTCAGTCAATTTAAGAGGTACCTGGAAAGCAACGCTCAAGAGCAGAGTTAAACATTTGAACTTGTTGGTCAAGTACAAGCTGGTATTGCATTTTACCTTGTTTTTTCCATTGCGTGTAAGATACCAACTGAGAAACATAAAACAGGACTGGAAGTAGAACATAACCAGGGTACTAGCCAAGTCTGTCAAACCAGGGTTGTGCCATCAAATTCTTGATCTTTGTTTAACATTGTACAGCTAAACATCTGTGTATGGATGTGTGTATATGCACAGGGGAAGTTTAGATTGGATATTAGGAAAAAATTCTTCACTGAAAGGGTTATCGAGCACTGGAACAGGCTGCCCAGGGAAGTGGTTGAGTGACCATCCCTGGAGGTATTTAAAAGACAGGTAGATGTGGCACTTAGGGGCACAGTTTAGTGGTGGACTTGGCAGTACTAGGTTTACAGTGGGACTTGAAGATCTTAAGGGTCTTTTCCAACCTAAATGATTCTATGATTCTATATGTGCATGTGTTTTAACCAAGTCTGAGTCCGAAATCGTTAGACTGAAGGAAGTGCAAGTGCTACTAAGTCCAGCTCCCAAAGCCACTGTAAAGTCCTTCAGCTGCTTTCCATGACACAGACCAGATAAGACTTCTAAGAAAACTACTTGCAAACTACAGATTGCCAGAACAGTGGGGTTCTACAGCTTTTGGTTGGTTTTGGTTTTTTTTTTTTAATCTTCATTCTGTCATCTTGTTTACTTGAGACTACCTGGGGTGGGTCCTACAGCAGATAACTCTATATAGTAACAACATAGGATACCTAAATATTCAAGCATTCTAAGGACATTCAGTTTCTTACTAGGCTGATACCATTAGAGAAAGCAGATCATTTACCTATCATGACTACTATTTTTATCACTTGTACTATTTCCTGTTCCTGGTTTTGCTACCTTCCAGTGATTTACATTTTCATTTATACGTTTGTGCCATTATTTTACTAAGAGAAAAACTTCAAGAGACTTTACTGGGGCTTCATTTGCATTTGATGATTCCATTTAATAGCCCTGTGGGCTAAAAGCCAACTGATGAAAATTTCTAATTCATGATGGCAGAGGAGGATGTTAACCCCATTAGCATCAAAAAGAAATGACCAAGTGTCAAGACAGTTTTCACAGTTCCATTCCTGTCCTTTCAGACCAGCTAAAGCTCCCAGAATTAGGTTAGTCAATGGTGCAGACTAGTTCCTCAATTAACATGTCCAATGCTGCTGTTGGACACTATGCACTGACTGCATCAGTCATGCTGCAGGATCCAGTTACTGGAAATTTAAAAAACAAGCAAACCAAAAGATACACAATTAATTCTTTACACGTAAAAGCTCTTAATAAAAAAGAGAAATTCTCTCTTTATCTTTTTTCCATTTAAAAACAAGTGCACTCAAATAAAATGGATGAGATGGGGAGGATAGGTATTTTCTGTACTGTATCATTCGTCCTTCTCACTATCATGACAGAAGAAAACTAAAGCAGCTTTGTTGCATTGTCAAACTTGACTAGACAAATCACAGGGTAAGTACAGGGTTTTATGACACTCCTCAGAGATCAGTCCCATAAGTTTGGCTGGATCCTTATCTCCTCCTTGGTGTTATATGCATTCAAAAAAGGTCAACTAAGGACCTCCGCAGAACATGCTTCAACATGAAATGCAAGCAAGTAACTAGAAACAGAGCAAAACCAGGTACATTTTGCAAGACTGATCTTGCAAGGCGTTGACTGTCCAGTTCTACAAGGTTTCTGTTCTGCAGGGGACTGAACCTTTTAACTAAAGTGGTGGAGGTTCGTGCTTTGGAAAAAGAAAAAGCCATGTCAATGGCCAACCATGGCTAGTTTCAAACACAAAACACAAAGCAAATAAGAGAATTCTAACTCTAACTTATTCTTTTGTTCATTAAGAAGCTGGCGCAGTATTTTTGCCAGTCCTCTTGTATGCACTTGCTGTGGCCAGTAAGGACATTTAGGCTCTAAAGAGAAATATGAAAGAGAAGAGAAATTATGAACAGTCCTCCTTCACTCCCCGAAATAACTGCAAAACAAAAACAGAATCCTCAAAAATGTGGGTCAAAGAAAACACATTTTAAAAGTTTCACTTAACAACAGCATTTTCCCTTCCAACCAAATTCCCGACTTTTGTCTTAGGCAATCTTAGAATCTTCACTCTATTAATAGCTTAATGCATGATAAATAATACATTATTCAAAAGGAACTTGTACTTTCACATTTGGTACAATACTTGCAAGCTGCTGGCACTGTCTTCCACTTGATTTCAAGTGACATGCCCAAAGTCTTCGCAAGGAAAAATAAATCTGCCCATTCAAAACAGATACTGTCCCTGCCCAGCTGAATGCACCTTTTTCTTGCAGCCAAAGAAAGAAGAATACTAAGTTCAAAATGTACTTCAAAGGGGAAGAGAACACATAAAAAAGGATGAGGTGTCCTATTTAATTTGGGTCACACAACTTCCAAAAGGATGTAGCAGAATTCTAAAAGTTTCAAAGATGGGAAATAAAAATGATTGAAGTTGTGCTGATTCTTCCATGTGAGTAGAGATTGAAGATGCTGGGACTTCTTAGATCAGAGAAGCAAAAGCAAAGGTAGAGACGACATGAAAGTAAAGACAACAATACGACAAAAGGTACAGCAAAGATAAATCAAGGTCTACCATTCAGTTTCTTTCATAACATAAGATCAAGGATATGTTCAACACTATCAGAAGGTTGCAAAACTGACACAATGCATTATCCATCTGTGGGACATAAGAATATGTGATATCATCAATGTCAAGGGTTCGGGCTGAATAAAAAAGCCAGATGGGTTATGCATGCATTCACAGGTTCCAATGGCGTTTTTAAATTTTTTAATTAATGTTCTAATCTGTCCAAACGAAACCCTTTTCTTAGTCTTTTAAAAGATAAATTCTTTGGACTCTAGTTATGATAGTGTCAGGAATACTTCATTCTCAGTTTATCAGGTGGTCAAAACACTTCAGTTTTTATACAGTCATAAATCACAATACAATAGAAATTCAAGCAAAACATTCTGATTTTACTGGTGTCAGTAACTCCATGACAAAATATCCGTATCTCACATTGAACTTTTAAATGTTTGTCTACATTGGAGGAACATAAATTTATAATTATTGGAATTTCAGAAGTGAAGCTTCCCATTTCAGCTAGCACCTTTCCATAAATATTGTAAATATCAATACTTTCAATGTGTCTTTAGTATGAAAATAACCCACATTGCCAAGAACATAGACTGAAATAGTATCAAATATGAATTAACTGCAAACACAAACAAGAAAACAAAAAGGTGTGTACTAACAGCATCTGTTTTGGCAATCCATCTCTACTACAAAGCTAACAAGGCCTCTGTGAGATCATAGAATATGCCAAGTTGGAAGGGACCCATAAGGATCAAGATACTGGGCATTCATTCATTCCTTAAGTGAACATAATACACTTCAAGGTGCAAGCCAATTTTAAACAATGTATGGGAGTAAACTTTTCCTATCTTCCACTCTTCTCAGTTTACTGGGGACTTCAGCACAGTTGTCACCAGGAAAAGAAAGCGCCTCATGCCCATGGTGGCAGGGGAAGACTCATTCTCAGCCACCAGCTACTTACACGCTGCATTGACCGAGCTTCCCTCAGGCCTGGAATCAACAGCTTTTTTGGTTAGTGAGGCTGCAGACACCACGTCGTGGTGAAGCAGCTTCAGAAACCAGAGGCACACAGAGACATCTGACTGACCCTGCAGTAGCTCTGAGCTAGAGAGCCTCTTAACAGGAGAGAAGATACTCTACAGCAGCAAAGAGGAAGAGAAAGTCTATCCAGAGGAGAAGATAGCCGGAACATCACTGATATATCACTTTACATCTGTGTTACTATTTTCTTGTTGCTATGGGAATACTAGAGAAAGTGGCTACCATTTTGTATTCAAAGACCCATGTAAAGTCTAGGTGTGAAGGCTATCATTTGTTTGCAGCCTATAATTTTCTCTTCCAAGCAGTGTTAAATAGCTTTGTTTGGGGGAGGGTATTAATAATATTCTCTTCTCTATTCACATGTTAAAATTAGCTAACCTTCTACCTGCTCTGGAGAACATCCAAGAAAATCTAAAGCAATGACAAGCACTACCTTATCAGGGTGAAACAGATCTTTTTTCCATATAATTAAAATCAACGTACTCACTGGAATACTCCTCACAGAGCTGATGTTATCTTGCTTTTTATGATGAGGCCATCTACAAAATTAATTCCATCATATTTAACCTGAGCGTCAAGAACCAGGCTTTAAAGCAATTTAGAGGAAATAGCTTTGAAAATTTTAGTAATGATTACAGGGGCAGTCTAGGAATACTTCCTTACCCTAATTAAACAATTGCCTGCGTTCTCTGAGACAGGATCAGCAATGGAAGTCAACAGAGGCAAATACTGGATTTTTTTTTTTTTTTCTGTTGTGTCAACACAGAAAAGGAGAAGAAAACACACAGGATACACTAGGCTGTGTTTGAACACTCACGTGACAACTCCTTCTGAAAGAAAACGTGATTCCTCACGTTGACTCAAACAATCATTGGTAGGAACAAGCAGGTCTTGAAGAGTGGGCTCCGCACCATGAAAGTGCTACCAACACTTTATTTTTGTATTTCAATAAATTGTTTGATGTTCCGTCTCAAGACTTAAATCGTGCACGAATAAGTGTGCATACCCAGCTAGCGATTGCATTGCTGCTCACTTATCTTCAAAATTTAAACTCCTCCTCAATATTCTCACAGCTAAACCCTGTGAGGTTCAATAAGGCAGTCAGTCCCTGTTCAGACAGTGTTTTCTACAGTTTATGTACAACAATGGCATAACAGACAAAGTAACATACAGAATGAAGAAAATGCCAATTTTCAGTCTCTAGGCTATTTTCACCGAGCTGTGAATAAAAGTTTGAAACTCAAGCTAAGTATCAACTGGAGACAGTTTCACGGCATGGGGGAAGCCATATAGAAAGGTTTGAACTAGCAGGTTTCCCAGAGTAACTACTTAGTTACAAATTCTGAATTATTTCTCCCAAGCTGCAAAGGCCATTACAGTAATTTCTCCTAGAAATCTTGACAGGGTTCAACCATATTCAAAGAGAATTAGCGTTCAGACTGATAGGGATGTGGACAGGGAGTTAGTGTGCTCACACTTCTATCAATCTTACTCAAGGCTCACAGAGATCAACTGAAAGAGTCCACCTGACCTCAAAAATTTCTGTATCAGTCCCCTTATTGCCTGATAACAACACTCCAAAGATGCAGTTTATGTTGAGAACTGATTACTCAAAAGTAAATATATTAAGCTGTAAGTAGGCATATAACTATATTGAAGGGATGCTAAAGGGAAAGGCTGTTTCCCCAGGAAGCCAGAGGAAGAAGAACTCTTAACAAAAAGCCACTTCAAAAACAAAAATATTTTAGCTCAGCACCATATTCTCTTAGCAAAGATCATCCAATATTACTTGAGATGAGTGAAACGGAGAGGGGAAAAGGTGTCCCACATTTAGATGAAGACTGATGCTACCTGCAGGAGAAGGAGCTGGAAGTATTTGATGCATCACCAAAACCTGTAGCAGCAGTCAGAAAGAGCTGATTAAAATTCAGATGCTGTAACCAGAGTGTGTGAAATGTAGAGCTACATAATTCATAAATAGAAAGCTACATTAAATAGCACTAAAGATCCTGCTTATGCAAAAGCAAAGACATACAGAATGGGTGCTAGCACGCTCAGCGTACGTACCGAGTCCCGGCTTCCCCTCGCAGGCGCAGGTATGCATTTCCAGCGCACACCGTACATCATTGCAAACATTACTCAACTGCTTCAGCAGCATGAGGAGGAGAGGAGCTCTTTCATAGCAACAACAACAAGGAAACATCAGCTGGAGGATACCATGTGATTAACAATTAAAGATTGTGGGGAGCCTGGAGTTGCTATGAGTGGGGAGAAATTAATTCTTCAGGTTTAGCAGCAGATTCCTCTCTGCAGAGACAGCACCGCTTCTGAAGGCTGCATACGTCTGAGAGCACAGGGGTCAGCTCCGCACTAAGACAGCTGGTGGTGTACACACTTTTGAACTTGGCAAGTCATCCATTCCCATATAATCGTTATTGCCAGGCATTTAATTTGGGATTAATGGGGAAAAAAAATGGGTGCTAAATCGGAGCCAATACTACATTATAAAGAAATAACAGGCCAAGTTCTCTATTGCAGTGGCTCACCTTCCCTGAGGTCAATGAAACTACATCAGCAGGAAATTTTGTCCCATTACAAGGATCTAAGCAAATAATTCATACTGAGTCATTTATCTAATTCATCTCAATTTTTCAGCACGAATGCTAACAGGCTCCAAACTCCTGTCTTATTTTTATTTGCAATTAGTCACTGAATAACCCTTGCCTATGACACTGCTGTGAGGTGTCCACAGAAGGATGGGAGAATTTCTGACCTGTCCTCAAGGTTACATAGCATGTTTCTGTCCACCAGGAATACATGATTTGGAAAGCAAAAGTTGTTTCCCACCATTAGTCTGTGCCATTTGCTGGAAGGTCAGTGCTATTGTTTAAAAAATTTTGCCAGTGAACTGACTTAGTAAAGCACTCGAAAAAAAAAATGAACACTACAAATTCCGTGAAAAAACACAAAACAAAGATCATTTACCACTGTTCCTCTATGGCTTATATTAAAAAACAACTAGGAGAAACAATCCCTTTTGGTTTTCCCTCTCTTAAAATAAATGCAGGGGTTTTGTACAGATATGAATAATTTAATAACCCAGTGATTTATAGCTATTATATATTTATACATTCTCTCTCTCTGTTTCTTTTAAATCAAGAGTCTGCAGAGATGAGCTGTTCAATGGATCTCCCTGCCATGCCTAAGGCTCATTTTTTGCCCAACACGCTGTATATGAGCAGCTTATGCATTACAGTCATTGTTTTAAGGATGCCCTTTCAGTGCTCCCTTTGTTTCCTGGGGGTCCCTTAAAAATCTTGAGAGCAGGTTCTCTTCATTTCCCGAGACATCTGTTTTTTGTTCAATCCCCTATGCTACTACACATTAGTATTTAACATTTGTACAGAGTTAATGTTTAAAGGCCCAGCTATGGCTGACACCATTCTGCCAGAAACTACGCAGATTAGAAAGCTCATCCTCATCCCAACCATGATCACCATGTAGAAGAGACACAGTAAACAATGCACGACACAGTCAAGGATGGAGCGTGCCGCAATTGAAACAGAACGGGGCGCAAGCCTTAGCCTTGCAGGACCATTTTGCCACTTGGGGCATTTATCAAAGGTACTGCTCAAAAGCTACTTGTGGCTTGTTCTGGAGTAACCAGAGTAACTGCACTCTCCTCCTGCACAGTCATTAACTCAGGAAGGTGCTTCAATCCTTTCTGAATTAAAAGGCGCAACAAAAATACAGTGTCATTAGGGAGGGCTGAATTAAGAAGTGAAAAACACCTCGCCATTTTTTCTGGCTGCCAGTTGTCTGTAAAAGCATTTCAAGAGATGTTGCTAAATGCTTCTCAAAACATTAATGTCACTACCAAAAATTGCTTAGAGTCAAGCATGTGGTCACAAGTGTGCATTATCTGTCATTTGCTTATTTTCAAACCCTCATATTTATGCTCTGCAATACTCAAAGCACTTCTGGTTTGTCACAACTGTCCTCTCCCAGTGAATTATCCTGCATTGACTGGGGCCGAGGTGATAGGAGCTAAAAGATTTCTTCGCAAACATTTTGTGTTCTGAAAAAGCACAGCCCTTCTCCCTCTTTCATTTTAACAACAATTTGTTGACTGGAGAAAAACAAAAGGATTAACGGCTCTCACGCTTCCAATTAAATGCTTTGGCCTTCTCTACCTTCCTTTTTAATCAGTGGCTCAGGGGCCCATTCCTTGTATACACTAGTGAATTTAATATTAGCTTTAATGAACCAGTTACTGACAGCCAGGAATGAGAGCTGCAGAGAATAGAGAAAATTACTACAGAAACATAATTTGCCTTTCAAATTGCATATAAAAATAATGACAATGGTAGGCCAGTTTGTTTATTTATGTACGTTTTACCTATTTTCACTGATTATTACATAAGCCACTGCTATGTGTTACAAGGCCTGCTGTTTCTAAATTATAAAAGATCTCTCTGCTAGGGTCAAACATTTTATTTTAAGCTGCTGAAGTTACTGTACTTAGCTCCAGAAGCTCTGCTTCCCACCTCCTACTTACTGACCCAAGAGGTTATCAACCACAAACATCACATCCAACATCAAAAAAATCCCACCAGCCGTGCCAAGTATGCTCAAAGACAACTAAAGTTTGTATTTTTCTTACAGCATCAGAAGCCAACCTCTGTGATGGTTTCTTGCTTCATCACTTATTGGGGGTTTGAAGGCTGTCATCAGGACTGACGTAGAAATTCCAGTGTCCTCCATCACCTACAACTTTGCTTAACAGAGCACTCGGACTCTTAAGCCCCATGCTCCTTTGAACGGGAAGAATTACTGAGGGTTAAGAAACAGAGCTATCCTACAGCAACCTTCAGCAGCAGCCATGGCATTTGAATCACTCTGGACACTTATTAAATGAAGAAGTGTGTAAGGAAGACAAAACCATCAAGAACAAACTTACTGTACTTTTTTTTCCCCCTCCCTTTATTCAGACAGGAATTCCAACTGTACTACATCAGACATATCCCACAATGCTTTCTTAATTGGCATTAACCAGTATTTCAGGAGGTAACATTACACTAATTAAAAGAAAATCAGACGCAACTTATTATAGTCAGCTTACAGTAACAGTACCCTTCAGATTTTGGCAGTAATGAAGATAAAGCAATAATGCACTCAAATAATTGTTCCCCACAATTTTGAATCACTTGGATAGCTATTAGCCTAAAGCACAATCACGGCTCATTAGGACTCTCCAAATAATAACTTAGAACAAAAGAGAGACAAACTCCTCATACACAAACTCCCTGAAGTACTTGAATGAGATCAGAGTTGTGGCAAACATCATAGGTTTAAAGGATTTAAGCCAAAAAGAAACTTTCAGATTCTGTTCATGCTGTGTCCTGCTACATCTCCTCTCTCCCTTCTACAACCTCTCCTTTCCCCCCAGCCTCTGCTCCCAGTTTTGCTTTTTATTTCTCCAACACTCCCATTATTCTTTCAGTGTCCTCTCAGAGGGAAAGCAAGAGAGGAAGATGGACATGAAACAAATCTCAAGCAGCTTCAGATGAAAGGATGAAGGAAGTAGGTGAGGGAGGCATGAACAAGGAGCACAGTAGGGCTCTACGAGGGTGAGAAAGTCTTGCATCATTACTCCTCTTCCTTTCCAAGAAGCAGCATATATAAGGAAGTAGGTAGATACCTTCCTGCAGGCAGAGCAGCAACGTTAGTGTTACTAGTGGGACAAAACCTTTCAATGTGCTGCAGAAGCCCAAAGCAAACAGCAGGATCATTAGCCTGATTATTCCCAGTGCTAAAGATTGAGTACTGCAGGATACAACAATTGTGGGAAGCGAATTAAAAAGGTAAAGTGAATGTCCAGCTTCATCAAGTCAGGCTACAATCATTAATTCCCAGGAACTAACAGAGATTATACCGATGGGTATCTCTATAAACCTACAAGAACAGAGAAAACCCTTCCGAGTGGATCAGAGGTAAACCCAGCCGACTATCGTCCAAGGTGATAATCCCATATCCCCACAAGATTTGCTTGCATCCCACCTTGGGAAGCTGCTGTCCTTTGTCTCTGTTTGGTGGAGAGAGAACCTCAGACTGATTAATTCCTTCCATTGAGGATGTGAAAAATCAGAGACACTGGTTGTCGTGGAGGCATTGAATATAAAAGAAACTGTGAATGGACTAAAAAGAGTAAGTCAAGAACAGTACCCTTAATACCAAATCTCACTGGGCTGTGCCATCTAACAACTCATCCACCCATGTATTTCCACCAGCTCTAACAGAAACAAAGGCAGGGAAGTTTTTGCTCACCAAGGCAGAAAAGCTTATAGCAGAGAACACCAGTTTAAAAAATTTAATAGACTCTCTCGTAACCAAAATCAGAATGATGCCAGGGAGGGGGTGGGGGGAGGGGTGTGTGTCTGTGAAATCAAGAGGGTTGAGCAAAGAACAAAAGCAATGCTGTGGGGTGAAAGTC
>JAVKLA010000039.1:8096481-8114353 GCA_034782735.1 Sagittarius serpentarius | reverse complement strand
AGAGAGGTGGTAGAAGCCCCATCCCTGGGAACATTCAAGGCCAGGCTGGACGGGGCTCTGAGCAGCCTGATCTAGTTAAAGATGTCCCTGCTCACTGCAGGGGGGTTGGACTAGATGATCTTTGATGGTCCCTTCCAACCCAAGCCATTCTATGATTCTATGACTTTCTGACTGTTTATTTCCGTGACTGATTTTTAGGCCACATACGTTGTATGTATGCGCATAGTGAGATTATGTCACTCTTGTTTTCCTAGAAAAAAGGAAAATAGCAGTTTTTCTAGTAGATCTCTATATTTAGAATACTCAGTACTAAGCATTATTTTTATATCCAATTTCCTTTTATAAAATTATTTTGCTATTCCTTCAGGGAAAATAGAATAGACTCAGACACCCTTCCAATGTGTGAAGAATACAGATTTTCAGTGTTACTTCATATAAATGTTTATGTTTGCTGTCAACATATGGACATGTGTAAAATTCATAGTTTGCTAAATATCAAATATTTCACCCATGAAAATGGTAAAAAGCTACATTTTAGACCACAGCTTTGAAAAGTGACTTGACTCATTTAAGAACAAATTGATTTTCAGATCCTGGTTGGTCCACAGACTCTGCAAACTGGCTGCTTTGAATCAGTCTACGTTTAGTACCTGCAAAATGAAGCATCTCCCCCCCCAAATTAACAACAGGTTGCTCCAAAACATATTGTTCCCAGGACTATAAACTGGCCTGAGATTAAACTTCTGTTTGTCACTAATATTTTCTTTATTTTACATTGTCTGAGACTTGTGAAAAACTGCTGGCTCAAAATATTCCCCAGTCTCCAGCATGGCAGATTACAATACACCCACATATAATCAAGGAAGACATGATGAGGTTTGCTGAGTTTCACAACATCGATAATCTCTTTTCATAATGTAGACTTCACATTATAATGTCACCAAAAAACTCCCTAGCCAGGAGCTGTTCAAAATTTCAGACAGCATTTAAACTCCCGATTCCCCCGCTGAACACCTCTGCGTACAAACAGCACACTGATTAGCGCCATTGCAGATGCTCGCAGAGATGTTTGTTTCTTCTTTGACAGCAGCTTAAGCAAACAAAGCCACGCACAAAGTAGGGCCTGCTTTTCAGATTGGCCCCAGATTTTAACAGTCCAATTTGAAATCACTTCATTTTTGGAAGCGCCATGCACACTTTCAACCTAGAAAAGTCCAAAGGAGCTTTCAAAGTCAGAACGAGAGCATTTCTCTGAGCTTCTGTTGCCCTCTGCTCTCCCCCTACACTTTGTAATGGGACTTTGCTTTTCTTTGAGGACACACGGAAGTCTTTGCAAAGTCTCCAGCAAAATCACCTTCATCCATACAAAGCCTATTTTGTGCAACTCGCTCTGTGTTCATCTTTTTTCCCCGCTTTCTCTCACTGCTTTTCTTGATAAAGAGTCAAATTAAAGTTCACTCGAGCAAAGATGCAGCAGAGGCGGCTGCTAGCCTGAGGCCAGTTTCCACTCCTGAGATTTACAACGCAGCCACTCGGAGCTGATTATACACTTTCAACAACACATTTCTGACTTGACACTGGGTCGCATAAGAGTTCTAAATTTAAACCCCGCTGCATCAAAACGCAAGTGATGTCTGCCTTGCACAGACCCGTTGCCCCTTCCCTGCCTACACCTACCTCTGGCCTTCCCACACCTTCCCCAGCATCTCCACAGCCACAGCACATTGTCCCTTTGTCCCCAGAGCCATGCAGGTATCTCTGAGATCTATGCCCTGTGTGTAATGTATATAATTAAAACTCACCTGCCTAAAGAAAAGCGTGCTGTGGGTATAAATACAATATATTAATTCACACTATTATCTTGCGTTTTCTCCCAGCAGGCCATACTATTTTTAAACCCTCTATAGCTCTGATTATAGCTCAGCTAACAATAGTACATAAATACTCCACACTCAGTATTTCCATAGCAGACACAAACAGGTTCCTCTTTACTAATGCCCAAGTCCATTAGAAAGCCAGCCTCTGTTAGGATGCAGAACAGTTACCAAACTATAAGCACTCCAGTCTTGCCATAAGGTATTTCTTCCAATTTATACAGACAGCTCAAATGTTAATCCACCCGTTTCTACCACTCAGAGCAGAACCCAGCCTTTAACACCGACCCTCCTCCTCAGTCATGCAGATGGCCCCGATGTGCCCGTTTTGCAGCCCTGGCACCCAGACAGTCCTGCACGGGCAGCCCAGCCCAAACCGCGGCGGAGGCCCGGGACAGAGCAGTCCCACGATTCACACCGAGTCCTCCTTTCCTGGTTTGAACCCTGGGGCAGAGCAGCACCACATGCCACTGGCGATTCTTGGCCAAGATAGGATGAAGGCAGGATCACCTGCTACATACCCTGTTGTATCTCTAGCACCTCTGGCTACTGCTTCAGGCTGCAGCAACACCTGCGACAGCATTAATCAATATTCTTTATCTCCTATTAAAATGGAGTGTAATCATCTGGCCAAGTTCATTCCTGGTATGAACAGACACAGCTTCAGTGAACTCAATACTGGTTACATCTGTTGATTGAAATTGGCATAGCATGTCTGATCCTAGTTTACCTCACATCAGACTTCTATTTCTTTTTAAAAAGGTCTGACAAAATAACTATGGCATGCTTACTTTTATTTTGTGGGGTTTGGCAGGGGGTTGCGTGTTATTTTTTTTTAAACCATGCATATAGAGGAGAAAGGTCTAAAGAAACTGTGGGCTCTAAACCCAAACCAATAGTGGAGGACTGCTCACTATTTTGTTTCCATCATGGCACCTGACTGATCATTTGGTAACACCACTTCTATTTTAGAAACAAGCTAGTTCTTGACTGAAGTCAAGCATCAAATTCAATGGTAGCTTTGAAAGATGTTTGTCTTCTCAATTTTAAGAGTCTGAAATTCAGTAGAAAAATAAGGTCTTTACTATTGTGTCAATTAAATTGTGTTCTACCTGAAAAATAAACTGTTCCTACTGCACTCATATACCTGTGGATTCAAAGCATGAATGCATTCAGGCCACAGATGAGATACTGAAAACAAACTGCATACACACTTATGCCCCAGTCACCTAACAGTTAAGTGCTTTTTGGAACTGAGGTATCAGTCTCAAACCTGAGTTAAACTGAACTCAAGTGGGAGCATAGCCATGATCACCCAGAGGACCTGGGTTTGTTCATAATCAACAAATTGCTGGCTGTTTATCCTGCAAATACTAACTATATGTAATCTCCAGTTCACTTGCATATTGAGCTCTAAGAAATACAACTCATTTGAAATTACCTAGGCTACCCAAGCCAACTGAGATTTACCATATTCTTTACTTAACAGAATATTTGCCTCATCAGAAGCAATTACATTTTCACCATTACTTGGTGATTCCATTAAACATGGTGGCATTTTAATTTTTAAAAGTCTTCAGTATTGCAGGCTGCCAGCCTGTTGTTTTCACGTTAAATTTTTAAACATCCTAGTCCACAGTTTTACCGCTTTACTTTACTGCAGGCAAAGATTTTCGCAAATTTAAGCCCACAGCATTCATTTCTACCGTCCTCCCCACCGCTACAAACCTGCTACCTTGAAATTCCTATTCAGCAATGTCTGTGTTGAACAACAGGCACCACCTACAAGCAGGGTCTCTGGCAGGCACTGGTTTGTTGTGTTCCCGCAGAACAACGTAAGACTACACAGTAAATTACAGAGCAACACATTTTCACATCACTGGGATGGTATCCTTGGCTGCTTCATTGCCAAGAGCCTGCTTTCAGGTTGTGCAGGGGACGTGGGCACAGGGCTTGCACGGACTCCCTCCCTGGCCCAGGCGCAGGGAGTTCAGGCTCGCTGCACACGAAGGCAGCAGCAGGCTGCACGAGCCCGCTGCCTGCACTGACAGCCCGCGCCCGCACTGCTGGATGGCAAGTCTGGGGGTGGGAGGAATGGTTTTTGAGCTGAGGCCCCAGATCCCCACTCTTGGCACAGATCCCACTCCTGGTCTGGGTATGACCTGCCTGCAAACACCAGCCCAGTGGGCTCAGACACAGAAGGGGACAGGGCGCAGCAGCCCTGACGGTTTCCGTATGAAGCTTCCAGCTGAAACACAGAGAGGCTGCCCAGGAGCACAAAGGTGCTCCAGCAGCCAAAGACAACTGTATGCTGTGTTTGACCCCTCTAATGCGAGAGCTGACCAGAACAGTTTAAAGTCCAGAGACAAAAAAGAACAGCTCTTGCTTGATAGCACACAAAGGTTACTTGTGGCAACACGTGGAGGTACAAAAACTGAATCCAGCTCCAGCTTCCTCAGGATTTCTGACCTTGCCACCACAGCCTGAGCCAGGCAGTCCACTGCCACCAGAAACCACTTTTCCTTTCCAAGCCCTTGTACCCGAGCCCAGGGCTGCACAGAAAGTCCGAGCTCCGGTTCAGCTTGCTGCTGATGCTTGTGGGCTCAACATGTGGGTTCTGAGACCCCGCAAGGATGAGCAGGGCTCAGGTCAGAAAGGCAGATCCTGGTGGAAGAAGGGGCCTGGAGGAAATGGGTTAAGAGCAAGCAGCACAGACGATGAAGCAGGGCACTGGTGCACTGCCTGGGCACACCACTCCCGCCCCGCTGAACTCCCCCCATCCAGATACCCGCCCAGCCTCTTCCAGAAGGAGGGAAATAATGATTTAGACATCTCCTTGTCACTCAACCCTAAGCCAATGCTGTGGGAACACCTGCATTTTCATAACCATGTTATACTGAACATACCCAGTGCTACGGGCTCACTGGGATAAACCCCACTGTCTTCACCAAACTACAGCAGACAAAAAATGGGCACCCCAAATTTCCAGTGTGACATGCCCTGCGCAACCTGAGCCAGCACACACTTGATAATCTAATGATTACCAAGCCGGGCTAGATTTAAACCACCCAAAAGCCGGCAACGTACCTTTGCAGTGTAAGATAGCATGTTCTATAAGTGAACTATCAGGGGTTAACTCTGCCAAAATCCTGACACACATGGCACCTGTGTCACACAGGTCGACGCACATTTTTTTGGCACTATCACCACTCCCCAAAGCGATAACAATCTCACCATAAAACCACTCATTTTTTTCATCAGGGATGAGAAGTCAGTTCTTCACAGCAATACTCTCTACTCTGTACTTAAATGGAGAAGTGGATGATTAATGGCTGTGCAAGAAATAGCAGGGTGAAAAATTGAAGAACATTTTGGAAATGTGTGTTTGTTTTTAAGCAGTGATTACAGGAAATATATTAAAGATGAGTTTTCTGAAGGAATTGCAGCCCACTCCTGAACTAGGCAATTTCCATTTTGGTAAACAGACAAAAATCTCCTCTGAAGTTAATACCCCGGAGGTCGACTCCATAAACACTAAGACAAACGGATAGCACGGCTGAACAGGCTGAATCCAGACACACCGTACTGAATATAACCCCAATCAAACCAAAGTTAAGTGCTTTACACCAGCTCTCAGTTGGCACTCCGACCTCTGAATCCTTGTGCATAAGCTGAGGCGTGAGCTCCGCCCCACCGCCCCAATGTCACCTACAATACCCCCTTTGCAGAGGCGTTTCTCCCATGCTGCCTGCCATTCCCCAGCTACATAGCACCTCTACTAAAACGTCAATGGGAGGGACAGAAGCAGCAGCATTCTCCCACGCTAATGAAAATGAGAGTGTACCCTACAGCCATAGAGAAACTAACTCTTGTGAGCCAAGACCAGCAAATATAGCCAAGCATAAAGTAACCTTGTTCACATGTGCCAACAAAGAAAAGTGAGAGTTGTAACTTCACATGTATTACCACAAGCCCCGGCAGAAAGCCATTTGTTTCTTGCCTGGGATTCCAGTCTGCACTTCATCTACCCAGGGACAAGCTGAACCCTCTGTAGCAAAATCTCACAAATTCCAGGTTGCTGCATTAGTGCTTCATTTGCTTCATTTAGAATAACTTAATTTTTAATACTTTTTTTAAAAACTGAATTTAACCTGAATCTCAACAAGGCAATCAGCATGGCTCCTCTTCCCTTTTATTTGCAATAACTGCAAGGAAGAGCTGAACAGGAAGACCTGTTGTATTGGGTTTGTGTGGCGGGGTTTTGGTAGCAGGGGAGGGGGCTACAGGGGTGGCTCCTGTGAGAAGCTGCTAGAAGCTTCCCCGGCTCCAAGTTGGACCCGCTGCTCGCCAAGGACGACCCCAACCTGCAACTGTCGTAGCACCTCTGTGATAACATATTTAAGAAGGGAAAACCCACAGTGGAGAGAGGAGTGGGATGTGAGAGAAACACCTATACAGACATCAAGGTCATTGAGGAAGGAGGAGGAGGAGGTGGGCCGGAGGAAGGGATGGCTCTGCAGCCTCTGGTGAGAGGGTAGACTGTCCCCCTGCAGCCCATGAAGGGGAGCAGGGGAGCAAATGCCCCCCTGCAGCCCAGGGAGTGCCCCACACCGGAGCAGGTGGGTGCCCCCAAAGATGGCCGTGACTCCATAGGGAAGCCCGTGCTGGAGCAGTCTGTGCCTGAAGGACTGCAGCCCGTGGGAAGGACTCATGTTGGAGAAGTTCATGGAGGACTCTCTCCCGTGGGAGGGACCCCAGGCTGGAGCAGGGGCAGAGTGAGGAGTCCTGCCCCTGAGGAGGAAGGAACGGCAGAGACAACATGTGAGGGACTGACCCCAACCTCCATTCCCTGTTCCCCTGCACTGCTGGGGTGGAGGAGGTTGAGAAAATAAAAGAGTGAAGTTGTGCCTGGGAAGAAAGGAGGGGTGGGGGGAAGGTGTTTTAAGATGTGGTTTTACTTCTCATTAACCTGTTTTGATTTGATTGGTAACAAATTAAATTGATTTTGTTTTTTTCCACCAAGTCAAGTCTGTTTTGCCCGTGACCGTAACTGGTGAGCAATCCCTCCCTGTCCTTGTCTCGACCCACGAGCTTTTCATTATATTTTCTCCTCCTCATCCCAATGTGGGGGGAAAGTGAGCGGCCTCATGGTGCTTTGTTGCCGGCTGGGCTTAAACCACAACGTGTGCAATGAACTGTAAGAGTCCAGCAGCATCTCCAGTCAAGTCCAGCTTCTGCAGATGAAGGAGACCGGGACTCCTTGGGAGCTGGGTCTCCAAACAGCCACCTCACTGTCCCATGTGCTTGCATAAGTCCCCACACCTGGTACAACTCAACCTCTCTTGGTGCTAGAAAAGGCTAGAAACTGGCTGTGGGTTCAGCCAGTTTCCCAGTCGAATGGCCTGAAGCAGTGATGTGCTGGCTGAGTAGCCTCTCAGCCAAATATAATGTCCCTTTTGGCCTTTGCTTGCACAGTCCCAGTGTATGAAATTCCCTCATCCCCTTAAAAAGCATCTAGCTGCCAGAACTGCATGTTTTCTACTACCAGAGAGCACCTTGGGGCTGCCCCACATAGCTTTATAGGGGGATACCTGTAAGGTACTGACACTCCCAAGCCAAAAGCAGGCTAATCCAAGTCACCCACACTGCTGCCATGGGAGACACGACAGCCCAGACCTGCAGGAGCAACTCAAGCACCAGCTCCCAACCTCAAGCCTCCGAAGCCAAGAACCAGGGGTCTGTTGCAATTACCAGTTTTTTTCTGGGGTAGCCCGAAAGGGCCCTGTTCGAAGGCTGGAGGAATCTAAGGCAGTTCGTATTTTGGGCCCCAGTCTGGCTGATTACCCTTGCATGTCAAGGGGGAACTGAAGGGGCCACTCAGGCAGTAACAATTACATTTTTTCCACATAAGTGCACCACTGTCTTCTGTGAGTCAGGCTCGTGGAGGATGCTTCAAAACTGGTCTAACGAACAAGCCGCTGTGCAGAGGATATCAAAACCGAGAGCAACCTTCTGAATATGCAACCTTTGACAGAAGGCCATAAGAAAAATATTCAGTAGCAATAAACTGCATGTTAAATAAATACCAGTACAGCTTATAACAGAATTACAGACAAGCAATTCAACTTCTCTCAAGAGTCTTGCATATTTCGAGGAAAATATCTCCCAATTATCATAAAAAGCTATCCCCAATTTTCACAGTTCATCTATATTATGCTGATTGAGAATGTAAAATGTATGGCTCAGGTATTTTTGTATAATCAGCTGTAACCATATCCTCAAGTGTAATGATAAGCAATTGGAATAGCAAGACTAATACTTTAGCTATTTAAATTCAGATTGCCTGGTGTTTATACTAGTATTCCCAACAGAGAAAGGAAACAAAATATCTGAAACAAACAAGTATCTTCTCTGTAATATTAATCTTCTCTCATAACGGAGCCCTAGTGGAAAAACAGATTAATCAACAACAGAACAGAAAGAGACAGTGATGCAATTCCCTACATTGCATTTTCAAGAATAAGCAAAGGGCCACTGTGTGCAGGGAGCAAATATTTCACATCTCTGAAAAAAAATAGCCCTAACCTCATTAAAGCATCACTACAGATGCAAAGAAATAAGAAGGATTTGGTCGACAAGGGAACACAGTGGTTCACGAGGAAGCTGTGGGCAAAAGAGAAGTGCCCGTTGTAAGGGCCCAAAGCAGCACCTTTAGTCTGCCAGCCATGCTCCAGGGGACCAGCCGTGCCGCGGGGCCACCTCCTTGCTTGCACAAATCTGACAGGTCCAGAGAAGGCCACAGGATGCATGTTGCCTTACACGTGTTAAAGTGTCTTTATAATGGAGCTGCCCCAGGAGCAAAGAAGGAACAAGACTTTCCAGACACAGTACTTTCAGGTCTGCAGCAAAAAATAGCTAGGGATAGCCAGAGAACCAGCACATGCAGGATCCGTTGCGTTTCAACGCATGATTGTGAAAACCCAAATGGCCTCAACATGCCAAAGCCGACTCCTACACAAGCAGGCACTTTTATTCATGGAGATGATTTGGCTGCTTAATAGAGTAGAAAATCTGGCAGAAGATTGCTGCATTCCCTAATAACCGCATCTGTGAAAAGATCGGGTTGAAATCAGCCTCTTAGCAAACTATCAACCACTCTCATGACAAGGAGGTTGTACAAGTGCAAATGACCATTACAAAACAATAACATTTAAAAAGAGATCATCAGCAAATAACAAGCGACTGTTTAAACACCACCGCTCCTCAGCAGCCACAGGAACAGTTTTGGGAGCAACCCCGTATTCATACACTGCAGCTCTCCAGAAAACCAAGGGTGTTCCTCGGTTTTGACTCTCTGCTAATTGTCATCTGCAAAACCGTAAAGAGAGAAAAGACAGGCAAGACTGCAAACAAGTATCATGTAAAAGTGAAAATACATCAATGTAAACTAAACATTGGTGTCAGGAAGTTTTACAGGTCAGCAGGCCCCCAGATGTTACTGTGTGCGCACAGTTGCCTTCAGTAATGTCAAAAAGCAAATAATGTTGAAACGCAGACATTAAGGAGGCCTATTTCCAAATACAGCCACATTCCATGACAGAATGAACCCAATAACAGCAAAGTGGCTAAGAAAGGGTAAAGAAAAGAAAAACCAAAGATGTGACATGAGGAGACATGGAGTATATTTTTGTAACCAGAGGTGCAAACGCAGTGACACAGGCTGTGGATCTGGTCCCCCAGTTTCAAAGGACTGGAAGGGCTGAGCCACTCAAGAGCAGAGCTGGGAGCTGGGCAGTTTACAGGGTGAAGACCCAAATTCTCCTCTAAAACTTCCAGCACTTCAGGAGAAGAAAAACCTGATTTAAAGGGAGAGGATATGCTATGTCTGTCTGATTATTCATTTCATTGCTTGGATGCTTTAATTTCTTGCTAGAAAGTAATTTCTTGTTTGATTTTCTGCATGTTTCTAGGTGCTTGTACACTGGGTAAAGTATCTTTCTGTTTTTCCACCCATCGTTTCTCTCCCTGTGGGTTGCACTACCTCTCCTCTCAGACTCGCACAGTACCAGCCCGTACACGAACTCTGGAAAAGGCAACAATTTTGCTTCTGGAGTAATCACAAACAATTTCCCTAAAAAGAAACCACATTTCATCCTGTTCAAAAATCCAGTGTCTCAGCAGCGTAATACTACTTTTGAATGGCAAAAAAAGCAGCATTCAAACACTGCCAAAAATGGGTATTTCATGCCAACATATTCAGAAAGAAACTCACCATTTTTCAAAGAGAAATATTAGAGAAAAAAAAAGTTGGAGGTTATTTGCACTTGTGCATGACTTTATTCCATCCTGTGCCTCTCTAAATATGCAAGTCAAGGAAAAGAAAAGAAAAACTACATCATTTTTTCATGAAGAGAAGAGTTTTCCCCTAGAGCTGAAGCTGCTTCTTCCTTCTTTGTGTTTTGTCAGCTGGTGTTGGAGGCATATTATCCAGGAGTTAGGCACACATTTCCAAAAGGGAGAGAAAACAGACAGGGTAGACAGTTAATCAAGAAAGGAGATAGCTAAAGTTTCAAATGTATGAGACACACTAGATAGAAGAATCACTTTCCTTTAGTCCTGCTGAGTGTGTCTCTCCCTGCCCCTCCTCAGCAGCCCCATTTCATATTTGTTTATTTTTGCGAGAAAAATTACCTCAGAAATCAGTGGGAGTAATTCTAATCCTAAAGTTAAACCTGTGCTTAACTGCTTCCCTGAAGTCAGCCGTTTGCCGATGAGGGGGTGAGAGGGCTCCTTACACTCCGCACAGAAGAACTGCTGGGGGACAAGGAAAAGGAGAGGGGGAACCAACGTATCTTGCCACTGAGATTTCTGACAGTGTTGCTCGTCCTTTACACTCACACTACCCTCCACAGCTGAGCACAATGCTGCCGGCCCCTTCTGCACCCAGCACAGATACTCCCATCGCAGACTTGCAGAATTTGGGCACATGCACACAGCAGAACCACCTAAACACTGAAATGCACACGCCACGTTTAAACCACCTTTGGATACGCAGCTTCTGTGCAACCTGAAGCCTAACAACATTAAATACTTGTAATAAATTGTCAGCCTGGTCCTTACCTATCACTATATTAATGAACAAAACATGCAGCACTGTACCAAACTGCAGAAGGGCAAAGTAAAACCTATGGAAAATATTTCTCTTTGCTCCCTACACACGAGCATTAATTCGATAATTCTTTAAAAATGGAACATAGCTGGCATAATCAAATAAATTATTAGAAGGCATATAAATCATTACTACCTAATATGACTGCAACAAGATTCAATGCAATTTACAGATAAGTATGAGGAATGACTACTGCATTTTACTGAATTAAAACTAGCGAAAGTTCTAAGACGTCAAATGACGTAACATGACCCTACATTCATTTGCAAACTAAAAAGGCAGAAGGAAAGCAGCAGACAGATAAGTCTTACTTTTTCAACTATTTTGCAGCTTGCCCTGAAAACAAGGATTAATCATAAAGTGGAATTTTTTTCATTTAATTAGAGATTGAGTGGGTGGGAATCTGGAGACAGACTAAAGCTGTACGGAAATTCTTAACACTTTTGGAAATGAGGTGTCCTGAACTGAGACAAAGATGTAGCCTTTCAGAAAGTCCAAATCCAGACTGCTACCTGGATTGCTTGTGCTGGCCTTATAGTGTATTATTTACTCCCAGAAGGACATTTCCTTACAGAACACACCTTATCTTGCTCCCACAGTTGGTCTAGATACCAAAGAGTTGTTTGCATGAGCACTGCTTCACTTCCTGCAGAGCCCGGAAGAAAACATGAACAAAATCTGCTGCCAAAGCAGGGAACCAGAGCAAGCAAGCAGCTCACCCTTTCACCAACGCAGGCAGCTGAGCATGGCCTGACAGAACTGGCTTCTATCCTTTTGTTTGACCCTGGGTTTCTTCATGATGCTATTTAGGATCTTTAAACCAAGACTTTCACAGACACCCACTCACCTTCTGAGTGTTCCTAATGTACAAGCTCCGTTTGTGACCACAAGACCCCGTCTGCCACCTCCAACGATCCCATCAGCACCAGCTGCAGGAACATAACAACAGATACTCTGGGATTCAACCTCCCCGGCCTCTGCTTTCCCCATTAGGATGGGAAGGGGAGAATTGCAGTAGAGTTTTCTCAGGCTGCCAAACAGCCAAGGAGAAGTTAATCGCCACTTATGCAGCATTACACCAGTTACTGGGATTAATACCTTGGAAAATCTTTGAGAAAATTGTTAATCCTGCCTAAAAGCACACATTGAACAGTGTGCACAGTCCCACACCAAGGAATAAGAATACACAACACCCATAAGCTGCCTGTTGGGATCTCTGTTTCTCTACTCTTCCCCACCTCTGACATGCCCTTTGTTATAGTTCAGATCTTGGAAGACCTTCTGCAGTGCTAAGCAGGGATTCAAAATCAACGCAAATCCCAATGCTCTTCTGCAAGTCTCTGTCCATTATTTCCTGCTCATCTCACCAAAACATTACTCCTTTGCACTGAAAATCTGAATAGCCTTGAGCACTTTCCTTTTTTGCTTCAGCTCCATAGTCAAAGAGAGTAGGACAAGAGCAGAGGATGTGTGACATGACAGTCTTCAGTTTTTTCAGTCCATATCTCTTCTTTGGGGTTTATTATTGCTCTTTAGTTCATTTTGACACTGTCAAATCTCAGCTTCTAATCCAGGTTCAGTATGGACTACTCACATGCTTAAAAGTGAAGCACACGTTTACCTGCTAGGGCAGGTAACAGCATTTCTCATCAGCTGATCAGAGGAATTAATTCCCCCAGGAACCATGACCTTACCATAAGCCCTAGTCCCTTCCACTTCCAAGTCCCCTTGGACCAGCCTTGTCTAATAACAGCTACACCTGCACTGATGCTGCCACACCCAAGCAGAGCAGCAAAGCCAAGCAAAACACTCTGCTCCAACCCTCTTCCTCCTGAAGGAACCGAGGGAAAACAGACTAATATAAGACGGGTAGCGGCCATAGTGCTTGCTACAGAAACAAAAGGTACTCCTACCTCATGGCAATGAGCCATCTATAAAACCTGGACAGAACAGAGGACATCAATACTCATCTTAGGGACAATGAACGGCACAGACACTGCATATTTATTTTAGGGACATGCATATGTACACACGCAACATCTTGTACAAAGAGGAAGACAACATGTACTTTTCTCTTAAATGTGAAAAAGATGTATTAACCCATCAGCATGGCTTGTTGCCTAGACAGTGTGTAGTAAACAGTCATGATACACATCTCTCTTACTGAAGCCCTGCCATTCTCAGAGTCCTCCAGCCCTGTTCACATTCAAAGGCCTTAAAAGTTTTATACAATTTTGCATGATCTAATCACAGATTTGCAAACGCTTCCAAAAATTTGGCAGTTGCTATCACCACCTTTAACTGAAGGGCTGTCTTTTTGGCTCCATTGTTTTAGTATCATATTTTATTTCCAGTTCTTTGACTTTATGCCTTACCTGCCACCCCCAATTAAAATACGGGGTAAGACTACCAAGAGAAAAGCATACAATTTCAAATGAAGTTTAAAGCCAAGAGCTGACAAGGGCTGGAGGTAGGGGGCTAGAAGAGGCGGAGAGAGGATATAATTGTTTCTTTTCCCTGGTTGCAGCCCCTCAGTTTCAAAAACCCCTCGGTTTCAAAGCAGGGATACACTCTTTTAAGTGCCTGTGCTGCTGTGCTGCCTTCCTCTGTTTGTGACATGTGCAGTCACGATATTTTGATGGAGCCCAAAGCCCAGTTTTTAATGCAGACACTTGTGCTGGGGTCTGGATTTCTGCAGCTGACATGACTCTAGGGAACAGCTTTCATTTCAAATAAAAGCCAGAAAAATGTTTCTTCCCTGCAAAGGATTTTAAGCCAGTAGGATCCACCACAGCGCAGCACATGCAAATAACTAAGACATAGCTATGAACTAGAAACCATAACAGGTTGATTACAGATTAAAGTGATGTACAGACACCTGCTGTAGGCTCGCTCTCCTACTATTGCTTCACAGATTACCACAAACATTTATTGGTAGTGGAATTAACTTCACCTCGACAGCTCTTTGGGGAGGAAGGTGTTTACATACATCTATAACCTGACCTCCTAAATAATCAAGATCCAGAGTGTGCCGCTTGCTGCTACTCCGCATCACTGAAGCCCTGGAGTAAGCATTTCAGAAAGCAGAATCCAAACCACTGTCAATCCTCTGCCATCCCACAAGAACAAAACTGACAGAGAGGACACCAGTAATTTGAGATGCCTTTCATGAAAACTTAAGGCACTAGTACAAACATCTGGGGGCACAGCACATCCCAGGTGCTGGGAGAAGGGTGGTATCTGAGGAGCAAAGCCCTCCCCAGATCATGATCCTCAGGTACAGGCGGAGTTTGTATTCACACTCACTCCAAACAAGCCCCCAGATCAGCAGATAAGATGGACGCATTTATCCATCTGCCTTTGTTGCGACCAGGGGAGGATCAACCAACTACATATTATTCATCTGTATTTTTATAGCGCTTGCTATGTGCTTCTTAAACAGTGAGTAAAACTGAAAACTCTTTTAGTTTATATGTACCTTCCTCCTTACCATTTGTTCACTCAATCATTGATTTTGCTCAGTCTCCATCTGCGTGGAGCTGACAGGCCCACCACGCCTTATGCCCACCTTGCCCCTCACTCACATGCTCCAATGGCGCATTCCCCAGGGAGGCTAGTGCAGCCAGCACTGCTGCATCAACCAAACCAACAGTAGAAGGACGGGCTCCCATCTCAGTGCATAAAACCAGGATAAAGAAAAGTCTGTCCAACTCACGCTAGCTAGCCATGGAGAACTTCCAGATAAACATTTTAACATGATGAGCTACAGCAGCACAGCACATCAATGTTAGCAAAGGCAGCAACTTCTTGCAAACTGTGTGCTTTACTAACTTCTGGTTCCATTTGAATGCCCTACCTCCTTCAAGGCCCACATAAACAGCAGCCAGTGGGCTGTCTTAATTTCCGTGCAGCAAAACAACACTTCTGAGCAGCAAGAGTCCTGAAGACTAATTGAGAAACTAGGTGTTCAGTGAAACTGTGCCTCATCCTCCCCTCCCATACTGCCGACGGACATAGAGGCTCCCAACTAGGTGAGGGGCAGCAGACGACAGTGAAGAACTGCGAGCTAGAAACGACTCAGATCTCAGTTAACAGACCCAGTAAAAGTTGTCCAGACAGACAGCTTGAAAACATTCAGCCCAAACGCATCCTTCTCGAAGCCTGCAGTGCTCTACCAGGGACCAAAAAGAGTAATTCAGATCTGACTCCATGCTACAAATATTCCCAGCACAATTTGCCTGGTTTCACTTCGGGGAATTCAACATAACATCTCAACAACTAATTCCCAAGCAGAATGTTTTTAAAACGTGGGTGATCTCAAGCGTGTGGAATCTTCCGATAACTTCACAACATCCATATGTCAGATTTTTATATATAGGTGCTCCATACGGCATATGGATTGCATCACTCTTCACAGCTGCTGATAATAGTATAAGAAAAAAAGTAAAGAAAGCCTGGCTTTCCTACAGCTGAAGTACCAGGGCCATTTTAAAATGTTCATCAAGAGCCTACAGACCGGTATCACTAACAAATTACCCTCTAAGAAGCCCAGCTCACACTATGACTGAGGCGCTTCAGCCACTTGGAAGCATTTTTAAATTTTCTCTGAAGTCCCCAAGACAAAACCCTGAACTACAGCAAAGGGCAGAGATTCTCATCGCCTCATTGAGCTGGGCAGGGAAGCAATCCAGAAGTTTCCACCAGTCACAGTCTCTCATCTTCATCCTCTCCACCCTGGCTGCACTTCAGTGGGCCAAAGTCAGGCATACCCTTGTTCTCTAGCTTTGCCTTTCCTGAACAGCCTCAAGAATGAGCAAGTCCTTACTCCTCCTTGCACCTTCTCACCCTGGCAAACAGGGTCTTCTCTCAGAACTACAACAAAGACCCTGGCCTCTCCTGCAGGGCCAAGCACATTTTTCTAGCACTGTCTTCTTCCACATTTCTCCTGACAGATCACTAACCTGGCACCAGCATCCCTGGCACTCTCCCTTGCTGTTTTGAGCTCAGAACTATTTAGTCAACAGGAATTGAACATACGTAAGGTTCTACGCCTGGAGAGAATTTTATTTTTATTATACACCAAAAAGGCATGTTTCTGGTTTGTCAGGCAGGTTTCATTTACACAGGCTTGCAGCACTTGCACACAGCTCATTTTATTCTCAGCTTGCCTCCAGAGCGGCTGTAGGAGTACATCCATATGGTCAGGGCTTTACAGCTAAACTGGAAGTACCAAAACAGAGATGCAACTTTCATGCAATTATATGCACTGCTTCACTTTCTACGTTGGGAATCACACACCATCTCAGTCCCACTGCATCCTCAGAGAAACACGTGGTAGCAAAGAGACCCATAGCAAAGCGGCTCCTCTGCCTGTGAGAGCCAAGAGCTGCTGCTGCTCTGCTGCTCGTGCCGCGCTGGCCTCGTTGGGCTCCTCAGGTGACACAACCTTAACGGAGCTCCCTCAGTCATCACACCCAGAACTGCCAGAGAAACACTATCACCTTCTTTCAGCAACCTAAGGTACACAAGGCAAAACTAAAGATATGGAGCCCCTATGACTTTCCGTCTCTTGAACCTCAGTAAGTGAGCACTGAAACTCTGCTGATCCCCCCTCTCCAATGATGGGCCCTGGGGGAGAAGGAAGAAACCCTGGTTCGGTCAAAAGGCTCACCTGTGCAGATGCCCACAGCACCCAGCTGTGAGACTTTGCCAGACCAGGATCAACAGGACTTTCCTGTGAGCAGATAATGGGACCAGGCATAAAGGACACTAGAAGTTTCCTGTGCTGAAATGGCAGGAATGCATTGGTCTGGCTCCAATCTCTGTGCTGGATCCCACCTGCAGAGCTCAATTTCCCAGAGTGCTCTGAAAGCAACAAAAGCTTTCCTCTTTTTTAATAAGCTTGCATTTTAAATCTTCATACATATATATCTACGTGTGTGTATATACATCTCAAAACATAAAACCAATTGAATTTCTCAGTGAAGATTAAAAAATGGAAATACATAAGAATATATACCCACATCACAAGCCAGTTCATCTCCTGAGAACTTGAAGTTCAAAAATTCACAAGGAGTTTGATAAGCAAATTTAATGACTTTGCACAGACCTATCCACCTCCTTTTATACCACTTGTGATCAGATGACAGGCACTCACTCCTTGCTAGAATTTTTATGTACTTGCTCATTTGCATGCACTCCAGAATTGCCCATTAAAGACTGCCTTTTCTCAACAAATTTTTGCCTCTGATAAATGGCCAACTCCACTGGCCTGACTTCATGACAGTCCTTGATCCTGACAGCTCAACTTAATTAATCTGTTTAATTTATTGATCAAGCCCATGGCAAAGGAGTATTTTTATGATTTGTATCATCCTGAGTTACATGACCAAAGGCCTTCCTAAAATTTGAAATTTACTTAGCAGCTAACATGCTGTCCATCCAAAAAGACAGGAGAAGAGTTGAAGATTAAAAATGACCTGATGATTTTAAATAATGACCAGCAGGTTAAGCTGTAACTTGAACTATAGCCTGGTTGCCTATTTCACAAAAAAAAAAATGCATTGCAAAGCAATAACAAATCCCTGAAAAGCTCTTCTGAAGACTGTCTCTACCATTGGACTACACTCCATTACATTTGTGTTGCTTGTAGCAAACCAGACAGTTCTATTTGTGCAAACTTTGACAATTATTTCATAGAATCATAAAATGGTTTCGGTTGGAAGGGACCTTAAAGATCATCTAGTTCCAACCCCCCCTGCCACAGGCAGGGACACCTTCCACTAGACCAGGTTGCTCAAAGCCCCATCCAGCCTGGCCTTGAACACTG